>CM056394.1:7014865-7132158 GCA_029718625.1 Synaphobranchus kaupii | reverse complement strand
CATCACTCACGTACAGAAACTGCGGGGGTCACGACACTCGTGTATTGTGCAAATCACGCTGCAGAGTGATGCTTTTTGGAAAGAATAGCGCGGTGGGAGAAACAGCAGGGGACGATGCAGAAGCCTCGCTCTCTGTGCCCAATGTCACGGCTCTATAGCGGGAGCCGGAGACATGTGACCCATTTCACGCCATTCAGTCGCCGCTCTCCTGTCCTTTTCACAGGCAGATGGGAGCGCTTTGTGGCCCGTCCAAGAGAGGACACGTCAGCCTGCTTCTCTAATGTACTGCATAGGAGGACGGCCGATCAACGCCAGCGTGTTACGCATTGCGAGCGGCTTGCATTGCCACATAAGAATGCGCGTTCTCCCAAAATGTAATTCTCATTCGCGTCTGAGAAATATTAAATCAAACCCTGCGCCCCTAAGAGTGTTTTCTTTTTTCTCCACACTTATGTGACTGAATTATCCTGGTTGTTTTCCCGCTTGAGTCCTGAGTCCTGACACGTTTCAATGTAGCTTGCCGTTGTAGCCTAGGCTACTGCTTGAGCTTTTCGGAGGAAGGCCGGTAAAGCACGCTCCTCTGAAAAGGCCGCTGTTCGAGTTTACCCAAATCACAAATCGCAACAAATTCAAAACTAATTTGACAAAAGTTAATACCATGATGATGTCATTGCTCCGCTTGGGAGGAAATGAATAGGTCAACGCGATACTGCAGGATACATGAACACCCTGAACGAGGGACTGTCCCCACCTAGTGGTCACTGGTTTGAACAGCACGAGTTGGCATTATTTCATTATTTTACTGATTTTCCACGCTTTTCAAATGAGTCTCTAAAATTGATGGGTAAATGTTACGTTTATTATGACACGATAATAGATCTACGTAAAACGTAAGAATTCCTAAAGGAACCCGGCATAGAATATACCACCAAAGCCACGGATAATTTAACGTAGATAATTTTGCTTTCCCTTTAAAATAAAGTTTTTAAAAACTACGTATTGCATCAGATCAGTTAATAATGGTATTTGCCATTGCACAGTTCATTATGAGTGATCACAATAAGATATAAGGGTACAGAGGCATTAGAATGCCATTCAACAGTGTTGATGGCAAATCTCGACACAAACCAAACAAAAAATGAGTAATTAAGGCAAAATTTTAGGCAAAATAATGATCATATCATAAACAGGTCCAGTAAATCTGCCATATCTCTAACAGTCGATATGTCCATCAATGTTCGACCCCACTTCATCGCAGAACCCAAGACTTTCTTATCCAGACAGGGCTACTACAGGCATCTTGGCTCCACTCAAATTTATTTAACATATTTACAGTGATGCTTTCCTCCCTGTTGAAGACACAGATCTATAGGCCTCACAATAATATCCATCATTTCAATATGAAGGAGAAAAAGAGATGGACAAAAAAGCCATTGATGAGACGTGACATATGAGATGTGAATACTAATCAGCCACCTCCAGTTCTCTCTCTTTCCCTCTCCGTCCCTCCCTCTCTCTCACTCTCCCTCTCTCACCCTCTCTCTACCTCTCTCACCCTCTCTCTACCTCTCTCTACCTCCCTCCCTCCCTCCCTCTCTGATAAAGAACACACACACACACACACACACACACACACAAACACACACACATACAAATTGCAGTTGTACTGCAGAGGGGTATATAACAGACACAATTACAGACATGCTGAAAGTCAGTAACCATGTGATGACAAGTGTGAGATTCTAATGAGCGGATGGACTGGCACAATTCACACCTGTGTTGTTGGTCTCCGCGCGCGCACACGCACGCACGCACGCACGCACACACGCACAGCAAAACAAGCAAAGACAGACAAACAGAAAAACATCAAAAAACAGACAGACACAATTTCCTGAGGTAATTCTATTTTTTTTTTTTTTGTTTTAAAATAGATACTGCATTACTTTGGCTGGAAGGGAAAATACTGGCAGAGATAATACAGGACAGACTGACTGACTATCGTTTTTTCCACAGTGCGGAAAAACGGACACGGTTTGAGGTCAGTATGTTTCACCTGGGGGCTGCTCGCCTGCAGCACAGCAGGATCACAGGCGACTCTACCAGCACTCCACCTCTCCAAACAATTACCCAGAATTCCACTTTCATTTCACTCACATTGCCTTCAAGGCACCATTGCTTTCTAAGTGAACAGTGTGCTTTAAAGGCATCCCGTGCTCTCAGCTCTCACATAGACCAACAGCTACAGGGGAAAATGCACCAGATTCTATGGAGAAATGGTTAATTGAAAGTTCACTCTAGAAAAATAAACGATTCTTGGTTCTACTTAACAGAATTTCTTTTGTCAACTGGTGCTTGGGCAAGTTAAATTTTTTTCCCCATAAAATATGCTTGCCTTTTAGAATAGAGTAGCAAGCTATAAGATAAAAGGGCAACATTATGGGTTGTTTAGACATTTTAAAAAGCTTGTGACAGTTGGCTGAATGTGCCATAATTCTCTCCAGGTGAATTTAAAAAAATCTATATTTCCTTACTCCAGAGAGGTAGAGAAACTCAAATTAACTCAGTCAGACACTAAGATGCCTTTTCTTGGTCTAAGGATTTATTTAAAATATAAATTAAGCATTTTCTTGGATGAAGCAATGCTCGTTTGATAATGGGTGATTAGGCTAGTGTTTACACCCACAGCCACATTCCTTAAGATCACCCTCACGCTGACAAACAAAGCTGAAATTTAAAAAAAGGATTTGAGGTACGTACGCAAACTCGAGGAAGTCGGTCATCTGCAGTTTGACGCTGTGTGCCAGAACCTCCATCAGGTGCACGCCCTGGTCCGTGGAGAGAGAGCTGTCGAGAGCAAGGGCAAGACCACAGCCTTTTTAAAAATAAATAAATAAATAAAATGGAATTCATCAATAGTTCCAGATGAGTCGGCACTGCAGCCCGTTACAGAGGGGAGGTTAAGACCTCACACATTCCATTCCCGTCACATTCACAGCCGGTCTCTAGAGGAGCTGGGCTCAGGTGCGTCTCCAGCCAGGATGAATCACCCGAGTTCTCCAGCAATAGGACAAACAATAAGGTGCAAATGGAATTATTACAGAGCATTGGGTCCCAGTGTACAGCTGTGGGTGAGCCCAGGCCTGAATCACTCTATAAAAACTGCATATTGGACCTTTTGAAAATATTTGTGAAGATATGCACGATAAATGCCCCTATTTCTCATCGTACACTATTGAAGTGAGATGTAGCAAATGTATGTACTGTATAAACTCAGAAACATTGATGCACTCGTATGTCCAAAACGTCCAGATTGGGAATGACAATGTTATTATTATTAGTAGTAGTAGTAGTAGTAATAGTAATGTAATTAATAGTAAAATTATTAATTACAACTTAAGTCCATCATTCAATTAAGAAATTATCGTGTGGCCACAATCTGATGATTCTCCCCTCCAGAAAACTGTTGTTGAATTTGTCTCTGATTCTCTCCCAGCTCCTTTTTCCATTAGAGAAAAGAGACAGCTGAGGGCTGGGTGAGCAACCATGCAAAGGTAAACTGCATCCCCACGCACACGGCAGGAGCCAAAAATGGAGCCTGTCCTATGAGAGAGTCTGCAGGCCCACCTGCAACTGTGGTAGACTGCTCCCCCATGCACAGGGCAGGAGCCAAAATGGAGCCTGTGCTATGTGAGAGTCTACAGGCCCAACTGCGACTGTGGTAGACTGCTCCCCCATGCACAGGGCAGGAGCCAAAATGGAGCCTGTCAGCAGGACACCCTCCTGGTCCAATAACTGAAGGGACGGCAGGTTCTGATGCATTCCCTGATAGCGTTATAAAGGGATTACGAGTCACTGCAGGCAACAGCACTGCACCACACACACACACACACACACACACACACACACACACACACACACACACACACACACACACACACACACACACACACACACACACACACACACACACACACACACACACACACACACACACACACACACACACACACACACACACACACACACACACACAACACACACAGTCCTCTTTCAGATCTGCAGCTCCAAAGCAGTGACACTGTAATTCTTTCTTCATTTTCACTCGTAGGATTATAAGGCCAGATTACTGTGATAAATTCATATTGGCTGCAGTAATATTATTATTTTGTTGTGTTATACTTTTATTAGTGTTTCACCAGCCTCACGATCATGCACTGTATTCCTTAAAATGCAGTTGTCTGAACATGTTTAAAAAAAAAACACTCAGTCTATTCAGTCTAAAGACTGGGTCATTTTTTGGTGGGTGTGTAGAAATAAATCTACAAAATCTAAGAAAAAGGGCTCAAGACGACTTATTTTATTAATAAATTCAAAGAGTGCACAAATCATATCTGTTATGATGCAGAATCTCTTATGATGTAGAGACAATGTTTTGTGACAGAGGTGGCCCAAACTCTGTCTGTTGTGATGTATAGAGATAACATTTTGTGACTGAGATGCTCTGAGTCTGATATGAAGTAGAGATAATGTATTGAGTCTGAGATGTACTCACTCTGAGTTTGTAATGATGTAGCCGTAGTCGTCGTCCCTCTCGGCAGTGGACACGGCCTTCACGTCCAGCTGCAGCTCCTGCTCGATGTGCATGTCCTTCTTCTGCGGCTCCGCCAGGACGCCCACGGCAACGGGGAGCACCGGGGCCCCGCCCTTCCGTTGCCGGGCGTCGGGCGACGGCGCGTCGTCCTTCTTCTGCACGGCCAGGTCCTTGCGGGTGGTCCTGCTCTTCACATTCTCGACCCCGACGGCTGGCCCCGCCCCCAGACCCGCCTCCTCCCCAGTCCCCGCCTCCATCTGGGCTTCACCAAAGTTGTTCTGGTCCAGGTATTCCAGCAGCTTGCTGACCAAACCTACATCCTACAAAATACACAACACAATAAAACACAAAATGGCAGAACACAAAACACCACAACACAATCCAATACAACATAATACAACACAATCATCTCATATTTATTCATCCTTCTTAGGGAAAAATTCTTAGTATAAGAAGGCCTTAAAGGGGAAGTACACTCTAGAACACTTTATAAGAAGGCCTTAAAGGGTAAGTACACTTTAGATCACTTTTAGCTGTAAACGTGTTTGTATGCCTACCTTATAATGGAACTTATTCATGCATTCTGTTAATTCAACAATTCTGAAGTAATATTGTATATCATAACTGGTAGAAAAGCGTCTTTGTGCTGCCTCTAAAGGTTGAAATTTCCTTTCTGCTCCCCACACTGCCCCTGCCCCAATTGTGATGTCAGAGTACTCCTTTGGAGGTACCTCTACGTCATATGGATAATTGTTGTCGCCCACAATGGAAACAGCCGGCACCTGATTGGTTATACGCACTACGTTACTTTAGTTTCGACTCCCCGTTTTTAAACCGGAACAACATGGCGTCCTGTTCATAAACTCTCTTATTCCACCTAAATAGTCCACTAAAATACGTTTCTGAAAATATTTGAGGTGAGAAATAGGCCATGCAGTTTCTGAATCTTGATTCATATTTTATGTGCAACATCTAGTTTGACAGTTTGATCGAAAATCATTTGTACAATGTACGTTAATTTAGCGAATGACAATGGAGACAGCTCCTCCGCCCCCACCCCTCTCCCTCGCTCACCCCTCGAAGTATTTTTCAAAATTTTGTAGTCGGCGGAGACAGGCTGAGACAGGCTGAGACAGTGGGTGTACTTACTCTTTAAAGGTTACAAATTAAGCTGTGACTTTATTGCCCTTGAATACTGGCCTCACGTATATGGAACAATGTTCAGGACCATTCACAGGATGTTAGCAAGTTTTATTCCACCTGATAATCCATAACCTGGACCTTTTTAAACCTAAAAAAGTTTAAGCCATCACGGCTTTGAGGAGGAAAAAGCCCTCTTCTGACCAGCTGATCTAATCGATTGAAATCTGCGTAACAGTAAAACGACACACATTTATCATGTCAGACTTCTACTTGACATGTACCTGATCTTCAAAAATAAAATGAAAAATGTTAAAATAATGGAGCACCTCATTATTGGAGATTGGCTTTTCTTCTCTCATCTGTTGCTCTGTCAAAAAAAAAGAAGAATAATTTAGTCCCAAAGAAATGACACCATGAAAAACAAACTGATGAGCTCAAAACAGGGTGTTGCTAAAGCTGACATACTGATTCAAAGTATTTTGATTGGTTCATATAGGTCAGTGATTGACAGTACAAGTCAGCTCCACCCATTCCAAGGTTAATCAATATCAAATCAATACTATATCATAATCAATATGGCAAAGCTATTGGGTCAAGTGCAACGCGCTTGGCTGGAGTTTAAACCTCAGGTTTAAACCCCAAGAGCACAGAACGGAATTACAACTGGAACAGCTAATCCTTACTAAATAAATTTGGATAGCCGTTCCAGTTGTAATGCAGTTCTGTGGTCTAGAGGTTTAAACTCCAACTGACACAGTTGACCAATCATCATCATCATCATCATCATCATCATCATCATCATTATTATTATTATTATTGGCCATGCATACATGGTTTACCCACATGTCCAGTACAGTCTTTTTTTGAGGATGTCCTGCCACAATGAGCACACAAACCACCCAAACCCATACCGAGCTCCCGTACAGGTACTGTACCTGGCAGAGCACCATTGTTCTTTAGCGCCCCCTGCTGGTCTGGCTGTGTAACGGATGGAGGTCCTCTCTTGGAGCTCCTCTGGCTGTTCCCCGCCACGTCCCCGCCATCGTCGTCCACCACCTGCAAGGCGTCGGCGATCACGTCAGCCAGCTGGTTCAGCTCCTTGCCGTTGAGAACGTCCACGTTCACGTCGTGCTTCCCCAGCTGTGAGACCACGTTCTGGATAAACTTTTCTGCATAGGAACAATTTTTTAAACGTTAAATAAGCTGCAAGAGAGTTAATTTTACTCTGATAGAGTACATGTTTTTATCCCCTGCGGACACTGAATAAGAGAGGCAGACAGCAAACAGGACAGCCAGGCTTTACGGAGCTCAATCTGAACTTCATATGAGACGCATTTAAATGCTGGTGGTGTGGTTCAGTGGCTAGCGAACTGGGCTTGTTACACAGAGGTGGTGGGAGTCCCAGCTGTGACACTGCCATTGTAACTGAGCAAGGAACTCAACCTGTATTACCTCAGTAAATATTTGCACTGTACAACTAGATTTTATGCTTTTTTTTTGTATATAGGCACTCTAAAAATAACGTTCATTATAGTTGTTGTTATGAGGACGACCATTATTATTATTATTATTATTAGTATCATTAATACCATCCACCAGACTGAGGGGATCCTTGGCAGGCCGTTGGCTGGACCCAGGATTGAAGAGGAGCCTGTCAGTGCCGAGCCTCTGAGGTTTGGTACCGTCAGACAGCGCCGGGGTCTGTGGAGCCCAGCCACGGTACCCTTCTAGGCCTTCCTTTGGGCTGGCGCTTTTGGCCTTGCTGCTCAGAAAGGGGCGTGGTCTGTTGCCATAAGGGGCGGGCTTCCTGGACTTCTCGCTTTCCCTGGTCAGGTACTGCTGCAGGGCAGCCAGGAGGAGCCGTCCGTCGTCCGGCTGGCTGGCGAGCTCCTTCCCCCTCCCCTGGGTCTTCCCTCTGACCGGGGCCTTGGGTTGGGAGTAGAGGTCCAGCGGGCGTCCGGCAGGGACGCCATCGTTCTGCGAAACAGTGACACCGCCGCATGTTTAACCCTTTAAGGTGTAAGGTCACAAACACCCGATTAGAATGTGAACCGAACGTTCTAATGCTGATGTCATAGTCACTACCGCAAAGCAATGGAGTTCTAGAACATTGACTTAGAATTTTGAAAAAAACATTCCAAAAAGGGTTGAAATTGTGTGAAGAACGATTAATGCCAATGATGACCCTAACAGCAACCACAACCATATCAGCAACAACAATGGTAAGAACAGCAAAGAGAAAACGCAAAAAACGGCAGAAAAACCAACAATGACAGCAACGGCAACGATGCCAACAACTAGAATTAAAGCAAAAACAACGGCAAAGACAACTACAGCAGCGAGAAACAGATCAATGACGGCAACAACACTGACACAATAAAGAGCAGAAAAACAAAAACAACGGCGATGAAAATCACAACAACTGCATGTGATCCGTTTGCTTTCAGCGTAAACATGCACAACACTTCAGCCTCTCTCTCCGCATGAACGACGCCCCGCAGTCAACACAACAAATGAATCATTCAAAGATCCGCGACTCCTGACCCCTCAGGGCCTCCCCGCGTCCCAGCCCCACCCCCACCCCCACCCCCACCCGCCCCATCCCAAACCGGGGGCCCCGATCAACACCCCCTGAGTTCGGAGAAGAAAAGATGATTCTCTCCACCCCTGCGATGTCAGGAGCACCAATGCCCTCCTCCCAGTCACTCGGGGGGGGGCAACGATTCTCACCCCCCCAGAAAACAAAACTTTTGGGCTTGAGGCAGGAGTTATTAATTAGAGCTATGAACTCCTGAACCTTCGTGACTGAATCCTCGGTGGGGGGGGCGGGGGGGGGGGGGGGGGGGGGGGGTTATAATACAGCAGGAAATGACTGCAGCCCCCGTCCCCCCCCGTCCCCCGTCCCCCGTCCCCCTGTCCTGTCCGCTTGCAGCGGTCCCACACTGGGAAAGACAACAGCGGTGCGTATAAAAAATGATAACTTCCTCTCTGGGGGGGTAATCCATGCATGTCAGGGTTAAAAAGAGCGGGGGGGAGAATAGTGACCCAGCTGCCAGGAACATGGTACCCCTGATGAGATGCATCTTCATCTGCTTTTCATTGGTTGGGATTGTGTGCGGGAGGGGCGGGGCCTGGTGGGATGGATAGAGGAGTTGTTGGATTTGGGAGCAGGGACTGGAGGGATGGGAGGGGCCTCTCGGCTCTGGGGGCGGGGCCTGATGGCTCTCACCTTGGCATTGGGCCTGGGTCCAGGGGGTGGAGCGGGAGGGGCTGC
Source organism: Synaphobranchus kaupii (assembly GCA_029718625.1). Classification (NCBI taxonomy): domain Eukaryota; kingdom Metazoa; phylum Chordata; class Actinopteri; order Anguilliformes; family Synaphobranchidae; genus Synaphobranchus; species Synaphobranchus kaupii. The sequence continues at coordinate 7,123,150 of CM056394.1, read as the reverse complement.
CTGGGGGAGGAGCCCCAAGCGCTGCAGGTACTTCTTCAGGGACCTGCTAAGCTCCGCCTCCTCCTCCATCTTCAGCTTCCTGTTTCCACTGTCACTCGGGCCCGGCAACCTATAAGGGAGAGGGGGGCGGAGACATGCAGTGTCAGTGGATGGGTCTGTGTCCATCTCTCTCTGTTCATCTCTCTCTTTTTCTCTCTCAACAACAACAACAATAATAATAATAATTATTATTATTATTATTTTTGTGCACGACGATTCTAAATTATTCAATTGTTTGAACATATTGCCTTCTTCTGTGAATTGGTGCTGTGTCCTAATAACAGGTCCAATTAATCCTCTAAACTCTAAAGCATCACCACAGGTGTACAATATAAATCTAAAAAGGAATAACCAATCAAAGCCTCTCATCAGGTACACTATCAATGTGTACTTACCACATGGCAGCAAATCCAAAAAGCAACATACATTTTTAAACTCCGCTCTCAGTTAAGCCATTTGGGTTAAGAACAGAGGCGAGTAGATCTAAGGTATTCAGTGACTAATCACAACAGACCCACCACTCAACATTTTGCATTAATATGACTGCCAAAAAAAAAATAAAAAAAATAATCAAATGTTTTGGCACATTGCCTTCATCGGTAAAATGGTGTCAGGTGCTGCTTGTATTTAAAATGTTTACCACAGCATTACAACACTACAGAATTACAACACTACAGAATTACAACACTACAGCGTTACAACACTACAGAATTACAACACTACAGAGTTACAACACTACAGAATTACAACACTACAGTTACAACACTACAGAATTACAACGCTACAGAATTACAACACTACAGAGTTACAACACTACAGAGTTACAACACTACAGAATTAGAGGAGCTGCCTAAGATTCCAATCTGAAAGGATTTACGTGAGTCTGTTCTGCGGCAGTCTTGCTGTGATACAGCCCTATGCAGAGCTCAGCGTGGAACAAGCACAGTGAGGAACAAGCACAGTGAGGTTTACACCGTTTTACCGAAGCTCACAGCCGCTATATCCTGACTCTTTATTCTTCTCACCAGGGAGCTTCTTTTAAACTCACTTGCTGGTTATTTTTGGAGGTTCAGACTCTGCCTTTTCCTTTTTCTCTGTAAAGCATCTTTCCAGCAGTGTCTCCATAACAAACAAACAGAAATCAAAAAGCCCTGTATGAGACCAACGCCCTGTGATAACCTGCTGAAACGGAGACTGCACTTCTGCGCCATACTGGACAACTCTTCCCTCGATGCCCCGTAACTCAAACCCCAGTCCTCGAGGGCAGAGAACGGCTGGTTTTCCACCCTCCCTTTACCTGGGAGTCAGGTGCGAAGACAGTCTGGCTAATCAGTAGCACTCATTGTTCTGAGCCTTGTTTCCCAAAAGCATCTTAGAGTTAAGATCATCGTAAGCCCTATTCGGGATGGGATACGTTTTCAGGACAATGTCTGTAAAGTAATTATTATCACAGGACGTCTGTAATGTTAATGGCCGATTCGGACGGGATAAAGTATCTCTGTAATCAGCGTCTAGAATTGCAGAGATGGGCGTGTCTACTTCATTTTGTCGTCACACCGAAAATGTTGCCCACGCGTCATACAACGTTACACATCCTATCTTCACTGCAAACTGATTGCTTCTGGTAGAAAATCGCTGGCAGGGGGCAACTGAAAAGATGCAGGCGCCAAAAAAAAGAAACTATGTGGAGACAATGTTGGCATGGCAAACATGTCCACAAAAAGCGTGAGGAATCCTGCATTACACCTCTTTATTAACGTTAGCTTGAGAAAAACAGTGTTAGGCCATAACATGTATGTAAGGATATAGCTAGGCTACAATAGCTTACCTAAAGTGGCCACAAGCGTTGCCCCACTGTAGCCTACGTTTGAGCCCGTTTTTTTTTTTTTTTTGCTCTCTGTCTTCTTATTTAATGTAACGTTACATTCATTTAGAGGTCGGTCAATAGTTGTGGCTTGCACATGGACCGAAGAGAGCACAACCAAAGGCATCCTCAAGTGCTTACGTGAAAAACCAGGAGAAAAGACTGGGGAAAACTAATTTCTCACAGGCAACAACAGAATTTTACTGGACATGTTAATTTGCACGGGATTGCTTTAACCTGGGGTAATTTTTACAGGCTATTTAACAGTAGGTAAAAGACTCCGGAATCTTTACTGGTGCGGGAGCGCGCAGTCCGTAAAAGTTACTGACATGGAAGATTCAGACGGGACTAAAATAGCGGAGCTCCTCCGGTAATTATTATATTACCCCACCTCCCCCTGTAAAACTTATCCCGTCCGAATTGGACTTAAGAGTGTTTTGTGTTTGTGCTTTATTAATTTTACGAGTAAACTGATTAAAACGTACAAATTTACAGACATTGCATAAAGATAATAAAAATAGAGGGAGAAAAACAAAAACCAAATGATGAAAAACAAACAATGAAAGTAATATAAAAACAAAACGGCCTAAGATGATCTTTATCTAAGATCTTTTTGGGAAACGGGGGCCCTGTTCCCTGGGAGATGGCGGTAACGAGAGGTGAGGGGGTGTGGAGTCGCGGCTGACCTGGACAGGCCAGGCTCCGGCAGGCTGTAGGACACTCTCCGCAGTTTGGACAGCTCCTTGGAAATGGCCTGTTGAGCAGCGTCATCTTCCCAAGTTAAACCTGCAGCAGACAGAACAGAACAGAACAGAACATTACAGAGGCTGGCTATTCAGCTATTCAGCCCCTCAAGGCCTGTCAAGCCAACTTCGGCTCTTGGTTATTTTAATAGCCCCAACGGCCAATCATTTGACAAGTTTCACGATGAGCTCATGATTGACAGCCGATGGCTGCTCCTTGGTGAAATCTAGGAGTGAAATCTAGGAGCAAAATAGCATTAGAGCTAATTAGCTTAATTGAGCCAGGGGTAATCCTTTGAAACAAAAACCTGCATTCACATCGGGCCTCCAGGTAAAGAATTGCCCCTCTCTGGTCTAGAACGTATCAAGCAGCACATCTAGCCTGGAGCAGAATACCCACAATGCACTTCTCTGCAGAATTTCGATTCTTTTTTTAACTTCTGGATCAGTGTGGAATGTACATTTAGCTCATTTACACCTATGTACACCTATGCCCCTCTGTTCTACGGACCTGAGACCACCTGAGGTTCTGAAAATCTATTTTTCCTTGTTAAGTTAATCCTTATGGATTAAAAAAAACCTTAATCAAATCCTTCTTTTTAATACCTTTAATGAATTTTAAACCTCAATCAAATCTCTCTATGTACCGTTTTGTCGTGTAGAGTCAAGTTTGCTCCACAAAACAGTTAAAATACCTTTGATCTAACACAATTCTTGACATAGACCCCATCCTACCCTCGGTATCTGTAGCCTCCCTGTCATATTGAGCTAACGGCAGAGCTAAGGCTCCAACCGGAGACCATCGGGCCTGACAGTCGGGGTGCGAGTTAACGCCATGATGGAAGCTTTCCTCAAATAATCTTTGACAATACGTTTTCTTTCCCAAAAAAACTGACCTTGTAAGTCAGAGGTTGCAGGTTCGATTCTCATAGCAGTTGTGGCACAGCCATTGTACACCTGAGCAAAATCTTTAACCTGAACTGCTTCAGTAAAATTTTTCCCAACAGTATAAAAAGATTTTTTTTGATTGAACAGTAAAAAAAATGTTGATTGAAAGTTGTGTACCACTCACATGATGGGAACACCAGCCAAATACTAATGTACTTTCTAAATCTTTCCTTTATGCGGGTCTAAAGATGCCCTCTGCATTATATACGACAGATTAGACTAATTTTTCATCCTCACACTGAGCTATGCTAATTTGTTTTCATGGATACCAGGGGAAGGTATGGAGAAATGCGGACCTTTGAGAAATACTTCCCATGATGCCATTCAGCAGGACGCAGAAGGTGTGCGCGGCCAGGCGTTTGGAAGCATTCCAAACGCATTTACCACGGACAGGAAGCGCCGTGGGACCACTGAGGACACCCCATGCATCACCGCACCCGTCCCAAAACAGAGGGGGGTGTTCCTCCTTCAATCAATGGGACGGTAAAATGCCCAAAGTGAATTACGTCTATAATAGCGATCGGGCAGTAGTGTAAAGCACAATTGTTTTTTTGTAATTTTTATTTGGGGGGGGGTTTGACAGTGAATGACACTGCCGTTTGATTAAGCGTATCCCCTACTAAGCCATTCAGGGGTTTCTGTATGTGCCCCCCCGCAGGACGAGGAAGTGAATCCACCACTTTACTGGTGAAAGCTTCTTGTCTGAGAAGCAGCTGCATTTTCTCCCCCCGCCCCCAGACCGTGCAGGATACAGCCCTGACATTCGCTACACATGGCTGGCTGCTTCTGCCAACCACACCATTCATTTTACATACACCCACACTTGTTAACTCATGCAAATAACCCTCTAAAAGACCAGGAGAACATTCAAGTCTATATATATATATATATATATATATATACACACAGTATGGAGTCACTTTTTTTTCTTTTTTTTTAAAGCCGCTTTTAACCCTTTAAGGTGTAAGATCACAAATATGTATGTTCCTCGCTGAACATTCTAATGCTGATGTAACGATCGCTACTGGTAACTGAAAGCAACGGAGTTCTAGAACACTGACTTTTGGGGAAGAAAAAAAAATAAAATAAAAATAAAAATAAAAATATAATAAAAATAAAAAAACATTCCAAGAAAACTCTTCAAAGGGTTAATTACCAATTTAAATGAGAAAGCCATCTATGTCAGCCAAACGCTTTTCTGCCAGTGAGGATTTCTAAATATTCTGAGCCTGATAGATCTCCATGTCTCACGGCACCATTTTGTCACATTGGGAAACGGAGAAGCTCTTCTCCTGAGGGCTGTTTTTCCATCATTCAGACACACAAAGGCGAGAGGAGGAGATGTGACAGATAATTTAGCAACAGTTTTTAACTTTGTTAGCTTTGCTTTTTTTGTCAAATAAAGGTTTTGCATTGTATTTCCTTCATCCATTCATTCCAGAAGCATAAAAAGTAAAAATATCCACCAACAATCCATGAACAATTACAACTCTAGATTATAGATTCATCGAAACAATTCCAGATTGTCGATGAAGAGTTGTTTCTCTTCCAGTATTTTATTTTTTAAAAACTTTAAAAAATGAGTAAAAATCAGGAGAATTCCAACATGATGCCGGGTGAAATGTGAAAGGGGATTTAATCGCTAGAACATCCCATTTCCGCAGAATATTCTGAGTGCTTCAGCAACGGGAGCCATGTCTACATGGCAGATGGGAAAACTAAATGTTTCCTGGTCCCGTTCACACTTGCAGAGAGGACAGGTGAGGTAAACTTCACTAAGAGAACGAGTGATGCTCAAGCGGGTCTGTCGTCATGCAGGCAGGGATGTTTGACTACATTTTATGAGGGTCAGATATAAAACAAACAGCTTTTTGATTTTTTTCCTGCCGTTCCCATAAGTTCATTCATCAATCAGGCTTTCTGTCATTCCCCGTTGTCATAGGAGCACCACTGCACGCAGCTAGATGGATTACTAAAGTCTTTGGTCTGGACAAGACGTACTACCAGGGCTCTTTTTCCCTAAATGTCATTGGAATCCATCACAGTGCTTCGTCTCAGCATAGTTTTTAGCGCCTCTTGGGCACGACAGATTATTCACTGTCATTCTTTCATGGACAGCAGCATTGTGGCTATAAGGACTCCATGGACAGCAGCATTGTGGCTATAAGGACTCCATGGACGGCAGCATTGTGGCTATAAGGACTCCATGGACAGCAGCATTGTGGCTATAAGGACTCCCTGCAGAACGGTCCGATGCTCTGGCTTGGGCTCCCAAAATAAACCACGTGTGCAAAGCCAGCTGTAAACATCGGCGGCCATCTTAGACAAACCGATGAAAAATGTAGGGCCTAAATGGCCCACTGTCGCCTCATAATACTTACATTTTGAGTATGGTACACCTTTACATGTTAAAACTTTGTATTTATTCCTTATCATTGGCATCGCATAACAATGTGTGGTATAAACTAAATACTTACGTAATGGCATAGCCTATGCAATATGCTCCAATATACAGTATCAAAACGTGTTGAAAAATATGGGAATAATTGCACCTCATTATAAATAAACAGATACAGATCTTCGCTCTGAGGACACGGCCACTTCCTGTCTGAAGCACCTCTTCGGCAGCTCTGGATCTGTCGACATACCGCCGCTCTCCGTTTCCGTCGATCGCCGTCCCACTTTGGCTCCAAAAATACAGCAGGCTTTATGAATCACCAGGTATAAAACACGAGGCAGTATTTTTAGAAGCGAACAAGTACACTTCCAGTCAACAGAAGCGCTGTTCTGGGGGCGTGGATAATGAAGGCCTCTTTTTGAGCTTCCAGTGCGTCTCCCTGTAAACAAGCTTCTCACTGAACATTTTTGTGGTGAAGTCGGTGAGGCCATCTGGGTATACAGGTGAAAACCCGCCTACATTTAGTTGAAAAGCAAAAGTTTTCTAGCCGACTAGGACATAGCCAGGCTATATTAGGGTGAAATCTGAGCTCTATTGGGGTTACCTAGTCAGTTTATTTCCACCCCTCTAGATATCTAGATTCCGGCTTTTGCTCAATGTCCAGGCGGGAATTAAACCATCTTCACTCTTTACCCTCCGGGTCAACAGGTCAACTTGACCCAATTTAGTGTTTGACAACTCTTCAAAACCAGTTAACCTTATTATCATCTTGACACTATATGACTTTTCCCAATTTGTTGGAATTAAATGGTAAATATGCAATTACCATAATGCTGTTTTCAAAAAGGCCTGTACCAACTTCATATACGAAGGTGTTGTGTGGGGTGTAGTGTAGTTGTATAAAATGTTTTAAAAAAAATACACAACCCATTTAATTTTTTCTTCACAAACTTTCACTCACCTCAGGCTCTAAAATGAGATCTTTCATTGCAGATTTTTAATATTTAGGAATAACAGGGTCAAGTGGGAGATACACAAAAATATTCAAGTGGGAGACACACAACAGGTGAAACAGAGTATCGATGTTTTTCTATTAGAATAGTTTTGTGTCAGTTTAAACCTTTGGGGGTCAAACTGACCTCAAACATAAAATTTCATCATAATACGAAGGGTAAGGCGTGATGGGCACAAACACATCCATCTGGGGTCAATCTGGTTGTTTCGTGTTTTCTGCTCTTTAAAAAACATGAAATATCATCAGTCTTGCTTGAAAACCTTGCATCTCCATAAAAGGTGATTCTCAGCAACAGAAAAAAAAGAGTGGTTTATTTTCTCTCCATTTAGCAACGCAGCATTAAAGCTTAGTCATCACATCACATAATGCATTTATTTAAGGGCTCTGACTCAGAAAATATAAGCACCCCCATCTCTCTTATGTTGGGCTTTTAAGCGACCCCATCTCTCTTATGTTGGGCTTTTAAGCGACCCCATCTCTCTTATGTTGGGCTTTTAAGACATTACAGTACATAGAAGAGGAAGAGAAAGAGAACTGTGAGGAAGCTGGAAGAGAATTTTCATTGTGTGTAAAAAAAGAAAATTAAAAAGTACCAAAATGTATACAGGCCATTTGAGGTTTTTGCATGAAACTGACAATGTGTTAAAACAGGGGTCTTTTTATTACACTATGGGCCTGACTTACAAAGACATATGTAAAACATTTTAGCACACACAAAACGAATAAAACAACCAATGATTGGTGCAAAACAAACACTATGGCCAATCATTGGTCATGTTATCGGTTTTGCATGTGCTAAATTATTTTGCACATGCTAAAGGCCTTAGTGAATAAGGGCCTATATGTATATTTTTATCATTTGTAACCAATACCACATAGGTTATTTTCTCTCAAACAATAAAACAGTAAAATCTAACATCTATAAAAAATGGTAAAATGTCATCTAAGAATTATTTTTTTTTTTTTAAACTCCAGATTGGAAGTGTGGCAGAAAAATACCGCCACAAAGCTAAACGGTATCAATGTAATACACACGGCGCTAGACTAACGGAAAGTGAAACTGATAGAGGGATAAATCAACTGCACCCACAGCGTCGCTCGCGGTTATTAAACCCTTCCACAGCACAGAAAAACAACAAAAAAACACTTTTACTGGTTTAGCGAAGGCAGACAATGAGGCAGCGGATTTATGAAGCATCTCAGAGTAGGAGAGCTGATCTAGGATCAGTCTTGCCTTTTAGCTCATAATAGAAAAGGTGAGGATATAGACAGGTGAAACCTGACCCTAGGTCAGCACTCCTACTTTGAGAAATAGAAAAAAAAAATTGAAGAAATATCTTTAACTTTTTTTATTTTATTCTTTCTATTCCTTCAGCTGCTCAAGGTGAACATGAAGGTGAAACCTGCACACTGAAGTGGGGAAGTAATTATAGTGGCCCGAGGGCGTTTTCTAGGATGAGATGAAATCTTTAAAGACCCCACACAACGGAAGGTAGATCGCGTTTTTCTGTTGCTTTTCAGAAGGCTTCTGCGTGAAACCAGACGTTGGGGCAGGACTTCTTTTTTTAAAGTGGGCGGGCAGTCGCGGTGGCTAGCTCGTTAGCTTCTGGATTGCAGTGCTCAAAACAAAGCTAACGCTTTAGCCAGAATGGATGACATTTTGTGGGGCAGGAGGACAGGGAGGGCGAGAATAGTACCGGGGAGGATGACTGCGATTATGCGGACGACTTCGCTCCATTGCGGCCTTATACGTTTGAGCCACCCCCTGCTGTTGCTGCCGCTGCCGGAGCTGCAGAAAATGCGGTCCACCCCGAGAGAATCTCGATGTTTCTGAATGGTATGATAAGTCGTATGTAACATGAACATCTGTAATAAATATTTGCCTAGAATCCGGAATGCAGTTTTGTTTTTCTATTAACAGCCACAACTACTGCCACTGATAGCAGTCGTAATATTTATGATTATCAATATCTCGCTAATTTGAATCTGGACTCCCGTTTTGTATTTATACCATTATACCAGTTAGGTTAACTGTAGTTGATAGACAGCCTCTGCTACTAATACATTGTTTGATAACGTAGGCTACTACACTATGCATAATTCAGGTGTTCCTGTGGATATTGCAGCCTCCTTCATGTGGCCAAATTCGAGCCATTTTGTGCATAGCCACGTGTTTGTGGGGAAACTAAATAGGGTGTGCACTTTCGTCCTATTTTGTTCGCACTGACAGTTGCTATTGTGAGCAACCCAAGTTACCCTAAGCTAGCTGTCACTCACGTTGACGTTAAGGACAAGTTGAAAATCGAGCAATGTAATTGGAGGGAATACTTTGTTCTACGCCCGTCAGTGCGGATACGCGTCATCAAAACATCACACAGTCGTTTCACAGGAAGAAGCGAGGAAAATATTTTGCAGCGCAAATATCAACTTCGAATATTTTTATTTATTATTTTGGTCTACATCATTTCCATTTCCAAATTTTCATTGTGTGGGATCTTTACGTCATAAAAAAGATGAGATTAGTGCCAACTCTCTTTGATTAAGCAGAACACCTCTGATATGAACCCAGGAAATCCTGAGTCAGGCAGTGCTCTCCTACGCTGGGTAAGGAAAATAAATACATGCATTTATGGGGTTTTGTGATTAGCTTTGCCAAGTCCCTTGGAGTGCTGCTATTATGCATATTGCTTTTTAATCTGATTTCTTCCTATAAATTTCCCCTTGTTTATATATGATTTATATAGTCTATATGATTTTTTAAAATGTTTTGTGCATAAGTGGAAACGGTAAATGTAAATGTAAATGATATAATTGTGCAGTGCAGTGCATGTCTAGTTAGTCCACACTGTTTACAGTTCACATCTCTAGCCAAGCTGGCTTTGCTAAACTTTCTTGTTCAATCTGCCTTTTCAGTGAGTTATAACCTAGCGGATCAGTGAGTTATAACCTAGCGGAATACTGCGAGACGCAAATCCGCACACCTCCGGCAGCAGGTGACATCTACACTGCACTGTAAACATGATGAAACCCGCCCGGCTCTCAAACCAGGGCGAACAGCCGGCTCTGAAACGGCTCCCGGTGAACCCTCGAGTTGTAATTTAAGAGTATTATTGCCTTGGCTCGGCTCGCTCAGCAAGGCTGTCATGCGCTAAACTGTACCCTCAGCTGTAAAGGTTACTCTCTCTCGCCACCTCCTCCGCCTGTTTCTCACCCAGATAAACGCCACGCAGGGCGGCCGGCGCAACTGCCGGGCCGGGGGAAACGCGAAACGCGGTCAGCAGAAAAAATAACTGGGGTGATCTCATTTTGGCGGGCGCACGGTGGTGCGTTGCCCTGGAAACGGAATAACGGAATAAGAGTCGGTTGCTAAAGCGGAAAGGTGAGCTCACATGGTGGGGGGCGGTTGGTGGGCGGTATCCTCTCTGGAAGACAGGGGGCAAACAGGGGGCAAAAATCTACTTTATTGCCCCCCTGCCCCACTGTGGCACTGATGGAGTGGTGAAGCGACCCCGTTAAAACGGCTTCAGGAGTAGAGTATGCGTGTAGTGTTTGCATGTTTCTCTGTGTGTAGGTGTAGCCGAGTGTCTACCTGTTACAAACACTGACATAACAACCCTGCTTAGGGCCCCAAAACCACCAGGGGCCCTGCTAATTATTCTAAAATATATATATTATTTTGCGGGTGGGTGGTTGGGGGACCCCCAAATCAAATCCCGCTTAAGGCCCCTCAAAGGCTAGGGCTGGGGCACTGCGCGCGTACACTCCGTTTCAATAAAAACGGTGATTATAAATAGCAAATGGCTGTATTGCTGGTCACTCTCACAATAATGGCCAGCAGCCCCCCCCCCCCCCCCCCCCCCATTAGCAGAACAAAATGCACAAACCGACACCAGCTGTCAGCTACTCAGCATACATGTTCTGTCATCTAGAAAATTATATTTACACAAACAGTCGCATCGGACGGATAACCAAGATCAGCACTGGATATGCCCTCTTCCCATCTGTCCACTGTAAAAACTGAGCTTATCAATAAGGTTCAGCTGCAATATACACAGACACCACATAGTTTAACAAACACTGCAAAGTGTCCAGTGTAAATGTCAACACTGATGGAGTACGTTGAGAGAGTACATTTTGGTCCCCACTGGACCTAAACTCAGTTGCTTTTAAAACTCTCATGTATACAGACCATTCCATCATTAAAAGCACCGTACTAAAGCACATCATGATTACAATGCTAGCTGTGCTGCCATCAAACTGGAACAGGTTAATCTGAATAGCAAGTGAATAATCATTTTTCTGTGCGCAATGCGTGTATATGGGTACTCCCGGCTCCAGCAGAGAGCTACGATGAGCTTTTTCGGTTAGCCTCAGTTTACGTGCCGTCCCGTCTGTATCCAAATCTCCCGTGGTTCCACAGCCATTTCAAAAATCTCCACCACAGATAACGGCGGAAGAAAATTAGTGGCAACGAGGTGATCACCGGCGATCGCAAGCTGTGATTAACAGAGACATCTTTGGCGGCGTTATTACCCAGGATGCTGTCTCGACTCTCGCTGTTTGACTTTAACTGCAATTTCGTGCTCGAAAAGGCATCGCGTTGTCAACGCGACGGCAGACAATGCAACCTCGCCAAAACAATACGCTATACGCGCGGAAACAGGAGGAAACTGCTGCACTTTGTCAACTTTATTGATCGAATGGCATTCGCAATGCCCAAAGTAGCCTACAAATTGTGTTTCTGCTGTATAAGCGGTGATTTTGCTTCAAGATAGAGGATAACAAATCAATAGCCGTGATATTGTTCCCCATTGATGAGATCAGGCTATCTTTCAGTCACCCCTGCTCTTGTCTAAATGCACAAATGGGATATTAGAAAAGTAACTAGTGCTTGCAAGAGACAAACGAATAGATGTGTGGTCACAGAATTAAAAGTAGGCCTACTGGAATATACATTCTATAAAAAATAATACAAATATATAGTCTAAGCCTCAATATTTAGAGCAGTGAAAACTATTCATGAACATCCCCTTGCATTCGTTGCGTTTTACACAGACTCACTTTTTCTCAGTCAGACGTTAATTACCACAATGATCACTTGCCAGCCAAGCCTGCTCATTTTTCATGGTTCATCTCAGTTCTCATTTAGGCCTGTTAGAAAAGATCAAGATCTTCTGCATCAAATTAAAAGCATTCCGCTAATTTTCCAGATCAGATGAAAAGGTATTTGGCGCCCCCTGTCTTTGGCCTATGAGAACTACAGCATTCTCTGAGCGGCACACTTAGAACAAGCACCAAGACTGCAGTAAGTAACCAGCCTCTCATTGCGGTTCAAGAGATTCACAATGCTAGAGCTCTCAGAGTGAGAGAGGGCCATTTTGGATTTCATGCTGACTCCTGCTCTTAATTATTTAATTAGTCGCATCACTTACATGATTTGAAATTGATCTGTGTTGTTGCATGAAATGTTTTACTGAGGCCTAATCTATGAGTGAACTGGCACTGGTGGTGTATAGCTACGCCAGCTTTCCAGACCATAATTTCAGTGACGATCTTTGGCCAGTTTCGTGAACGTGTGATTTCATGCCGTTTCTTTTCACAATGCTATGACATGCGGTGACATGCAAATTATTTTTAGTATTTGAGAGGTTTTTTATGACTGAAATATGTCATGTGTTCCCATTCAAATCTTTGCCTCAGTTGTAATAAGGAACTTTATAAGGCATATTGCATTAGCTACGTCTGGTTTCATGCCCATTTGGTTGACAAATCATCAGTCCATCTCTGTGGTTCTCCTGGAGATCACTCACCTCTGTAGGACAATTTCTGAAGCAGGGTCCTTAGTCTCATCAGGGTGGAGGGGGATACGTCGTAGGTGTACACCTCCGTCATGGGGACATTCTGACACCTGCCAAACACTCCATCTGCAAGAGGAAGAGCAAACAGTACATTTTACATTACACTACAGGCAATTAGCAGACGATCTTATCCAGAGTCACAACCGTCTCACTTTTGACAGTCAGATGGACTGAGATGGTTTACTTGCTGGGCTCTGACTGTTAAGATCAGGAATGCTGAAACAAGTTTATTAAAAGAAAAAAAGAACTGTTGAACTGTTTTTTTCTTTGAAGGTGCTTTAATGTAACAATCTTCCAGATAGAAAATTGCAAATATTGTAATGGCATAATTACCATGGCGACACCAACAGTAACTTCACACGTGCGTTATTTATCTATTCACAGGGTGAGTTCGGTTTCTCAGAGCAGGCAAGTTTTTGAGATTAATGTCTTTTTCACCACGTGACACAGTAAAGTGCGGAGCGGAAAGCGACTCATCATTTTAAGCTCCAGGAGGAAGAGGAGGCCTATTCTTCATCTGTTCTGCACGATCCAGACGCGCCTCGCCCGCTTCTCCTGAGCCAGGACTAATGGCTGACATTTTGGATGCTATTATATCAGCGTGGAGATAAGCGCCCGGGCAATCAATAAAGAGATTTTATCTCCCGAACAGTGGGCCCGAAACTCCCCACGGCAACTGTTGCTAAGCAACGCTGGAAGAAGCTTTGATCAGCCTCACGTGTCAGCGGCTATCTGGACAGGAAGGCAGCTCCACTGAGGGTCAGTGCAGGGTGAAAAAAGCCGTCTGTAGGTTTCATGGGAATTACCCAGAATCCTTTTCAGCACTCATTTCCACTTTCTCCTAAGGTAGAAGCTGAACAGTGAACACAATTATGATGAAGATGATGTTGAAGACGAAAAATAAGAGGGTGGGGATGATGAGGATGGTGACAATGCTAATGATCTTCATCATGTTGATGAAGATGCCGCTGCCAATTGATGATGCTGATGATGCTGCTGCTGTTGAGGATAGTGATGATGATGATGATGACGAAGAAGCAAAAGAAGATGTGTCGTCCTTCCTGTTTGAGGGAAGGCCATTCATCCTCTGCCTCCACATATCCCTCAGTCACAATGCCACTGACTGTATATAAACCCCACCTCACACATCTACCTCACACCTTTACAATAAAACAAACAGGTCAATACCACTGACTGTATATAAACCCCACCTCACACATCTACCTCACACCTTTACAATAAAACAAACAGGTCAATACCACTGACTGTATATAAACCCCACCTCACACATCTACCTCACACCTTTACAATAAAACAAACAGGTCAATACCACTGACTGTATGTAAACCCCATCCCACACATCTACTAACAGTTCATATACCTCACACCTTTACAATAAAACAAACGGGTCACAGAATTCTTTTCAAATTTACACTTCACGACAACCAAACAACACATTCAATGGAAGCGAATAGTATTTGGTCTCGGATGACTGGAGGTAGACAGAGTGAACTTGACCAACCCTGTTATAGTTCACACAGGAAAACAATACAATTACATTTAGGCATTTAGCAAATATTTTTATCCAGAGATTGCGTCTTTATATTCAATCCAAGCATACAGCTGGATACTTACTGAAGCAACTCAAGGTTGAGTGCTTTACTATAGGCTACAACAGCAGTGCCACATCCGAGACTCAAACCTGCAACCTCAGGCATACAAGCCAAGTCCCCAAACCATTTAAGTACATTGCCATCAGCTGCAGAATCTTAAGAATGTGGCACCCCAATAATGAAACTGGGATTTGTCTCAATAACCATCAACCTCAGCTCATCTTCCTCTCACTACAAAAAATATATAGGCTACACGTATATTTATCATAGTTGCTTTTATTTTACAATGTTTCAAAACCAAAATAATTTCATTTCAATTCAATTTTATTTGTATAGCGCTTTTTACAGAGAACTGTCACAAAGACGCTGTACAGGGAAACAGAAGGAAAATGGGGCATAAACCAGGCCTTAACCCCCAACCAGCAAAACGAGAAAAAAACTCCCCGTTGGGAAGAAAAAACACTCAACAGTGGCGAGAAAAAACTCCCCAATGGGAAGAAATCTCGGAAGGAACCTGGCTAGAGAGGGGGAGCCCATCTTTCGCTGGCCGGCCCGGTTTAACTAAAGGTGGAATGGATGGTAATAGACTGTAATGAGGGATCCAACACAGCAAAGAATCAAGTGGGCTGAACATGTTAGTCTGAGATATTAAACTAGCCGGTAAGTAGAAAGTCCAAAGAAAAGGATGTAAAATGTTGAATTAAAGGGGGCGGGGCGGGGCGGTGCATCTGGGACTCCGGTTGCGTCCAGGCGGGGGCATAAACCAGGGGAGGGACAGGCCTGGAGCAGCGGAGAGTCGACCAGTACAGACTGACTGACAGCTCCCTGTGAACTCCAGCAGTGTGAGAACTTTCTAGAAGGCTGCATCACTCTCCTGGAAGCCTCAATAAAGCGGTTGTGGTGAAGGAGTTGCCGTGGTGAAGGAGTTGCCAAGGTGAAGGCAGGATTCCAATGGCGCGTGCCACGCTTATATTGCAGCTGAATGACATCGAGCACCCCTCGTAAAAAAATAGCTATTTTTAGACACCGCAGGTTTCAACCGCCGTTTCGTGATCAAACGTAGGCTCCGTTTACGGGGGCAGCCTGTGGGTGAGCCATTTGCTGTAATTTCTGCCCGTTACATCAGTCGAACAAGGCATTAAAATTAGCAGCCAGCTTGTGACAGTTCTGTAAAATGAAACGGGGACAAAGAAAGTCGACACTGTCAATATTTGAGCAGTAGGCTAGACCTCACACCCACTATCCAAACACCTTATTTAAACTTGCCCTTTCGAGTTGTTACAATTGAGTCATGCATGCTAGCCTAACTCTCTAAATTCAACTTTGGTTTAATTTATCTTAGCTAATGGATGTAGATCCTTGGGGGATCCTTTCCTTTTCCCATAAAGACTTATTATGATCCATTGGCCCACACGGCCACAGTTTAAATACTGCTACATTGTCTCCAATACCTAAAGTACAGGAATATCACTCCAGAAACACTAGCTCTGATTATAGGTGTAGCATACAGTGCCCTCCACTATTATTGACAACCCTGTAAAGATGAGTGAAAAGGGTTATAAAAAATTCACCGTTTGGTGAATTAGCTTAATCTCACACTGAAAAAATGAGAAAAATCCAACCTTTAATTGAAGTAAATTTATTATGAGAAAAAAAATCCCTCATCAGGAAATAATTATTTTTAACAAAATCACGTGTGCCACAATTATTGCCACCCCTGCATTTATATATAGAATTAAGTAATCATTTTTAGTATTTGGTGGCATATCCTTTGCATGCCATGACGTCCTGATGTCTGTGACCCAACAACATCAAAAGACTCTTGATATCTTATTTTCTGGTACTCTTACAAGCGATACTATAATGTCTCTGCATTTGAATGGATCTCTATGGGAATTGGGGGGTGGGACTAGATTTAGCTGTAAATTATGCTGGAACAGTATGGAATACATGATTGGTAAAATGGCTGTAAGTCATCAAGGGTCTGACGTATCAAACAAGCCTTAAACCATCACTCTGCTGCCAGAAATATGCCAGTAGAAATGGATGGATAACTTGAAGGGTTCAATAGGAAAATTTGTCAGGAGAAACAACCCTTAAAGCGATGTCCAAACCGGCCGCGGGGCAGAGCGTTTCGGTCTGACGCACATCGTTACCGCCGGGCGAAGCCAGAGGAGCGCTCCCGAGTCCCTCAGACACGTCGCTGCGGAGGACCGTCTCCGCGGCTAATCCCGACGCGACGGGGCGGACGAGAATCTCCGCGGGCTCCTGCTCCGCTCCGAAAGTAATTACCCCGTCCTCGCCAGACGAGCGCTAAAAATCCCAAAACTCATTTGCACGAGCGAAGCGTCTCTCCGACTTTGGGGGCTGAAGACAATCAGCCGCGAGTCTTTTCAGGGCCTGAAAGCGGCGGGCGGCGGGATGCTATTGTTCTTGGAAATGACTGACTATTGATCCGTTCGTGAAGCTATTGTTAGAGCTGGACTCAGTGGGGTGTGATGAGCTCATTCACCGTCTGCTCCCACCAGCCCGTCTATCATATCGAGTTAATTTTCAGTTATTATGCCGTATTGTATTGTGTGTGTGTGTGTGTGTGTGTGTGTGTGTGTGTGTGTGGTGGGGGCTTTCAGCACAGCTGCAAACTAATGGTTTCTACAGCTAAACCTGAGGGCTATAGATTCAGCTATAGATTCAGTCTCTATTGGGTATTGAATGTGCACTGTGCCAGTGTGTGGATGGGCCCCACCCATGTCTGTATCCCAGATTGGCAGGAAATAGTGGTCAACAGACTGATTCTCTTCAGGTGCAAAAGCAGACGGTTTCGGGGATGAAGATGAAAAATATGAAAATGAACACAGCTTATGCCTCACCTGTGCACACCTGTGCTCAGAGCACTTAATCTCCGGCCGGCTTCAGCCACCATTTTTATTGAGCTCTTTACACGTAATCCTCAGGCCTCCGAAAATCAATAAAGGTCACTTTTTTTGTGATTCTAAGGCCTCTCCGTTTTTTCATATTTTTGGGAATGCACTACAGCACAGAGGAGAAAACCAACTCTGGAGATAATGCTAATGATAAAATTATATGACGATAATAATAATAATAAAGCCCTGTACAGAGAATGTGATGAAATAAATTGCATGAGGGTAGCACAATCAGATTAATAAAGAGAGATATTACAGGGGTGAAAACACGTAAAAATATTTTTACAGGACGGGCACCACTTATTGCCCGTGGTCTCCTTTGGTAAATTCACACTATCGGTGCGGGGCACAGCGGCACAGAATCAGATAATACAGGAGCTGACAGCTGCCAATCAAATCCACTGTGCCGCCAGTCGGCTACCATGGCAACCTCTGTATTTTCAAAAGCGTTTTTCTTTCCTCAAAGCGTGGCCCCCAAAGAAACTGTGGAGCAAACTGTGGTTCACATCGCATCCGTTTGTTTATGCCAAACATAAATACATAATTACATCTGTAATTCTGCAATGTTATTAAATACATAATTACAGCTCCAATTCTGAAGTGCTTATGTGTGCTTAGGGGGGCATGGTGCCCCCATTAAAACCAATCGTACATTAAATTTGTAACTGAAATACAACTTTTAAAAAGCTGCAAAACACAATGCTTATAATATGGGCGATGCAACCCCTGATTATGATGACAGCATACAAGGACGAACGTTACATAATTAAGCATCATTTTAGTTTGTCTGTATATATATGTATATCTGTATATTGAAAAATATATAAATTATGTAGAAATAATCTGCCACAAAAACAAAAATGTATGAAAAATGATTTTTCATTTTTTGTGGCAGAACATTCCGTTACATCTGGAACATACAGGTCTAAATACAATCAACATGTGTCCTTAACTTTGATTCATATGTAAATGCAAGCATTGCACTACTTCACCTTTTCCCGTTTTTCACTTTTAGTCAAAGTTAAGGACAAAGTTAAGGTTTATTGAATCCCAACCTCGGTCTATTGACTGTGTGGTTCAGCCTGAATGATTTCCGCCATTTTGAAACAGACCTAATGAATGTGCCGGGTAACCGTTGAGATGTGTTCAGTGTGAACTCTGTAGGATGAGATGTGTTCAGTGTAAACTCTGTTGAATGAGATGCTGTGTTCAGTGTAAACTCTGTTGAATGAGATGCTGTGTTCAGTGTAAACTTGTTGAATGAGATGCTGTGTTCAGTGTAAACTTGTTGAATGAGATGCTGTGTTCAGTGTAAACTCTGTTGAATGAGATGCTGTGTTCAGTGTAAACTCTGTTGAATGAGATACTGTGTTCAGTGCAAACTCTGTTGAATGAGATGCTGTGTTCAGTGTAAACTGTTGAATGAGATGCTGTGTTCAGTGCAAACTCTGTTGAATGAGATGCTGTGTTCAGTGTAAACTTGTTGAATGAGATACTGTGTTCAGTGCAAACTTGTTGAATGAGATGCTGTGTTCAGTGTAAACTCTGTTGAATGAGATGCTGTGTTCAGTGTAAACTGTTGAATGAGATGCTGTGTTCAGTGCAAACTCTGTTGAATGAGATGCTGTGTTCAGTGTAAACTTGTTGAATGAGCTGTGTTCAGTGTAAACTCTGTTGAATGAGATGCTGTGTTCAGTGTAAACTTGTTGAATGAGATGCTGTGTTCAGTGTAAACTTGTTGAATGAGATGCTGTGTTCAGTGCAAACTCTGTTGAATGAGATGCTGTGTTCAGTGTAAACTCTGTTGAATGAGATGCTGTGTTCAGTGTAAACTCCGTTGAATGAGCTGTGTTCAGTGTAAACTCCGTTGAATGAGATGCTGTGTTCAGTGTAAACTTGTTGAATGAGATTCTGTGTTCAGTGTAAACTTGTTGAATGAGATGCTGTGTTCAGTGTAAACGTGTTGAATGAGATGCTGTGTTCAGTGTAAACTTGTTGAATGAGATGCTGTGTTCAGTGTAAACTTGTTGAATGAGATGCTGTGTTCAGTGTAAACTTGTTGAATGAGATGCTGTGTTCAGTGTAAACTTGTTGAATGAGATGCTGTGTTCAGTGTAAACTCTGTTGAATGAGCTGTGTTCAGTGTAAACTCTGTTGAATGAGATGCTGTGGTCAGTGTAAACTCTGTTGAATGAGATGCTGTGTTCAGTGTAAACTCTGTTGAATGAGATGCTGTGTTCAGTGTAAACTCTGTTGAATGAGATGCTGTGTTCAGTGTAAACTCTGTTGAATGAGATGCTGTGTTCAGTGTAAACTCTGTTGAATGAGCTGTGTTCAGTGTAAACTCTGTTGAATGAGATGCTGTGGTCAGTGTAAACTCCGATGAATGAGATGCTGTGTTCAGTGTAAACTCTGTTGAATGAGATGCTGTGTTCAGTGTAAACTCTGTTGAATGAGATGCTGTGTTCAGTGTAAACTCTGTTGAATGAGATGCTGTGTTCAGTGTAAACTCTGTTGAATGAGATGCTGTGTTCAGTGTAAACTCTGTTGAATGAGATGCTGTGTTCAGTGTAAACTCTGTTGAATGAGATGCTGTGTTCAGTGTAAACTCTGTTGAATGAGATGCTGTGTTCAGTGTAAACTCTGTTGAATGAGATGCTGTGTTCAGTGTAAACTCTGTTGAATGAGATGCTGTGTTCAGTGTAAACTCTGTTGAATGAGATGCTGTGTTCAGTGTAAACTCTGTTGAATGAGATGCTGTGTTCAGTGTAAACTCTGTTGAATGAGATGCTGTGTTCAGTGTAAACTTGTTGAATGAGATGCTGTGTTCAGTGTAAACTCTGTTGAATGAGATGCTGTGTTCAGTGTAAACTCTGTTGAATGAGATGCTGTGTTCAGTGTAAACTCTGTTGAATGAGATGCTGTGTTCAGTGTAAACTTGTTGAATGAGATGCTGTGTTCAGTGTAAACTCTGTTGAATGAGATGCTGTGTTCAGTGTAAACTCTGTTGAATGAGATGCTGTGTTCAGTGTAAACTCTGTTGAATGAGATGCTGTGTTCAGTGTAAACTCTGTTGAATGAGATGCTGTGTTCAGTGTAAACTCTGTTGAATGAGATGCTGTGTTCAGTGTAAACTTGTTGAATGAGATGCTGTGTTCAGTGTAAACTTGTTGAATGAGATGCTGTGTTCAGTGTAAACTCTGTTGAATGAGATGCTGTGTTCAGTGTAAACTCTGTTGAATGAGATGCTGTGTTCAGTGTAAACTTGTTGAATGAGATGCTGTGTTCAGTGTAAACTCTGTTGAATGAGATGCTGTGTTCAGTGTAAACTTGTTGAATGAGATGCTGTGTTCAGTGTAAACTCTGTTGAATGAGATGCTGTGTTCAGTGTAAACTCTGTTGAATGAGATGCTGTGTTCAGTGTAAACCTGTTGAATGAGATGCTGTGTTCAGTGTAAACTCTGTTGAATGAGATGCTGTGTTCAGTGTAAACTAGTTTCTTTCCCTTTTCATCCTCATAGGCATTAATCCTTGAGACTAAAGCAGCAAAAGTTTTCTATGAACTTAACAAAAATAAAATGCCTCACAGGCACCTGCTGTCATTTTGATTTAATGCAATAAAAACTTGTCTTGCACAAGGCGTTTTGAATCTAAGCCTTGTAGAGTGTCACTGTACAGCCACCGTAGTTATCAATGCAGTTTCTTTAAAAGTCTGACCACATTATTTACATTAAATGTATTCATGGAAACTTGGGAGACACTTCAGTACGTTATGGTGGCAGGCCGCGGCGGCGTTTCGCGACTCTCGGTTGCAGCAGGGTTTTTTTTGTTTACTTCAGCACTGCTAAGGAATTTTCATTTCACTCTTGAAAGCACAATGCATTATTTATTTTTTTTCCTAGGCGGAGCCTGACAGGATCCCAGGCAGGAGGTCAGGCTGAATAAGTGTTCGGCGTTCACACGGAGAGCTAGGAGGCGAACGCGCACACACAGGAGAAGACTGACTAACAGCGCCTGAACGTTACCGCTAACGCGAGCGTGCCGCGAGAGTTCCGAGCAACAGAAAGCCTTCGGAGCTCCGCGTTTGCTCCAAATCAGTGGCTTTCAACCTTTTCCGATCCAGGGACTCCCACCAAGGCAACCACCATCATAAATTAAAATGGGTTATATTTAAAAAAATAATAATAATAATTTAAAAAAAGGCTCATTATATTTTGAAATATTTCCCCAAATCAAGTCATTGCATATCACATCTGGCCAGGGACCCGCTGCAGTACCTTCAAGGCCCCCACTGTTGAAAACCCAGGGTCTAAACAGTTTGTAGCACCCTGTAAAAGCCGCTGAGGCCTGTTCGCTCACTCATTGGAGGACGTGACAGTGGTGTCATACTGACCATAGTAATCACTGGAGCATCCAGAGTGGCGAGTGACACATTTAAGACGGGGTAAACTGCAGATCGCAATCTTCTCTGGGCTTCCCCCAGAAGGACAATCTATTCTGTCTTATTTAAAGCAGGAAAACCTGAAAGAGCAAACTGTACCGGTTTACCTGAACTAAATTTAGCTAAAGCACTGAGTTGTGACTGAGTTGGCATAATCACATACAGCTGTGTTTTTTCCCCTCTTTCTCTCTCTTTTGGTCGGTAGACTGTATGTGAGAAAAGGAAATAGTCTAAAGCTTATAACCCTGCAGGGGATCCAGCCAGACAGACCTTAAGTTTGACATTTAGACATAAAATTAAATTATTAAGCAATTAAAATTTTTAAAAACATTATGTTGTGCATTTCATGGGGTAACCCCGGTCTATAAGTCAACCATAACCTGGTTTAGCTCAATAAACACATGTACAAACACCGCATCTAATTGCACATTTCACATTAATTGGCCGTGCAAACAAAGTTAATGTCAAATACAAGACGAATGCGCTGCTCCCACAGGGACAGAAAACAAAATCTATCATTCATTTAAAATGAGATCAGCAGCATTTTTGAGACCATACTGTTGCCCACTATGGTAATTAAAATTCCCTATAGGCAGAATTCCCACGGCGACAAAACGCATTAATATGGTTTCCACGGAAACAGTAGGAATGGACACATCCATCTCTCAGGCTGTACGATTACATCACCAGCAAAACATTCTTTGCAAATATCTGCTTTCATCTTTTAGTGGAAAAACTCAATAAAAAGAAAAAAATGAAGATGACATGTATTTTTGTAAAGCCAGATCCACGTCTAACTCCCTGTTTCCTGGTGCAGATCAGATGCTTAAGTGTGGATTAGGCTTAACATCGTATTCACTCTGCAGCCAATTCATTCTAACCTCAATTTTCAATAAGGAAAGGAGTCGTTCCTCATTTCATTATTTGAATTTTTTTGTACATTGTAGGTGCAACACATCCTAGTAAAATATATGGCTTTTCTGGCACTCTTCAGATATAATTGGGCAAACTGCGGCAAACTGCCACTTTCCTATTTCATAGTTAACATTTTCTTTCTTATGATCGAGTGTCACACCTCAATCTACACACAGTATTTTTTTTAAGGTAGAAGCTAAGCTGGTTTGTTTAAGCACAAACTTGTCTATGTATTATCTTGATTTGTTACTACAAAAAAATATAGGAGTTCACTTATTCAGCCCTGCTATTGATTAGTGTTTATTTGCTCTGTAACTCCAGAATAACGGCCCCAGGCAGAGCTGATGACACATCCTACAAATCCCCAGTTCAAATTGCACAACCCGTATTAACGACATATTTGAAATCCACACAACCTTACCATATTACCATATAACACCATATTTCCATCTAACACCTTGGACAGACTATCCTAGATGATGTATGGGGCTGAAAACAGGTCAGACAGAGCTAGCAAACATTTGTGTGTGTGTGTGCGTGTGTGCCAGTCATTTCCCTGGGAGCAGGGATTAGCACATCACTCCTGGGTTTGTGTCTCAAAGCTTTCTGTAATAATGCAACATTACCTGAATCAGCAGATCCCCGTGCTCTGGTCAGCACTCACAGAAAATGAGGGATTAACTACGTCTCATTCTGGTTTGGAGAGCTTTTTATATTTCTACTGACAACAGAAACCAGGTAGTGGATTAATCCGTACTGCACTACGTGTATGATGCATGATGGGTAAAAACACAGTAAACTATTACAAAATACTCAAAATACCTCCCTGGTGGAGGCGTAGGTTTCTTTGAAAGCAGCACAAAGGTATAGAGGTGAATACCCCATGTTGTATAAGAAGTAATACAGATTTGAGATGTAGTTATGGTCATAGGTATGTGTGTCTGTATGTGTGTGTGTGTGTGTGTGTGTGTGTGTGTGTGTGTATATATGAAAAAGTTTAGTGTAGAGAATTGAATCAGTCCAGATGACACAGGGAAAGTCTCACCCCATCCACAGCTCTCTCCTTTCAAATCCATGAATCGCAGTTATGCAGACATGACTAGTCTATTCCAGAGCTGTGTTTCTGTCATATTAAATATCGCCTTTTAATCCCCGTTGGATATTCTCCTTTATTTTATTTTTCAATATCACATTAAAACAACACACAAAAACGCAAGAGAATACAATTAAAAATGATTCAATTAAGCCAGCTTGTTGCCAGTGGCAAGTCACCAAATATATAAACAAAATGCCTAACTGTCAAAATCATACATTTTTAAACAGATTTAGCTGTCAGCTATATTGTCTCCAAATTGAATTGTCTCCCTAAGGCTGTGTGTGAGCGCTGCGGTTGTTTTGATGTCTGTGCGTGAGAAGCTGAGGTTGTTTTGACGCCTGTATTAGCTAACAGCATTCTCTGTGATTGACTGTTGTACATGCAAACATTCGCTCGGTTTAATGAAGGGCGTGTCCTCCCTGGCCACGAGAAGCTATTGGAAACGAGGCCATTACTGGGGAGTCGTGCGTTTCTTTCCTATATCATCACACGCACAGCAATTTGTTGAGCAGAGTCATTTTAATGTTGAAAGACAAAGACGCAAACACACACGTACGCGCACTCACACACACAGAAGTCATTTTAATGTTGAAAAACAGACACACACGCGCGCGCACGCGCGCGCACTCACACACACACACAGCAATCTGTTGAGCAGAGTCATTTTAATGTTGAAACACAAACACATACGTGCACACACTCACACACACAGCAGAGACATTTTAATGTTGAAACACAAACAAACAAACGCACGGCTAACTCATGTGATTGCCACAGCGTTTTTAATCAGACCCGTGAGTATACACCGTGTATAATACAGGAACTCTATGCACCAATGGAAATAAATGTTAAATAATGTTAATGTGCAGGTCCTACAGTAAATGAACAACATCCTGGAAGTCTCTAACAGCCAAATCCACGTTCTTCACTATTCAGAACACCGTTCTTTCTTTTGATTTTACGTTTGGTAAGTAGGACAACGCCCTTCGTTGAGAATTCTCACGGATTTGTAGGGTTGTTTTCAGGTTTTGCCGGCACCTATGGAGTTAAAGTATTCAGATACGCGTCTGACCCAGATCTGCTCCACCCCACGAGGGCCTGGCCGCTACGCTTATCTCTCTGCCCTCCACACCGGTCACCGTGGCGACACCACACAATTAACAAACACAGGAGGGGTTTCTACGACCATAGGCTGCAACACTGCACCAGAAACGCAGGACCTAGATCTCTCCCTCTCTCTATGTCTCTCTCTCCCTTTCTCTCTCCCTTTCCCTCTCCCCTGTCTCTCTCTCTCTCCCTCTCCCTTTCACTCTCTCTCTCTCTCTCCGTCTCCATCTCTCAAATTCTAATTCAAAATGCTTTGCTGGCATGAAATACACTTGTAAACATTGCCAAAGTGTACATACAGAAATACACTTGAAGATGAATGCATATTAAATAGAATTGCTATACCAAGGTCTCTATATTCTCATTCTCTCATACGCGCGCACGCACGCACGCACCCTTTAGTTTCCCTGATGAACTGTACGATATATGAGGCATCGTACATATGACCTTTAAGCCTTATAGGATTACTTCTATTCTCCCTCTAGAGGAATCAGACTGATAGAAACTTCAAAAACAAATTGTGCTGAGACACAGAACTGGGGATTTATGGCCCAGATGCTGTCAGAGACACTTAATCTGTAATTATGTGCTTAATCTTTAATGATTTAATAACCTTTTAAAGGCGACACCAAGGTACCAAAAACAGATACTTTCTGTCGCAAGAGCACCA
This sequence comes from Synaphobranchus kaupii, assembly GCA_029718625.1. Taxonomy (NCBI): domain Eukaryota; kingdom Metazoa; phylum Chordata; class Actinopteri; order Anguilliformes; family Synaphobranchidae; genus Synaphobranchus; species Synaphobranchus kaupii. The sequence continues at coordinate 7,097,519 of CM056394.1, read as the reverse complement.
TCAGACTCTTGCTACAGTATAAAGTTAGTGGGGGTTCAACAACCTTGTCCACTGGTTCTCACTGGGTCCTGGGGGGACCCCTGTGTATGCTGGGGGCCCCTGTGTATGCTGGGGGATTACCCTCTTAATTACCCTCTTAAGCCACATTGTCAGCTATATACCTAGTCCTTACAGCCAGCCTCGACCAGAATCAAACCTCTGCAAGGCCAGGATCAAATGTATCAGATGTTTCAAATGCAATGCGCAAGTATAAATCCATCAGATGTTTTGAATGTGATGTAACATTGTTTCTCAACAGCTCCAGCGCCAGCATGGTATTGGCTCGCGTCCCAGCCGGTGCCCATGTGGGTAGCGCCGCCAGACATTACCTGCTCTCACAGCCAAAAACCTCCTCAGGAGACGACATGTCTGAAACCGAGCAAACGCACCTCCACCTACACGCATTCACCTACACGCATTCACCTACACGCATTCACCTGCGCCTACTTCTGCCTGGGAGCCACATTCCACATAAAACACAGACATTTTCAACCACGGCTATTTAAAAACAAAGTATGAAAGACATGTAAGATGTCGTATGCATGCAAACGAAGTAGACGCCGTTTTAAAATATGAAAAGCTATTGTTTATAATTCTGTCACTAGCAGCAGGTGGGTTGATATTCTGAAGGCGCAGTTCTGGACCAACTGAATTATATTTTCATTTCCGTCTCAGCTATCATAAAGGGGATCCCTACAGGTGCATGGTGGGCTGCGTTTGACCCCCCAGGCCACCAATTCAAAAAAATAAAAAATAAAAATAGAATAAACTTTGTTTTGTTGCTTAGCAACGTATCAATTCAATTCAATTGAACTGCAGACGGCGTTCAGGTGAAGAAAAACAGCCACAGGAGACACAGAAAACACAACTTCTGAAAATAACCCATTATGCACAGATGAAATTCAAAAAGGAAATATTCTTATTCAATCCTTATTTTTAAAATAAAATAACTGTGCTTCAAAAGGTGAGGTATTCCCACACACAAATACAGTTTTGCAGGTGACTTCCATTACCACTACTTTTTTTCTTTTTTATTTATATTTAAAAAAATAAAGTGCAATGAGCTTAGGGAATTTTTACTTCATGTGTAAATACTTCACAACCCATGGAAACTGCAGACACTGCCACCTACAGGACTGGAGTTAAACCAGCAGACACTGCCACCTACAGGACTGGAGTTCCTGCTGTAATTCTTCTACATCACACTGCTGCAGTTGGCAATGATCACATAAAAATGGAGCAAAACAAAACTCACTCACTCTCAAACTCAAAAAGCAGTTTATGGAGTTTTTTTAAAAGAAACAAAAAAAAGACCACTCTGAAGTATGAGACGACTAAGCTGCAGAATCCAGGAAATGATGTCGTTTTGTTGAGTTTTCTGTGTTACGCACATCGTTTTTATATCAGATGTCAAACTCCTGATCTTCACCCTCATTGTTGACCGATTTTTTTTATTTTTTATCTCAAATAAATTCTCTTTGCTTCTTCTCTGTGGTTATGCGACTGATTTCTGGCCAAGTGCTTTTGAGAGTGACAGAAAGCGGCCAATGTTAAATGGATAAATGGACAGCCCAGAAAAAGTATAAGAAGCTTCACTATGAAACAAAATTGCTGTAATTTTCACTCTAGCGTTTCAATTCAGGGGAAGTTACTGTAATAATATTCTAAATGTGGCCCACCATTACAACAACATGAAAGCACATAACCGAAAGCTTAATGCTGTTTCAAAAAAAACAAAAACATTTGAAACAGTTTACGGTCAAGTATGTTGCTTCATAGATTAGTATTTTTGAGTCATAGATTTAAGAGGAGCTTACCATTGGCGCAGACCTCATATGGGGTACACAGCTCGTCCTCAAACAAGCAACCTGCAAGAAGATGCATAAGTCATATTAACAGTTTGTACGATACAAAAGTCATAATAATAACAGTTTGTATGACACTAAAGTCATTAACAGTTTGTGATCGAAATACACTGGAAACCATCACAACTTTTCTTAAAATTGCATTATCATGGCCTTTAAAAGCTCCCGTTATGCGTCACCATTATTTCCGTCCAGGTCAGTTTTACAGTGAACGAATATCAAAGCATCATGGGAAATGTAGTGTTCTAGAATAAACCAACGTCAGACAGCAACCATTTCCTTCACGTTGTACATTTCTGTTAAACAGATCTGACAGCTCAAAGCCATGTCCATGTAATGCTAATTATTTGCTCCGTCTCAGATAGCGAGAGGAGGAGGAAGAGGAGGAAGAGGAGGAAGGGTGATAGAAGATGACAGCCTTGGAGGAAAGCCAGCTTCCCAATGAGATGTTCCCCGTTCATCTCCTTTCAAAATCTTTCACAACTCTGTATCTCTCAAGAGGGTGGATTACATTTATCATAAATCCATCAAACAGGTCAAGTTGCTCCTCATAGAGAAACTCCACAACCTAAAACTATTTTTTTTTTTTAAATGCACCAGTGTTCTTTAATGCAGACGATAAAAAGGCAGAACTAAGCGATTCGTAGTCCAATAAAGAGCCAATGCATTGGAAAATAAAAATAAAGGTAGAAAGGGGAAAATTCACATGTAAAATAAAATAAATGGTGAATAATACTAATCAAAATGTATTAATATTCACTGGCAGGATAAGCAACGCCTTGAGATGTCACATCTCGTTTTCGAGGGGGTCCTACAAATAATAATAAGAATAATAAACTGAGGAATTTGATGGATTGCAGTACGGCTGCAGTATGAAAAACAGGCTCATCCCATCTTTTCAACAGCAACCAGCTCTGAGCCCTGAGCCCTGAGCCCTGAGCCCTGAGCCCTGGCGGGATTAGCAATGCTAACTGACAGCCTTCGTTCTGGCTTGCGGAGAGATTTGTGTGACGGTGACGGGGAACATTACAGCGGTACAGCGCCACAGTCCTGGAGGGACAAGACCAGCGTGAATATTCATGAAGGGGCGTGACCAAGCCGAATACCGTGGTCATGGACATTCTGTACTCTAACACAGCACCTTGGGCTGGGTGACACCACAGTTTCTATAGGCTCATCTCCCCAGACTGTGTTCCTTCCGACCAATCAGCATCCTTTACTGCAGGTGGTTCTGGTGCTGTGTCACAGTGCAGAATGTCCCTCGCTACAGTATTCCGCTTGGCCACACCCCTTCACGAATATTCACGAGACATTAAAATTTAATGTTTGGGCTTGGAATGGCAGAGAGATGGGAAATTTGGATGTTAGGAATGTAGAGCTTGTTGTCTGGAGTCTGTGGTGACCCTGAGTCACCCTGATTATCCGTTCCCATAGCAATAGAGCCTATGTGCTTTAAGGGTGACAATTTTTAAAATGATGCAGCAAAAAGTATGGGATCCTGTTCAAATGGTACAAAATTAATGATGTCATCGCAGCTGGCAGGGTAATAATGGGGGGTGGGAGGGGGGGGGTGAAATCACACAATCTGTTTGTTCACATAACATCATAAAAAAATGCAGGGCTTGAGTACCAAAACATAATCTAGCTCAGTAAGCTATGGAAGATTTTTAGCGTGTAAAAAATAACACTGCAGGCTCTACCATATGGTGTTTAGTTGCACTAATTATATAGATCAGTGTTGATTTTCAAATGATAACAGTTTGGCAAATTAAAAACCCAATAAATTAAAAAAAAAACACAGTAAAATGCAGATAAAACATAGGCTTATGTTCAGTCAAAGGTCGTCCTTATTTGATTAACAAATAAATACAAGTGCTAATTTTAGTCTTCATAGACTGTGTGTCCATCACAAAACCTCACTCAGCCAAACTGAATTTGTGAAGGAAAACATGGAGCCTATTTTAAAGTCAAAGTAAGTTTGGGAAGTTTGGGAATGTCACTCATTCCTGAAGGTTGGGAATGTCACTCATTCCTGAAGGGCGGGGGTTGACAGCTGTCATGTTTGTTCCCAAATCCCGCTGTCTTGCCAGGACAGCTCACCCCGGGGAAGACATCCGAATGAACTCTCAAACAAACCGTGGACAGGGAGCGATGCGACAGCTCATCACACTAACATTAATACAGATAACATGCATTATAGGGCCGTGGACAGCTCATCATACTAACATTAATACAGATAACATGCATTATAGGGCCGTGGACAGCTCATCATACTAACATTAATACAGATAACAGGCATTATAGGGCCGTGGACAGCTCATCATACTAACATTAATACAGATAACATGCATTATAGGGCCGTGGACAGCTCATCATACTAACATTAATACAGATAACATGCATTATAGGGCCGTGGACAGCTCATCATACTAACATTAATACAGATAACATGCATTATAGTGCCGTGGACAGCTCATCATACTAACATTAATACAGATAACATGCATTATAGGGCCGTGGACAGCTCATCATACTAACATTAATACAGATAACATGCATTATAGGGCCGTGGACAGCTCATCATACTAACATTAATACAGATAACATGCATTATAGGGCCGTGGACAGCTCATCATACTAACATTAATACAGATAACATGCATTATAGGGCCGTGGACAGCTCATCATACTAACATTAATACAGATAACATGCATTATAGGGCCGTGGACAGCTCATCACACTAACATTAATACAGATAACATGCATTATAGGGCCGTGGACAGCTCATCATACTAACATTAATACAGATAACATGCATTATAGGGCCGTGGACAGCTCATCATACTAACATTAATACAGATAACATGCATTATAGGGCCGTGGACAGCTCATCATACTAACATTAATACAGATAACATGCATTATAGGGCCGTGGACAGCTCATCATACTAACATTAATACAGATAACATGCATTATAGGGCCGTGGACAGCTCATCATACTAACATTAATACAGATAACATGCATTATAGGGCCGTGGACAGCTCATCATACTAACATTAATACAGATAACATGCATTATAGGGCCGTGGACAGCTCATCATACTAACATTAATACAGATAACATGCATTATAGGGCCGTGGACAGCTCATCATACTAACATTAATACAGATAACATGCATTATAGGGCCGTGGACAGCTCATCATACTAACATTAATACAGATAACATGCATTATAGGCCGTGGACAGCTCATCACACTAACATTAATACAGATAACATGCATTATAGGGCCGTGGACAGCTCATCATACTAACATTAATACAGATAACATGCATTATAGGGATCAGACACTCGGACACTGCACAGTAAAAAAATGTCCATGAATTTTACGGTAAAAGTCTGTAATATAGCGAAGATATGAAATTGCAAACCGCTGAAATGTCAATATTTGTATTGTTTATAGTGAAACACCATAATATAATAGCTATAATATATTGTTACCATTACTTATAATTATTATTAATATAATTAACTTATAATAATCTTTAATTTGATTTGGGCCTGAGGGTTTGCTCCTGTAATGGGAACGCCGCTCCAGACTCTGGGAAGAGAGGAAGAGGAGAATAATAATTAGAGGAAGAGTGCATAAATAAGGCTAAAGAGGGGAAGGGTGACTAGAAAATATTTGCTAGTGGTTTCCTTCAACACACTCAGAAATAAAGGTACAGTGGAGCTACATCTTTGTCTTTTAAGAAACAAATTTCCCAAATGAAAGGACAATAACGCTCTATTTTGGTACTAATAAGTTACCTTTTACAAGCAAAAGAAATTGTACAAATTAATTATGTATTGTTAGACTAGGGGTACAATTTGGGTACCTTTTTAGGCACATTTTTTTATTTTTTTATTTTATTTTCCACAACGCTGAAGGTTATAGAAGTCAGGTCTCCGTAGAGAAGGAACACAGCCGTCTCAAGACACGCCGATGTTTCAGCTGCCTTGTGAGGAATTGTGACCAATGCCAGAGCGATAGGGGAAAAAAATTAAAAAGGTTAAACAAAGGCCAAAACCATCAGCAAAAACAAATGGTTATATTTGCATTATTTCCCATAATCCTCTTGTTTACAGAATAAATATCTCACAGCTAACCCTGAGATATCCCATAAGAGGCTAGGATTAACCCTACATTCAATCCCAAGCGGTATTATAGGCAGCTAATGTCCATATTTAGTTGCATTATTATGTTATTATTATTATTATTATTATTATTATTATTATTATTATTATTATTATTATTATGTTTAGCTTTATATTGCACCTAAAATTAGAATATTAAATCCCATGACCTTGAAAAGCAAACAGCCCTCTCAAACCAGGTGTCATGAGCACTTAATGTTTGCAGTGCTAATCACCTGCTAACGTCTCAAAGTGGAGTAGAAAATTCAACAAAATAAGCAGGTAAAATAAGCACGGATGCGAAAACATGACATTTCATTCACCGTTTACCCCCAATACGCCTTAGTAACCACTTGCAGTCCCTTGAGAAAGACCTTTCGTAAACGTTGGGCTCTACGCTTCCGTTATACAAGTGGCTAATAAAAGATAACATTTTTATCTTGCTTGTTCTTTGATAAATCTTTAAAAGGCCTTAAAATGTACCAGTCATGTGCTGGTTCTTCATGGGAAGGTTATGGACATTTTTATTGTCCTGACATGAATTTTAATCTTCTGCAAAGTAATCGGGCATGTTCTTATGAACAGGGCTACATAGGAACCCATTGCATTACTGTATAATAAACATCATGTTCTTATGAACAGGGCTACATAGGAACCTGTTGCATTACTGAATAATAAACATCATGTTCTTATGAACAGGGCTACATAGGAAAATGTTGCATTACTGTATAATAAACATCATGTTCTTATGAACAGGGCTACATAGGAACATGTTGCATTACTGTATAATAAACATCATGTCCTTATGAACAGGGCTACATAGGAACATGTTGCATTACTGTATAATAAACATCATGTTCTTATGAACAGGGCTACATAGGGAACATGTTGCATTACTGTATAATAAACATCATGTTCTTATGAACAGGGCTACATAGGAACCCGTTGCATTACTGTATAATAAACATCATGTTCTTAGGAACAGGGCTACATAGGAACCTGTTGCATTACTGTATAATAAACATCATGTTCTTATGAACAGGGCTACATAGGAACATGTTGCATTACTGTATAATAAACATCATGTTCTTATGAACAGGGCTACATAGAAACCTGTTGCATTACTGTATAATAAACATCATGTTCTTATGAACAGGGCTACATAGGAACCCGCTGAATTACTGTATAATAAACATCATGTTCTTATGAACAGGGCTACATAGGAAGATGTTGCATTACTGTATAATAAACATCATGTTCTTATGAACAGGGCTACATAGGAACATGTTGCATTACTGTATAATAACCATCATGTTCTTATGAACAGGGCTACATAGGAACCCGTTGCATTACTGTATAATAAACATCATGTTCTTATGAACAGGGCTACATAGGAACATGTTGCATTACTGTATAATAAACATCATGTTCTTATGAACAGGGCTACATAGGAACATGTTGCATTACTGTATAATAAACATCATGTTCTTATGAACAGGGCTACATAGGAACCCGCTGAATTACTGTATAATAAACATCATGTTCTTAGGAACAGGGCTACATAGGAACCTGTTGCATTACTGTATAATAAACATGTTCTTATGAACAGGGCTAGATAGGAACATGTTGCATTACTGCATAATAAACATCATGTTCTTATGAACAGGGCTACATAGAAACCTGTTGTATTACTGTATAATAAACATGTTCTTATGAACAGGGCTACATAGAAACCTGTTGCATTACTGTATAATAAACATCATGTTCTTATGAACAGGGCTACATAGGAACATGTTGCATTACTGTATAATAAACATCATGTTCTTATGAACAGGGCTACATAGAAACCTGTTGCATTACTGTATAATAAACATGTTCTTATGAACAGGGCTACATAGAAACCTGTTGCATTACTGTATAATAAACATCATGTTCTTATGAACAGGGCTACATAGGAACCCGTTGCATTACTGTATAATAAACATCATGTTCTTATGAACAGGGCTACATAGAAACCTGTTGCATTACTGTATAATAAACATCATGTTCTTATGAACAGGGCTACATAGGAACCTGTTGCATTACTGTATAATAAACATCATGTTCTTATGAACAGGGCTACATAGAAACCTGTTGCATTACTGTATAATAAACATCATGTTCTTATGAACAGGGCTACATAGAAACCTGTTGCATTACTGTATAATAAACATCATGTTCTTATGAACAGGGCTACATAGGAACCCGTTGAATTACTGTATAATAAACATCATGTTCTTATGAACAGGGCTACATAGGAACCTGTTGCATTACTGTATAATAAACATCATGTTCTTATGAACAGGGCTACATAGAAACCTGTTGCATTACTGTATAATAAACATGTTCTTATGAACAGGACTACATAGAAACCTGTTGCATTACTGTATAATAAACATCATGTTCTTATGAACAGGGCTACATAGGAACCTGTTGCATTACTGTATAATAAACATCATGTTCTTATGAACAGGGCTACATAGAAACCTGTTGCATTACTGTATAATAAACATCATGTTCTTATGAACAGGGCTACATAGAAACCTGTTGCATTACTGTATAATAAACATCATGTTCTTATGAACAGGGCTACATAGGAACCCGTTGAATTACTGTATAATAAACATCATGTTCTTATGAACAGGGCTACATAGGAACCTGTTGCATTACTGTATAATAAACATCATGTTCTTATGAACAGGGCTACATAGGAACCCGTTGCATTACTGTATAATAAACATCATGTTCTTATGAACAGGGCTACATAGAAACCTGTTGAATTACTGTATAATAAACATCATGTTCTTATGAACAGGGCTACATAGGAACATGTTGCATTACTGTATAATAAACATCATGTTCTTATGAACAGGGCTACATAGGAACATGTTGCATTACTGTATAATAAACATCATGTTCTTATGAACAGGGCTACATAGGAACATGTTGCATTACTGTATAATAAACATCATGTTCTTATGAACAGGGCTACATAGGAACCCGTTGCATTACTGTATAATAAACATCATGTTCTTATGAACAGGGCTACATAGGAACTGCATTACTGTATAATAAACATCATGTTCTTATGAACAGGGCTACATAGAAACCTGTTGCATTACTGTATAATAAACATCATGTTCTTATGAACAGGGCTACATAGGAACATGTTGCATTACTGTATAATAAACATCATGTTCTTATGAACAGGGCTACATAGGAACATGTTGCATTACTGTATAATAAACATCATGTTCTTATGAACAGGGCTACATAGAAACCTGTTGAATTACTGTATAATAAACATCATGTTCTTATGAACAGGGCTACATAGGAACATGTTGCATTACTGTATAATAAACATCATGTTCTTATGAACAGGGCTACATAGGAACATGTTGCATTACTGTATAATAAACATCATGTTCTTATGAACAGGGCTACATAGGAACATGTTGCATTACTGTATAATAAACATCATGTTCTTATGAACAGGGCTACATAGGAACCCGTTGCATTACTGTATAATAAACATCATGTTCTTATGAACAGGGCTACATAGGAACATGTTGCATTACTGTATAATAAACATCATGTTCTTATGAACAGGGCTACATAGAAACCTGTTGCATTACTGTATAATAAACATCATGTTCTTATGAACAGGGCTACATAGGAACATGTTGCATTACTGTATAATAAACATCATGTTCTTATGAACAGGCCTACATAGAAACCTGTTGCATTACTGTATAATAAACATGTTCTTATGAACAGGGCTACATAGAAACCTGTTGCATTACTGTATAATAAACATCATGTTCTTATGAACAGGGCTACATAGGAACATGTTGCATTACTGTATAATAAACATCATGTTCTTATGAACAGGGCTACATAGAAACCTGTTGCATTACTGTATAATAAACATCATGTTCTTATGAACAGGGCTACATAGGAACATGTTGCATTACTGTATAATAAACATCATGTTCTTATGAACAGGGCTACATAGAAACCTGTTGCATTACTGTATAATAAACATCATGTTCTTATGAACAGGGCTACATAGGAACATGTTGCATTACTGTATAATAAACATCATGATCTTATGAACAGGGCTACATAGGAACCTGTTGCATTACTGTATAATAAACATCATGTTCTTATGAACAAGGCTACATAGGAACCTGTTGCATTACTGTATAATAAACATCATGTTCTTATGAACAGGGCTACACAGGAACATGTTGCATTACTGTATAATAAACATCATGTTCTTATGAACAGGGCTACATAGGAACCCGTTGCATTACTGTATAATAAACATCATGTTCTTATGAACAGGGCTACATAGGAACATGTTGCATTACTGTATAATAAACATCATGTTCTTATGAACAGGGCTACATAGAAACCTGTTGCATTACTGTATAATAAACATCATGTTCTTATGAACAGGGCTACATAGGAACCCGCTGAATTACTGTATAATAAACATCATGTTCTTATGAACAGGGCTACATAGGAACATGTTGCATTACTGTATAATAAACATCATGTTCTTATGAACAGGGCTACATAGGAACATGTTGCATTACTGTATAATAACCATCATGTTCTTATGAACAGGGCTACATAGGAACCCGTTGCATTACTGTATAATAAACATCATGTTCTTATGAACAGGGCTACATAGGAACATGTTGCATTACTGTATAATAAACATCATGTTCTTATGAACAGGGCTACATAGGAACATGTTGCATTACTGTATAATAAACATCATGTTCTTATGAACAGGGCTACATAGGAACCCGCTGAATTACTGTATAATAAACATCATGTTCTTAGGAACAGGGCTACATAGGAACATGTTGCATTACTGTATAATAAACATCATGTTCTTATGAACAGGGCTACATAGGAACCCGCTGAATTACTGTATAATAAACATCATGTTCTTATGAACAGGGCTACATAGGAACCTGTTGCATTACTGTATAATAAACATGTTCTTATGAACAGGGCTAGATAGGAACATGTTGCATTACTGCATAATAAACATCATGTTCTTATGAACAGGGCTACATAGAAACCTGTTGCATTACTGTATAATAAACATGTTCTTATGAACAGGGCTACATAGAAACCTGTTGCATTACTGTATAATAAACATCATGTTCTTATGAACAGGGCTACATAGGAACATGTTGCATTACTGTATAATAAACATCATGTTCTTATGAACAGGGCTACATAGAAACCTGTTGCATTACTGTATAATAAACATGTTCTTATGAACAGGGCTACATAGAAACCTGTTGCATTACTGTATAATAAACATCATGTTCTTATGAACAGGGCTACATAGGAACCCGTTGCATTACTGTATAATAAACATCATGTTCTTATGAACAGGGCTACATAGAAACCTGTTGCATTACTGTATAATAAACATCATGTTCTTATGAACAGGGCTACATAGGAACCTGTTGCATTACTGTATAATAAACATCATGTTCTTATGAACAGGGCTACATAGAAACCTGTTGCATTACTGTATAATAAACATCATGTTCTTATGAACAGGGCTACATAGAAACCTGTTGCATTACTGTATAATAAACATCATGTTCTTATGAACAGGGCTACATAGGAACCCGTTGAATTACTGTATAATAAACATCATGTTCTTATGAACAGGGCTACATAGGAACCTGTTGCATTACTGTATAATAAACATCATGTTCTTATGAACAGGGCTACATAGAAACCTGTTGCATTACTGTATAATAAACATGTTCTTATGAACAGGGCTACATAGAAACCTGTTGCATTACTGTATAATAAACATCATGTTCTTATGAACAGGGCTACATAGGAACCTGTTGCATTACTGTATAATAAACATCATGTTCTTATGAACAGGGCTACATAGAAACCTGTTGCATTACTGTATAATAAACATCATGTTCTTATGAACAGGGCTACATAGAAACCTGTTGCATTACTGTATAATAAACATCATGTTCTTATGAACAGGGCTACATAGGAACCCGTTGAATTACTGTATAATAAACATCATGTTCTTATGAACAGGGCTACATAGGAACCTGTTGCATTACTGTATAATAAACATCATGTTCTTATGAACAGGGCTCCATAGGAACCTGTTGCATTACTGTATAATAAACATCATGTTCTTATGAACAGGGCTACATAGGAACCCGTTGCATTACTGTATAATAAACATCATGTTCTTATGAACAGGGCTACATAGAAACCTGTTGAATTACTGTATAATAAACATCATGTTCTTATGAACAGGGCTACATAGGAACATGTTGCATTACTGTATAATAAACATCATGTTCTTATGAACAGGGCTACATAGGAACATGTTGCATTACTGTATAATAAACATCATGTTCTTATGAACAGGGCTACATAGGAACATGTTGCATTACTGTATAATAAACATCATGTTCTTATGAACAGGGCTACATAGGAACCCGTTGCATTACTGTATAATAAACATCATGTTCTTATGAACAGGGCTACATAGGAACATGTTGCATTACTGTATAATAAACATCATGTTCTTATGAACAGGGCTACATAGAAACCTGTTGCATTACTGTATAATAAACATCATGTTCTTATGAACAGGGCTACATAGGAACATGTTGCATTACTGTATAATAAACATCATGTTCTTATGAACAGGCCTACATAGAACCCTTTTGCATTACTGTATAATAAACATGTTCTTATGAACAGGGCTACATAGAAACCTGTTGCATTACTGTATAATAAACATCATGTTCTTATGAACAGGGCTACATAGGAACATGTTGCATTACTGTATAATAAACATCATGTTCTTATGAACAGGCCTACATAGAAACCTGTTGCATTACTGTATAATAAACATCATGTTCTTATGAACAGGGCTACATAGGAACATGTTGCATTACTGTATAATAAACATCATGTTCTTATGAACAGGGCTACATAGGAACCTGTTGCATTACTGTATAATAAACATCATGTTCTTATGAACAAGGCTACATAGGAACCTGTTGCATTACTGTATAATAAACATCATGTTCTTATGAACAGGGCTACACAGGAACATGTTGCATTACTGTATAATAAACATCATGTTCTTATGAACAGGGCTACATAGGAACATGTTGCATTACTGTATAATAAACATCATGTTCTTATGAACAGGGCTACATAGGAACATGTTGCATTACTGTATAATAAACATGTTCTTATGAACAGGGCTACATAGAAACCTGTTGCATTACTGTATAATAAACATGTTCTTATGAACAGGGCTACATAGGAACATGTTGCATTACTGTATAATAAACATGTTCTTATGAACAGGGCTACATAGAAACCTGTTGCATTACTGTATAATAAACATGTTCTTATGAACAGGGCTACATAGAAACCTGTTGCATTACTGTATAATAAACATGTTCCTATGAACAGGGCTACATAGAAACCTGTTGCATTACTGTATAATAAACATGTTCTTATGAACAGGGCTACATAGAAACCTGTTGCATTACTGTATAATAAACATGTTCTTATGAACAGGGCTACATAGAAACCTGTTGCATTACTGTATAATAAACATGTTCTTATGAACAGGGCTACATAGAAACCTGTTGCATTACTGTATAATAAACATGTTCCTATGAACAGGGCTACATAGAAACCTGTTGCATTACTGTATAATAAACATGTTCTTATGAACAGGGCTACATAGAAACCTGTTGCATTACTGTATAATAAACATGTTCTTATGAACAGGGCTACATAGAAACCTGTTGCATTACTGTATAATAAACATGTTCTTATGAACAGGGCTACATAGGAACATGTTGCATTACTGTATAATAAACATCACTGATGTGGGAAGAAGATAATCTGCCATACATTCTACATCCACTGAATTGCATTTTTTATTATTTAAGTGCATTTGTGAGTGAGTTGAAAAGCGTTTCACCAATTTATTTTATTTTCGGAATGTATTCGAAAGCTTTCAGCTGCCTCATTTGATCAGTTCAAACATCTCTGATGAACGGATAATCACCACATTAGCATTAAATTGGCGAATACTTTGGGGAAATACAATGTGCAATTGGGTAGACAAAATCAACATGAGGGCGTTGAAGCAGAAAAGAAAGATCACGACTTTAAATAATAAAATCATAAACAAAGAATAAAAACTATAATTACACTTTCCAATATGTTCCACATATGAATTCATTAAAACAATGCCTTAATACCTAAGAATTAAACAGGTAACTGACTAATAACAACGTGATGCTAAGTAGCAATTTAATAATACACTGGGTCACACTATAGTTTCATTCAAGTGCCTGATTGGCACTGAATACTCTCTCTAGCTTTTAGGTAAATAAATAAAATGGTAGCCACTTTTGAATAAACGGTTTATTATGGATAAAGTCATTTTCATAAAAAGGGGTACATTGTCATTCTGGCATTTAGCAAACATTTGTATCCAGGGCAACATATAAAAGTGCATACAAGAAAGGTTCAGTCATAGAGCAGAAACGACACCATGTTATCAGAATCATAATCAATAGCATTAGCCATTCAATCAACTAACAACATCATTAGGTGCCGCAAGAGGGAGAACTTATATTGTTCCTTAAAGGCCCACACACATATTATTCATGTTTTTGAGCTTTTCATATCACCCTGGAGCTTTTCAGTTGTGTTCCACACTGGTTCAAGATTATTTTTTTGCAATTTTGGTCGAAGTATGCATATTTTAGGGTTTAAATGCGATTTTTCCGAGTTCTTGGTAAAAACCATTTCCCACGTGATATGACGTACAGTGAGCACCGTAATTAATTGGATAGTGACACATTTTTTGTTATTTTGGTTCTGTACTCTAGCACTTTGAGTTTGAAATGATTGAGGTTGAAGTGCAAACTGTCGGCTTTAATTTGAGGGTATTTTCATCCATATCGGATGAACCGTTTAGAAATTATAGAACCTTTCGTACATAGTCCACCCCATTTTCAAGCATCAAAAAATATTGGACAGTTTAACATAATGTAGAATAAAGTAATACTTTGTAATATTTAGTGGCATATCCTTTGCATGCCATGACTACCTGATGTCTGTGACCCAACAACATCAAAAGACTCTTGATATCTTATTTTCTGGTACTCTTACAAGCGATACTATAACATCTCTGCATTTGAATGGATCTCTATGGGAACTGGGGGGTGGGACTAGATTTAGCTGTCAATTATGCTGGAACAGTATGGAATACATGGTTGGTGAAATGGCTGTAAGTCATCAAGCGTCTGAGGCATCAAACAAACCTCAAACCATCACTCTGCTGCCAGATATGCAGTAGATATGGATGGATCATTTAAGGATTGTTTCTCCTGACAAATTTTTCTATTGAACTCTATGGAAAAATAAGTCAGGAGAAGAAACCCTTCAAGCAAATTAATTTGAGGATATAGCAGGGGTTTTCAACCTTTTCTCTTTCAGGGACCCCCACCCAGGCAAAAAGGCATCCAGGTGACCCCCATCATAAGTTTAAAAGGGTTATATTTAAAAGAGGTTTTATATTTTGAAATACTAAATCTCCCAAATCTACACAGTAGATAACACTCTACATAGTCATTGCATATCAAGTCTGGCCAGGGACCCCGTGCAGTACCTTCAAGGCCCCCCAGGGGGTTTAGTACTAAATAAAGAGTGTTAATAATAAATAAAGCCAAGATTTCTGCCATTTAAAGTGCCCTTGATTCAAAGAGCAGACTTCCATGAAATGCATTTTCCACATCTTAAGTAAAAAAAGGAATTAAAAAGCAACGAAGTGCTTCTCCTCCCTGTACCTGCCATTTCTCTCCAAACATGCGTGCTCCTTAGTCTTTTGTGTACTCAGTGTGAAACAGGTAAAAGCACCTGGTTGGCTGTTCTTATGCAGGTGGTGGGCGGGTGGCGGCGGGGGGGGGGGGGGGGGGGTGGGGGGGGGGGGTAATTTTCAATAAACTTGCTCCATATAAGGCTGCTCTTGTAGGGTCTTGATGCCCTGATCTCAGCCATTAAAATTTGTTTGCCAAAGGAAGTTACCATCTGCCCGCTCAAATCAAGCACCTGCTGTTCCCAGCTAAGCCTGAGTACCAAAGTACACCGTAACCTTGGGCGACGGACACGGCCGCGATTCTGAGAGTTATCAGCATGAGCGTAATCTCTAGGACCAAAAAAAAAAAAAAAACCAAGACAAACCTGAAGATACACATTACCTGAAAATGACTGGCTGCAAATTTCAAAGACAACCCAACATTCGCAAAAAGAGCGATCGGACGGCCCGTTTGGTTCTCCTCGTTTTATTTCCCAGGAGTGTGTGTTTCTAAGCAGTTTGTGACCAGGGTGCCACAGTATTTAATCAAGGCGATTCAAGCAAAGGGAGTTAAATTAATTTCACACCTTCCTTCATATTTAATAAATGTTTCTTATGACCCCGTGCATAGCCTGGAGATACATTTTGTAATAAGCCACCTATTCCTATTCAATGAACCACTGATAAACAGACAAGACAAATAGACCAATCTGACTGCAATTCTCCTCACAATCGTACAGGCCTTCAATCCTGAGAGGCAGAAGTCAGTACACTTTACATGTTAAAATTAATTGAACAGGTGTCAAACTTCAGCACAAGACGAGGATTTTTGTACTTTATCATAACCGTATGTGTGTTTTGCATTTGGAGAATGCCGCGTGTGTGTTTTGCATTTGGAGAATGTTGCGTGTGTGTTTTGCATTTGGAGAATGCCGCGTGTGTGTTTTGCATTTGGAGAATGTTGCGTGTGTGTTTTGCATTTGGAGAATGCCGCGTGTGTGTTTTGCATTTGGAGAATGCCGCGTGTGTGTTTTGCATTTGGAGAATGCCGCGTGTGTGTTTTGCATTTGGAGAATGTTGCGTGTGTGTTTTGCATTTGGAGAATGCCGCGTGTGTGTTTTGCATTTGGAGAATGTCGCGTGTGTGTTTTGCATTTGGAGAATGTTGCGTGTGTGTTTTGCATTTGGAGAATGCCGCGTGTGTGTTTTGCATTTGGAGAATGTCGCGTATGTGTTTTGCATTTGGAGAATGACGCATGTGTGTTTTGCATTTGGAGAATGCCGCAGGTCGTTTTGAGTCAGTCGCCATTTTCTGTTTTCTCGCTCCACACTTACAGGTGATGTCGGTCTCCACCATCCTCAACCGCGCCCTGGAGGCAACCCAACGTCCAACATGAATTAAAGATGCTAATACCCGTTACTATGGAAACGGCCAACAGAGACAGGCGGCCTGACCTTTCCTTGTCGTTGGGGTAATGACTCATTCATTTGACTTTTCTCCTTCTATTTTCAATATAACAATGTAATTATCCCCTTGAGAGAGTGTTTTTTGGAATGTGTTTTTTTTTTTTTTCAGTGTTCTAGGAACTCCATTGCTTTCAGTTACCAGTAGTGATTGTTACATCAGCATTAGAATGTTCAGTTACCAGTAGTGATTGTGACATCAGCATTAGAATGTTCAGTTACCAGTAGTGATTGTGACATCAGCATTAGAATGTTCAAAAACATTCTCATCACATAATTGTGATCTTACATCTTAAGCTGCTTTCACAAGGTGTAAATGCACACGCACACACGCACGCACGCACGCACGCACGCACGCACGCACGCACGCACGCACACACACACGCACACACATTCCCACACAATTATGTTTATATATTCGCTAAATATTTTTGGAGGGTCACCATCTTGCACACACAAGTTGCTGAAATGAAATTTGCGCGCTCTGGAAATGAGTGATTAAAAATTAAACGTGGTTGGCACTCAAAGATTAACTAAATTATATTTTATATTTTTAATCACAAGCCAGCCAAAATGTTCTTATTTGCCCCCTTGTGCTTAATGCTATTGAAAAGGTTATTAGGTTAATCTTTGAAAGTATTAAAAGTATCATAAAAACGGACAAAGCTGTCCTAAATTTGCACAGATATGTCCCAAAAGAGAGACAGAAGGTGAATATGTGTACAGTAGTACTACCAACCTCATTCCCTCAGTCACTGTCTCCTTTTAGTGAGATGTAAGGCCACCACAAGCCACCACAACAGCTTCAATGTACCTTGGCATAGATTCTACAGCTAGTCTAGCATAGCATAGATTCTACAAGTCTCTGGAGCTCTACTGGAGGGATGGAACACCATTATTCCAAAAGATCTATCTTCCAACACTCATTTGATGTTTTGATGATGGTGGTGGAGAGCGCTGTCTAACACGTCAGTCCAAAATCTCCCATCGGTGTTCAATTGGGTTGAGATCTGGTGGCTGTGAAGGCCATAACATATGACTCACATCATTTTCATACTCATCAAACCATTCAGTGACCCCTCTTGCCCTGTGGATGGGGGCATTGTCATCCTGGAAGAGACCACTCCCATCAGGTTAGAAATGTTTCATCATAGGATAAAGGTGACCACTCAGAATAACTTTGTATTGATTTACAATTACCCTTCCCTCTAAAGGGACAAGTGGACCCAAACCATGCCAGGAAAATCCTAGTGCAATATCGCCGGGCTCAGTGGCAGAGAACACTGTTCCACTAACACGGCCACCGAGCCCCACACACACACACACACACACACAAACACACACACACACGGCAGTGTAGAAACTACAGCTCTACCATATCACCATCACAAACACACACACACACACACACACACACACACACACACACACACACACTGCAGTGTAGAAACTACAGCTCTACCATATCACCATCACCATCACAAACACACACACACCATCACAAATGTAGCACTTCTGGTCCAAGTAGTTTCCATTCTGGGCAATTTCTGGCACATGTACTTGATAGTTCCAGGATGATCACCCATTAAATGTGACCCTATTTGATCCAGATTCCAGCGTGGGCCTCACTATGAGTGGGCCTGTGTTATTTTAGCTCCTTAGCACCCCAAAGGGCCAATGGGGATCCTCAAACATTGGCCACCAGCAGAGACCCTACAAACCCCATCCAAGATGGACCTTGGGTGCAGTTCACCAATTTGAACATTAGAATCTCTAGCTTGTGTTCGGCGGCACACAGGGGTTCTCACACTGCGACTCTTGCTTTTTTATTATTAATAATATTATTGTTACAAGTATTATTGTTATTGTTTTTTCCCTGAAAATTATTAATACAGCTTTGGAGCCCTGCCACCAGAAATGTAGGTTTATGTTTGGAATGCATAAATCTATCTAAATGCATAAACCTGTCTTTATGAAGCATAAAGCTGTCTTTATTCACTGGAGTTGATTGACTCAGTTTGCATTGCGTAGCATTGTAGGATTCAGGTAAGACGTTGAATTCCAGCTTAATTTACCATTTCTCCTGATGTCATCATACAATTGCTGTTTTGAAGTTATCGTTATCTGTTTCCATTACTAAATATTGCTCTATGACTGTGCGACCCTAGGAGCTCACGTTGGATAGAACAGTACGTCTCCCCGTTGGTTATATGACTCACTGACGCTAATGGATGCGAGCAGCTTTGATGAGGAACATTTGGTCGGGGCTGTTGGGGAACATTCAGAAATAGCAGATCACCAGAAGCCAACCCATTACAAAACAGATCTGAGCTCATAGGACACGTTCACTGACTATCAGTCACAAATGTAAACCACTATTTAAAAATATCAGCAGTCTAGGTATAATACAATAGATTAAATATGACACACAACAGCAGACTTCTTACCTTTTCTATACAGAAAAGATCAAACAATGACCTTCTAGGGCAATTTAGTTTATGGAAAAGTAATGCTCACCTCCCAGCCAATCAGAATCGAGTATTCACACAGACCATGGTATGATACATGATAAAGCATAAAAGTGCATAAAATTAACATACAATTCTGTACTGTATTTGTACTTCACATTATTGTACAATAAACTGACTGGTATATTTTTGTATAAACCACCGTTTCAAAATTTCTTATTTATTTTTATTTTTTTAAAGAGTATGTGGGTCTATAATTTGCACTTTACCATTAAATAGGATAATGGGATTCCTGTTAAATCCCTAGATGTACTATTCTATAGGGGAATATGTTCTTTGGTCCTCATTAGTAACCATGACAGCAAAGTGAGCAAACTACAATAAATGTGACCAGAGGTCAAAGGTCAGTGTGGGTGCAGGCTTTTGTTATAGTCCAGTACACAATACTTGATTTAACTAATAAACTAATCATGGTCTTTAATAAAGAACACAAACCTACACCCCTCCACCCAGACTTTACATTTAGCCGTCAGCTAAATCAGCACAAATTGCTTTTTGCTAGGTATGTTTTTTAATGAGTTTCCTCATTTAGTGGTTTTGCTGAGACAATAAGTTATTGATTTGTTCAGGATTCACATCCTGACCCATCGGGAGAATCTAATGACATACGGTCATCGTTTCATTTAGTTTTAAAATCAGAGTAATGAGATATTCTTTATTTTCTACGGATATATTTTGAAACTTTGTGGGCTAACTTTCTGTGAGTGGGCAGGGAAAAGGGCAGGGGAGGGGTAATATTAGTAAAAATATAAAAAATAAATGAGACATTCTGCAATGAAGAATGCAAAAAAAACAAAGAGATGAGAAATGTAAACAGCCAGCTCAAAGCTAGTTAACTATGTTTACTACATTCATTAAGCAGGTTTACCACATTAGATCTGAGCACTTACAGTATACTGCAGCAGTTTCCCATCAGTAGCACACAAAGTTCCATCAGTAGCAGCACACAAAGTTCCGTCAGTAGCAGCACACAAGGTTCCATCAGTAGCGCACACAAGGTTCCCGTCAGTAGCGCACACGAGGTTCCGTCAGTAGCAGCACACAAGGTTCCGTCAGTAACACACAAAGTTCCGTCAGTAGCAGCACACAAAGTTCCGTCAGTAGCAGCACTCAAAGTTCCCATCAGTAGCGCACACAAAGTTCCGGTCAGTAGCACGCACAAAGTTCCGGTCAGTAGCGCACACAAAGTTCCGGTCAGTAGCGCGCACAAAGTTCCGGTCAGTAGCGCGCAAAAAGTTCCGGTCAGTAGCGCGCACAAAGTTCCAGTCAGTAGCGCACACGAAGTTCCGGTCAGTAGCGCACACAAAGTTCCGGTCAGTAGCGCGCACAAAGTTCCGGTCAGTAGCGCACACAAAGTTCCGGTCAGTAGCGCGCACAAAGTTCCGGTCAGTAGCGCGCACAAAGTTCCGGTCAGTAGCGCGCACAAAGTTCCGGTAGGTAGCGTGCACAAAGTTCCAGTCAGTCGCGCGCACAAAGTTCCGGTCAGTAGCGTGCACAAAGTTCCGGTCAGTAGCGTGCACAAAGTTCCAGTCAGTAGCGTGCACAAAGTTCCAGTGAGTAGCGCGCACAAAGTTCCGGTCAGTAGCGTGCACAAAGTTCCAGTCAGTAGCGCGCACAAAGTTCCGGTCAGTAGCGCGCACAAAGTTCCGGTCAGTAGCGTGCACAAAGTTCCAGTCAGTAGCGCGCACAAAGTTCCGGTCAGTAGCGTGCACAAAGTTCCGGTCAGTAGCGCACACAAAGTTCCGGACAGATGAATTTACCACTTTTAGTATTTTTTAAAATTATTTTCTTTTTCATTTTGTGCCAATGAAAGCTTCACTTCCCTGCATTACACTCTTAGAAAAAAGGTTCTGGAAGGGTTTTTTGGCATGACTTCATAGGGGAACCATTACATTACATTACATTACATTACAACAACCCTTTTGAGTTCTTTATGGAATTATCTATGGTACAAGTGAAAACTCCCAGATTCATCCATTTTGTGCGACAAAGAACCGTTGAACTAGATAGGGCTCCCCTATGGAGACACGGAGGAGTGTTTTGGATCCCTTTTTTCTGAGAGTAGTTCTGGGCAGAGTTCCAGTGCAATAGTACTGTAACCAGGCATGGGGCTCATATGTAGTCCACAATCTCAAGATAGCACAACAGCTAAATGAAGCAAATCTGTGATATAGGAGCTATATGGCACAGGAGAGGGTATCTGAACTGCAGTATGTATTCAAACCAAGAAGGTGCTCAACAAAGGTGTTAACTGCATACAAATGCACACACATACACACACACCGACTCACACAGTCAGTCGTTCACACTCTCTCTCACTCACACACACACAAGTACTCACACACAAACACTGACTCAATCAGTCTTTCACACGCTCTCTCACTCACACACATACACAAACTCACTCAGTCTCTCTCATAGACAGACACACACGCACACACTTATCTTATGAGTAACAGACTGCAGCAGGCATATCTGAATATAATCACAGTAGATCTACGTAGGAGAACAGCACAGATTACAGAGTGTGGTGGAATAAAGGAGCTGGTTTTCTAATCTAAAAGCTGTAGTTTTTTTCCCGGGAGAACACTGCCTTTACACGCCTTTCACCAAGTTACTCAACCAGAACCGTTTCCGCAATAACGGTATATACACAGTACAACGTTCATTGTTAAATCAACTCTGATAAGAGTACAGTTTACTCTTGACAGTGTACATTTCATCCTCCTTGGACCCATAAAAGTGTGTATGGGAGCAGTGTGTATGGGAGCAGTGTGTACGGGAGCAGTGTGTACGGGGGCAGTGTGTATGGGGGCAGTGTGTATGGGGGCAGTGTGTATGGGAGCAGTGTGTATGGGAGCAGTGTGTATGGGGGCAGTGTGTATGGGAGCAGTGTGTATGGGAGCAGTGTGTATGGGGGCAGTGTGTACGGGAGCAGTGTGTACGGGAGCAGTGTGTATGGGAGCAGTGTGTATGGGGGCAGTGTGTATGGGAGCAGTGTGTATGGGGGCAGTGTGTATAGGGGCAGTGTGTATGGGAGCAGCGTGTATGGGAGCAGCGTGTATGGGAGCAGTGTGTATGGGAGCAGTGTGTATGGGAGCAGTGTGTACGGGAGCACTGTGTACGGGAGCAGTGTGTATGGGGGCAGTGTGTATGTGAGCAGTGTGTATGGGGGCAGTGTGTATGGGAGCAGTGTGTATGGGAGCAGTGTGTATGGGAGCAGTGTGTATGGGAGCAGTGTGTATGGGGGCAGTGTGTATGGGGGCAGTGTGTACGGGGGCAGTGTGTACGGGAGCAGTGTGTACGGGAGCAGTGTGTACGGGAGCAGTGTGTACGGGAGCAGTGTGTATGGGAGCAGTGTGTACGGGAGCAGTGTGTACGGGGGCAGTGTGTATGGGAGCAGTGTGTATGGGAGCAGTGTGTATGGGAGCAGTGTGTATGGGAGCAGTGTGTATGGGGGCAGTGTGTATGGGGGCAGTGTGTATGGGAGCAGTGTGTATGGGAGCAGTGTGTATGGGAGCAGTGTGTATGGGGGCAGTGTGTATGGGAGCAGTGTGTATGGGGGCAGTGTGTATGGGAGCAGTGTGTATGGGAGCAGTGTGTATGGGAGCAGTGTGTATGGGAGCAGTGTGTATGGGAGCAGTGTGTATGGGAGCAGTGTGTATGGGGGCAGTGTGTATGGGAGCAGTGTGTATGGGAGCAGTGTGTATGGGGGCAGTGTGTATGGGAGCAGTGTGTATGGGGGCAGTGTGTATGGGAGCAGTGTGTATGGGGGCAGTGTGTACGGGAGCAGTGTGTACGGGAGCAGTGTGTACGGGGGCAGTGTGTACGGGAGCAGTGTGTACGGGAGCAGTGTGTATGGGAGCAGTGTGTATGGGGGCAGTGTGTATGGGAGCAGTGTGTATGGGAGCAGTGTGTATGGGAGCAGTGTGTACGGGAGCAGTGTGTATGGGAGCAGTGTGTATGGGAGCAGTGTGTATGGGAGCAGTGTGTATGGGAGCAGTGTGTATGGGGGCAGTGTGTATGGGAGCAGTGTGTATGTGAGCAGTGTGTATGGGGGCAGTGTGTATGGGAGCAGTGTGTATGGGAGCAGTGTGTATGGGAGCAGTGTGTATGGGAGCAGTGTGTATGGGGGCAGTGTGTATGGGGGCAGTGTGTATGGGAGCAGTGTGTATGGGAGCAGTGTGTATGGGGGCAGTGTGTACGGGAGCAGTGTGTACGGGAGCAGTGTGTATGGGAGCAGTGTGTATGGGGGCAGTGTGTATGGGAGCAGTGTGTATGGGGGCAGTGTGTATAGGGGCAGTGTGTATGGGAGCAGCGTGTATGGGAGCAGCGTGTATGGGAGCAGTGTGTATGGGAGCAGTGTGTATGGGAGCAGTGTGTACGGGAGCACTGTGTACGGGAGCAGTGTGTATGGGGGCAGTGTGTATGTGAGCAGTGTGTATGGGGGCAGTGTGTATGGGAGCAGTGTGTATGGGGGCAGTGTGTATAGGGGCAGTGTGTATGGGAGCAGCGTGTATGGGAGCAGCGTGTATGGGAGCAGTGTGTATGGGAGCAGTGTGTATGGGAGCAGTGTGTACGGGAGCACTGTGTACGGGAGCAGTGTGTATGGGGGCAGTGTGTATGGGGGCAGTGTGTATGGGAGCAGTGTGTATGGGGGCAGTGTGTACGGGAGCAGTGTGTACGGGAGCAGTGTGTACGGGGGCAGTGTGTACGGGAGCAGTGTGTACGGGAGCAGTGTGTACGGGGGCAGTGTGTATGGGAGCAGTGTGTATGGGAGCAGTGTGTATGGGAGCAGTGTGTACGGGAGCAGTGTGTACGGGAGCAGTGTGTACGGGGGCAGTGTGTACGGGAGCAGTGTGTACGGGAGCAGTGTGTATGGGAGCAGTGTGTATGGGGGCAGTGTGTATGGGAGCAGTGTGTATGGGCAACCTGTCTGCGGCATTCGACACGGTCAACCACAAACTCCTGATCGCCACACTCGCAGAGATGGGCATTTCTGGAACTGCCCTCTCTTGGTTTGTATCGTATCTCACTGATAGATCCTACCAAGTCTCCTGGAAGGGTTCCGTCTCTGCTCCCCGCGTCCCCTGTCTACAGGAGTCCCGCAGGGATCTGTACTGGGTCCTCTGCTATTCTCTATGTATACTAAGTCTCTTGGCTCAGTAATCCATTCACATGGCTTCTCATACCATAGCTATGCTGACGATACTCAACTCTTCCTCTCTTTCCCTCCCTCTACCCCACAGGTTAAGGAGAGGATATCTGCTTGTCTGACTGACATCTCTGAGTGGATGGCTACCCATCACCTGAAGCTCAACCTTGACAAGACAGAGCTCCTCTTCATGCCGTACAAGACCTCCCCACTACATGACCTCTCCATCACCGTTGATGGGACCGTGGTGGCTGCCTCCCGCTCTGCAAGGAACCTGGGGGTGGTCCTGGACGACCGGCTGGACTTCAAAGAGCACATCAGGGCGACGGCATGGTCCTGCAGGTTCCTCCTGTACAACATCAGGAGGATTCGACCGTACCTGACCACCTACTCCACCCAGCTTCTTGTCCAGACCATGGTCACCTCACGCCTGGACTACTGCAACTCCCTGCTCGCAAGCCTACCGGCCTGCGCCATTCTGCCTCTTCAACTGATCCAGAATGCAGCTGCCCGGCTTGTGTTCAACCTCCCGAAATTTTCCCATGTAACCCCCCTTGCTGAGGTCTCTCCACTGGCTGCCAGTTGCAGCCAGGATCAGGTTCAAAGTTCTGACCCTGGCCTACACTGCAGCCAATAGGACAGGCCCCGCCTACCTGCAGGACTTAATCCAGAACTATGTTCCTGCTCGACCACTTCGCTCTTCTACAGCAGGGCGACTGGCACTTCCCCCCCTCCGTGTCAAAGGCTCTCGCTTGTCCCGACTGCGGAGTTTTTCCACATTAGCACCTCAGTGGTGGAATGAACTTCCCATTCCCCTACGTTCTACTCCAACCCTGCTGCATTCCGTCGAGGCCTGAAGACACACCTCTTCAGACTCCACCTTGACTGATATCCTCACCTAGGAATATCAGTTCCCTGTTCCCTGTGTTTTCCTGTCTGTTTATTATAGTTTATAATAGTATTTGGAATGGTTTATAATAGTATTTGGAGATGGTTTATAATAGTATAGTTTATAATAGTATTTGGAATGGAAGTGTGGTGTTGCTGATTTGCCCACAGCTTACTGTGAACTACAGTCAAACGTTCATTGCTAGGGATAGCTGCTACATTATGCGAAGGATGTGCTTTGCCTTGTCTGTTCTGCAATGATGATGATGTCTCTGTACGCACTTACTGTACGTCGCTTTGGATAAAAGCGTCTGCTAAATAAATGTAATGTAATGTATGGGAGCAGTGTGTATGGGGGGCAGTGTGTATGGGAGCAGTGTGTATGGGGAGCAGTGTGTATGGGAGCAGTGTGTATGGGAGCAGTGTGTATGGGAGCAGTGTGTATGGGAGCAGTGTGTATGGGGGCAGTGTGTATGGGGGCAGTGTGTATGGGGGCAGTGTGTATGGGAGCAGTGTGTATGGGTGGCAGTGTGTATGGGGGCAGTGTGTATGGGGGCAGTGTGTATGGGGGCAGTGTGTATGGGGGCAGTGTGTATGGGGGCAGTGTGTATGGGAGCAGTGTGTATGGGAGCAGTGTGTATGGGGGCAGTGTGTACGGGAGCAGTGTGTATGGGGGCAGTGTGTATGGGAGCAGTGTGTACGGGAGCAGTGTGTATGGGGGCAGTGAGTATGGGAGCAGTGTGTACGGGAGCAGTGTGTATGGGAGCAGTGTGTATGGGGGCAGTGTGTATGGGGGCAGTGTGTATAGGAGCAGTGTGTATGGGGGCAGTGTGTATGGGAGCAGCGTGTATGGGAGTAGGGTGTATGGGAGCAGTGTGTATGGGAGCAGTGTGTACGGGAGCAGTGTGTACGGGAGCAGTGTGTATGGGGGCAGTGTGTATGGGGGCAGTGTGTATGTGAGCAGTGTGTATGGGGGCAGTGTGTATGGGAGCAGTGTGTACGGGAGCAGTGTGTACGGGGGCAGTGTGTATGGGAGCAGTGTGTATGGGGGCAGTGTGTATGGGAGCAGTGTGTATGGGGGCAGTGTGTATAGGGGCAGTGTGTATAGGGGCAGTGTGTATAGGGGCAGTGTGTATGGGGGCAGTGTGTATGGGAGCAGTGTGTATGGGAGCAGTGTGTATGGGAGCAGTGTGTACGGGAGCAGTGTGTACGGGAGCAGTGTGTACGGGAGCAGTGTGTATGGGAGCAGTGTGTATGGGGGCAGTGTGTACGGGAGCAGTGTGTACGGGAGCAGTGTGTACGGGAGCAGTGTGTACGGGAGCAGTGTGTACGGGAGCAGTGTGTATGGGAGCAGTGTGTATGGGAGCAGTGTGTACGGGAGCAGTGTGTATGGGAGCAGTGTGTATGGGAGCAGTGTATGGGAGCAGTGTGTACGGGAGCAGTGTGTATGGGGGCAGTGTGTATGGGAGCAGTGTGTATGGGGGCAGTGTGTATGGGAGCAGTGTGTATGGGGGCAGTGTGTATGGGGGCAGTGTGTATGGGAGCAGTGTGTATGGGGGCAGTGTGTATGGGAGCAGTGTGTATGGGGGCAGTGTGTACGGGAGTAGTGTGTACGGGAGCAGTGTGTATGGGAGCAGTGTGTAGCAGTGTGTATGGGAGTAGTGTGTATGGGGGCAGTGTGTACGGGAGCAGTGTGTATGGGAGCAGTGTGTAGCAGTGTGTATAGGGGCAGTGTGTATGGGGGCAGTGTGTATGGGGGCAGTGTGTATGGGAGCAGTGTGTATGGGAGCAGTGTGTATGGGGGCAGTGTGTATGGGAGCAGTGTGTATGGGAGCAGTGTATGGGAGCAGTGTGTATGGGGGCAGTGTGTATGGGAGCAGTGTGTATGGGAGCAGTGTGTATGGGGGCAGTGTGTACGGGAGCAGTATGTATTGGAGCAGTGTGTATGGGAGCAGTGTGTATGGGAGCAGTGTGTATGGGGGCAGTGTGTATGGGGGCAGTGTGTATGGGAGCAGTGTGTATGGGAGCAGTGTGTATGGGGGCAGTGTGTATGGGAGCAGTGTGTATGGGAGCAGTGTGTATGGGAGCAGTGTGTATGGGAGCAGTGTGTATGGGAGCAGTGTGTACGGGAGCAGTGTGTACGGGAGCAGTGTGTACGGGAGCAGTGTGTATGGGAGCAGTGTGTATGGGGGCAGTGTGTACGGGAGCAGTGTGTACGGGGAGCAGTGTGTACGGGAGCAGTGTGTACGGGAGCAGTGTGTACGGGAGCAGTGTGTATGGGAGCAGTGTGTATGGGAGCAGTGTGTACGGGAGCAGTGTGTATGGGAGCAGTGTGTATGGGAGCAGTGTGTATGGGAGCAGTGTGTACGGGAGCAGTGTGTATGGGGGCAGTGTGTATGGGAGCAGTGTGTATGGGGGCAGTGTGTATGGGAGCAGTGTGTATGGGGGCAGTGTGTATGGGGGCAGTGTGTATGGGAGCAGTGTGTATGGGGGCAGTGTGTATGGGAGCAGTGTGTATGGGGGCAGTGTGTACGGGAGTAGTGTGTACGGGAGCAGTGTGTATGGGAGCAGTGTGTAGCAGTGTGTATGGGAGTAGTGTGTATGGGGGCAGTGTGTACGGGAGCAGTGTGTATGGGAGCAGTGTGTAGCAGTGTGTATAGGGGCAGTGTGTATGGGAGCAGTGTGTATGGGGGCAGTGTGTATGGGAGCAGTGTGTATGGGAGCAGTGTGTATGGGGGCAGTGTGTATGGGAGCAGTGTGTATGGGAGCAGTGTATGGGAGCAGTGTGTATGGGGGCAGTGTGTATGGGAGCAGTGTGTATGGGAGCAGTGTGTATGGGGGCAGTGTGTACGGGAGCAGTATGTATTGGAGCAGTGTGTATGGGAGCAGTGTGTATGGGAGCAGTGTGTATGGGGGCAGTGTGTATGGGGGCAGTGTGTATGGGAGCAGTGTGTATGGGAGCAGTGTGTATGGGGGCAGTGTGTATGGGAGCAGTGTGTATGGGAGCAGTGTGTATGGGAGCAGTGTGTATGGGAGCAGTGTGTATGGGAGCAGTGTGTACGGGGGCAGTGTGTATGGGGGCAGTGTGTATGGGAGCAGTGTGTATGGGAGCAGTGTGTATGGGAGCAGTGTGTATGGGAGCAGTGTGTATGGGGGCAGTGTGTATGGGAGCAGTGTGTATGGGAGCAGTGTGTACGGGAGCAGTGTGTATGGGAGCAGTGTGTATGGGAGCAGTGTGTATGGGGGCAGTGTGTACGGGAGCAGTATGTATTGGAGCAGTGTGTATGGGAGCAGTGTGTATGGGAGCAGTGTGTATGGGGGCAGTGTGTATGGGGGCAGTGTGTATGGGAGCAGTGTGTATGGGAGCAGTGTGTATGGGGGCAGTGTGTATGGGAGCAGTGTGTATGGGGGCAGTGTGTATGGGAGCAGTGTGTATGGGAGCAGTGTGTACGGGAGCAGTGTGTATGGGAGCAGTGTGTATGGGAGCAGTGTGTATGGGGGCAGTGTGTACGGGAGCAGTGTGTATGGGGGCAGTGTGTATGGGAGCAGTGTGTACGGGAGCAGTGTGTATGGGGGCAGTGAGTATGGGAGCAGTGTGTACGGGAGCAGTGTGTATGGGAGCAGTGTGTATGGGGGCAGTGTGTATGGGGGCAGTGTGTATAGGAGCAGTGTGTATGGGGGCAGTGTGTATGGGAGCAGCGTGTATGGGAGTAGGGTGTATGGGAGCAGTGTGTATGGGAGCAGTGTGTACGGGAGCAGTGTGTATGGGAGCAGTGTGTATGGGGGCAGTGTGTATGGGGGCAGTGTGTATGTGAGCAGTGTGTATGGGGGCAGTGTGTATGGGAGCAGTGTGTACGGGAGCAGTGTGTACGGGGGCAGTGTGTATGGGAGCAGTGTGTATGGGGGCAGTGTGTATGGGAGCAGTGTGTATGGGGGGCAGTGTGTATAGGGGCAGTGTGTATAGGGGCAGTGTGTATAGGGGCAGTGTGTATGGGGGCAGTGTGTATGGGAGCAGCGTGTATGGGAGCAGTGTGTATGGGAGCAGTGTGTATGGGAGCAGTGTGTATGGGAGCAGTGTGTACGGGAGCAGTGTGTACGGGAGCAGTGTGTACGGGAGCAGTGTGTATGGGAGCAGTGTGTATGGGGGCAGTGTGTACGGGAGCAGTGTGTACGGGAGCAGTGTGTACGGGAGCAGTGTGTACGGGAGCAGTGTGTATGGGGGCAGTGTGTATGGGAGCAGTGTGTATGGGAGCAGTGTGTACGGGAGCAGTGTGTATGGGAGCAGTGTGTATGGGAGCAGTGTGTATGGGAGCAGTGTGTACGGGAGCAGTGTGTATGGGGGCAGTGTGTATGGGAGCAGTGTGTATGGGGGCAGTGTGTATGGGAGCAGTGTGTATGGGGGCAGTGTGTATAGGGGCAGTGTGTATGGGAGCAGTGTGTATGGGGGCAGTGTGTATAGGGGCAGTGTGTATGGGGGCAGTGTGTATGGGGGCAGTGTGTATGGGGGCAGTGTGTATTGGAGCAGTGTGTATGGGAGCAGTGTGTACGGGAGCAGTGTGTATGGGAGCAGTGTGTATGGGGGCAGTGTGTATGGGAGCAGTGTGTATGGGAGCAGTGTGTATGGGGGCAGTGTGTATGGGAGCAGTGTGTATGGGAGCAGTGTGTATGGGGGCAGTGTGTATGGGAGCAGTGTGTATGGGGGCAGTGTGTATGGGAGCAGTGTGTATGGGGGCAGTGTGTATGGGGGCAGTGTGTATGGGAGCAGTGTGTATGGGGGCAGTGTGTATGGGAGCAGTGTGTATGGGGGCAGTGTGTACGGGAGTAGTGTGTACGGGAGCAGTGTGTATGGGAGCAGTGTGTAGCAGTGTGTATGGGAGCAGTGTGTATGGGGGCAGTGTGTATGGGAGCAGTGTGTATGGGAGCAGTGTGTATGGGGGTGTTATGTTGGAATATGGGGACATCATGAGGGAACAGTGTTTGCACCATAGGGTGCACCTGGTCTTGTAAAATGGTTTCATATTGTTTGCCCGTCCATGGAGAGCAATCATTGGACCCAATGAGCCCCATGAAATGGCTGCCCATACCATTACAGAACCACCACCATACTTAACAGTTGGCAACAGACATTGTGGATTGAATGCCTCCTTAGGCTTTCTCCAAACATAAACCCGTCCAGATGTATTAAAAAGAGTAAAAGATGACTCATCAGACCATATCACTTTTCTCCATTGCTCAGGGGTCCAGGTTTTGTGTTCCTTACACCATGTTATGCGTTTTTGTGCATTAGCCTTGGATACAAATTTATAAATGGCGGCTCTGCCATAAATACCAGCTTTGTGAAGCACACGATGTACCGTTTTTCTTGAGACTGGTTCAGATATGGATCGATTCAATTGGGTGGAGATTTTTAGAGCTGTAGTTCTGTGATAGCAACTATCCTACCAAGTGTCCGTCTGTCCCTGTCGGTGAGCTTCAACTTGCAGCCGCAGTTCTTTTTTGCTGTTTTTTGGTGTTGGGCATATGTTGTCATAATTTTTGACACTGTTCCCCTAGCCACCTTAAATAATTTTGCCACTTTTGCGACCAACGCACCTGCAATTATTTGGCCCCTTTGGAACTTTGTTAGTATCCTCATCTTGCTTTGGAGACTTACCTAGCAAAGTGCTGCTGGTTAGACCTCTTTTAAGCAGACACATGCTGCTAATTAAATTCAAATTAATAGGAAACACCTGTGTAGATGCTTTTGTAATTGTGATTTAGATGCTTCAAAGTTAAAGCGATTTTTCAGGAGTGTTTCTGATATTTTGCTTTCCTTTACCTACTTCACAACGAATCCATGTTCGTTTTGATTTATTTTCTGGGGGGAATGTGAATGCAGCGAAAAGTTATTCAACAATGTATGGTGTTAGACTCTGAATAAATCAAGGTATGGTTTGATATACCAGCATAGCCTACTCAGTCAGTACGCCGATACATTTTCAACTTTATACCGTTTTCACATTATTAACGTAGGCTAGCCTACACGGCGCATGCGTCCAAAATATATCCACACAAGTGTGTCCAAATACGAGCGTGTAAAAGGAGTACAGGGTGGGATCTTACACTATGTATAGAATAATGCCATTGCCAATAATAGCATGTTCCTTATTCAACATCAATAAAATGATTAATCTCGTCCGCTTGTAGGCTTACACGCAACTGAACCTGGTGGTTTGAGCTCCGGGTTATATAATGCATTTAACTGAATGCCACGAATGCAGTGAACTATGGGAACAAGTCATTGACATGATAAATATGACATCTCACATGCAACTGCTTTCTGAAATATGCGAGTACATTGACTTATTGCGAAAGTGAATTCGAGATTACATTTGGCGGAGTGACGGGAAACCCGTTCAGTGAACGCATTTCAGCACACCGAAAATAACATGAACCGCGTTATATTTTCGTAAACAGCGTGCAGAATTAATTAGGCAGCGAACTGGTGATGTGTTTGTACCGCAGTCCTACATATATACAATTAATTAACATCGGTTAATTCAGAAATTGAACAGAATCCCACGTAGACAACACGCCTCCACGATTGTACAATCTCTTGAAAACCTGTACTAGGCTACACCAACCCCCCGCCCTTCAGCCAACCGCTTCTCCGAGTACACAGACTTCCCGGAGAGCATAGGCCACCGAAATCGCATCGTTCAAATGAAAACGGTAAAAATAAAATTAAGGTATGATCGTGTATATTTCAGGCCAAGAAACACTGAACCCAACTAATAACGTCGTATTATCCTCCTATGTCTGGGGTTTTCCATACACCGTTGATAGGCTACGAGGTGAAATCAATCTATATAGAAATCACCCTATGAATTCGAGAAATGTCGATGGAAATTATTTAGAAAGGTGTGTAACAGGATTACCACCTACAATTGTGATTATATTTTTGCTTGTAATCAGTTAAATATTAACAAACATGTACCACCATATTGCAGTCCACAGTGGTAAACATTTAGAAAAGAGCAATATGATTTCCAGAATTTCCTGGTAGGCTAATGTATTTAAATATGAGCAAAGACAACATGTACATATTTACCATTACAGATCTTCTTGTGTCTTTTTACATTATTTGGTTCAAAGTTTCAGTTAAAAGCCACCATACCGTTTAAGACAGAACAAAAATCGATTAACTCCAGCAGTCAATGAATTTACCTTTTTCGGTCTTCCCCCATGACTACTTAATGCAATATTGACAACCGTCCAAAATAACCATATCCTGCAAACACACCCCTGGAGCGCTCAGCCAAATGTGCTCGTTCTTATTATAGTAGCATTAAGATCTGGCAGATTAATGTGTAGACTTACCGAATTTCCTGTCCGCGGATGCGATCAAATTGGCTTGGATAGCGAAAACCGCGAGGAGAATACAGTGAAACGAATCCATTATGCTCATTGGTCCATGACACACTTTCGCTAACAATCCATTTCGTTAGGCTTTAGGTTTGATTTAGATTTTTCGGGAGATGAGGGGAAAAAAGAGGCACCGTTTCGCTCTCAACTCTCTCCTGCAGTCAGGGTCTGGCACCGAACAGAATCAGCACCGAGAACAGCAACCTTCACCCAGGCCCCGCCTTAAATGACGTCAAACTAACATACACATGCCGAAGAAAGCGCCGCCAATGTGTGCAGGACTGTGCACTACAACCTCCATACCTCACTGGAGTCAAGACCGCGAGCGCGCAACGAAAACGCTGACGGGCTTATGGCAAAGGGAAGCAAAAAAAAAAACCGGGTACAAAATGTTTTTACAGTCTGATTGTTTGCATCACGATAAATGACAAAAACAATCTGCGCAAATAGCAAGAAGCTAAATGCTGTGGGTTATATTAGGTATCGGGTCTTGATTTTCTGGACACGAAAACGCCATCGCATCCATTTGGCATGAAACTGACAAAAAAAAAAGCATCAGAATGTTGATGCCAACCTCGTCATATTCGAATGTTCCATGACATCTTTTTCACCACCATATTTTTCTGAGGATCCCCTCCCTTCCACAACTCCCTTTTCAGCACGTGCAAGGGAACATGTCGGTCGCACATGGCCATCTCTCATTGGACACAACCTGCTGCTCAGAAGCACGCGGACTCTTAAAGGGGATAGTGCGGGGGGGTTCAACCTTTACCGATCCAGGCTCCAAGGCATCCAGGGGACTCGCATCAAAAATTAAAAAGGTTTTAAATATTTTTTTTAAATGTAATATTTTGAAATATTCCCCCAAATCTACATAGTAATTGCAAATCAAATCTGGCCAGGGACCCGCCTGCAGTACGATCCCCTGTTGAAAACCCAGGGAATAGAGGGTTCTCCGTTTTTTTTTTTTTTAACTAACGTTTTAACAATGCGTTGTTTGAATATAAAGACATCTTGGCGTGAACTCAACGACTAGAACTAATGCAATGGACCGTCACTCTGGTTGAGTTGATGCATTTTAAAATATAGGCTACTGTATAAAAATCTAAAAAGAAAATAGTGCACTGCAACTATGAACACACATAGACCTGCTGTACTTTGATATTTCTTTACTTTTTTTTGGCTGAATAAATATTCAGTTCATCTCCATTTTGGATTAGACTTTTTATAGATAAGATTAAAATTAGCCTATTAGAATGAAAATAACTTGGAATGCAGAATAACTGACTGCTGTCCTGGCCCTCCCTACACATTAAATTCACATTGTGAGAATGTGGCCCTATGTGACTTCTAACAGGAAGTTCTCTACAGTTTCATAACCTACAGTCCACTTGCCTGGTCTGTTCTCATTGGACGGTGGAGTCCCTTCACGCTTGAATGATCATGTGCATGGAGTTGCATGTTGTCTTGAAATAGGGACTGGATATGCCGTTTTCTTGCGGTCATGCAACATGTCTCAGGAATCTCCTTTTTAAATGTCGATTTACAGAAGAGAGTCTGAGTTCATATCCACTGGGAAAAGTTCACTCAATTTACAGATAACTTTAAACAAACTGAATTGTGACTAACACACACACACACACACACACACACACACACACACCATGATTCATGGCCTAGAATAAACAAGGCAAACACTGACTCATCTATCGCGTAGCCTCAATGCTCGGGCACCACACACTGACGTCAGAAAATGACAGCCATTGAGAGTCATCTATTGCGTAGCTTCAACGCTAGAGCAGCACACACTGACATTAGAAAATGACAGCCATTGAGTCGGACAGCATTGCAGTCAGGGAATTCCAACTCTGCAAAAATCATCGTTCAAGCGTGCCACTTACGCCAGGGTTCACCCAGAAGGATGACATCACTTCCTTCTCCACAGACCATCACAATGCACACAGTGCACCACAGCAGGGCTGTGTCCCAATCAGAGCCCTATACCCTTTTGAGTACGCATATTTGAGTCCACTTCGTCAAAAAGCTTTTGAGTGGGCAACGTTTTCTCACAAATGGGGGCACTTAAAATACCAGGATGAACCACTTATTTCTGGGGTTTTGTTGAGGGAATTCAGGAGCACACTCTGTCTATACCCGATCTGTCCACAGAACTGTGAGCCGAACACGCCCACTCATCTGCAGAACTGTGCACTCACCCGACAATTTCAGTAAGTAACTCGGAAGGAAAAAATGTAAAACACGTAGAGCGTATATGCATATCTATGGTACAAGAGTGGGTCATATTACCACAGGGCACATAGTAGACAGAGGTCTGAGTGGACAGGGGACAGGGGACAGGGAACAGGGCTCTGATTCGGACACAGCCCATGTAAGAGACCTGGCCTCACTACAACACCCCCCCCCCCCCCCCCCCCCTCTAAAACAGCAACAGGCAGATGCACAGTTCCAGCTCACTTTTACATCAACAGCAAAGTGTGATCGACATGCTAAGATCCAGACTTACAGTTGAAGTTGGATGTTTACATACACTTAGGTTGAAGTCATTAAACTCATTTTTACCCCACTCCACAGATTTCATGTTAGCAAACTATAGTGCTGGCAAGTCAGTTAGGACATCTACTTTGTGCATGACACAAGTAATTTTTACAACAATTGTTTACAGAGAGATTATTTAACTTTTAATTCACTATCACAATTCCAGTGGGTCAGAAGTTTACAGACACTAAGTTGACTGTGCCTTTAGATTTTTAATATTTGGTCGCATATCCTTTGCATGCCACGACTTCCTGATGTCTGTGACCCAACAACATAAAAAGACTCGATATCTTATTTCTGGTGCTCTTACAAGCGATACTATAACCTCTCTGCATTTGAATGGATCTCTATGGGAATTGGGGGGGGTGGGGGTGGGGACTACATTTAGCAGTAGGTATCAAACGAGCCTCAAACCATCACTCTGCTGCTAGATATGCAGTAGATATGGATGAATCACTTTAAGGGTTGTTTCTTCCCGACAATTTTCCTATTGAACTCTATGGAAAAATAAGTCAGGAGAAGAAATCCTTCAAGTTATCCATCCATATCTACTGTATTTCTGGCAGCAGAGTGATGATTCAAGGCTTGTTTGATACCTCAGACCCTTGATGACTTACAGCCATTTAGCCAATCATTGCGTTTCCATACTGTTCCAGTGTAATTTACAGCTAAATCTAGTCCCACCTTTGAAATGTAGCCCAGGTAAATGTAGGTCAGAGGAGCACGCTCAGTTCCACTTGCCTCCCATTTATGATTCAGCACTTTAGGATCATGGGATTGTTTGAGGTGGGAGGAGTTTCAACCACAGCTTGGGCATGTCCCAATACTCAAAAAATGCACCCTCCTCTCCTCCAATACCACCTCCTCTCCTCCGTGCCCCAGAAACCGATCTTTGTGTCCTAATCTAATGTTGCTGATTACATATTAATGGTTATATATTAAAGTCTCGGCACAAACCGCAATGTCAGGGTACATTGTATACTGTACGTGCAACTGACTTGTACTTGAAACGTACAGGGGCCAGGCCAAGCGGTAACGGAGGGACACTTTTTGCTGTACTTTGCCCTAGTACTCCCTGTTCTATGCAAGGCTGAGTAAAATAAACAACTGGTATTATATAAAGGCTACCTTAGACTACAAACTGAGGGAAAAAAGTTTGGGGGCAAACAACTTCTTGGGGGTAAAATTTAATTTTTTAAAACAGGGCGGTAACGGAGGGACGCAAAAATTAACGTCTGTTTTTTACACCTTTTTCAGACATGCATATCATACGGTTCCTGAGGTGAAAAGGGTTATCTTTCTCTTTCATATTGTACTATTACCACTTAAATATGAACATGCAAAATGGTAAGCCACTTGTGCTGCTCAATTCTTATGGGGCGAGGTTTAAAGTCAGATGGTCACGGTAACGGAGGGACACATTTTCACCCCCCTCAAAATCATAATTCTGCCAACTTTTTTTCAAAACTGGTTATACTACATCAAGACACATCCCAATAAGCTTTCTTTTGGAATGTTTCCCCTCTCTAAATAGAAAATTCATGTTAAAAAATTTGAACGGAGGGACAGGCCAAAATGAGAATCGAGAAATTTTTGAAGAATATTTTGGGATGCACCCCATGGCTTGATAATGTAGATCATGGATACTCAAATCTGGCCCTCAAATTCAAATCCAGACCTGATTTTATTTTCTCCCAGGTAAATTTATGAACAGTTAGTGGCTACTGATTGGCTAGACTGTCTTCACACCTGAGTCCCAGGTAAAGGGAGGGCGTAAAACCAGCAGTTCTCAGCCCTTGAGCACCCTGATTTGAGTAGCAGGTGTGTATATGAAGCTCATGATGGCAGATTGTTCAAAGATTGCAAATAGGTGCATGTTACTTCTTACCACATACCACAGTGTTCAGTTTTTAAAATCATTATTCATAAAGATTGTAAATCTAGGTCACCTCACTCAATGTAAATATTGATGAGGAACCGATTTCTGATGACAACAGGTAATGATTATTTGATAGTTACAGACTTAGAGATAAAAGGGGAAATTAACAATGGCAGAAAACAGGTTGATATTTTTTCTAAGCACTATCTAACTACCAGGAAACAGGATGTGAGCGTGCAATTGAAGGAGAGATTTAATGTATGTATGAATAGGGGCGGCGGGGAAAAACAGATGCCCTTATGAATCATGGACAATAATTAAATACATTTTGTTCTCTCTGTTCGACGAAGTAGGCCGCTCTTTCATCACGCGCTGTAGCCTTTTCCTTAAAAGCGCCATTCCCAATAATTAATCATTCAAATGGTAATGTGCCTGTTGCGCAACGGATCAGATTATGTAAATGTTATGTGCCTACTTTTTAAAAGCAGAAACGCAGAGATGTCTGAGGAAAAAAAAACTCATTACCGTCTTGTTTTGCCGATGCGTTTAGCGTAATTTAGTGGACTTGGGCTTCATGTTATTCAACAGGAAATTAAACAAAGCCTGTTGCGTGTTCTGCTGCATCGATTAGCGTCGTACTTTCTGCTTTCAAGCTTACTCTTTCTGCGAGTTACTTATGTTGTGTTGTTCGGGGATTTAGCAACTTACCGGGAAGTGCAAGACGGAGTGTTTCGCTGCGTTTGGAGAGCGCGGCCGTCATTTAAAAGTTGCTCCTACCTTCTACGGTAAGGGGTGGGGGCAGTTGTACCTCGCTTTAAATAAATAAATGTATACAATGGCTTATACTCTTAAGAATGTTTATGCATGTATTCAATTTACATGCAAGACATTTTATGCGATGCAAATATGTTAAATTCATTTTTGGTCAAGTAGACTACAGCTGGGTTATGGTAATGCGATGTATTTTCCCTTATTTTCAAAAGTTGGGTTATTCCTATGAGGGGTAAGCCCAATTTAGGCTAGCTGTGTAGCTCAGTAACAATGCGTAAGTGTGTAATTTTAGTTTTGAAATTCAAATTCACCAGGGGCCTATATCACAAAGCAGGATTACAGAGTTAGCTGGATAACTGCACTGAGTAAAACCTTAAACAGTTCTTTTTACTTAAATCCATGTTCCAGATTTGGGAGGGTTCTGGGTTTTACTCAGTGCAGTTATCCAGCTAACACAGTAATCCTGCTTCATGATACAGGCCCTCGGGGGATTTAACTTCCTGATTTAACACCTCACTTCACATTGTGTTCCAGTAGGTGGCGGTATGCACCACCCAAGCTGGACTGAATAAACCACAAAAGGTACCAAAGAAGAAGATGAAGAAGCGCAGACCAGCTAGGTTGACCCAGAAGCTCTCTAATGTTTTTATTATGGCTCTAGGTTAGCATAAGTTAACCTACATTTTGTGCTTTGTTGAGGTTGACATACTGTGCAGTTCAAGCCAAGCCGTTACCCAAATGCATTCATAAGGCTTTAATTACCACTTTGATTGCAGAAACCTCATTTGTGCAGTGATCTTTGTGAGATCCATCTTACTCTTCATCTGACAACTTTGATCACCTGCAGTAAATCCATACAATTCCCCAGCATGTTCCATAGGGGGGTCATGGTGACTGTTTTTCAGGAGGGGGGGGGGGGGGGGGGGGGCTGTTCTGGCAACAGGTGGCCCCTACTGTCATCCAAAATAATTGCCAATCGTCAAAGAGCCATAGAGTTGACATATTACTTTGCTTTACTGGCAAAGATTTTTCATTAACACATCGCCTCAATGCTCAACCCAGAGCCTCTCGTAAATAAGTCATCACAAATCAAAATTACCCAGAATGCCTTGGTCATAAATTACCATGGAGCTGTCATTAGGTCAGGTGCCCAATAAAGACACCAGACAGCATATCTGCCTGCTAACACAAGTGCCCTCACAAATGATAGAAAAGTCACTGAGATTAATACTTTTATCTATACCAAGTAGCTACAGTAGCATTGTGCTTAAAAGCAAAGGGAATAATTTGTGAGATTAAATATTGGTGGGAAATTTGAAGTAGGATGGAAGCAGTATTCCGGTACAAGGCACTGAAAGATGGGACATGCTGTGGAATGCCCATTGTGATGTCACAGATCATCCGATGCCAGTTGCCCCAGTACCGTAGATAATGTTACCTGTTAATTTATCAGACCTCTCAATGGGAAAGATTTATATTAAATATTTAAAAAATAAATACATAAATCAGATGTGACTAATTATCCACGTCCTAGCAATACCTTTCTGCCATTTTGGACCTTTTGCTTACCTGTATGACGGCACTTAGACTAATTCCTTCCGGTTTGTACGGATAAAACTTGCTGCAGTGCAATGTCTGGCAATACGCACATTCCCCACAAGGTGGCAGTACAAGCACTACGGCAGCCCACCAGAAAGTCTGTCTACAGCTTAGAGGATTACAGAAGCAATAGCTCTGTCCTGCCATCACTATGCATGGTTTACGCAGCTGGAAAGAAGCATCAATGTGCA
Source organism: Synaphobranchus kaupii (assembly GCA_029718625.1). Classification (NCBI taxonomy): domain Eukaryota; kingdom Metazoa; phylum Chordata; class Actinopteri; order Anguilliformes; family Synaphobranchidae; genus Synaphobranchus; species Synaphobranchus kaupii. Next base: position 7,057,047 of record CM056394.1, on the reverse strand, counting down.
AAAACCCACTACTTCAATCATAATCCCCTGAAATACAAAGACAGTTAGGGACAGATGGGATGTCATATCGATGATAGACTATGTTCCAATAAGGGACATCTGGAATCATCCTGTTTATGACCAGTTATTGCCTCACAGTCTGGAATCATCCTGTTTATGACCAGTTATTGCCTCACAGTCTGGAATCATCCTGTTTATGACCAGTTATTGCCTCACAGTCTGCTCTGACCTGACTAGCACACCGGGGTGCGCAGCATGTGGGTTTGTATCAGGCAGGCATGTCTGCAGGAATTCATTGCGCAACCAGACCTGCAAATCCATATGAAAATGATCCATTTCGACACTCTAGAGACACTAATTAATTTTAAATATGAGCCGTTACTGTAATGGTGTTGTTCCCTCCTTGCCTGGAGGGCTACATGCATTCCACCCTTGAGGGAAGCTGAACAGGCCTTTTATTTTCATAAGGAGAAACATGGCTAAATCGCTTATCACAGCTGCTGTGGAGCAGCTTTAAATCTATCCCTCCCTCCTCTCCCACCCCACCCTCCCTCCCTCCTCTCCCACCCCCCTCCCTCCCTCCCCCTCCCACCCCTCCTCCCTCCCTCCTCTCCCACCCCCCCTCCCTCCCTCCCTCCCTCCTCTCCCACCCCTCCCTCCCTCCCTCCCTCCCTCCTTCCCTCCCTCTCCCACCCCTCCTCCCTCCCTCCTCTCCCTCTCTCCCTCCCTCCCTCCTCCCACCCTCCTCCCACCCTCCCTCCCTCCCTCCCTCCTCCCACCCCTCCCTCCCTCCTCCCTCCTCCCACCCCTCCTCCCTCCTCCCACCCTCCTCTCCCACCCCTCCCTCCTCCCACCCTCCTCTCCCACCCCTCCCTCCCTCCTCCCACCCTCCTCTCCCACCCCTCCCTCCCTCCTCCCCCCTCCTCTCCACCCTCCTCTCCCTCCCTCCCTCCTCTCCCTTCCTCCCTCCTTCTCTCCTCTCCTCTCCCTCCCTCCCTCCTCCCACCCTCCTCCCACCCTCCTCTCCCACCTCTCCCTCCCTCCTCCCACCCTCCTCCCTCCTCCCACCCTCCTCCCCTCCCTCCTCTCCCCTCCTCCCCTCTCTCCCTCCCTCCTCCCCCTCCTCCCTCCCTCCTCCCCCTCCCTCCTCCTCCCTCTCCCTCCCCACCCTCTCTCTCTCTCCCCTCCCTCCCTCCCACTCCTCCCTCCTCTCCCACCCCTCCCCTCTCTCCTCTCCCTCCCACCCACCCACCCCTCCCTCTCTCCTCTCCCTCCCACTCTCCCTCCCACCCCTCCCACCCTCCCTCCCTCCTCCTCCTCCTCCTCCCTCCCTCCTCCTCCCTCCCTCCCACCCTCTCTCTCTCTCCCTCCCTCCCTCCCTCCCACTCCTCTCCCTCCCCTCCCACTCCTCTCCCTCCCACCCTCTCTCTCTCTCCCTCCCTCCCACTCCTCCCTCCTCCCACCCTCCTCCCCTCTCTCCCTCCCTCCTCCCCCTCCCTCCTCCTCCTCTCCCTCCCACCCTCTCTCTCTCTCCCTCCCTCCCTCCCCACTCCTCCCTCCTCTCCCACCCCCTCCCTCTCTCCTCTCCCTCCCCACCCACCCCTCCCTCTCTCCTCTCCCTCCCACTCTCCCTCCCACCCTCCCACCCTCCCTCCCTCCTCCTCCTCTCCCTCCCTCCTCCTCCTCTCCCTCCCACCCTCTCTCTCTCTCCCTCCCTCCCTCCCTCCCACTCCTCTCCCTCCCTCCCCACTCCTCTCCCTCCCACCCTCTCTCTCTCTCCCTCCCTCCCCACTCCTCCCTCCTCTCCCACCCCTCCCTCCTCTCCCACCCCTCCCTCCTCTCCCTCCTCTCCCACCTCTCCCCACCCCTCCCTCCTCTCCCACCCCTCCCTCCTCTCCCTCCTCTCCCACCCCTCCCTCCTCTCCCTCCCCTCCCTCTCTCCTCTCCCTCCCACCCTCCCACCCCTCTCTCTCTCTCTCTCCCTCTAGATTATTTTTTTTTAGATTATTTTTTTTATTTAGCACAACCTGCTAAACCTTTTATTTAGCACAACAATTATAATGTTGATTAAAATGTGCACAATTGTGCGACGCAAGTTAAAATAATTGTATTACTTGCCTAATAGCCTAATTGAGGAGAACCGGCTACATGTGATGGCATTGAGTAATTGGTGAATTAAACGCTGATGTAGCCTATTGTCAATCAAGGAAACGGATTGAAAAATTATTAAGACCAATAATCAGTTTAAAGGGAAGTTTTCCGCTACCCCAATTTCAGCTCAGGAGCCGCCACTGATTATCGTGTAGGCTATATCAAAAAATGCATAATAATAAAAGGGTCCATAGGTCAAAGACCACATAACCTGTCCCTCAGCGAAGGGGAATGCCACATTAAATTACTTTTATAAAAAAAATTTTAAAAAGCATTACGCTACCAGTAAAACAGGTTGGTCACATTTCCATAAGCAGGACATTATAAAACAAGGGGAAATATGTGTGAACCAATGGGTTCCCAACCTGACAACTTTAGTGTATTTAGTGTCATCATTAAGGCAAAATAACGGTATTTATGTTGTTAATCAATATTAGTTAATCAAACAAAATTTGTTAAACAAGCAGGCTAATCTGGCGTGAGACTAAAGGTGAGACTGAAGCCATATTCTTGTAGCTTATTCTCAGCTGTTGCAGGTGCTCTTAATGAAATTTAACCACATATATTTTCTAAAATAAACAGCACTGTCGGGAATCACCGGGAACCTGTGCCGGTTTTAAACCCTAAATTATTATTGTGTATATCAAAAACGTTTCATAATGGTTAGTCCGAATATTATTGATCATACTATTGATCCATATAGCCTATTCCTTGATCGGACTAAACTTGCACGATCATGTCTGTTTCGCCATCATATAAGCAATCCCCCAAGCGGAAAAGCAGGCTTTTAAAGGGAATGGGATATGACATTTTGATTGGTTTATTGTATGTTACGCCCAAGAAACACCTATAATTAATAAAGAGACTAGGTTCAGCCCATTTGCACCTTGGGCCGTACTCAGCGCTCAAAAAACACGCCGTCTAACTAGCAAAAGTGGATTTGGACACGCCCTAAATGCCATGCGTTTAGACCAAGCGCTAATATCATCAAGATAGAGCCCCAAGTCTTCCCTCTAATCGACACTGTACATCCATATCTGAATACGGAAGTGTCCGAATAATATACGTTCCCTTTTTAATGATCAAAGGGCTAAGAGTGTGTGTACGGCAGAACCCGGCAGGAGTGTGTGTATTTGGACCCCAGACAGCCATAGGCTACAGAATGTTTATCAGGCCTGGTAATAGACAGATGTGTCATGTGCAATAACTACACTGAGAATACACTGCGTACAAAAGCCAATCACTGCGAATACAGCGACTGCTCTTTATTATCTAAAAGCAGAGAGGAGACATTCTGAAACATGAAAACTTTTAAAAGCTCCTTTTTATACTTATACATATTTCAATATTATGATTTTTTTTTAAGGCACAAGTTAAATAAAGTACATGGAAAAGGCAAGAGGTTTGCAATTGAAAGAGGAAAAGTAGGCCTAGATGCCTAGATAAGAGACTATTTTCATTTTGATGGCTTACATAGCATAGATTCTTCATTTCCATAACCACATCCAGTCGGTTTCGCGATGGCACCGAGTGATTTAGTTTCAAAATCGTTGCGTCCTCCCCGCCGTTGGAAGACGTCCAGCTACAGTCGAGTCCCTCGTAAAGAATGTAAACCTAGAAATACAGTGCCTTGAGGCAAGGCCCGTGGATGTATGCAATATACCACACCGAGGAACACCAGAGATGGGCATGTTTAAACTATATCTGCTCGTATTTTATAGCATCGTTAAGACTAATATCGTGACGAGACATAACTAGGCATTTTCAGAAAAGAGGTTGTTTGTTGATCTGTAAAAAGAAGGAACTTCACCCTAAAATCAAAAGTTTACAAAAAATTGATCTGTCCATCGATAAAAATGAAAACAGTTAGGCTACAACACAGGCCTAATTCTCTACAGAGCGAAGATCAGCTGGAATGACGCGTTTCGCATCACCATGGCAGCCACAGACATTCTCAATGTAACCGGTCAGCCACACAGCGCATTTCCCATGCAGGATGCGAGGAGTCAAATATCCAGACAGCCACAGCTTAGAAAACATTCCAACAGTGGAGGGATCAATATTATACAATAACATCAAATATGGGTGAAGTGCCCCCTTTTTAAAGATGAGAAATCGGAAGAACAGGCCTGCGTCTAATTTACGAGGCTGAAAACCACAATGAAGCTGCCAGACCAACAATAGCGGTACGTTACTGTTCAATGAAGTAAACACAAAACGAATACCATTCGATGATGAATATTTATATATTATTTATATATATATTTTAAACATGAGGAATAATGTGCAAACATACATATATTTGGCTTAAAACCCACATAGGCAATAAAATGAAATACTTGTCTCTTTGGCAGCTAGTGTTCTGTCACTAATAGCACAGAGGAACCTTCCAGCTCGTTGGATTGGATTCTGAATTGATTCAGACTCAAAAAAAGTATCAAATGTTTTTGTTTGTTGTTTGTGTGTTTTGACGAAATTGGCATTTTGATCCTTCAAGTGATTCCACTCCCCGCTCTGAACACTGTGAGCTTTCTCCTCCGTCTCGTCTTCCTCGCGGTACAATAACGTATTTACATGCTGTACATCCCCTACGTCAACAAAACAAGGCGGCGGACCCAACAAAACAAGGCGGCGGACCCAATGCACTGGGCAGCTTTGACGCAGCCGTGTGCGTTTGCGCGCTCGAGTGCGGAACGCCCCTTCAAACACCGCGCGGAACGCCCCTTCAAACACCGCGCACGACGCGCTCCCTTCCTGAAATGAGCCGGTTCAGAACAAAATCCCCCACTCAGTTCAGCTGCACTCGGTTCAATTCTGATGGCACGTAGATTTGTGATTTTGGCGATTCTCTGCGTTTCTGTGTAAAACGCTCGCACGCACAGACACGCACACGCACGCACACGCACGCACGCACAGACACGCACGCACCGCACAGACACGCGCACGCACACTTTGAGGGAGGTTTCTAGTCACTGCAATGTCACCACATTTTTACTTCTTTATCTTGAGCGGTAAGTAAAGTGCAGCCGATTTTTGGAGGAGGGGTCGGTGTGACGCGGGGCGAGAGAAAATACCTTTTTTGAAAGCGATGTTCATAACTGAGTAATGCCAAAAGCAATTTACAATTGCAGGTCGTATGTGTCATCTAAAAAATAGAAACAACACAAAAAATATGCTGTGCCCATTGGCTAAAATGTAACACTCTAAAATAAAGCTGGCTACATCTGTAGTAATGACAGAAACGACCAGCAGGTGGCACTGTTGCGTCCTGCCGTGTCCTTTAAGCGTCGATCGTCCTTCTCAATCCGTCCTCCGTGAGGTCAAACCTGCCGGGAACACGGGGAATGTTAGTGCATAGCATAGCATAGCATAGCACCCTTTCTACAGACACACTGCCACAAAGAGGCTTTATAGTGCATAGCACCCTTTCTACAGAAACACTGCCACAAAGAGGCTTTATAGTGCATAGCATTGCATAGCATAGCACCCTTTCTACAGACACACTGCCACAAAGAGGCTTTATAGTGCATAGCATAGCACCATTTCTACAGACACACTGCCACAAAGAGGCTTTATAGTGCATAGCATTGCATAGCATAGCACCCTTTCTACAGACACACTGCCACAAAGAGGCTTTATAGTGCATAGCATAGCACCCTTTCTACAGACACACTGCCACAAAGAGGCTTTATAGTGCATAGCATAGCATAGCACCATTTCTACAGACACACTGCCACAAAGAGGCTTTATAGTGCATAGCATTGCATAGCATAGCACCCTTTCTACAAACACACTGCCACAAAGAGGCTTTATAGTGCATAGCATAGCATAGCACCATTTCTACAGACACACTGCCACAAAGAGGCTTTATAGTGCATAGCATTGCATAGCATAGCACCCTTTCTACAGACACACTGCCACAAAGAGGCTTTATAGTGCATAGCATAGCACCCTTTCTACAGACACACTGCCACAAAGAGGCTTTATAGGAAAACACACAGGAAAATTGGGAAAGACATACCCTGCACACTTAAACAGCAAGTAAGATTAAAAAACTTCCCAGTAGGAAGAAAGAAAAAACACAAACGGTGGCTAGAAAACAAAGGAAATCTTGGGAGAAACGGAACTATAGAGGGGTAGCTCAACCTCTGCTAGCAGGCCCAATGTCAATAGTTAAAGTTTGGCTAAATGGCAATCGGGAGTGAATGGGTAATCTACTGGACACATCGTAGTCGCTATAGACCAGGGAAAAGAATATATTAATATGCATCTCAGAAGAGTCAGGTGATACATCTAGACCTCCAGGTGGCATCATGGTGTGGGCTTGAACCGGGGGGGGGGGGGGGGGGTGCTGTACCAGGGACGCTGTACTCTACTGTGTGCTCAATGTGATCCTTACATGTCCTCGGCTGATCTCTGTATCATTGTAACCAGAGAACAGAACATTGTATTATATGTTTAAAGGGCTTTAATGCCGTGAATTCTATTTTATTGTGTTCTTCGCTTTTCTTTCCCAGAACTGGTCCAAATTTGGAACTGGGCCAGCCAGGTCTGGAACTGGGCCAGCCAGGATTGGAATTGGGCCAAATCTGAAGTAAAAGTGATTTTATTTCCTTATTCTTTATTTGGCCTGTACAGTACGGGCAGCAGAATTCCCCATTGTCTTTAAGGTTGGCAGGTGTCAAGATTAGTTTCCATGGCTACGATTCGCTATACCATCTGAGACACAAATTCCTTCAGGCTGATTTAAAAAAAATAAATTAAATAAATAAATAAAATAAAAAAGACGTCTTACCACTGCGTCCAGCCCTTGGAAATATCTTCATATGTCAAATCCACAAGCACCTGTAACCATGACAAAGGATCAGTAAGGAAGGTGCTGCTGAAGGAGGTGAACAAGGAGTCCTCCGTTACTCTTACTAAAGATTAACTCAGAGGCTGTGTCCAAATCAGAGCCCTTCTATACTACCGAGTATGCTTGTTGAGTACACTGGATAAGTAGGTGCAAGTAAGCAAACATTGTTGCATAGACATGAGGCGCAGCTTCGCTTTAAAAATGAGGCGCAGCTTCGCTGACGTTTTCCCTCAATAACAACAAAAACAACACGTGTTCATGGCCGCGCACGGGCGGGACGTCTTACGACACTTCCACGTTACGGTTGGAAAATAGCATGGAGGATGTCTGTTGCATACTAAACAGTATAAAATAAAGAGTACACAGGACACAGTAGATAGAGCTCTGATTCAGACACAGTACACAGGACACAGTAGATAGGGCTCTGATTCGGACACAGCCACAGCCTGGATTTGGGGGACAGGAAGCGGAGTTTTGGAAACAGCCCAGGAACAGGAAGCGGCGCTTCAATCACACCTTTCCCAGAAGCCCCTTGTGTTTGGACAGCAGGCCTCCTCCGTTCTTTACTGCAACGTCCAGTGTCCGTCTGTGCAGCTCAATGATAGACACGCTGAACTCAAACCTGTGCGCACACACACATGCAACAGAACACACACACAATCACACACACACACACACACACATGCAACAGAACACACACACGCACACACACGCACACGCGCAACAGAACAAAAAGAACAAACAGAAGTAAAAATTAAAAAGCTCACATAGAAACACACTGGCACTAAGGTATGTTCATGGTACATTCTCTCTTGGGTGTTAACATAACATTACATTCCCCATCCTGAGTGACTGGTTGCCTGGGTTTAAAGGGCTAATGTGGTGCGGACAGCACTGTGCTCACAGATCAGAGCGCCACCTGCAGGATGGGAGGGTACTCACGTCTGGTCGTAAACGGGGTTCAGGTTCTTCTTCAGCGTGCTGGTTTTCCGGCGGCCCGACCTGCGCTTGTCCGGCAGGAGATAGAGGCGCACGTAGGGGTCCGAACCGCTGTCTGTGAAGGAGATCAGGTTCCTGTGGGTACACACACACACACACACACACACACACACACACACACACACACACACACACACACACACACATACACATACACACACACACATACACACACACATATACACACACACATACACACACATACACACACGCACATACACACACACACACATATACACACACACACACATACACACACACACACACACACACACACACACACACACACACACACACACACATAGAAACACACACACACACATACATACAGGTCACAGTTTAGCCATGCAAAGCTTTTTTCGTCTAAAAGCATAAAAAATTCTAATTAGAGAAAGAATTTTGGGGGAGCAAGAGCTTAGGTGTATAACCAGTAACCACACTGTGTGTGTGTGTGTGTGTGTGTGTGTGTGTGTGTCTGTGTGTGCTTGTGCGTGTGCGTGAGTGTGTGCGTGCGTGTGTGTGCGTGAGTGTGCGTGTGTGTGTGAGTGTGTGTGCGTGAGCTGATTTTAATGGTGTTAAGCGTACTCACCGGCAGCCGTGAATCACCACAATGAGCTTGTTCCTCTGGGAGCTGTGTCGAATGGTGAGCTGGATCTCACCCAAAGGGAAATGACTGGGGGCCGATCCGCTAAGAGCACAGTCACACAGAGTCAGAGAGAGTCAGAGAGAGTCACAGAGAGCCACAGAGAGTCACAGAGAGTCACAGAGAGCCACAGAGAGCCACAGCCTCCAGTTAATAAATCATCCAAATAACTTACCTACAGGGTACAATTACTCGCCTACTGATCCTGAATTACAGATCAGAATTACTCGCCTACTGATCCTGAATTACAGATCAGAATTAGTGACTGGGGTATGTTTCAGGTCTGTTTGAGAGTGAATGGGCAGGGCCATAGGTATGTTTGAGTGTGAGTGGGCGGGGGTGATACCTGTGAGTGTAAGGGGGCAGGGCCATATGTCTGTTTGAGTGTGAGGGGGCGGGGGCCTTACTTCTGCAGCTGGTGCAGTCTCTGCTGCAGCTCCTGGGTGGCGAGGGGGTTGGACAGGTCCGAGGCGATGGAGGGCGTGGACTCCTTGTACCCCAGGTGCTGCTGGGAGCCGGAGATGGCCAGGTTGGAGTCGGCCAGCCGCATGGGGCTCCCTGGGTGCGGCCCCTCCCCCGGGTGGTGGAGGCTGTAGGTGGAGGGGGCGGAGGACAGGGGCGGGTCGAAGGCGGGGTCCGGCGCGTCGGAGACGGACGGCCCGGCCGAGGCGTTTCCAGGGTTACTCGCGGTGGCACTGGCCTTCCTCACCTGTACTGAGGAGGGCTGGTCAGACTGCCCCGCCTTCTCCAGACACAGCACCTGCAAGCACACGTTACACGTACACAGCACACGTTACACAGAGATATTACTGTGTGAATGAGTAAATGGAGATTTATATCAGAAATAGATAGACAATGAATGAGTAAATGGGCACAGACCGGAAATTAACGTATAAGTATAAACAGTGAATGTGTATAGACAGCAAAAGATTATATATTTCAGAAGGTGGATAGAGATAGAGATAGATAGATAAGAATAGGCACACATGCAAATACACTACATGTTCAAAAGTATCCGGACACCTGCTCATCCAACATCTCATTCCAAAATCATAGGCATTAATATGGACTTCCTCTCTGCTGCTATAACAGCCTCCGCTCTCCTGGGAAGGCTTTCCACTAGATGCTGGGACATTGCTGTGTGTATTTGTTTCCATTCAGTCAGAAGAGCATTAGTGAGGTCGGGCACTGATGTGGGGCTATTAGGCCTGGCTCGCAGTCGGCTTTCCAATTGATCCCAAAGGTGTTTGATGGGGTTGAGGTCAGGGCTCTGTGCAGGCCAGTCAAGTTCTTCCATACCGATCTCGACAAACCATTTCTGTATGGACCTCTATTTGTGCATGGGGGGCATTGTCATTCTGAAACAGGAAAGGGCCTTGCACAAACTGTTGCCACAAAGTTGGAAACTCAAATCATCTAGAATGTCATTGCATGCTGTAGTGTTAAGATCTGTCTTCACTGGAACTAAGGAGCCTAGCCTGAACCATGAAAAACAGCCCCAGACCAAGGGGTGTCCACATACTTTCAGCCATATAGTGTAGATGGATTGGTAGTGAATGAGCACAGTGATTGAGGCAATGGAAATAGAGAGATAGCTAGAGGACAGACAGACAGACTTGTTCAGACGGCTTTGGACAAACCCTCACCCTGAGTGCGATCTTCATCTTGAGGGTAGAGCTGGGGGCGGAGTTATTGAGGGGGAAGCGCTGGTTTAGGGTCATCTCCTCGGCCTCCAGGAGGCGGGACAGGGGCATGACCAGTGTCCCCAGAGAGCATTCATGCTTCTCATCCTTTACCTGCCAGAATAAGGGAAACCACGCCCACATCACCTGACCTGCTCCAACACACTGCTCCAACACATCACCTGACCTGCTCCAACACACCTGCTCCAACACACCTGCTCCAACACACCTGCTCCAACACATCACCTGACCTGCTCCAACACACCTGCTCCAACACACCTGCTCCAACACACTGCTCCAACACACTGCTCCAACACACCTGCTCCAACACACTGCTCCAACACACTGCTCCAACACACCTGCTCCAACACACCTGCTCCAACACATCACCTGACCTGCTCCAACACACCTGCTCCAACACACCTGCTCCAACACACCTGCTCCAACACATCACCTGACCTGCTCCAACACACCTGCTCCAACACACCTGCTCCAACACACCACCTGACCTGCTCCAACACATCTGCTCCAACACACCTGCTCCAACACACCTGCTCCAACACATCACCTGACCAGCTCCAACACACCTGCTCCAACACACCTGCTCCAACACACCTGCTCCAACACACCTGCTCCAACACACCTGCTCCAACACATCACCTGACCTACTCCAACACACCTGCTCCAACACACCTGCTCCAACACACCTGCTCCAACACACCTGCTCCAACACATCACCTGGTCTGCTCCAACACACCTGCTCTAACACACCTGCTCCAACACACCTGCTCTAACACATCACCTGACCTGCTCCAACACACCTGCTCCAACACACTGCTCCAACACACCTGCTCCAACACACCTGCTCTAACACATCACCTGACCTGCTCCAACACACCTGCTCCAACACACCTGGTCTGCTCCAACACACCTGCTCCAACGAGCCTGCTCCAACACACCTGCTCCAACACACCTGCTCCAACACATCACCTGACCTACTCCAACACACCTGCTCTAACACATCACCTGACCTGCTCCAACACAGCTGCTCCAACACACCTGCTCCAACACATCACCTGACCTGCTCCAACACACCTGCTCTAACACATCACCTGACCTGCTCCAACACACCTGCTCCAACACACCTGCTCCAACACATCACCTGACCTGCTCCAACACACCTGCTCCAACACACCACCCAACCAGCTCCAACACACTGCTCCAACACACCTGCTCCAACACACCACCTGACCTGCTCCAACACACCTGCTCCAACACACTGCTCCAACACATCACCTGACCTGCTCCAACACACCTGCTCCAACACACCACCTGACCTGCTCCAACACACCTGCTCCAACACACCTGCTCCAACACATCACCTGGTCTGCTCCAACACACCTGCTCCAACACACTGCTCCAACACATCACCTGACCTGCTCCAACACACCTGCTCCAACACACCTGCTCCAACACACCACCTGACCTGCTCCAACACACCACCTGACCTGCTCCAACACACCTGCTCCAACACACCTGCTCCAACACATCACCTGACCTGCTCCAACACACCTACTCCAACACATCACCTGACCTGCTCCAACACACCTGCTCCAACACACCACCCAACCAGCTCCAACACACCTGCTCCAACACATCACCTGACCTGCTCCAACACACTACTCCAACACATCACCTGACCTGCTCCAACACACCTGCTCCAACACATCACCTGACCTGCTCCAACACACCTGCTCCAAAACATCACCTGACCTACTCCAACACACCTGCTCCAACACATCACCTGACCTACTCCAACACACCTGCTCCAACACACCTGCTCCAACACATCACCTGACCTGCTCCAACACACCTGCTCCAAAACATCACCTGACCTACTCCAACACACCTGCTCCAACACATCACCTGACCTACTCCAACACACCTGCTCCAACACACCTGCTCCAAAACATCACCTGACCTACTCCAACACACCTGCTCCAACACATCACCTGACCTACTCCAACACACCTGCTCCAACACACCTGCTCCAACACATCACCTGACCTGCTCCAACACACCTGCTCCAACACATCACCTGACCTACTCCAACACACCTGCTCCAACACATCACCTGACCTACTTCAACATACCTGCTCCAACACATCACCTGACCTGCTCCAACACACCTGCTCCAACACATCACCTGACCTGCTCCAACACACCTGCTCCAACACATCACCTGGGCCACGTTCAATCTGAAAACGGTGTGCACCGTTTTGCTACGGTTTCCGGGTTGAACGACATGTTTCCTCGAAACGGTGTGACACGGTGTGCAACGGGCTTTGAGGTACGTTTTCTCTCGTTTGGTGGGTGTGTCAGAGGTGTTACCCAATCAGCAGCGACGTGTAGGCCTATATTAACCCCACCGTATTAAAAAGGCAGTGCGCACAATGGATCAAACTAAAGTCCTTTACAAATGCGTCTACTGCAGCTTGGTGTGTGCAACAATTGAAGACATTAGAAGACATATTGGCATCTTTTGCTATTGTATGTACCATTGTGGAGTGACACTTTCATAAACTTTTCTACTCCACTCTACTCCTCTAAGTATATAACGGTAAATATTACAACATCATATCACAACAGTGATCAGCAATAATGATTGGCCTAATATTCATAATAAAATAATAAGCTCATATAGATCGTAACACAGTCTCGAAGTCTTCGAAACGAAAGCAAAGAATGCCTTCTCAGCTGCCATAGTTGCAACGCTTGTGTAACACAACAGGGTGTTCAACTCACCACTGTTTCCGTTTAAATAAACGTTTTGCTACGTTTTGTCGGGGCTGAACGCAGCCCTGGTCTGCTCCAACACATCACGTGACCTGCTCCAACACACCTACTCCAACACATCACGTGACCTGCTCCAACACATCACCTGGTCTGCTCCAACACATCACGTGACCTGCTCCAACACACCTACTCCAACACATCACGTGACCTACTCCAACACACCTACTCCAACATATCACGTGACCTACTGCAACACACCACCCAACCAGCTCCAACACTTTCAGTCAAGGATGAGCAGGCCGCTCGCTTCCATCTTATATCTCTGTGCCACCTGCAAAGTATCCTCCACCATTTTGATTGATGTTTATTGATATATTTATATGGGAGGTATTTTGTAACAAACTATTTTAATTGAATATATTTATTGGTTTTGCCCATCGTTTGTCACACATGTACATCTCTCACTTCACTGGGAAACTTACCTCCACCTCCAGCTCTTGGCTTTTAGGGTTGTGAATAAGAAAGGTGAAGGCTTCCTCCCAAACCGGCTCATTGGACTTATACCGTGTCTGTTTGGTGGGAAAGGGCGTTCATACATGCTCATTAATGTTAATTAGGCAGAAATGTACACTTCATAGAGTACAACAGTTACAATTTCATAACACCCTAATGGTTGTGGTGATTAGTATTTAATTAATAAATTGTTAACTAATGAAGAAACAATCTGTAGAGTAAGAACATTCTGCTAACATAATACGCTATGATGAATGAACACTCTAAAATGTTTAAAGTAATAAGTAAATCTCGGGTGAACACTATTAGATCAGCTCTCAGATGTTTAAAGTAATAAGTATCTCGGGTGAACACTATTAGTTCAGCTCTCAGATGTTTAAAGTAATAAGTAAATCGCGGTTCTTTATGCTGGAAATCGCTCACCTTGCTCTCGTAGACTTTGTGCCCGACGGTGAACTGGACGAAGGGACTCGGATCACTGCTCACCTTCTTTCCCGACTGTGAACCAAAGACAACCGTGAGCACCGAACCACAGGAGAACCACAGTTCCTCTCTCACAAGACCGTAGAGGAACCGCAAAATAGCCACAGTTCCTCCCTCACACAACCGTAGAGGAACCGTAGAAGAAGCATAGTTCCTCTCTCACACAACCGCAGAGGAACCGCAGAATAGCCACAGTTCCTCTCTCACACAACCATAGAGGAACCACAGAAGAACCATGGTTCCTCTCTCACACAACCATAGAGGAACCACAGAAGAACCGCAGTTCCTCTCTCTCACACAACCATAGAGGAACCACAGAAGAACCATGGTTCCTCTCTCACACAACCATAGAGGAACCACAGAAGAACCGCAGTTCCTCTCTCACACAACCATAGAGGAACCACAGAAGAACCGCAGTTAATCTCTCTCACACAACCATAGAGGAACCACAGAAGAACCGCAGTTCCTCTCTCACACAACCATAGAGGAACCACAGAAGAACCGCAGTTCCTCTCTCTCACACAACCATAGAGGAACCACAGAAGAACCATGGTTCCTCTCTCGCACAACTGCAGAGGAAATGCAGAAGAACCACAGTTCCTCTCTCTCACACAACCGTAGAGGAACCACGGAAAGAACCGCACCTCCTCTTTCGGAGCAGATACTCCACAGCTATGGCCAACTCCAGCACTGGAGGGCCGGGGTGCATTTCCTGGTTTTTGTTCCAACCAATCATTCTGGCTTAATTCTGTACACATCACTTCTGGTTCTCTCACATATCACTGAACATTATATGTGCACAGCCTGCAGCTCCAACTCAAGCCATTATCAAAAAATGCCATAAGAATAGAACCATTTATTACAGCCAATTAAATAAATAAGAGCAAATGTTGGCACAGAATCCTGAAACGGAACAGCCCTCTCTGTGCACCACCGCACTACAGCCGATACAAAACACACTGTATGGGAGATGACTCTTCTTTAGGAATGCTAGCCTTTGATTTGAGCACTGCCATTCGGCAGGTTTGAGGAGAATGATCTCCCACTCAGATCGTCCTTTGTTTAACATTAACATTAAGGCTGAGGTGGGGATGTAGAGGAATAAATGCCTTTGTTTAACATTAACATTAAGGCAGAGGTGAAAATGTAGAGGAATAAATGCCTTTGTTTAACATTAACATTAAGGCTGAGGTGGAAATGTAGAGGAATAAATACCTTTGTTTAACATTAACATTAAGGCTGAGGTGGAAATGTAGAGGAATAAATACCTTTGTTTAACATTAACATTAAGGCTGAGGTGGAAATGTAGAGGAATAAATACCTTTGTTTAACATTAACATTAAGGCTGAGGTGGAAATGTAGAGGAATAAATACCTTTGTTTAACATTAACATTAAGGCTGAGGTGGAAATGTAGAGGAATAAATACCTTTGTTTAACATTAACATTAAGGCTGAGGTGGGGATGTAGAGGAATAAATGCCTTTGTTTAACATTAACATTAAGGCCGAGGTAGGGATGTAGAGGAATAAATGCCTTTGTTTAACATTAACATTAAGGCTGAGGTGGAAATGTAGAGGAATAAATACCTTTGTTTAACATTAACATTAAGGCTGAGGTGGAAATGTAGAGGAATAAATGCCACGTAGAAGGGCAATGCCTATACAACCTCATGGTAGAAAGAGGAGATGTCACATTTTAAAATGCCAGATGTGTTGTGCTGTGACTGATACGGTCTCTGGGTAACAGGAAATGAGGCTGCTCTCTTCCACCCCACTTCCTCCCTTAACGAGCACCTGCTCCTGATTGGCTGACAGTGATTGTGATCGATGTGGAGAGGCGGATCAATTAGCCCATCTGTAATCTCTCAGATTTAAATGAGCCTGACTTCTCTGAGCTTCAGATCAAATTTAAACATAGCGAGTACCCAGGGCCTGTACCCAGGGCCTGTACCCAGGGCCTGTACCCAGGGCCTGTACCCAGGGCCTGTACTAAAAACAAACACTGACAACAACCCATCCCAACAGTAAATATCCACAGGATTGAGTTATAATGTGGAAAAAAAACACAGAAAATGGATGCAAGATTGTCTTGTCAGTGAATGCATTCAAGGTGCTTAATAGAAGATGGAAGTGTTAGGCACGTAATTAGCCAAGATGCATGAAATTAGTTTTTAGTTAACAAACATTAATTAGCAGTTTGCTTTAAATGGGTTTGCTGTTAATGAACCACAAACAAAATATATCTGAATCAACTTGCGGGAACATACTGAATGTCCAGTTGTGTCCCTGCAGAAAAGACCATAATTAAATATGAACCAGTACTACAACAAAGGGAATTGTGTTCGTGTGCAGCTTGTTGCAAACACTAAACAGACGGCCCTAATTGTACAGAGAGAATCAGTCTTCACTGCCTGTCTTTATTTCAGAGATCTCAAACTCCAGTCCTGGAGGGCTGCAGTGATAGTTGGTTTCTCTGGTGTATTTCAGTAGCAAAGTCCTTAGTTTAAGTCACCGATTAGCTAAAGAGTCCATACACCTTCGTTACAAGACCTAAATTGGCTTCTGATTGAAAGGAGACGTCCACACCAAAGAAAATGTTCAGATACTGTAGCCCTGCAGCACTGGAAGCTTGACATCTCTGCTCTGAGGTGAATGTAACAGCTAAATCAGAGTGCCGATTGGCTGAATGTCTGTGGAACGTGGAGTACGCCGGGTGCCGATTGGCTGAATGTCTGTGGAATGTGGAGTATGCTGGGTGCCGATTGGCTGAATGTCTGTGGAACGTGGAGTATGCCGGGTGCTTATTGGCTGAATGTCTGTGGAACGTGGAGTATGCTGGGTGCCGATTGGCTGAATGTCTGTGGAATGTGGAGTACGCCGGGTGCTGATTGGCTGAATGTCTGTGGAACGTGGAGTATGCTGGATGCCGATTGGCTGAATGTCTGTGGAATGTGGAGTATGCTGGGTGCTGATTGGTGAATGTTGTGATCTTTTACGTTACCTTCAGGGCTTTATTGACTGAGCTTTTCTTCAACCCCTCATGGTTAAATTCTAACGGGTTTCGCTTTTCAGACGGGAGAGAATGAACACACCCGGTTACTCCAGCATGCCAAGGACGGGCAAGGGTTAAAATCATGGAACATGGCGGTAAGAACAAGAACAAGAACAAGAACACCACAACCAAGCAACAGACACGAGGGGGGGGGGGGGGGGGGGGACGGACACACATGGAAGATCGCAGGGTTAATTCCAATCACCAATCAAACAAAATGCAAAGGTTCTGACACCACAACCCAGGTAACATTCAGTACAGGAATTATCAAAAACAAAATGGAAAAGGCATTGAGTAAAGCACAGCACAGCAGGACCACAGGATGAAGCAGGTTATCTTAAAGATGGCCGACATTTGTAGTGGGATTTCTCTGGTGAAATGACCGTGGTATTTTTTGTCAAGTGAAAATGTGACAAGAATACGCTGACATGGCTGCTTTGTGAAAAGGAATTAAACACTTGCATTTATGAAAAACACAAGTAACGCACGCACGCACGCACAGGCACACAGGCACACAGGCACACACGCACACACACACACACAGGCGCGCGCACACACGCACACACGCACACACACACACACAGGCGCGCGCACACACACACACACGCACACGCACGCACGCACGCACGCACGCACACACACACACACACACACAGGCCAATGAGGGTGAAGCTGACAAGAGGAACATCAGACTTGGGGCTCACAACAATCTGGATAACATCTTCCTCTTGAACATGTCTCAGAGGTTGATCAGATTTAACATTGCCTGCTTCAAATGTGCATTAAAAACACAGCACTGAAGAGCTGCCTTAATCAGTCTTATTCTCTCTGACTGTCGCAAACTGCCAAAGGCACATACCGCATTCTGTGAAGTATGTTAAAGCAGTCGAACCCCGTGCAGCACACGCAATCAAACATGCTTTTTAATTCTAGAATGCAAACATTCCAGCAAAAAGACTCACAAATAATGTTCTATAGAGTGAGGTGGTATTCTCACAAAACACGAGGCCGGAAGCTCGCCGCTCTTTTAAGTATCCGCACCCCAAGTTCCCCTCGAAGACACTCTTAGAGAGAGAAGAAACGGAAAGAAGAAAGCAAAGGACCATGGGATAGGGCTAACCCATGCATGCAACAAGAGTGTACACTCCACAGCAGGTCTACACATAAACTTTACGTTTAAATATCAAATATCAATGAGCATCCACACATGCTCATTGAGCATGAAACGAAATAGAAAATGTAATAATTTGAAACGAAATAGAAAATGTAATAAACTTTTTTATGCTTTTTTTTTTTTAACGTCTCTTGCAATGATCTCAGATGTGGTTTCTATTGTTTAAAATATAATGAGAAACCTGGATCATATTTTATGATGAGTTATGATTTTATTTGTTTATGATTCAGGTTAAAATTTTGTTTTATGAAAAAAAATCTGACGGCATGTGGCAGACATAAAGATGCATTATGTTAGCGATTCATATTTAAGTGTATTATTATATTATATTATTATATTCAGTGTGTGATAATTGCGATGATTATTGTCACACATAAATGATGTGCTTATGATGACTAAATATAAAAACACTTATGATTATGAATATACTGCTGTATGATAACGGGCTGGGCACCATACCCTCAAAATCAATCAATTAATCAATCAATCTATAGGCTAAGTGGAGTGGAACAGGAGAACGGGGTATAAATAGATGAGTTTAATCACATTTCTAGGGAGTGAACAGATATTCATATTTTAATGATATTGAAGCACAATGAAGGACAGAGCAGACAGAAAGCAGGAATATTGAGATTCTGCAGAAACACAGTCGTCGCAGAAGAGTGTTTGTCTTTAAAGAGAGACATGGGGGGTAAAATTACCTTTCAAAAATACTAACTTGACAATGATCCTTATGCTATTAAAAAAATAATCTAATTTAGAGCATTTCCTTTAGAGATCACACAGCATGAGGTTCATCAATCAGTTACGACCCCAATAAGAACATTATATCTGTCCATCACGGAATTATCCATGGATGAAAAATGTTTAAAAACTGCACACATGTGTAACAGCGGTTCAGAGTTATTCTAAAAAGAACTGAAACAGTATTATACGTAAACGTTCTCATCTATAATGCAAATCATAATTACCACCTGATTTCTCTTGACCTTTACACACATCACTATAAGAACCCTCCATGTATGGATTTTAAGACTGAAATTTAACCCTTTGAAGAGCAGGTTTTTTTGGAATGTTGTTTTCAAAATTCTAAGTCAGTGTTCTAGAACTCTAACTTTCAGTCACCAGCAGCTATTATTACATCAGCATTAGAATTTTCAGTTAAAAACATTCTAATCACATATTTGTGATCTTACACTTTAAAGGGTTAAGGAAGGCTTTGTGTATATATAGATACATTTCAATTCAATTCAATTTTATTTATATAGCGCTTTTTACAGAAAACTGTTTTCTGTAAAAACCTATTGTCTGATATCCATCAGTTAGCCATTAGCTATGAAATATAGCTATGAAAAGCATTAAATTGTCTTACAATTAGGCATCCACAGCATACCATTAAATACCAATAAACCACCATAGATAGCATGAGTAAAAACCAGAGAGACAAATATTGCATCAAATGTCTCGTAAGGAATTCACTAGAGTCATTACTGACTGTAGAACTGGGTCGGCCATTTCCAAATAAACAAATTACAGTCATCACAAATACCTAGTCGTAATAAATGCCAGGGTCATAAACCGTGATCAAAACAGCTCAGCTTCGATTTGCATTTTGTCAAGCTGAGAGAAATGCAGTGGGATTTTTTTTTTAAGTACCTTTGATAGGCACAGCAGTACCTTCCTGATGTGCACTAGTAATAACTAAAAGAAGACCTTGTTGGACATGGTATCACCATCTTCTAAAAGAAGACCTTGTTGGACATGGTATCTCTATCCTCTAAAAGAAGACCTTGTTGGATATGGTATCTCTATCTTCTAAAAGAAGACCTTGTTGGATATGGTATCACCATCTTCTAAAAGAAGACCTTGTTGGACATGGTATCTCTATCCTCTAAAAGAAGACCTTGTTGGACATGGTATCTCTATCCTCTAAAAGAAGACCTTGTTGGATATGGTATCACCATCTTCTAAAAGAAGACCTTGTTGGACATGGTATCTCTATCCTCTAAAAGACGACCTTGTTGGACATGGTATCTCTATCCTCTAAAAGAAGACCTTGTTGGACATGGTATCACCATCTTCTAAAAGAAGACCTTGTTGGACATGGTATCACGATCTTCTAAAAGAAGACCTTGTTGGACATGGTATCTCTATCTTCTAAAAGAAGACCTTGTTGGACATGGTATCTCTATCTTCTAAAAGAAGACCTTGTTGGACATGGTATCTCTATCTTCTAAAAGAAGACCTTGTTGGATATGGTATCTCTATCTTCTAAAAGAAGACCTTGTTGGATATGGTATCACCATCTTCTAAAAGAAGACCTTGTTGGACATGGTATCTCTATCCTCTAAAAGAAGACCTTGTTGGACATGGTATCTCTATCTTCTAAAAGAAGACCTTGTTGGACATGGTATGTCTATCTTCTAAAAGAAGACCTTGTTGGACATGGTATCTCTATCTTCTAAAAGAAGACCTTGTTGGATATGGTATCACCATCTTCTAAAAGAAGACCTTGTTGGACATGGTATCTCTATCCTCTAAAAGAAGACCTTGTTGGACATGGTATCTCTATCTTCTAAAAGAAGACCTTGTTGGACATGGTATCTCTATCTTCTAAAAGAAGACCTTGTTGGACATGGTATCTCTATCTTCTAAAAGAAGACCTTGTTGGATATGGTATCTCTATCTTCTAAAAGAAGACCTTGTTGGATATGGTATCACCATCTTCTAAAAGAAGATCTTGTTGGACATGGTATCTCTATCCTCTAAAAGAAGACCTTGTTGGACATGGTATCTCTATCTTCTAAAAGAAGACCTTGTTGGATATGGTATCTCTATCCTCTAAAAGAAGACCTTGTTGGATATGGTATCTCTATCCTCTAAAGGAAGACCTTGTTGGATATGGTATCTCTATCCTCTAAAGGAAGACCTTGTTGGATATGGTATCTCTATCCTCTAAAGGAAAGACCTTGTTGGATATGGTATCTCTATCTTCTAAAAGAAGACCTTGTTGGATATGGTATCACTATTCTCTAAATCACCTGTGGGTAGGTGTGCAGGTGTGAGGAGGGCAGGGGGGCGGGACTTACCGGCAGATTTCGGGCCGAGTCCAGGTACACGACCAGTACCGCCGAAGACAGGCCATCGTTGGCCTGGCCTTTGCCAGCCTTAATACTCATCAACGCCTGCAGGGGGCAGCAGAGAGTAAGCGGCTGTGCTGGAGAGACTTTTTAAAAGCACTTTTCACTTTATCACTAAACCCATCTAAATAACAGACATGTAAGCTATGCTCTTGATTGGAATCCTAGTGCATAAAACTGCAATGCAAAGTCAGCCTTGGGTCTCCACACTGGATTGGACAGATGGTGCCGAGGTTAAGCAGATGGTGCCGAGGTTAAGACAATGGCTCTAAGTTTAAATGGGGTTCATCTTGTGTGGTATTTAATGCCACAAAGTCTCTGATCTGCTTTTCTACGCCGTTCCTGCACTTCACTCGTTGGGGAATCATCTGCAGTGTTAAGGTTGAGGCTGGTGGGCTTCATCCACGCCCCAACATCGCTGCTGTGATGGACAGATTGAAAACTGGAAATTTTATATTATTTTAATCTACATTAAGTGGGGTTGTTCTTGCTCTCTCGCAGCTGTGAGGAGTTTCGGCGGACGGGGAATCCGCTAATCCGCTACAGAACAGTGACAGCATTCACCTTCAAACAAATGAGAGTGCCTAAGAGCTACTAAAAGGGAGTTAAATAATGGCGGTATAGAATGGCAGTATGGAATGGCGGTAATAATCAGTACCTGATCAAGTTTTTCGGGAGTGGAGAGAAGAGACAGCCACTCCAGTTTGAGGTGTAGTTTACCAGTAGAAACCTCCTCCAGGACGAACCACTGGAACGAAAGCAGAACCGCATTATGATTGGTCATAACCTCATTATGATTGGTCATAACCGCATTATGATTGGTCATAACCTCATTATGATTGGTCATAACCTCATTATGATTGGTCATAACCGCATTATGATTGGTCATAACCGCATTATGCCCACTGTGGTCCTCAATTCGGAGCAAAGAATGCAGAACTGGAGACAAAAATGGCCTGGCAATAAATTTGATTTTGGCTGAAAAAGTTTGAATTGGCTGTCAAAAATGTATTTTAACCCCGTTTGGAATGCTTTTTTCAGTAAAGAACATTCTAATCAAATATTTATGATCTTACACCTTAAAGGGTATACATCATTTATTCATTGTAATAAATTTAAATTACATTTCAATCAATAAATCTTTAATAGTCTTATAATAATAATAAAGTTTATTTGTATAGCACCTTTTATATAAAGATTTGCAGCCCAAAGTGCTTTACAGTAAGCAGAAATTAAATAAAATATGAAAATAGTGTGCAATAATTAAAGTAATAGAGCAAGTTAAGATAGCAATGAATAAAAGGGTAACCAGGTAAGATCAATATAAGGCCTAGGCCATAAGGACAAGGCTATAAGGTGTTACACTGAATAACTTCCCCCTACCCCGTTTCTCACGTACAAAAAGGAATAACAGTACCTCATCCACTTTCTGTTCCTTGTGAAGCTCAGCCACATCAATCATTAAGCTGCAATAAAAAAACCGAAAGCGTCATTATCGTAATAACTGGGATTAAACCAGGAGCAGCTTTTTTTTGTGCTGCTAAACAAGTTCCTGCCGTTCAATTAAGAAAAAGCAGAGCAATCTCACTCCAAGAAGCATAGCTTAGCATATGATCTAAAAGCATACGTACTAAACAATCTAAATTAATGGCTAGAATCAGAGCTATACAAAATAAAACAGTGGCTAACATAGCAGCTAATTAAATAAAACAATGGCTACCATAATAGCTAAACAACCTAAAACACCCAAAATAAGAGCTAAACAATGGCTAGCATAAGAGGTCATGAGGAGCAGCCCCCCCCCCACAGCTCATTTATGGAACTGCACTGTCAGCTTGGGCTCTGGTTCAGGCACAGACTCAATCAGCCAATCGGAGAGCGGAGCCGAGGTTCTACCCAGAAGCCACCTTTACAGTGCTCAGCTGTGGCCAGCGTGAGTCTGTATGCACCAGCTGGTCCCATTGATACTCATAAGACGATTCATTATATGGTCACATAGTTTATCATGAGGCTGAATACATGGATAATGCATTCTCATAGGGATGTTATTTTCCCCCCTGATTTTCAGGACATTTAACAGGCATTTGCCTTTTCCTGCTGAATATTACTTCCTGCCATCGTCTGTCAGAGTGCAAAAGTTGTTGATGTTTGTGTTTATGACATAGATAAGTACTTTGCCTGTGGTTGAGACATTATGGTGTAAAAAACGATCAGTATTTCCTAACTAATCAGGAGACGTGTACAGACAGACAGGAGTCCGTGAGGTGGTATTTCTAACGCACGTGTTGACATGTCCAGAGCTGCTTACCTGCCCAGAAAGTCGTCCTTGTCAGGGTCCTCGTCAAACAGCTCGATTTCCAGGTGCAGACCAGACTGTTCGTACACCATGGCCTGAAAAGAGCCACCCGCCAGACCGTGTTAATGAGCCTCGTAACTCGCTCACAAAACGCACACCGTGACAATACCCACAGTTCCAGGGGAGAGGCTCGCATTAGCCTTAACCTACAGGCCCAATAAAGCCCACAATATGCACATTAAAAACATTTTTTACATGGATTTTTAAGCAGAGACTATTTAACTGAAAACAACCTGCAATTATTTATAAAGAACGAATGGTGGACAGTTTCTTTATTGATACAGGAAGTGAAGGCCTGCACTTGCGGGTGGTGGTGGGGGGGGGGGGGTTGATTCTACCATAGAGTTTACAGATTATACCATAGAGTTTACAGATTATACCATAGAGTTTACAGATTATACCATAGAGTTTACAGATTAACCAGATATCCAGCTCCCGCGGTCCTTCCATCCTCCCTCTTCTATTAACTACAGAAGGTTCCAGTTTGTAAAAGGAATTTTCTAGAAGGTGTTTAACAGTAGTACAATACAGGCATCATCTACAGGACGGGCAGTTAATAAACTGCACTTTCACAAACTGTACTTGGAAATTTGGATGGTCCAGATTCTCCAGAAACACCTGTTAGAAACCGGAAAACCTCCTTTACGTTAACTACAGGATATTCTGGTATGTAACAGGAGTTTCTGGTGCGTCTGAATGTCCATTGCTAAGGTATTGTACTTAGCTACGCCCTTTCATTAATTTTCAGAAGACGCATCAGATTGGAATGTTACGGCTTCGACGGAAGCGAAACGAAAGTTTCCGACGTCATGAATCCAGAGCCCAGCACCTGGCGGGTATATAGTGTAATCTGTGTTAAGAAATTATGAATATCAGAATACATAAAGATGAGAACAGGCCATTCAGCCCTTCTAGGTTCTGCATTTACAGACACACTTTTTACATACACACTTATTTTGCAGTAAAATGACCAGTTTATTTTACTGTGCGGATTTTATTTTTTCTTTTAATGCTTTTTCCACATTTTCTCACCAGTTTGGAAGGCCCTCCGTCCAGGTTCATTACATCAGCTCTGCAGCTGATGTAGGAGAGTGTAAACAAGAGCACTGTCCTCCAAAGCGTACGATGTCTCCACCAGCAGCTTCTATTCACACCGCAGCCCACACGCCAAGCTCTCACAGACACGAGTCGGACCGCGGGTTCCCGATCGACCAGCAGGTGTCACTACTGAGCAATGAAACGCGGAACCCTCCCTAACCCCTGCGTGATGCTACCGCCAATCACGCGTCTCCCTGAGGGGCTCTCGACCACATTCAGGATTCGACCACGGACCGAGGGGCCCACACTGCCATAGTAACATGAGTCAGCCAGCACCCCGAATCTCAGCCAGCGCCCCGAATCTCAGCCAGCGCCCCGAATCTCAGCCAGCGCCCCGAATCTCAGCCAGCTCCCCGAATCTCAGCCAGCGCCCCGAATCTCAGCCAGCTCCCCGAATCTCAGCCAGCGCCCCGAATGTCAGCCTTCACCTCGTATACTTCGTTCCATTTGGGGTGGGTGCTCTCCTTGACGGTCTTGGTCTGGAACAGCTCGTTGCCGATCTGGATGACGCCGTACGGGTCTGACTTCCCCTTGATCAACCCGCCCAGGAACTTGTCCTTTCCCTCCAGGTCCTGCGCTTCCAGGAAGTGTATCCTCAAGACCCCCTGGGAACGCCGGGAACGTCAAGCACATGTCAAGTACACATTAAGAGCTTTTCCATAGTGGCTCATATCAGGACAGAATGTTCCGGTACAAAGTAACCAGCAATGTCCGTTAACCGTTTCTACAATATGTTAAATTGTAGAACGTAGAATAGAATGTAACTTCTTTGTGAAGAAATCCCTTCCCAAACGGCAGTAGTCTGACAGCCATGTACATATGGGAATACCCTGTTCATGGCACGTGCAGCCATTTCTCACATAAAGTGCATCTAAGAGGGTGAATCGTCCCTTAACAGGAATGGAAATGTATCTCAGAGCAGTAAGCAGCTCTTTATAAGTCGTGGCGCGGGCAGTCTGGGTAGCCTTCTTACTTTGGGGATTGGGAAGCGCAGCTGTGCCAGCTGGACCTCGCCCACTAGAGGGATGGTGATCCGGTTGGGCAGAACCAGGTAGCTGTAGATGATGTCCTGGATCAGGTTGTCACACAGGCCACTGGAACAAACAAAAAAAACAGGAAGCAGAGTTGGAGTTGTAGAGGAAGTGATGTCATATTGAGAATTATGTCACAGGGGGTTACAAGAAATGTCCCAATGCTTCCTTAACTGGCATACTACTTAGCATAGTTAGCATGAGACTGTATACTGATACATAGTTTGGTGAGCATAGTTAGCATGAGACTGTATACTGATACAGTTGTGTGAGCATAGTTAGCATGAGACTGTATACTGATACAGTTTGGTGAGCATAGTTAGCATGAGACTGTATACTGATACATAGTTTTGTGAGCATAGTTAGCATGAGACTGTATACTGATACAGTTTGGTGAGCATAGTTAGCATGAGACTGTATACTGATACATAGTTTGGTGAGCATAGTTAGCATGAGACTGTATACTGATACATAGTTTTGTGAGCATAGTTAGCATGAGACTGTATACTGATACAGTTTGGTGAGCATAGTTAGCATGAGACTGTATACTGATACATAGTTTGGTGAGCATAGTTAGCATGAGACTGTATACTGATACATAGTTTTGTGAGCATAGTTAGCATGAGACTGTATACTGATACAGTTTGGTGAGCATAGTTAGCATGAGACTGTATACTGATACATAGTTTTGTGAGCATAGTTAGCATGAGACTGTATACTGATACAGTTTGGTGAGCATAGTTAGCATGAGACTGTATACTGATAGTTTTGTGAGCATAGTTAGCATTAGACTGTATACTGATACATAGTTTTGTGAGCA
The DNA here is from genome assembly GCA_029718625.1 of Synaphobranchus kaupii. Taxonomy (NCBI): domain Eukaryota; kingdom Metazoa; phylum Chordata; class Actinopteri; order Anguilliformes; family Synaphobranchidae; genus Synaphobranchus; species Synaphobranchus kaupii. The sequence goes on along the minus strand of CM056394.1, from coordinate 7,030,255 downwards.
TAGTTAGCATGAGACTGTATACTGATACAGTTTGGTGAGCATAGTTAGCATGAGACTGTATACTGATAGTTTTGTGAGCATAGTTAGCATTAGACTGTATACTGATACATAGTTTTGTGAGCATAGTTAGCATGAGACTGTATACTGATAGTTTTGTGAGCATAGTTAACTGGCATTGACAGTCGAGTGATGGTGTAGATATACCTTCGCTCCCTGTAGACCTGAGAGTAGACCTGCTGCTGCAGCATGCAGTTTATAAGCCTTAAATTACACCATGACTATAAAAGTGCCTGAGTGTAGAGCCAGCAGGAGCAGTGTGAACCCGCGGGGGGGGGGGGGTGGGGGGAGTGGGGGGGGGGGGGGGGGGTGGCGGCATGCGCTCTGACAGAACCGTGACTTTGGAGGATAGGTGCTGTAGTTCTGTAGGGGTCGTCCCAGGAAACTGGCCAATAGTGTTTGAGGGTCTTCATGGAGAAAAGCGCTCAGCTCATTACATTACATTTTACAAATGAATCAAGTGAAAAACCAAAAACAATCCCTACATAACATAAATTACAAGTGTTAAACAACAGCGTTTGTCCCTTGACGGACGGCTAACAAGTGGGCGGCAGCAACAAGCTAGCGGGTATCACGTAGCTCGGCCGCTAGACCGCTAAGCTTCTCTGGCACCCTGCAGCTGGCTCTGTCTGTCCGTCCGTCCGTCCGACTGTCATTCCACAGTGCGTTTCTTGATTGGCCGTTTTTAAGACTGAGAGCCATCCACTGGGAGCAGGGCTGCCGTTCATGTCGGTAGGAGGGGCTTAGGGTGCACGTTGGACAGGGCCTTGCTAAGCCAGCCTGCCTGCCGTTATGCTTTAAAAACCGTCTCTAACAGGAAAAAACTCAGATTCATTTATACAACTTATTACTGCAAAGATTAATACATTTTTTTGTGAGGTTTTTTTTATTTTTTATTATTATTTATGTGAGACATTGATGATTTATGTCCTCTATATTCTGGTAAAATGATCTATGACATTGCAAAAAATATATTTTTACTGTATTTATTACTAACCCTTGAAAAGTGGCAAACTCTCAGTGCTGTAGCGGTATGGGGCATGACCCGCCAAGCCGTAACTTGTGCATCATGTTTTTCATTTGTTGTTATTATTGTCGTTACTTCTGTCATCTATGTGTCAACATGTAGGGCAGTGTTGACTTATTACACTAAAAGTTAATACAATAGATAAAATAAACTAATAATAAATTAATGAAGTGGAAAAATAAACTACTACTGCAGTTTCCACATCTCATGAAGCAAAAGTAATTGTTCTAGTCTGGAAATCAAACTAAAGTTTAATCTTTAGCACCTTCATTCAGACAAAATATTGTCCCAAAATTGTATTGGCTTTAAATAACAGTTTGTGTTAAAAGTGGCAAGTGAACGGGTGTGTGAGCGTCATTCGTGTGGCCAGTGCTGCTGACGTTGCGTTCAGTGGCCACCAGAGGGCAGCACCACGACGAAGAACAAAAGCGCAATGAAAGAGAGGAGAATTCTCTCACACACCCAATCTATTACTGATGCAGGCTTCCTACACCTCTTCACACACACACGTGTGTGTGCGCGCGCACACACACACACACACACACACACACACACACACACACACACACACACACACAAAAGTTACAGCACATTTCATTGTGACTGGAAAATAAGTTTTTTGTGTGTCTGCTGAAAGGAGTGGATGGAGACAAGTGGCAGCCATTTTGGGAGCAACAGCTGGATTCAAAAATAACCTTCTCCCAATTTTTATTCACCAAAACATTTCTGGCAAAGATAATCGCTGCCACGGAACACGCCCTGAAATTAAGGTGGAGCACTGGCCTCCCGGTTCAGCCCAACATTCCAGACAAAGTGTTTTAAACCAGCGGAGCTGCAAAGCAGGAAATACAAACACAGCTGTGTGTCGAACTTCAGAGGCAACAATAAGTGGGGGGGGAAAAAAACGCCACCAAATGTTAACTTGAGCAGAGAAAATAAAATAAGAGGAGTGTCCTATTCCCTGTGGAGCATGCTGGGATACCCTCCCTTCCAGGGGCGCAAAAGGGAGAAATGTAAATGGAGGATAGGAAACATGAAACCGCTGTGTTTCACAGCGTACACAGACGCTGGTATGATGGGAGGGGTAGCGGGGAGTTTCAGGCTGACTGTTTCACCGCTAAACAGTTTCCTGCCAACTTGCATAACCAGGCTGGCGACATTTTACTGCGAGGCTCGTCCTGACCTGACATCACAGAAGCATGTTTGCGTGTGTGCCAAAAAAAAGGGTGACCTAAAAAAAAAATACACCATAAAGAACTGAAATACTGGAACCAAACTGGTATTTATTTTGGTCTACAGTTTTGTTTTTGTTTTTTTAAATAACACCGTCTTGTTTACGGAATGCAAATCAAAATACATTTGTCACCAGCTAAACAACTGTGTGGGTTGAAAGGAGAGGTATTCCTCTATTGAACATGAGCTGTCCTTTAAAGTACGCAGGATCCGTTTATATGAGGAAACCTCATCTGCTCCTGCACGGTTTTCTTTTGTGAAAGAGCTTGAATTCGTATTTGAAAGATGACAATGATCAGAGACAGATTTTGGGCCAATGAAAATGAGTCACAGACCTTTTACATCCTTAGAAAAATAAGCACCAAATTTTACAGGAAGACGGTAAGGTATCTGAGTATTCAAGCAAATGCATTTTGCAACATCAAAGCCACATTTGGTTCACCCAGCCCTGGATAGATTCTACTTCATCAATCCCCAATGGCAGATAAAGGCTTGGACTTTGGCCTGCATGCAATCCTCATTTTTTTGTTGTTTTTATTTTTATTTATTTGTTTAAACCAGGAGAGGCATGTAATGCTATACTTTCTATACTCTCCCAAAACCACACCCCTTTCACTGCGTCAGCCAATAATAAACACACATACAGGCAGGCCCTTCCCACCCTATACTCAGTAGGGGATTGGGCTTCACACCAAGGCTCTGCACACCACCACAGATACGATTAGCCGGCTGCGCTAATGACTAAGGTCCAGCAGCAAAGGGAACCCATTTGTGACATTATTATTATTATTTTCTCCAGGCCTTGTGTCCGTCAGATCCTGCACTAATGTGGACCCTGTTTTCCCCCTGACAAGGAGGCGAATTAAATCGGTTATTTGGATGAGTTGCTTGGATAAGTTGCCTGTATGAGTTGCTTTGATGTTTGATGGATTGGGTTTGTATTAAAAGGTTTGTTGCTGTGGTTGAGCATATATTCTGTGGGATCATGTTTTGTATGGCATGGGTATTTGTTGGGGCTTTTTGGGCATGTGTTATGTTTTCATTGCAAGCAGTGGTGTTATATGCAGTGTGTATTTGTTGTGGGTCATATTTGGTTGAATGGCTGTATTGCAATGTCATTGAATGTATAAATGCATTGGTATTGTTGTATGGTTTAAAAAATATATATATATATATATTTTTTAAAAGTCTGTCCCCTGTACTCTCAACTCGGCTGCACACGGAATACTCACTTTAACCCGGGAATGTCCAGCATGTTGGTGAGGCCCGTCCAGTTAATGTCCAACAGCTGAAAAACAAAGAGAAACACAACACAGGTAAAAGGAAAGAAATACACGGCTTCACCACTGGAACGGAGTAAAAAGTTACGTCTTACAAATATGACTTATTAATTCAGCACACACTCTCACCCAGTGCAGCTTAGAGGGTCATGAGAACGTGACACAACTGTGCAGTATCATAAGACAATTGTGCAATGTACACTGACCATTTGTGCCATGAGTGTACAAATGGCATAAGGTCAGATATGAACAGAAGTGTGTAAAAAATAGGAAAGAATAAAATGAGTAAGCTAGGGAGAGGCAATGGCTTTGCAACCACAGAAGTATGTCCTTTCTTATTACTGGTTAAACTTTTCCAATTAAAATGATTTTTGTCAGGCATTAAATTCTACAGAGAAATTATAACAGCTATATTCTTCAATTAATTACAAATGCATTAATATTAATATCACATTAAGTTAAGTCGGATAAAACAGTATGGCTGGTGGAGACACAGAATACATAAAACGCAAAATCATACATCAAACTGCACGCAGAAACATAACAATAAGTTATGAGAAGTCTGCGCTCGTTTGGCTGGAAATAGATTAAAACACCGGGCAAATGGGCACCGTTTGGTGGGGGCATGTTTCCCACGCACACTAGCACACCTGCAGTCTCCTGCATACGGTGTAAATACATCCCCGCAAACACAGCATTAATGCAAATGATCGCACGGTATTCATGCAAATGATAACGCTAAAGCTGCACCCAGAGACCACATAGTTTGATTTGGAAAAGAAAGCGGTCATGCTAACGCTAACTAAGAGACACCCCCCCCCCCCCCCCCCCCACACACACACACACACACACACACACACACACACACACACACACACAATTCAATGAGAAAACAAGAGGCACCTCCCACAAACTACACAGCGCTAATGATAATGCTAACTCATGCTAACAGGCCTTCCATCAGGAAGAGAAGCAGTCCGGCCTAATGCTAATGCTAATGCTAGCACACAGACCCTCAACTCCACTCATCAGGAAGCACCCTGCTAATGCGAATGCTAATTATAATCTACATTCGAAAGACAACACGGGTTTAATTAGGAAAACAAGGTAATCATTGTATGCTTGGGGAAAGATGAGGGTGGGAGGTTGTGTAAGGCAGACTCCCTCAATCTTCCCAAATCATTACCAGCATCAAAACAGCAAAAATAAAACATTGTAAACCTTCTCAGCACTACGGAGCACCTCCCTCTATTTCCAGCTCTCTCTAGCTCTCATTCTCGTTTTGACACACCGCCTAATTTTTCACAGACAGTGTGGCGTGTGGCGAGCTGGGGGCAGGGCTGGGCAGGGCGGGCGGGCAAGCGGGGGGGGTGCCTGGGCAGGCAGGGTGGGCCTACGCTAAAGGAACACAGACCCTGTCTGAGTGAGTCACGAGGGTTGAGGGTTGCCAAAACCATAAACTCCCCCCCTCTGTAAAGCAACTCAGCCCCTCCCCAGCCCCACTCAGCATTTCTACTTGTGTATCCGCCCAACCTGGCATCATAAACGACCAACAAATCACACGTCCTACAGCTTGACCTACAAGGAAAGGAGAGGAGGGTGAAAGGGTAAAAAGAAAAAAGTTTTACAAAACAAATCAAAGCAAAATCACCCCAACAACACCACCCCCTCCCCCCTCCCCCCTCCCCCCCCTCTCTCTTTTTCCAGCAGTTTTCTGGTGCATTCTGGGCCTTGGGTGTAAAACACATCTCAACATTTAAAGAAGTTCTCCACAGCTGTAATTTTCCATGATGTGGAGTTGGAGTTCATGCCATGAGTCACAGGCTCCATCTTTATGACTAAATGAGAGTGGGAGTAACGCTGGGGGGGGGGGGGGGGGGGTGGGGGGTTGGATACAGCGCTAAGATAGAGACTTACACACATCTCCATTCTTTAGAAGTATCCCACTTACAGCATATCTTCATCAGAACATTTTATATAATGTTGTATATTATACATACACACACACACACGCATACAAGCGCACACGCATATTCTCAATTCAGAAGGACAGATGGGGGAGTGTAACGGAGGAATTGAGCTCCTTTCACGACCCTCAGACATTCCAGCGTTAGTTTCGCAATAAAAAAATAAAAAAACACAGCTGTTTTTGTCCCATTTAGAGCTTGTGAAACCAACAGCCAAGCAGAACTCTTTGATCTCATGCAGCACCCAGCCGTTTTTATTCTCACTGGAAACACTGCAGCGTTCTGTACAGCGCCCTTCTGGGTAAGTGATGGATTGGGGTATAAATTACACCCTACGAGATCTTTTTATCCCTCTCACCACTCAGCCTGGTGTACGTCACGGCTATGCCACGTGTGAGAGTACCGTAGTGGGAGGGGCTCCCTGTGTGCGGAATACCTGTTACCATAAAAGGACTGGCGTGGACCTGCCAGTAGCCATGGTTACAGAATAAACAGGTAATACTACAAGCCCATGTGTTATTTTACCATTACATTTTGGCATTCAGTAGACACTCTTATGCAGTGCAAATTAAACCGCTTATATGTTTTTACATACAATCCATTTATACATTTTGGATATTTTAGGTTACCTAACTTGCTCACGAGTACAACTGCAGTGTCCCAACTTAACAAAATTTTTTCAGTAAAATGATTGTGTTAAAAATCTTCACTCCTATCTCTTGGATGTTGAAATAGCAGTCAAACAGAAGCCCAGCAATACAACTTGCATGGTGTAACTGACAAAAACACAATCACATGATCACATGGAAGCCGCATGGCCTTGCTACTGATTGGCTGTCATATCAACATCCAAGAGATAAAAGCGGTGAAGTTTTTTCCCCAGAATCATGGCCTCTGAAGTTTGAACTGCTCTTGGAGTCAACATTCAACAGTATGTTTTAGGAGAAGACAACGTGTACACAGACAGACAGAGACACAAAAGATACCGCACATTTCATTGTCACTGGAAAATAGTTTTTTTGTGTGTGTGCTGAAAGGAGTGGATGGAGACACGTGGCAGCCATTTTGGAGCAACAGCTGGATTCAGAAATAAACTCTCCCTCCCATGAGTCTCCACCCAAAACCTGGGTGAAAAGCCCTGCCTGGCACTGCCACCGTCACTCTCTTTGAGCAAGCAGGTTTTTCTCGTCCTGTATCCGTCTCAGGCACAACACCCAAGCAGCCATTGTCTCTTCCTTGGGCACTTTCGTCTCTTGGGGCCCAACGATTAGTACTACTGTAAATGTATGGCTTACCTTAATAACACACCTCCACTTTAAAAGGATAGTTCAACCTAAAATTAATATCATTCATAATTTATTTATTTTTGTTTACCTTGAGACATGTATTTTGACCCCCCATCACAAGCTGATCTTCTGTGATTATAACAACTGTGACTGCTTAGCCACAAATTAGCATGTTAGCACGTTTGTAATGAAAATGAGCTCATTACAGAGGTTATATGATTATGGATTTGGTTGTAAACTACACAAACTGGTTTACTTATGGCATTTGTTTTTATTACTTTTGGCATTTTAAGAAGATTTTAGTTTTTGCTGGATTTTCCTTGTGCATAGACTTCAATTCACTTTGGAAATGAGGCCTTGTGGTCAAATAATTTCATTCCTTTTTAGGGTAAGCTATCCCTTTTCTGTGTGCCTAGTACTTATATTTATCCCCTTCATTTTAAGGATATTTTTATGTTTTTCCATTTTATCAAGTGTATTAGATCACCATTATTGACTATTAATTCTTTTATGAATTTAGGTCAGTCAGAACTTGCATAATTATTTCTGGAAGCCAAGGCCAGTAATGATCCGTCACCTAAAATGGCAAAAAATTAAATCAACTGGTCTTTGATTCCACTGTGATTCTGAAGTTTTCATATAAGAAATTTCATAGTTTAGGAGGCACAAACTCCATGTACAAAATCCACACTTTGTCCTAGGGCATCTGGCTGTCACCTTGACTCACAATTAAACACTCACACACTCCGTTAATCACAAAACACAGCATAGTTAACTTTGGTAAGGAAAATAATACAACAATTTAAGCGAGTTTTATTTAAACAATAAAACCCATTACTTATGTAGTCACGGTGACGTCCATCACTTGCCACGCTAATGGCTATGCGCACGGCAGCGCTTAAATAAAAATGGAACACAAAGACAAAGACAAAGACACTGATGATAGATGTGTACCAGGCAGGTAAAGTGAGGCCCACACATCATGTTCTGTACCATAGGCAGAGCTTTTCACGAAAATAAATAAATCAATCAATCAATCAATGTGGCGTTTCAGTGTCTTCTGTGGCTGAGACTGCAGCGGTTATAAAACACTGCGGACCAATCAAAACGTCCCCTGCTTATCAGGAACAACAGGGCAGCACGGCGTAGGGGCCTTTCCTCCTCTGCCTGTCTCTATCCAGCGTGTACCTGCCTACACAAACCGACCATACAGGTGCGCTTGAGCTGCATGACCAATAGGATTTGGGAAACTGGCAGAACTAGGGAAACTAGCAGAACTAGGCAAAAGCAGCGTATCGCCGATTGATTCTATTGCCGTTCTAGGGAAAAAGGTACATGGCTTAATATCAGAATTACTTTCCCCAACAATTCAACAAAACTGAAGAACAGCTTACATATTGCAATGTGTTTTTTGTTTTACTGATCATTACAATTAGCTTTTTTTTTTTTTTTACCCATGCCACATAGTTACTGTTATTATATTTACCAACGCCACATACTTACTGTTATTATATATACCCACGCCACATACTGTTATTATATTTGCCCATGCCACATACTTACTGTTATTATATAGCTTGTTTGCGATTGTATTTTCGGCTCAGGGGTTTATAAAGTAGGCTACACCTCATTTAATCTCATCTCACCCACTGGGAGAAGTCGGCAATTAACCTATATGTAGCCAGTATCTATATCTATAAATAGACCATTCTTTTTTTTCTAGTATGATAACAGGGATAATCAGAGAGCACTTTAACATAGGCTGCATGCAGTCTGTAAAACAATAGAAACCCAATAGTTTTCTCCATGACTGCAGTAGCACACTAGCAAGAGAGGGTTCTGGATTCATTTAAAACTAGCAACCCCGCGGCTTTGATATTTTCAACCGCCATTTCATCTTCAAAGCAGTCCAGTTGGGTGGGAAAATTGCGGACCTGTCATTAACAGTCGGACCTGTCATGAACTTTCTCTGAGAGCGAGTTGGCGACGCTGAGCGCAGCAGCGGAACAGGGAGCCTAACTTGACACGCTGTGTCTCAAACGGGAAAAATGCAGCATCACATGTATCCTTCTCCGGGTTTGATATCCCATAAGTCTTACATGCGATTACCTCAGGCTTCTCACTTCCGTTAAATTAACGGCGGCCGTAAACAACGATGCGGTAGTTGCCGCAGCACCAGGGGAGCTTTTTTTACAGTCTGAATATGCAGTAAACTCCATAATTTGTTGCAGTTATATTTAAAAATGCATTTTAATTATTTAATACACTGGAATAGTGCATCTCATGTTTTTAAGCCTCTGTGAGCTTTCCAGTAACTAGCCAGCAAACGTAAACACTGATCTCACGTGACATCATCCTGCCTTCGAAGTGTGTCCCAAATTCGTTGTCTTTTCAGGTACCTTCAGAGGGAGCAAGACAACAAGACAGCAAGGCACCAAGACAGCAAGGCACCAAGACAGCGAGGCACCAAGACAGCAAGGCACCAAGACAGCAAGGCACCAAGACAGCGAGGCACCAAGACAGCGAGGCACCAAGACAGCAAGGCCTTCGTTTTGAGACACATCCACAGCCATGAATACGACATTAAACTGGGAATTCGTCTGCTGCTAACCTTTTCCCCCATGTAGCCTAACAATAGGAAACTGAAAAATCTTGTTTTATTCGCAGTTCACATTAACATCGGCTAACCGCTCACGTTAAAAGCACATTTGCTGCAGTTAACGGCGAGCCGCCTGGAACACGAACTCATTACAGTAAATCCCGTACCGCAGTAGAGATCCGACTTCGGGAGGTTAAATAACGGCTTCCGCGTGAGCTTGGGCACGGAGCGAACATTCATCTCAGCTTTGCACAGTGATGAATGAGGAGCATTCCTCACAATGCCAATGAAGGATAATAGCCTATATTTCATTCACTATTCCTCTACCACAGAGACCACAGTGCAGAATAATAACCAAGAAACCAGCCCAGGAAAGCAGAGAGAGGCATTACTATTCAACCCCAGAGTCAGGCATTACTATTCAACCCCCCGCAATGGCTTCTGTTCTTAATGTCCATTATGTAATGTATGCAGCTAAGATCTCAAACTCCAGTCCAGTCCAGTCCAGTTCAGCATCTGCCATCTGGATCTTTCAGTGTGTTTCCACGCTTAAGTTTAAACCCTGGGTTTTCAACAGGGGGTTTGCGGACCCCTAGGGGTCCTTCAATGTACTGTAGGGGGTCCCTGGCCAGGGGTACAAATTTAGCTGATTTTTGTTAAATATAGAACCCATTTTAACTTATGATTGGATCCCCTGGATGCCTTCTTTGAGAAAGAAAAGGTTTAAAGCCCCTGATTTAAGCCACCATCTGGCTAAAAAGTGCACACGCCTTGTTCCCAAGGCCTAATATGGCTGCTGACGGAAAGGAAGCCGGCACCACAGGAGTGAACTTTGAGACCCCTGGTTAACAGGGATGTGAAGAGCACTCCCAGTCCACAGAAATCTGAGCCGTTCCACGTTTTACAATTTACTCAAGGGAGGTTAGTGCATCAGCAAGCAGCTAAAGATGCTCTATTACATCCAGGGAAACTGGAACGGCTTAAACTGCTGTGGACTCGGAGTGCAGCTTCAACCCCTGTGTGCAGAGAGATAATAACACTAATTAATATTGGCCATGAAAGCAAACGAGTAAGCCATAGATTCCTGGAAATCTTCCCAGAATAAATATGAATAACTGGAGGTTTTCAGGAGCTGTGTATTTATCAGTGACCTGTTTGGGTATAGACACAACAATTAATGTAAACAAATGACTAATGTAATGTACCACTTCCTGAAAATGTTCCCCGAACAAATATTAAAAAACTGCGTTTTTTGTTTGTTTTGTTTTTGTAAGGTTTTCAGAGCCACGGTTCTTATCTGTGTCTTTTGTTCATTCCAAAATGTCCAGCATTACGGTTAGCAGCAGTCAGTGCGTTTTGGGCAGTAATATGAGAGTTTACGATGGGGTGAAATTGAGCTCACTGGGGCAGAGGGACTAAACTGCAGAGCCACTAAACCGAAAGAACGGAGATGGAATCCCGCATAGAGGAGTACTCTGGATGGAAACCGCAGCCGTAACACTGAATAACTATATGCAAACTTTATAACCGGACCGGCTGAGGTGAATCTCCCGAGCAAGTAAGAGTGATTTCATATCTATTGAACAGAACGAGCAGCATCATTTTCCCACTTGTTCCATTAATCCGTTAAATAATCAAAAACAGCAATGAGGAAATGACAGTTCAAAGGTCACCAATGTCCTGACCTGAGGGGTTGAGAGACGGTTTCCAATCAGCAGCTCACCCACACTACGAATAACATGTGACACACATTCTCAGCCAATCACAAGCTCTCATTGGCTATGTGCTTAAGAATGGGTTGATCAGCTACACCTTCCACGTAGACGCCTTCTTAAATCATGAGATTAAAAAAAATTATTTAAATTTGAACTATCTGAATAGAATAGAAATTGCATGATGCTCATTTCACACCTGCCATCCTGGTTACATTGTTAATGAGATCAGTTTGCTAACAGGAATTGAGAAAATGCAACAACAAATGTAATTATTTTGATCACAAAAGGGGGCTTTTGGACAAGTTGACGAGTCTTTCGGACAAAAAGAAGGCCCGCTGCTCCGAAAGCTTAATTTCAAGCGCTGATACACAAGCACTCATCCGCCAGCCCGCCAACCCCGAGACAAAGGCAGTTCAATCCAGCGGACTGTAGGTCTCCGTAGCAACCATTTTAGACATATCGCGTAAAAGCCAAAAGCCTTAATCCAAAGTGCCCCCCACCCCCACAACAAAAACATGTCATAAACAACATCTCCCGGTCGGACAGAGTCTCAGCCCACAAACCTTTCTGCTGGTAACAAATTAAGAAAAGTGCAATTTATACCCATATAAGGCTGTGGAATGTGTGTGGGGATATCGTGCATCAGTTATCTGTGATCTGTTAAATATGCCAAACAGACAGGATTACACAGAGAAGACAACTGTGCAAGTAAGAAGGGCTTTAGACTGCAGCTGAAGTCCTAACAGGAACTGCTTAGCAATTACACTCCATTAAGCAGATGCTATTTGATTTGGGGTCACACTTTAAACAAAATCTCCATAAGAAGGCTTTATATAGCATATATAAAGCCTTCATAAACGAGACATAATGGCTTCATAAATCATACATAAGCAAATGTCATGCTTCATAAAGGGTGACATAACACCTTCTTATGCAACATGTTATGCCAAATGTGACATAACCAACAATAGTCACCTGGCTAATGGCTAAACATTATACTGGGTGACATAAAACATGCTGATGTAGGAGGCTAGGCTAACTGTGACACATCTGGCATAACGTTGCATAAAAAGGTTATGTCACCCTTTATGAAGCATGGCATTTGCGTATGTATGATTTATAAAGCCATTATGTCATGTTTATAAAGGCTTTATATAGCATATATAAAGCCTTCATATGGAGATTTTGTTTAAAGTGTGACCAACAATACTATGACGTTATATCGTCTTACTTCCTCCTCTGTATTTAGGTAATTAACAGACTCTCTTATGTAGTCATGTAGCCATTTGGGGGTTAAATTTTTCTCCACATAAAATTCATTATGTCTTTAGTTCACAGGGATAGTGCACAGTCGCGTCCCAGATATAGCCAAATTTCGTCTGCTGTCCTCGGCAAGGTAACACTAAAAATAGGGCTTAGGGGAACAATGGTAGTGCCCTACCTGGAATTCAAACCTGAAACCTCTAAGTTACGAGCCCAGTTCTCTAACAATTATACTACACTGCCACCTCTACGAATGACTCCACCCCCCCATAAGACAAACTAGCATCATCATCTCTCAGCGTACGTCTGACCAACGTTAGAGTGTAAGTGTTTCAGTACTCACAGGTTTCTTTAGGAAGAGTGTAAGTGTTTCAGTACTCACAGGTTTCTTTAGGAAGAGTGTAAGTGTTTCAGTACTCACGGGTTTCTTTAGGAAGAGTGTAAGTGTTTCAGTACTCACAGGTTTCTTTAGGAAGAGTGTAAGTGTTTCAGTACTCACGGGTTTCTTTAGGAAGAGTGTAAGTGTTTCAGTACTCACGGGTTTCTTTAGGAAGAGTGTAAGTGTTTCAGTACTCACGGGTTTCTTTAGGAAGAGTGTAAGTGTTTCAGTACTCACGGGTTTCTTTAGGAAGAGTGTAAGTGTTTCAGTACTCACGGGTTTCTTTAGGAAGAGTGTAAGTGTTTCAGTACTCACGGGTTTCTTTAGGAAGAGTGTAAGTGTTTCAGTACTCACAGGTTTCTTTAGGAAGAGTGTAAGTGTTTCAGTACTCACAGGTTTCTTTAGGAAGAGTGTAAGTGTTTCAGTACTCACGGGTTTCTTTAGGAAGAGTGTAAGTGTTTCAGTACTCACAGGTTTCTTTAGGAAGAGTGTAAGTGTTTCAGTACTCACAGGTTTCTTTAGGAAGAGTGTAAGTGTTTCAGTACTCACAGGTTTCTTTAGGAAGAGTGTAAGTGTTTCAGTACTCACAGGTTTCTTTAGGAAGAGTGTAAGTGTTTCAGTACTCACGGGTTTCTTTAGGAAGAGTGTAAGTGTTTCAGTACTCACGGGTTTCTTTAGGAAGAGTGTAAGTGTTTCAGTACTCACGGGTTTCTTTAGGAAGAGTGTAAGTGTTTCAGTACTCACAGGTTTCTTTAGGAAGAGTGTAAGTGTTTCAGTACTCACAGGTTTCTTTAGGAAGAGTGTGTTTCAGTACTCACAGGTTTCTTTAGGAAGAGTGTAAGTGTTTCAGTACTCACAGGTTTCTTTAGGAAGAGTGTAAGTGTTTCAGTACTCACGGGTTTCTTTAGGAAGAAGACAGAGATCGCTCCAATCAGAGGCATATCTCCAAGCAGGGGATCCATGATCACTCTCATGACTCCATGAAGCTGTAACACACGCACACACACACACACACGCGCACACACACACACACACACACACACACACACACATAAATCACCTTGTTTTTTGTGAATAACATTTCTTATATTTTTGTAATTTTTTTTAACATATCAACAGGGAACATAATTTTTTTTTAAACCGCAAAGAATAAATTTCATTGGTTCGACGACCTTTAAGTGGCAGCAGGGATCTGAAACTCCAGTCTTTAGAGGGCCGCAGTGTCTGCAGGTTTTTTGGTTTCCTTTATATCTGCAGCCAATGTTGTCATTTGAAACAAGGTGTGTGGACTCTTTAGCCCATCAGTGACTTAAATGCATACGTGCTGAAATACACTGAAAACCTGCAGACACTGCAGCCACCCAGGACCAAAGTTTGAGATCCCCACAGTACAGCACGCAACACAATGCAATGCCTTCAGTGTGCGCTAACTGCTTAGCCCCAGTTCCATAGCGAACACTGGGATATCACACACTACATAATACAACATTGAGGCTTGTAGCATCGCACACCACTGCAACACTGAAACTGAGAAACCACAGGACCCTCCCACATCTACAGCAGTAATGCCAGTGTGCTCATCTACACTATTCAGCGCAAATGATTTACCATTTATTGAACTCTCTTCAGACATGAGCTACCATTTATTGAACTCTCTTCAGACATGAGCTACCATTTATTGAACTCTCTTCAGACATGAGCTACCATTTATTGAACTCTCTTCAGACATGAGCTACCATTTATTGAACTCTCTTCAGACATGAGCTACCATTTATTAAACTCTCTTCAGACATGAGCTACCATTTATTAAACTCTCTTCAGACATGAGCTACCATTTATTTAACTCTCTTCAGACAGGAACTACCATTTATTAAACTCTCTTCAGACAGGAACTACCATTTATTAAACTCTCTTCAGACAGGAGCTACCATTTATTTAACTCTCTTCAGACATGAGATTTCTTTCTTTCTTTTTTTTTTGTTTAACCAAATTGCAGAATATTGCATTTTGAAATGAGACAAGCATGACTCTGAATGACACTGTAGGATTGTGTGGAGAGAATCGGATTACAACTTTCAGTCAATAGAATCCAACTCCCTTTGAATAAACAAAACTACAGTAAAACAGCGGAACGGCTCCCACATATATGAGCATAATATTTGCACTCCACATTGGCCTTGTGTTTTCCAGAAAGTTCTATAATCAAATAAGCCTATAAAACCATTTCTTTAACACAGAACCATGCAAAATTAACATGGACAAATTATACAGACTTCACTAAATAGCTTTAAAAATACGCTCCAAAACTAAGCACACACAACTAAAAAAATGGTGGTCTACATTTAACACCCTATGGTGTTTATATGAGACCATGGTCTCATATAAACAGCCTAGGGTGTTAAATGTACACCAGCAGTGTTAGAGTTACACCAAACTTTTTGCTGTGCCGTTTCAAATTGGGAAGAGACATTTGCACAAGAATGCCCTTTACTTGATAAGTTACAAATTAAAGACACAGGATTCCAGATCTTTGCAAAACCTCGTTTTCACCTGCGTCCCATTCTTTGCCAACATGAAGATGATG
>CM056394.1:6849865-7012365 GCA_029718625.1 Synaphobranchus kaupii | reverse complement strand
TCTCCACTGACCTAGTCACAGGCATACTGACTGACTCTCCACTGACCTAGTCACAGGCATACTGACTGACTCTCCACTGACCTAGTCACAGGCATACTGACTCACTCTCCACTGACCTAGTCACAGGCATACTGACTGACTCTCCACTGACCTAGTCACAGGCATACTGACTGACTCTCCACTGACCTAGTCACAGGCATACTGACTGACTCTCCACTGACCCAGTCACAGGCATACTGACTGACTCTCCACTGACCTAGTCACAGGCATACTGACTGACTCTCCACTGACCTAGTCACAGGTATACTGACTGACTCTCCACTGACCTAGTCACAGGCATACTGACCGACTCTCCACTGACCTAGTCACAGGCATACTGACTGACTCTCCACTGACCTAGTCACAGGCATACTGACTGACTCTCCACTGACCTAGTCACAGGCATACTGACTCACTCTCCACTGACCTAGTCACAGGCATACTGACTGACTCTCCACTGACCCAGTCACAGGCATACTGACTGACTCTCCACTGACCTAGTCACAGGCATACTGACTGACTCTCCACTGACCTAGTCACAGGCATACTGACTGACTCTCCACTGACCTAGTCACAGGTATACTGACTGACTCTCCACTGACCTAGTCACAGGCATACTGACTGACTCTCCACTGACCTAGTCACAGGCATACTGACCGACTCTCCACTGACCTAGTCACAGGCATACTGACTGACTCTCCACTGACCTAGTCACAGGCATACTGACTGACTCTCCACTGACCTAGTCACAGGCATACTGACTGACTCTCCACTGACCTAGTCACAGGCATACTGACTGACTCTCCACTGACCTAGTCACAGGCATACTGACTGACTCTCCACTGACCTAGTCACAGGCATACTGACTGACTCTCCATTGACCTAGTCACAGGCATACTGACTGACTCTCCACTGACCTAGTCACAGGCATACTGACCGACTCTCCACTGACCTAGTCACAGGCATACTGACTCACTCTCCACTGACCTAGTCACAGGCATACTGACTGACTCTCCACTGACCTAGTCACAGGCATACTGACTGACTCTCCACTGACCTAGTCACAGGCATACTGACCGACTCTCCACTGACCTAGTCACAGGCATACTGACTGACTCTCCACTGACCTAGTCACAGGCATACTGACCGACTCTCCACTGACCTAGTCACAGGCATACTGACCGACTCTCCACTGACCCAGTCACAGGCATACTGACCGACTCTCCACTGACCTAGTCACAGGCATACTGACTGACTCTCCACTGACCTAGTCACAGGCATACTGACTGACTCTCCACTGACCTAGTCACAGGCATACTGACCGACTCTCCACTGACCTAGTCACAGGCATACTGACTGACTCTCCACTGACCTAGTCACAGGCATACTGACTGACTCTCCACTGACCTAGTCACAGGCATACTGACTCACTCTCCACTGACCTAGTCACAGGCATACTGACTGACTCTCCACTGACCCAGTCACAGGCATACTGACTGACTCTCCACTGACCTAGTCACAGGCATACTGACTGACTCTCCACTGACCTAGTCACAGGCATACTGACTGACTCTCCACTGACCTAGTCACAGGTATACTGACTGACTCTCCACTGACCTAGTCACAGGCATACTGACTGACTCTCCACTGACCTAGTCACAGGCATACTGACCGACTCTCCACTGACCTAGTCACAGGCATACTGACTGACTCTCCACTGACCTAGTCACAGGCATACTGACTGACTCTCCACTGACCTAGTCACAGGCATACTGACTGACTCTCCACTGACCTAGTCACAGGCATACTGACTGACTCTCCACTGACCTAGTCACAGGCATACTGACTGACTCTCCACTGACCTAGTCACAGGCATACTGACTGACTCTCCATTGACCTAGTCACAGGCATACTGACTGACTCTCCACTGACCTAGTCACAGGCATACTGACTGACTCTCCATTGACCTAGTCACAGGCATACTGACTGACTCTCCACTGACCTAGTCACAGGCATACTGACCGACTCTCCACTGACCTAGTCACAGGCATACTGACCGACTCTCCACTGACCTAGTCACAGGCATACTGACTGACTCTCCACTGACCTAGTCACAGGCATACTGACTGACTCTCCACTGACCTAGTCACAGGCATACTGACTGACTCTCCACTGACCCAGTCACAGGCATACTGACTGACTCTCCACTGACCTAGTCACAGGCATACTGACTGACTCTCCACTGACCCAGTCACAGGCATACTGACTGACTCTCCACTGACCTAGTCACAGGCATACTGACTGACTCTCCACTGACCTAGTCACAGGTATACTGACCGACTCTCCACTGACCTAGTCACAGGCATACTGACTGACTCTCCACTGACCTAGTCACAGGCATACTGACTGACTCTCCACTGACCTAGTCACAGGCATACTGACTGACTCTCCACTGACCTAGTCACAGGTATACTGACCGACTCTCCACTGACCTAGTCACAGGCATACTGACTGACTCTCCACTGACCTAGTCACAGGCATACTGACTGACTCTCCACTGACCTAGTCACAGGCATACTGACTGACTCTCCACTGACCTAGTCACAGGCATACTGACTGACTCTCCACTGACCTAGTCCAAAGTTTACCCTCACTGGTGCTGAATGCATTGAAGTAAATCTTACTGATCTCCATAACAAAGATCAGTAGGCATGTGGCTTATCATGTCAAATGAGACCATACTGAGAAAACTTTAGGCCTTTGCAGATAAAAAATTAAAAAAACGTGAGAAATGAAATATGGAACGGAAGATAAAGGGCTTGTGGGAATGGCCAGCAGAACATGGTGCAATGATTCATTAATTAGGACCTGATTAAGCCTGAAGGCACTGAGACTTCTGACAGTAGGACAGCCGGACAGCCGGACACGAAGAGCCTTACCTGTATGCTCTTTATGCCAGCTCTGCAGTAGTACTTTTTGATGTCGCAATCAATTTCAGTATTCCCAACAAAGCTGGAAAAAATGGAAAATCAATTATGAAAACTGAAGAGATGTCACAAAATAATATTACTAATAATAATAATAATTTACACAGTAACATATCATAGTTACATATAGTTATAATTCATACACTCTCTTTCATATACAGTGTTCAAATTGCATTATAAATTCTAAAAATTCTCAATTAAAACAAGTAGAAGGACAATGGATAGGAGAGAGGAGAAATTAATAACCGCATTAATAAATGAATACAAAATTGTGGATGGGGCATTGATTACCTGGGAGGGGGGAGGGGGTTGTTGGTTACCTGGGGGGGGCATGGTTGGTTACCCTGGTTACCTGGGGGCAGGGGGGGGTGTGGTTTGGTTACCTGATCTGGAGATCCATTATGATTTGGCGCTTGTCCACGTTCTCAGTGTAAACCTTCACTCCGTTAACTCTCAGCGGCTAAAAGAGCAGAGAGATGCGTTTAGCGTCCGTTACCCTGGCCTACCCCCTCTAGTGTCCGTTACCCTGGCCTACCCCCTCTAGTGTCCGTTACCCTGTCCTACCCCTTCTAGTGTCCGTTACCCTGGCCTACCCCCTCTAGTGTCCGTTACCCTGTCCTACCCCTTCTAGTGTCCGTTACCCTGGCCTACCCCCTCTAGTGTCCGTTACCCTGTCCTACCCCTTCTAGTGTCCGTTACCCTGGCCTACCCCCTCTAGTGTCCGTTACCCTGTCCTACCCCTTCTAGTGTCTGTTACCCTGTCCTACCCCCTTTAGTGTCTGTTATCCTGTCCTACCCCCTCTAGTGTCTGTTATCCTGGCCTACCCCCTCTAGTGTCTGTTACCCTGGCCTACCCCCTCTAGTGTCTGTTATCCTGGCCTACCCCCTCTAGTGTCTGTTACCCTGGCCTACCCCCTCTAGTGTCTGTTACCCTGGCCTACCCCCTCTAGTGTCTGTTACCCTGGCCTACCCCCTCTAGTGTCTGTTACCCTGGCCTACCCCCTCTAGTGTCTGTTATCCTGGCCTACCCCCTCTAGTGTCTGTTACCCTGGCCTACCCCCTCTAGTGTCTGTTACCCTGGCCTACCCCCTCTAGTGTCTGTTACCCTGGCCTACCCCCTCTAGTGTCTGTTACCCTGGCCTACCCCCTCTAGTGTCTGTTACCCTGGCCTACCCCCTCTAGTGTCTGTTACCCTGTCCTACCCCCTCTAGTGTCTGTTACCCTGTCCTACCCCTTCTAGTGTCTGTTACCCTGTCCTACCCCCTCTAGTGTCTGTTACCCTGGCCTACCGCCTCTAGTGTCTGTTACCCTGTCCTACCCCCTCTAGTGTCTGTTACCCTGGCCTACCCCCTCTGCGCTGTGTGTGTGTGTGCGTGTGTGTGTGTGTGCGTGTGTGTGTGTGTGTGTGCGTGCGTGCGTGCGTGCGTGCGTGCGTGCGTGTGCACCCCCTCACCTTGTCCCCCATGTCGATCTTGCTGAAGCAGAAGGAGCTCAGGTGGGGGTTGGCCCCCTTCACCGCCGGCTCAATGGTCTCCCGGAACAGCTTGTCCACAAACTGACAGATGTAGGGCCACATCTGCTTCACCGTCTGAAACAGGCCCGGAGGCGGGAGAACAAGGCTCAGCATCACCCCTATAGGCCCCTCCTCTCATATAGCGTCTTTCAGAGGAGTGGCTTTGTGTCCAAGAACTAGCTGAGGATGCAAGGCCCCCCCCGTTTCACACGGTGTGTGAGGAACACGGTGTCCTTTTCCTGGGCCGAGGAGTATCAGGGGAGCCGGCCAGGCCAGGCCAGCCCAGATCCCAGAAATCAGCCTATTTATAACAGCCTTAGCCTGCTTCCACACTGTAATGTGGAGCAGTGAAAGTGGAGCGCTCCAGAACACCATCACCTCACTAACGAGGTGAGCCAACACTCTAGAACACAATCACCTCCCTAACGAGGTGAGCCAACACTCTAGAACACAGTCACCTCCCTAACGAGGTGAGCCAACACTCTAGAACACAGTCACCTCCCTAACGAGGTGAGCCAACACTCTAGAACACAATCACCTCCCTAACGAGGTGAGCCAACACTCTAGAACACAACCACCTCTCTAACGAGGTGAGCAACACTCTAGAACTGATGGAGTGAAACCACTTTACCTTGTTTAACCATTCTACTCTCTCCACATCTGGGAAGTGCACCTGCAACAAAACAAAAAAAGAGGTTAATATTTCCCAAAGCAACATGGAAAACGAACATACAATGGCAGTTAAAAAAGGACAAGAACCAGGACTACAAATATTAGCCTATTTAAATAGCGCAGCAATACATGCCGCATATCTTAGCTATTATTTTGTAATTCAAGTAGTGGTGATGAGGTCTTTGTTATATACGTATATATGAGGTATTTGTTTATATATATTATTCACAAAAACCACAAGAATCAAGAGGTGTGCAGAACAAGGTACAGGCACACTGTACAGGGATCTGTGTTTTACAACTACATACTTAACATTCCACTACACAGCAGCTGATCAACCTGAACTTTCAGTCTTATGGTTACAATGCATTTTTATCAAAGTTTGGTCTTTTCGATTTTTTGTTTGATTGCTATTTTTTTCCCAGTTGGGAAATCACTTGTTTTTTGTTTTTTTTGTGTGCTTTCACGCTCCTCTGACACCAGGCAACGTTCTCTCCTCCGAAACACATGACATCGAGCCGCTGCCTCCGTATTCAGGTGAGGTCACGCAAGCATTGAGGCGGAGGAGGGCTTTGTAGAATCTCACTGGTTTTGAAGCTGAACGGCCTTGCAGTAAAACTGTTTTTTGCACAATAACGCAAAGTGCACGTCAACAAGATTAGCAGGGATTCTGTACCACGTGAACAAAGTTTATCTCCCACAATCCACGGCTGTAACAAGCGTGTAATACGGTGCTGCACACAAAGGCCAGATAAATAAACAGGCAAGTAAACCGTTAAAGACCAGCGTAGTACAATGCATTTCATATTTGTGGTTGTGTCATGCTTATGAGGTGTGGCCAGGCATGTGACCACAATCAGGCAGGCACACACATACATTCGCTCAACTGAATCTGCCACTTTCCTGTCTGCTTTAAGACGCCTTTACGTCACAATCGAAGGAAACCGGGCAGCCGAGTTCACCCTACATACCCTACCACGACATGTTAGTGGCTTTTGTCCTTTTAAGGGTCGGGAGGCTGGAAATACAGCCGCTCTACGCATTCACATGGGTCTGAGAAGAAGCCGGGTAACCAAACAGACCCCATGGAAATACAGAGGCTTTGAGCGTTCTGCATGGGAGAGCAGCCAGGCCCGTGACTCACTCTTGAGTTATTTCCTGATTTAAAAAAACAGGGCCTGGTGGAGTTTAGTCTTCAGAAGCACTGCCCAGGATCTCTGAGTCCGTGAGCTTCAGAGTGCAGTGTCAGAAACCGCCCTGCTGCTCACGTTGCCTCACACAGCTTAGAGACACCATCCTGCTGCTCTCTGTAGCTCATATAGCTTACAGAAACCGCCCTGCTGCACTCTGTAGCTCACACAGCTTAGAGAAACGGCCCTGCTTCTCTCTGTAGCTCACACAGCTTAGAGACACCACCCTGCTGCACTCTGTAGTTCACACAGCTTACAGAAACCACTCTGCTGCACTCTGTAGTTCACACAGCTTACAGAAACCACTCTGCTGCACTCTGTAGCTCACACAGCTTACAGAAAGAAACCACCCTGCTGCACTCTGCAGCTCACACAGCTGACAGAAACCACCCTGCTGCACTCTGCAGCTCACACAGCTTACAGCAACCACCCTGCTGCACTCTGTAGCTCACACAGCTTACAGAAACCACCCTGCTTCTCTCTGTAGCTCACACAGCTTAGACACCACCCTGCTGTACTCTGTAGCTCACACAGCTTAGAGACACCACCCTGCTGCACTCTGTAGCTCACACGGCTTACAGAAACCACCCTGCTGCACTCTGTAGCTCACACGGCTTACAGAAACCACCCTGCGTCTCTCTGTAGCTCACACAGCTTAGAGACACCACCCTGCTGTACTCTGTAGCTCACACAGCTTAGAGACACCACCCTGCTGCACTCTGTAGCTCACACAGCTTACAGAAACCACTCTGCTGCACTCTGTAGCTCATACAGCTTACAGAAACCACCCTGCTGCACTCTGTAGCTCACACAGCTGACAGAAACCACCCTGCTGCACTCTGCAGCTCACACAGCTTACAGAAACCACCCTGCTGCTCTCTGTAGCTCACACAGCTTACAGAAACCACCCTGCTGCACTCTGTAGCTCACACAGCTTACAGAAACCACCCTGTTGCACTCTGTAACTCATACAGCGTAGGGAAACCACCCTGCTGCACTCTGTAGCTCACAGCTTAGAGAAACCACCCTGCTGCACTATGTAGCTCACACAGTTTATAGAAATCACCCTGTTGCACTCTGCAACTCATACAGCTTACAGAAACCACCCTGTTGCACGCTGTAGCTCACACAGCTATACAAGAGGACAGGACCAGAGGAGAGGCCCTTTCCTTGTACAGAAGACCAAGCAGTGTGTGTTTCACAAAGTGTAACCAAGGAGTTAGCTGGCTAACATTTTGCTTTGGAATCAAGTGAATTTCAACTGGATAAAAGGTTTTGGTGGGGTTTTTTTTCTTCAAAAATATTTAGCCAAGTCAGCTGACTCCTTAATCCTGCCTTGCAAACACCAACCCCCCTAACCCCCCCCCCCCCCCCCCCCCCATAAAGACTCATATTCAGTCAACACCCCCACAAAAGATCTATCAAAACAAATGGGGCGTTTCACAGAGTACAGTTGTCATATTGCAGTTGGTGCACGCCCCACAGCCTGCTGACCTGGCTGCTAACAGACTCCTACCCTGATACTGCAGAGATCACCAACGGACACAACAACGGAAGCTAGCCAATCACAGGAAAAGGAAGGAGGTCACATGGACAGCGGGGGACGGGGCTAAGGATACCCCCTGGCCACAGCCAGAGAGGATCAGATCTATGAGAGAGCCGAGCTGCTGCATTTTGTGTCCATGTGAACTACAGCAGTAGGTACAAAAAATATTCTGGTTTTATTAGGAATCAATGGGATTCTTTCCCAACCTTTCTAACTATTTTACACACAAACTAACTAAACTTTTCATATGTTTTTCCAAATAATGCCTAGGTGGTCAACAAGGAAATCTTTAAATTAAAAATTAACATGAGAACATATACAACTCCCAGCCTCCATGGGGCTTAATTCTGAATATTTATGAAGTTTGATATTTCAGTCAATCCGGAATGTTAAAATCTGTGTATTATTGAAGAGACAGACCCGATGGAAACACCTGGAAGGTTCCATATGCTAAAGGAACACTCCTTTCAGTTGTGCTTTTACACAGTTCAGTTCTCAGACACATTTGCATTGAGCAGTTCTGGAGGGTGCGGTGTTAGCCCCTGCCTGATTGGTTCCCAGACACGACTGTTACTGGACATCTCCGAAACCAGCCAGAGGTCAGGGCGTCGTCGGCACATTCCCCAATACACAAACACACAGCATCAATCTGTATGTTCCCAGAGCAAATGTTGTGCTTCTTTGTAGCCTATATATTAAAAACACATTTCTCACACTCTGGAAGATGCTGGATTGAATTAACTCAATGAATTTTCTCGTCGTAACATTTTCTAAAAAGTCAGACGACTGAAAAGGTTAGCCACCACGCTCTCAAGCTAGCTTTCATGATCATTGTATTTCTTAATGCCCATAATGTTCTGCAGGAATATTAATGGAAATATTCATATTTGTTGGATCAAAAAATGCATGCAAGACTGTAACTTGCAGACACTGTTTTCAGTTGACCACACACACACACACACAAATTATAAGTAAATTTTTCTATGTTTAGCATCTAATGTGACATTGCTAAGGACACTTTTTAAAAATGTAATTCAAAATCTAAGGCGATATAATGTACATTTCCTGGCCGGACAGAGCAACAGGGACAGAGGCTACAACATTTGCTGAGGAGCAACATTTAGGTCAAAAGTATCCTGAGCTGGAGCCTATTAGCCTCTAGACGCTCATGTGACACAACGTGGCCGGCCACGGGTCAGCTACGCTACAGAACAAGACGGGAGAAATCATTGGCGGATTTATTTACGACCTCACCAGCCGCCCAATCATATCGCATCAGTCCCCGTGCTAATGGCAAACAGAGAACAGGAGATAGCGGGATTTTTCTCTAATCTTCACAAGCGGCCGCCACCACCGTCGCCGTGGATACGCAGACCAGCGTTCCGGCGGTGTGACTCTGCAGACCCGCCCCATTCAGTTTCTCCGCGCAAAATTCAAAACGTGCTCAAATCATCCCGAGAAACACGCAGGAAGGAGAAAAAATGCTGTGTGTAGCATGCTGGTCCAAAACCATAGATATGTTGATATTCTTCTGATGGCAGAGTGGCAGAAAAATCCTCCATTACAACAGCAAAGGGGCCGAAGGCCCATACTGTACCCTGAAACTACAGGCCCAGAATGCACCCTGAAACTACAGGCCCAGAATGCACCCTGAAACTACAGGCCCAGAATGCACCCTGAAACTACAGGCCCAGAATGCACCCTGAAACTACAGGCCTGGAGCGCTGTTATCTGCCAGAGTACAGCTTCAAAAAGCCTCTCTCTCCATTATGTTAATGAGGAGAAATACAGAGATGAATAACGCACAGCGTTACGGTGTGATACATCACCAACAGACATACTGCGGTTTACCAAATCTGACCTCATATAAACATCAGTATGCTTGCAAACACTGTTAGTAGAGCAGATCGTGTAAGAATCGTTCAAATGGTGATGCAAGCATAAAATTTGGTACAAATACTCTCTAAGGGCCACTCTTTTGGAAAAAGGCGCTGGCCACTCAAAAATTCAAGATGGCGACCATTTTTCAAGATGGCCGCCATTTCTATTGAATGTTTATTATATCTATGTATGTATTTCGAATAAATCAAACTGTTTATGGTTTAAACCCAGATTTTTGGGGTCAAAGAATATAGTAGGAATGTTACTTTGCCTGAAACAGCTACTTAAAAATAGTTGTATCAAAGATGGCGTCCAAGATGTCCGCCGCAAAACAAATATATTTGAATTAATATCTCAGCAACTAATAAAGCTAGAGACATGCTTCTTTGGTTTAAATCTAGGTTTTCAGGGTCAAGGAATTGGATAGACATGTTGTTTTGGCCCAAAATACCACCTAGAATATAAAAAAGGTTTCCATGTTGTCTACCGTGGGGTATGATTTCTACCAGGGACAACGTTTGAGAACTGGATCAGAGCTTGTCTTGCACCTAACATTGATTGCTATACTCCAGTTTGCTCAGGTTAGTTTACTGGATGCTGATAGTTTGGTTTATTTAACTTCACTCACATTTGCAACTGCACAGTGCTGTGCAGACGAAACCCAATCTGAAGCATTTGCACCTTCCACTGCACCCTGATTTGCAGCCACATTTGGTGAGTTGTTGACAACTCTCTGCAAGTGGTGAATTGGCTGTCCAGAAGACCCACCATTCTTCACCAACCTTCTTCCATCCCCAGTCACCAGGACTCTCTGGTTCTGGCTGACGCTGGGTTGACTGACCCCATATGCAGCCTGCCTGATATGCAGCACGTTTAGTGTGTTGAAGCAGAGCTGCTCTTGTTGGAGGAATGGTTTCGTATGGCCTCGGCTTTCGGGCAAACATGTCAAGTCTGGCTTCATCCACACTGACAGCTGTGCTTGATCTGTCATACATCAGGACAACAAACTTCTCCAGGATCTCCAGGTCACCATCATTCAGTATGGGAGGATACTGACTTAGTTTGGTGAAGATGGGAGAAGCCTCTGAGCAAATGTCCCAGGTTTGCCAGGCAGTCTTTTTGCCTTTATTACGAAAGGCTGATACAGTATCACAACCTGTGAAGGCATGAAAGAACAGTATGCCTTTGGTCTTTTCTGGTCCAATATAGCAGTACAGGTCATGTACACCAATCCACCTTAGGCATTACCTGTCTTAGGTCAGATGCAGGGGATATTTTATCACAAAATATGCAAGACTGACCATCATGACTGGTTCTACGGTGCTTTGTGTGGCCTTCATCTATTTCATTACTTTGAGCATTGGATTGTCGCTTCCTCGCACGATCTAATTTGGTTTTGTTGAACATTAGTCGACAACTCATGTGATACTTTGCCTGGTTCCTTCTCAAAGTATCTTCTATACCACCACCTTCATCTAGCCTTGCCGGGTCCAGGATCATTGGCATTTGATTGATCTCATGAAAGAGTGGAACATTGGTGGCAAGCATGGTATAGCCGTCATGTTGAGGAACATGATGGGTTGGAGGTGATACTAGGACTTCATTTCTTTTGTCTTTTTGACAAAGACAACATTTCTTCCAATCAGTTTGCCTCTTGGCTAACATTGGATTAGCATTTGCCATTTTTTTGATTGATTTCTGATTAAGGCCGAGGGGCTATCCTTTTACCACCTTAATCAAAGTAATACCGCACATTCAGGTATGGGATACAACTAGGTTCGGGTGAACTACACCTAACCCGATCATTCATCCAGTGCCATTTAAGTCCCGTGTGATCTGTACACCTTCCGGGTAAGTATACATGAACAAGTCATGTATAGCCCCGCTTACCCTTGGCTCGGCTCTCCCGCGCTGGCACACCCTGTCAATTCAGGCGCGGCTATCTAACTACATCTACTAACTATTACTAGCTAATTGATTGGGGGCTGTTAGACAGCATTTGGGACACTGAATTAAGCTATTAAGCTAACTTAAACTAGATCAGCTGACACTGAACCCCATGCTGAGTTCCACAGCAGTGATGTCACCATTGTGCCCTGGTTGTGCAATGACATTCACTCTATTAAACTAAGTTTTCCTCCACCTACTAAATTGTGCTCTGACAAGAAAACTAATAGGTCTATTGGAATCTACAACCCAAAAAACCTATGTATACACCAAAAAACGGTGTTTCTATGTTTTATAGATCATGAGATATAATTGCAACTAGTACAGCGGCCATCTTGCACGCCATCTTTGCTACAACATTTCACATAGCAGTTATGAAAAAACAACACTTATAATAATAAAATGTGAGACCCATGAAATAGTTTAGACCAAAATTAATTTATTTTGATAATTACATGCTCATATAGGACATATTGGTACATCTCCTGGAAGCCATCTTGAAAAATGGTGGCCATTTTGAATTTTTTGAGTGGCCAGTGCACTTCTTCAAAAGAGTGGACCTTGAAGAGTATTTGTGCCAAATTTCATGCTTGCATCACAATTTGAACGATTCTAATGAAATATGCAATTATCTGCTGCACTATGTAGCCCTCCAGCACTGGAGTTTGGGTTATCCCTGGAGTAGACTTTCACCCCATTGCTCTTGTAGCTGGAGTTTGAGATGCCTGCCGTACACCAGGTATAGAAGCAGGATGTCTAAGGTGCGCTGATGCCTGCTGAACACCAGGTATAGAAGCAGGATGTCTAAGGTGCGCTGATGCCTGCTGTACACCAGGTATAGAAGCAGGATGTCTAAGGTGCGCTGATACCTGCTGAACACCAGGTATAGAAGCAGGATGTCTAAGGTGCACTGATGCCTGCTGTACACCAGGTATAGAAGCAGGATGTCTAAGGTGCGCTGATGCCTGCTGTACACCAGGTATAGAAGCAGGATGTCTAAGGTGCGCTGATGCCTGCTGTACACCAGGTATAGAAGCAGGATGTCTAAGGTGCGCTGATACCTGCTGTACACCAGGTATAGAAGCAGGATGTCTAAGGTGCGCTGATGCCTGCTGTACACCAGGTATAGAAGCAGGATGTCTAAGGTGCGCTGATGCCTGCTGTACACCAGGTATAGAAGCAGGATGTCTAAGGTGCGCTGATGCCTGCTGTACACCAGGTATAGAAGCAGGATGTCTAAGGTGCGCTGATGCCTGCTGTACACCAGGTATAGAAGCAGGATGTCTAAGGTGCGCTGATACCTGCTGTACACCAGGTATAGAAGCAGGATGTCTAAGGTGCGCTGATACCTGCTGTACACCAGGTATAGAAGCAGGATGTCTAAGGTGCGCTGATGCCTGCTGAACACCAGGTATAGAAGCAGGATGTCTAAGGTGCGCTGATGCCTGCTGTACACCAGGTATAGAAGCAGGATGTCTAAGGTGCGCTGATACCTGCTGTACACCAGGTATAGAAGCAGGATGTCTAAGGTGCGCTGATGCCTGCTGTACACCAGGTATAGAAGCAGGATGTCTAAGGTGCGCTGATGCCTGCTGTACACCAGGTATAGAAGCAGGATGTCTAAGGTGCGCTGATACCTGCTGTACACCAGGTATAGAAGCAGGATGTCTAAGGTGCGCTGATGCCTGCTGAACACCAGGTATAGAAGCAGGATGTCTAAGGTGCGCTGATGCCTGCTGTACACCAGGTATAGAAGCAGGATGTCTAAGGTGCGCTGATGCCTGCTGTACACCAGGTATAGAAGCAGGATGTCTAAGGTGCGCTGATACCTGCTGTACACCAGGTATAGAAGCAGGATGTCTAAGGTGCGCTGATGCCTGCTGAACACCAGGTATAGAAGCAGGATGTCTAAGGTGCGCTGATGCCTGCTGTACACCAGGTATAGAAGCAGGATGTATAAGGTGCGCTGATGCCTGCTGTACACCAGGTATAGAAGCAGGATGTCTAAGGTGCGCTGATACCTGCTGTACACCAGGTATAGAAGCAGGATGTCTAAGGTGCGCTGATACCTGCTGTACACCAGGTATAGAAGCAGGATGTCTAAGGTGCGCTGATGCCTGCTGAACACCAGGTATAGAAGCAGGATGTCTAAGGTGCGCTGATGCCTGCTGTACACCAGGTATAGAAGCAGGATGTCTAAGGTGCGCTGATACCTGCTGTACACCAGGTATAGAAGCAGGATGTCTAAGGTGCGCTGATACCTGCTGTACACCAGGTATAGAAGCAGGATGTCTAAGGTGCGCTGATACCTGCTGTACACCAGGTATAGAAGCAGGATGTCTAAGGTGCGCTGATACCTGCTGTACACCAGGTATAGAAGCAGGATGTCTAAGGTGCGCTGATGCCTGCTGTACACCAGGTATAGAAGCAGGATGTCTAAGGTGCGCTGATGCCTGCTGTACACCAGGTATAGAAGCAGGATGTCTAAGGTGCGCTGATGCCTGCTGTACACCAGGTATAGAAGCAGGATGTCTAAGGTGCGCTGATGCCTGCTGTACACCAGGTATAGAAGCTGGGTCCCTTGCCCGTCGTTAAAATCTCTTGAGAGGAAGTTCTATATGACTGAGATTCTAATCAGAGAAAGGAAGGCAGTGGAGAGCAGGAAGATTTCAGCGGGGCACCACAGATAACAGAAAGTACAGAGAGAGATAAACGCCATCTTAGAGGGGCACGGTCACACAAACAAATCTTATCTTCTTCTGCACGCTAACAAATTAGCTTACTGTCGGAGATATTGGAGAAGATACTTTTGGATGAAAAAATCCTGGGTGTTGCTTCAGTTTTTTAAGGCTCGACACACTTCGCCTTGTGTTTTTTCTTTTATGACCATTTCCTGTTGGAATACAGTAGCTGATATTACCACTACCCAGAATGCACTGAACAGAGAGTCAATCGCGGGCCCTGAAACCAGCTTTTCGTCTCACCTTCATTAAAGCCAACACACCCAAAGCCATTATACAACAAACCCAAAGCCATTATACAACATGCAAAATAAGCCCTTCTCTGTGATCCTTTTTTTTAACGAGCTTATATGCAAAACTAAAACAAAAATGAAAAGGAGACAGACTTACTGGGAGTTATAAAAGTGAAATAACACAACAGGAACAGAGGTGAGGTGACATCCTGAAATATGTGGGAAAGAGGGAGAAGCATATACACAGTATACACATGTATGGGTGAGTTCATTCATAGGGCTGGAAGCAGATCAGGCTGCGCTTCATAGGTTTGTTCTGTAATGGGAGCTAAGATAGATCCAGGATAAGCGGCATTGGAGTTTTGAGCAGTTTCACATTAAAAGTGCCCATCGCTCTCCTGTAGTGCTGTGTGTGGCCTGTAGGGTGTACAATAGTCACTGGCTCTCCTGTAGTATTGTGTGTGGCCTGTAGGGTATAAAATAGTAACGGGCTCTCCTGTAGTACTGTGTGTAGCCTGTAGCCATGTAAAATAGTCACTACTAATATATTGATTTTTTAAACTCCAGAAAGTGATCTATCCCTGTAATTCACTGATTGGCTAAGTTGATTGACATCGAGTCCAGCCACCTTGTTTCCTAGGCCTAAACTAGCAGCTGATTGGCCGATTGCAAAAAAGGGGTGTTTTCCCACAATCCCTAGTGTGTGAGGTTAAATGTGTGCTGAGATGTGTTTCTGAAACATGACACGATCTGAATGCCAGCAATTGTAGGTCACCCAGCCTGCCCACAAGCGCAGACAGATGTTTCTGGATGCCTAACAAACAGGCCATAACCCCATAACTCAAGGGGAGCCAATGTGCCAAAGGGACAGACACAATATATCTGTGTGTGGCTGTACCCCCAAACCTCTACAGCTGGGTCTACCGTCTCCTGTCAGGGACACACAGAGCAGTGCGCGTGTGTGTGTGTGTGTGTGTGTGTGTGTGTGTGGCTGTACCCCCAAACCTTTCCTTTCAAGGAGCAGCCAGTTTAGGCCTCGGAAACATGGTGTGTGGACTCCTTTAGCCAATCGGTGACTTAAACTAAGCGCCTACATGCTGAAACACACCGAAAAGCAGCAGGCATGTACGGCTCTCCCATACCGGAGTCTAACGAGCTGTACTGCCAGCTTAGGCACGGCACTGAACCTTGAACAGCTCCGGCAAACATCCAGCTATTTAAATGATCTGTATGTAAATAGGCCAGAGAAGAAAAAGCCGTCATGCTGGATTAGAGTGCCTGCTAAATGCCTAAATGTAAACGTAATGTAACAGACATTCCCAGAGGGACAGTCCCCCCTTACGATAACATTTTTCCACTCAGTTACCTCAGCCCGGGCTCAAACAGCCTATCAGGCTTCATTCCACGCATATTTACTAAAATATTTCCTAAAAGAACGAGAACAGACGAGGCTGACAAACAACGGCTGCATTTTTCTTTTCTTTTCTTTTCTTTCTTTTTAAAGGGCCGGGAGGTGGAGTCATGGCGGAGACGGTATACCGGCTGACAGCCTGTGATGCTGCTGACGAAGCCTGTAGTGCCGCAGTGCATCCTGGGAGATGTGTGACTGCCGTCAGCGAACGCCATCCTTCTAGGTCAGCTTCCGACGGCCATAATATACTGTATGTCGCTTTACATGTAGCGAAACACTGACACAAACACACACACACATTCCAGATTGCTGGGCCTCTAATGTACCTATCAGGGCTCTGTCGTTTCCCACGCCAGCACGTTGTCTAAACCAATAAACTATTTTTCTAAACGCTATGCCCTGTGCTGTGAAAATCTGGTCCTTTTTAGCAAATAAAGGACATGCAAGCCTGGAGACGTCCGAATACGGAGTGAGTGCCACATTCAGCATTTATTCATTCTATTGAGAGATTCGCTGAATGCTGCGATAACTCCGGCCAAATCGTGCTGAGAAACGAATTCAACACGGGTCAAGTTTTACACACGGCTGAAATTCCCAATAATACCCAAATTCAAAAGGATCCCAGAATAACAGCTGGAGTTTCACGTTAACTACAGATTCTGTATTGTAACCAGATACTCAGCCCCTGCGCTGTCTGCATCCTCCCTGCTCTCTTGAGCTAGGATGTCCTGACTGATAACATCAGTTCCCCAGGCTAAACGTTAAACGTTTATGAATATTCAGGTATGAGCCCAATGACAGAACGCTGACTGTATAATCACTGGCCACGCCCATTAATGACTGCCCACAATGCGCAGACACCTGGAATGCAACAGATTCAGTGGTTGAGAGACAGAAGTTTAAATGGCAACATAGAGATGACTACAGAACCCATAATCCAGTGCTGCCCTGTTCTAGGTGGAGCTCTATTTGATGGCTCTGATTCATTCAAAGCTGCTGTAAATATAGAGTAACTCCTTCACGGAATGATTTACATCTATGGTAGCTCCTTCACACAGTGCTGTAAATCTATGGTACAGGAGTATCAATTAGCAAGTTCTACTGTTCCAATCTATGAGCTTCATACACTGGAAACAAAGCATATTCACGCTACACAACAGCGTTATCAAGTTTTAATCAACTTTTAAATTAAGAAATGTTTTTTAAAAAATGTCAATAACTATATATACAGTATACACACACATATCTCTCACTCTCATTAGTGTACCACGCCACCAGACCTACCCTTAAAATAAGAGCACTGGTCAGCCGAGGCATGTCTCCTTGGTGCCTAATTTAAACTGTTTGTGACCATTGTGTGAAGCTGCAGTCAGAAAAGGCTTAGCCTAAAGGCATCTCTAACGACACCTGCTGAATTACCCTCCTGGGTACTGCCTGCACAGTCTGCTACCCTCCCCCTAGCCTAACCTGCATGTCTTTG
Organism: Synaphobranchus kaupii; assembly: GCA_029718625.1. Taxonomy (NCBI): domain Eukaryota; kingdom Metazoa; phylum Chordata; class Actinopteri; order Anguilliformes; family Synaphobranchidae; genus Synaphobranchus; species Synaphobranchus kaupii. Next base: position 6,994,725 of record CM056394.1, on the reverse strand, counting down.
GACTGTGGGAGGAAACCGGAGTACCCGGAGGAAACTCACAGAGACACGGGGAGAACATGCACACTCCACACAGAAAGGTCCTCAGTCGGGATTCAAACCTGGTTGCTGTGAGGCGACAGTGCTACCCACTACACCACCGTGCCACCCAAAGGTGGAATTAAATCCATGTGTAAGGAATTAAAGAGGGTAGGCTAGGTTTAGGCCTACGATCCTCATCACAGGCCACCGCCAGTCAGACAGACTTTTCAGTTATTCGATAACCTTTCCTGAAAAGAGTGAATGACATTTTTCTCTAATAAATTCCAGGAAATCACTGCAGGACTGACTTAATCTATGCTGTCAGCCTGAACGGGAAAATCTGCAAAGTTCTCCCTGCAAAAACCTTCGCTCGAATTCTGAACGGGTTTATTTTTGTAACCATAACTGAATGATGCAATGGCCAGTCACACACCAGTGCAGATCACACCCGATCGGTTACCAAGGAGAGCAACAGATGTTCTAAACTGATGACGGAATTATGGTAAGAATGCATTCTTCCATTCTGATATCAGAGGAAGGCAAATGCCATTGAGACAACAGTACAGACATTGCCTATTTCCTTTTCAGTGCCTCACATTACTCCTTTTTAAAGATAGAAAAAAATACAAAAAAAGGGACAGAGCACCTTTGTGCTCAGTGAGGTGCAGCCCATGTTCACAGAATGAGTTAGGATATCTTTCACTATTAAAAAAAAAAAGGTCACTTCAGGAGAGGGCTGGAAAAAAATCTAATGACGACAATCTACAGTGAAAATTAATTTTTGAACCAACCTGTTTTTTTTTTGTTTTTTTTCCCATTGTAGGCTAGACCATGTCGATTGGGTGTGATGACTACAATGTATTGTAGCAGGTTCTCTTTTTTTTTAAACCAAATATTTGCTATATGAATGGAATGGCTTCCAGGTGCCATGGCAAAGGAAGTGACGTCACAACCATACATCATCTGAGAGCTCAAAAACTATTTTGCTTATTTATCTACACAATGAAGAGAATTAGTCCAAGTTGTTTGGACTAATTCTGGTGGGTTACACCTCAGAACTCACTATAAGTTACATTAGATTCACTAACGTTAATGTCATTAGAATGTAGAATAATAAGCAATCATTTTAGAATACAAAGGCCCGTCTAAAAAAACAAAAACACGTTTCAGCAGAAACTTGAACAGCGCCCTGATCTTTCACACAAACGAAGTGAACGTTCTCTCTCTTTTTTGTTATCAATGGAAATGACAGGCTCCGTGCATAACACAACTCTTTATTGCCTGTGATCCTGAATAACAATATACGAAACACAAATGAAACAATACTAATGTTCAGCAAGTAACAGTACAAGTTAATTGTCAGCGAAGCCAACTGACGGCCGTATTCCAGACAAGTAGCCTAATGTTGAATGTAATGTAGCTAGCTCGCATAGCCTCGCTCTCTCACCCATGGTGGAAGCTCCGAAGTTGTTACACTTTGGCGTGCGGTTCTCTCTTCTTCATCCAAAAATGCCAACGCTCTGCTTATCCTGTCGTCTTTATTTCCTCTATTTTTTCTCCACCAGAAAAACGCCGCGAGTCCAATTAATATCCAACTGAAGCTGAATTCAAAATATCCCAGTACATAAATGGGAAATAGGATGGCGAACGTCTTGCCAAATTTAATCCACATCTGCGTGACATTAGACAAGGATGAATCCGACTCATCGCCCAGGTCCGTCGGGGCTTGGACGGGAGTATTCGTGGCATTTTGTCCGTTTTCCCCCGTAAGTCCCGTGGAATTGGCCTTAAGTGAGTCCGCTCCGTGCAACGCACTGGTCGAATCGCCACTCATTTTTTCACCCTGCCCAAAAAGTTTCAGATCAAACGTCGAGAATGTCAAAAGCAAGAAAAAAAGTTAGCTGGCGTTGTTAAATAATCACAACAGCATGGAACTTTTAGACCTTGCCCGGTTATGTAGAAAGGTGCCAAGCTATCAGGTTTCTATATCCCGCTGTAGCCTACCCAGCTGGCTGGCTAACACGCTCTGTGTGATTAAATCAACACAGCGTACATCACATGGGCTACTTTCAGAACTAGCTTCGGTTACCTGCATAAGCCTTGCGCCCAACCAAGAGTGTCGTTCTAGCTAATAGTCCACGATGATAGCTAGATGACTAGCTAAATGTATAATCTGTTCTAAGCATTACTTATTTTGAACGTCAGCTGATATTGGGTTTACTCGTTTCCGTATGCGACATTAATCCCTTCAGAATGTACAGAGCTTCGGTCCGTTCACTGCACGGCGTCCTCCAGACGGCTTTATCCTGGCTGCTGACGTATCCTCCGCCTCAGCATAATCCTGATTGAAAACTGTGTAGATTTGGCAAACACGCGCACTGTGCGGGTTCATGGTTCAGCCCCCTTCTCTCTCACTTTTTTTCCCAACAGGAAACCGTCATTGACGAAGCACCGCTAGGCCGTAACGCAACGCAATGCCCAAAGCGCCATCTTGTGGCCAGCCGCCTGGCTTCGCACAAAATTGAAGTGAAGCCTATACAGTCTATGAGTGAAGCAAGCAAGCCAACGAAAAATAGCCCGAATAAACTAATATTGCTATGGTAGCCATTTCAAACTTATCCAGCAGTGACATATTTTTTAATAGTAGACAAAAGTTCAAAAAACACCTGTTTGGAACATTCCACAGGTAAACAGGTGATACTATCATGACAAGGTATAAAAGGATATCAAAAGACTCTTGATGTCTTATTTTCAGGTACTCTTACAAGCAATACTATAACCTCTCTGCATTTGAATGGATCATGATATCTTGTAGGTGATCTCGCCAACAGACCCACGGGCCGGCCCTGGCCAGTACACTCAAACAATACTGAAGCCTAACTAATATAATGGTAATAGTGTCTTTGTTTTTTTAAAACAGTGTGTAATTGCCATTTATAATTTGTATTCATTTGTCGCCTAGTGTTTATTATTTGAAGGAAAAATGTAATTTTGGGATGAGAGTGTAAAAATAGTGCTATAGGTCTTGAAAATAGTGCTTAATTTTGACAAGCGATACATTAAGTTTTGCAGAAAGAGTTGACCGTGTGGGTTTTGTGTTTACAATTTTGAGAATGAGTTTTAATTTTAAAATGTGTCTAAACAATTGAGAAAAACTGTAAATTCCATTGCAAAGAAAAGTTTTAGCCTACCTTCACTTTATTGGGAGTCCGTGTTTTTTTTATTTTATTGTAGGCTACTCTTTTTTGTTGTTCTTAATGCGTTTACACACATAACGTAAGCCACTGCATTAATTTATGGGATAGTCTGCCATTATTGTCCATTGCCAGGCATCATGATATGTGTAGTGAAAAATCTATATCTATAATCGGCCATGAGTTTCAAACTGTGATAGGAACAGCTATTTAAGTAACCCAAACCCCAACTTAAACAACATTTGAGTAATGTAAAAGAAAGGAATTGAATTTGTGTTATGATGAGGCCACTCCAGTCGATGAAATAAGTAGGCTCGTTTACCAAATGAAGGCTGAACTGTAAGGTGAAGCGTCCCAACCGGTCCCAACAGGGCCGGCCGCTGGCATAAACAAGATTGTTTAGGGCCACGACCGCTAGGGGGGGCCACACGATCCAATCCTTTTTTTTTATTTCTTTTTTTTATTTAAGCTAAATAACATTATTAGTTGATATATTTTAATTATGTTAATTATCCCCTACCCCAAAACTAGTGTTATTAATTTCATATGGAAGGAAAAGAGAATATTTCATAAGATGTAGCTAGTAAAAAGGATTTTATAAGCAACATGCAGTTGCCCCCCTCTCATGATGTCAAGCAAAGAGGCACTGAGTTTGAAGGTAGGCCTTAAAATACATCGAGAGGTACACCTTCAATTGACTCAAATAATGTCAATTAGCCAATCAGAATGTCAATCAGAAGTTTCTAAAGCCATGACATAATTTTCTGGAATTTTCCAAGCTGTTTAAAGGTACAGTCAACTTAATGTATGTAAACTTCTGACCCACTGGAATTGTGATATAGTAAATTAAAAGTGAAATAATCTGCCTGTAAACAATTGTTGGAAAAATTACTTGTGTCATGCACAAAGTAGATGTCCTAACTGACTTGCCAACACTATAGTTTGCTAATATGAAACCTGTGGAGTGGTTAAAAATGAGTTTTAATGACTTCAACCTAAGTGTATGTAAACGTCCAACTTCAACTGTATATTTACAATACTTATGTAATGTCTTGCAGCCTATAATAATAATCTATCGTAGAATCTTTTCAGGGGGGGTTATTGAAATGCATAAATAATATATTGAAATACACTGCCTGGCCAAAAAAAAGTCGCACACTCTAATATTTTGTTGGACCGCCTTTAGCTTTGATTACGGCACACATTCGTCGTGGCATTGTTTCGACAACCTTATGCAATGTCACAACATTTATTTCCGTCCAGAGTTGCATTCATTTGTGGCTGAGAAACAGGAGAGTCAAAACACTCCGTAAAGTTTTGTCCAGCACATCCCAAAGACTTTCGATGGGGTTAAGGTCAGGTAAGATATACAAATTCAACACACTGCTAAACAAATTAAACAAATGGATCAATACATTCTTCATACTGTAAATTAATTCTACACACTGCTAAATGAATTCAACACACTGCTAAACAAATTAAACAAATGGATTAATAACTTCTACACACTGCTAAACAAATTCAACATCCTGGTAAACAAATTCAACAAACTGGTAAATAAATTCAACACACTGGTAAATAAATTATACACACTGCTAAACAAATTAAACAAATGGATGAATAAATTCTACACACTGTAAATAAATTATACACACTGCTAAACGAATTAAACATACTGGTAAACAAATTCAACACACTGGTAAATAAATTATACACACTGCTAAACAAATTCAATAAACAGATAAACAAATTCAACACACTGGTAAATAAATTTGCCATACTCTAAAACAAATTCTAAATGCTGAAAAACAAATTCTACACACTGATAAACAAATTCTAAATGCTGATAAACAAATGTGAGACACTGCTAAACAAATTGAACACACTAATGAATAAATTCTACACACTGCGAAACAAATTCAAGAGTGGTTTCCTGAACACCAGCATGATGTCATACGCCTTCCATCCACGACCTCCACAATCACCAGATCTAAACATGATTGAACTTTTATGGGAAGTTATGGAGTAAAGAGTGCAAAGTAGACTCCCTCCTCCTTCACCCCTCAAAGGACTGGAGGCTTTCCTTCTTGAAGAGTGAGCCAATATCCTACTACACGGTTCTGAACTTGTATGACAGCGTCCAACACCCCTCTATTTACAGAAGCTGATATAGAGGCAGTTAAAATAGGCCTAGCCTGTCTAGAAGCATAATGGTAGCCCGGATATTGCTTTCAAAATTAATTTTAAAAAGAAATCTAAGCATTGATGTTCAGATTATCTGTTTTAGGTTCATTATCCTTCTGAATAAGGTAGACATGGTTCAGAACAGCATTCTAATAAGGACTGAAGCTGTTCTGAAGGTGAAGGGCCGCCATATTCCTTATGACTTTATATTCATATATCTGAAGTGTTTCCACTATTGTTTCAAACCCCTGTGTTTCCTGTTATAAAAGCATGTTCTAGACACTGGTAATATTTTCATTTAGAACAGTGGACGCCTCTCTGCTCTCCTTGTGAGTGCAGAGTCTCCTACAGCAGTGTGGGACCTTCCGTGTGTACCTGGCATCTTTCTTAATTAAGATGTACAGTAGGGCATCTATTAAGGGGCTGATATCCAGGAACATGAATGCAACGAAACTAATTTTCTCGCAAATATAACAATAACCTGACACCTTTGTAGTCCAATATAAAAGTACAAATATGAATGGAAAGAACAGAACAAAATAAATAAGCAGGACGAGTGCCAGTGTACCCAGAATCCTTTTCTTCTCTCTGTGTGGGACTGAGATGGAGTGGGAGAGGGCTCTCCACGTGGCCCCCAGGAAGAACACTAGAAGTGGTAGAGGGAGGATGAAGACGAAGGAGATACATCCTGTAAGTATGAGATCGACGTAAAGGGAAAACATGCTGAAATACCCAGTTACCAATAAGGGCAGGTCAGACACATATACAGCCAGTGAGATGAGGATGGAGTGTTTGATAGTGCGGCGACATCGATACCACAAAGGATGCACAACCAGGAGGTATCTCTCCAGCGCAATACAAACCATGAACAAAATACTGGCTACTAAACCAAAAAGGAATAAAAGAAAGGCTGCATTATGCTCAACATCACTCTCTGAATACATGCATGATATAATTCTTCCAATGATCTGTATTAAATCTGAAATGAGGAGGTTTATGACATAAACAGGTGTGACATTGTCAGCCTTGACCTGATGATACAGGGCAAACACTGCCCAGCAAATAACTGGCAGCTCAATGCATATAGTTACTATGTTAAACACATGTTCTATGTAGTTCAGAGACTCAATCAGAGACTCACTCAATGTGGTGTCATTCCCCAAGCCAGTCTCATATGACATGTTCTTCAGAGACTCAAGTGTTGAATTAAAGTTGTCCATATTGTCCAGTTCAGCTCTTCGGTTTTAACTGTTGTGATTCTTCACATCCTGACGACTACAGTGGCCACCCTAAAGAGAGACAAGAGCATTAAACATGTCTGTCTGTGTGTACGTATGTCTGTCTGTGTGTACATATGTCTGTCTGTGTACATGTGTCTGTCTGTGTGTACATGTGTCTGTCTGTGTGTATGTATGTCTGTCTGTGCGTACATGTGTCTCTCTGTGTGTACATACTGTGCAAAGTGCCTGATGATCAAAAGATTATTACAATTTGTCATTTGTGTCAACAATCATATTTAAAATGTTAAATCTTTTTTTAAATCTACATTTTTTTTTTTTTTTTGAAACATACTTTCATGAAAGAAACATAATATTGTGTTGACAAAATAATAATATTGTAAGATTGATGTTCTTTTCATTCGGTTTTCAGAATTTCTCCAGAACAAGAGAAAAATTGTTATTTCACACATGTGTGGGTGACACAAACTTACACAGATTTCTGTAGAATTTTTCTTTCACAAAAGTGAAATTATATTTAAGGCAGAACAGAATATGGTACATGTTAGACATAGTGTGGTATAAACCAACAGCTGCAGTAATTCATCCATCCACTATCTAAGCCGCTTATTCCTGGTCAGGGTCACAGGGGGGACTGGAGCCTATCCCAGCATGCATTGGGCGAGAGGTAGGAATATACCCTGGACAGGTCGACAATCCATCGCAGGGCACACACACAGCATTCCCTCACACACCCATACGGGCAATTTAAAGTCTCCAATAAGCCTAACCTGCATGTCTTTGGACTGTTGGAGGAAACCGGACTACCCAGAGGAAACCCACATGGACACGGGGAGAACATGCAAACTCCGCACAGAAAGGCCCCTGGCCGGGATTAGAACCCAGGATCATCTTGTGATGTGACAGTGCTAATCAGTGCACCACCGTGCTAGTACGTGTTTTTTCATAAAACTTATTTTCTTTCCTTGTCCATACCTGTAGGCCAAATGAGATGAATACATGTTTGTTTCTGCCATGGGCCAAACACACTCCATCCTGTGCTGAATTCTCTATTGATGCTGCTCCAACAGCTGCCAGCTCTGTGTAGGGGGTGTGGCTTAGCCTGCAGGGTTTCCCAGGTTACATTACATTTACTAATTCAGCTTCTGATGTTTCTTGTCACGTCCCGTGCCTCTACGTCTTAGTCTATTTCTGGTTTTTCCGTTTATATGTATTTTCTGTCTTGGTAGTCCGTTCCGTGTTTTCCCTCTCTCCCCATTTCGTGTCTCCGCTTCCTGCACCTGAATTGTTTCCTCATTATGTTTCGTCTCATCTGTTCCTCGTTGTCTCATCGTTAGTCTGGTTTATAGTCTCACCTGTTTCTTTGTTCTGTGCCAGATCGTCTTGTGCCCTACATTCGTGCTTGTGTATACTACTTTCCAGCGTTTTTCTCCTGCCTTTTATTTACTTAAACTATAAAGAAAGATCAGCATCAATAAATAAGAACTTGGAACAACTAAAGGCACCGTTAACAAAAGGCAGAAGGACACAGTGCTCCAGGGGTTAGGAGTCAAAGGTCACACACATTCAGCAGAAGATCTCTCTCTTTGGCTCGAGAGCTGAGCCTTTTTATTGAGCACAATTTAGGCAACAACTGCCAGTGAGTCACAGCCGCTACCCTGCCTGTGAGTGGGGCTGACCCTGTCTGTACTGCCAGCGAGTCACAGCCGCCACCCTGCCTGTGAGTGGGGCTGACGCTGTCTGTACTCCCAGCGACTCACAGCCGCTACCCTGCCTGTGAGTGGGGCTGACCCTGTCTGTACTGCCAGCGACTCACAGCCGCTACCCTGCCTGTGAGTGGGGCTGACGCTGTCTGTACTCCCAGCGAGTCACAGCCTCTACCCTGCCTGTGAGTGGGGCTTGCCCTGTCTGTACTGCCAGCGAGTCACAGCCGCTACCCTGCCTGTGAGTGGGGCTGGCACTGTCCCTGGTCCTGTAGTCATCCCTAGTGGCAGAAACACTTTTAGAAGTTGTCAATGAAATTCAGGAGATTTTCTTTTTGAATGACTGGAAGAATGCTTGTGCAGAATGCAGCCGCTCGCATTTTAACTAGAACTAAGCAGTATGAGCATATTACCCCAGTACTAGCATCACTTCATTGGCTACCAATTAAGTATAAAATAGACTTAAAGGTTTTGCTTCTGACCTTTAAAGCTTTAAATGGACTCGTGCCAGTGTATATATGTAATCTGCTTTTACCAGATAAGCCGAAAAGATCACTTTGTTCCCAAGACGCAGTTTACTTAGTAGTCCCTAGAATAAAACTTGACGGGTGGTAGTGCTTTCTCCTACAGAGCGCCTCTACTGTGGAACACCCTGCCAAAATTTATAAGGGAATCATACAGTCTCAATATTTAAGTCTAGATTAAAAACGCACCTTTATGATCAGGCTTATAACGAGTTGTAGTCCGGAGACAGGACCAGAGAAGCCTTTAGCCATAGAGTAATGTGGGGTGGCATCCTTTCCTTACTGTCACCTGTCAACAGCTGTGACCCCATCTTCCTGGGCTGGCTCTTGATAGGTGGGTAGGATTGTTTTCCCTCTCATGACTGGACGGTTTCTCAAACTCTGTCTTCATAGCTATGCAGCTATAGATTACTCCTGGCGGGGGCACTTGTGTTTTATTGGCCGTGTTTGGTTGTTTTTAAGCCCTTTTATTGGTTAACTGCGTTCAGTTTCTCCACAAACACTCGTGACATTATTTATGACATTAACTTTCCCTACAGTTCTTAACAGTTCTTGAGAATTCAAGATGGGAAGGCTACCATCTTTTACAAGCATTTGTCAATTGTACACTGAAAAAAAATGTTTATCGTAGCTTAACAAGTGTTTTAGTCCTGTATTGAGACTTAAAATCTTATTTTTTTTCTCTAAAGTGGAAAATATTAGCTTGTTTTAAGTTACATTTTGCTTGACAAGTTAAAATTTTTACCCCACTGGCAAATTTTGAAATGAGTAAAACTATCTCACCCCACTGGCAATCTTTTTGTCCTATTTAGCCAAAAAATTTAAAAGCTAAATATGAGATAAAAATGCTTGTTAAGATTGTTGTTTTGCAGTGTAGAAAGGTCATTATTATGTTGTGTCTTATAATGCATCTTTTGGAAAGTCAACATAGAAAATAATTATGCTATGAGATTCTTTGATTATTACTGGTTCATTAATGAAATGATTTTGAGTTTAAAAGGAGAACTAGAGGCTAGATAGAGCATGGGTCCCAAGCTTGGTCCAAGGGACTCAAACCTGCATTTTGTAAAATGAGTATTTCTTTTAAAATATTTATTATGAAAAAAAAATAAAATACAGTAGAACTTTTCAACAACCTGATCAAGAGACTGGCTCAAACAAAAGCCAGCATACTGCACAAACAACATACAAATTATTCAGTGACAAACTCATTTGTAATGTAAAAGTATAATTTGACCTTTTGTCTTTTATTCAATAAGGGTTTGATGTTGTATAATTTCACTAATCATATTTTTTCATGTCTATTTTAAGAAGAGAAATGACCTAATATCAAATACTGAAACAATGTCTTCCAATGTCAAGGGAGAAACAAGCATGTTTTAAAAAAAACCTTTTACGTAAAAACACTATAAATAGAGATGGTCTTTTCTTCCATGTGCTCCTAAAGTACCTACACCAGCTGAATGTCAAAGGCAGATTCACTCAAAATGCAGCCATGAACTTACCAGAAGAAGCTGTTTGGACAGAGATCTTCAGTTTCTCTCTCTGATGGTTGAAATTTGGAGATCAGACAAACTCACTGTTCGATGAACTTGGTTAACATTGATGCACGATCAAGTAGTGTTGATATATAAATGATCTTGGCTAATATGGACACGTGATCAAGTATTATTAATATATAAATGAGCTTGGCTAGCTCAGACACACATACACAGGTAGAGCTGGTGCATTTGCACAATGGAAGAAGTGACACGCCTCTTTGTATCAAAAGCGTCTCATGAACAGAGTTCAGTCAATCATACATTCTCAGAAAAAATGATACATAAAGTAGGATACCTAAAAAGGTACAAACGCTTATGTCACTGGGGTGGTACGCTATAGGTACATTATATTTACCCATTGCCATCAACACATAATTCATTTCTACCTTTTTTGGTTGAAAAGGTACTTATTAGTGCCCAAATAGAACATTATTGTACTTTCAGGCACATTTGGGAAATTTGTTCCCTAAAAAAATGTACCTCCACTGTACCTTTATTTCCGAGTGTAGAATGATCAAAGTTAAAATGTTGCATCTATCAGTAATCATTTTAGTAATTAAATGACCAGTTTTTCGGTTAGGCCATATTCACAATGACAAGGTTTCAATAATTTCTTAATAAATGAGCTGATATTGATGAGATAAGCTATCAGAATAAATGGGGAATGTTTGCAGATTTATTTAAATAACCTCCCATCCAGCCTGTATGTGCAAATGCAAAGGTAACGCAGTGTTTCAGATAAAACACTGAACATGATGCAGGGGGAATAATACACACCATCATGCAGCTCTCTCATATTTTTACACAAACACAATGAGCCAAATAATTCATGGATTTACATAAAGATCCAATAAATAATGCATTTATCTTTTGTCTGTTGTGTTCTGTAACTGTAGTGAACTGGCGAGTCTCGAACCCCGGGTCTCCAGCATGGTAGTGCAGTGCTGTAACCACCAAGCTATGGGCACTTTCACATTGTGTGGGGCAGTTAGACAGGCTCTAAAGCATGTAGCTATAGTGTACTTTGAGGTGAGACAGAGATTGATCAGATATTCTCATTGGCAGATCAGATATTCTTATCCAATGGGGAGAATTATTATTTGAGGGCGTGGAGCATTTTTCATGATGAAATCGGCAGGAAGAAGAAGAAGAAGATGAGGAAGAAGAAGAAGAAGAAAAAAAAGAAAAATAGTAAAAATAATCCAAGTTTGGGGCTTTATTGTGTGGGTGTGTGAAGTTGTACCTGAATTTTGTGTGGTTACATGAGGTCAGAACATGCAGGAGTTCATATTTTTAAGGGCTGAGAGTCTGTGGTCATTGTGGTTATTTCTGTAGGAAACCCAGCAAAGTGCTGCATAGGTATGGGGCATGCCCCGCCAAGCCATAACTTGGCAGATGGCATACCTGCCATCCCAATTGGATTATCTGTTTCAGGTTATGTTAATTCTATCTTCATTCACAATCTACACAATTGTCATATGTTTGACGTTTGTAAAATAACGTTCCACAGGTAAACAGGTGATGCTATCATGATTGGGTATGAAAGGATATCAAAAGACTCTTGATATTTTATTTTCAGCGATATTATAACCTCTCTGCATTTGAATGGATCTCGATGGGAATTGGGGGGTGGGAATAGATTAAGCTGTAAATTACATGGGAATAGTATGGAATCCATGGTTGGCTGAGTGGCTGTAAGTAATCAAGGGTCTGAGGTATCAAACGAGCCTCAAATCATCACTCTGCTGCCAGATATGCAGTAGATATGGATGGATCACTTGGAGGCTTGTTTCTCCTGGCTTATTTTGAGCTTCCCAGTCTTTTTTTTGCCCCTGTCCCAACTTTTTTGGAAGGTGTTGCAGGTATCAAATTCAGAATTAGCATATATTTACAAAAATCAATAATGTTGATAAGGTAAAACATTAAATATATTTTCTGTGTACTGTTTTCAATTAAATATATGTAAAAGACAATTTACAAATCACTGCTTTGTGCTTTTATTAGCATTTTATGCGCATTCATACTGTCCCTGGGGGCTGCATTACAAACTACTTCCTCACTAGTTTGGAAAGAGTTTTACGGGATTTCTTACGCACACTGCTTGAAAGGTGATAGGACACATAGTGGACAGGACACATAGTAGACAGGGGTCTGAGTGAAGAGGGGACAGTGGACAGGACACATAGTAGACAGGGGTCAGAGTGGACAGGAGACAGTGGACAGGGAACATAGTAGACAGGGTTCTGAGTGGACAGGGGACAGTGGACAGGACACATAGTAGACAGAGGTCTGAGTGGACAGGGGACAGTGGACAGGACACATAGTAGACAGAGGTCTGTGTGGACAGTGGACAGTGGACAGGGCACGTAGTAGACAGGGGTCTGAGTGGACAGGGGACAGTGGACAGGACACATAGTAGACAGAGGTCTGAGTGGACAGGGGACAGTGGACAGGGCACATAGTAGACAGGGGTCTGACTGGACAGGGGACAGTGGACAGGACACATAGTAGACAGAGGTCTGAGTGGACAGGGGACAGTGGACAGGACACATAGTAGACAGAGGTCTGTGTGGACAGTGGACAGTGGACAGGGCACGTAGTAGACAGGGGTCTGAGTGGACAGTGGACAAGGCACATAGTAGACAGAGGTCTGAGTGGACAGGGGACAGTGGACAGGGCACATAGTAGACAGGGGTCTGACTGGACAGGGGACAGTGGACAAGGCACATAGTAGACAGAGGTCTGAGTGGACAGGGGACAGTGGACAGGGCACATAGTAGACAGGGGTCTGACTGGACAGGGGACAGTGGACAGGACACATAGTAGACAGGGGTCTGATTGGACAGGGGACACTGGACAGGGAACATAGTAGACAGGGGTCTGAGTGGACAGGGGACAGTGGACATGGCACATAGTAGACAGGGGTCTGAGTGGACAGGGGACACTGGACAGGACACATAGTAGACAGGGGTCTGAGTGGACAGGGGACAGTGGACAGGGAACATAGTAGACAGGGGTCTGAGTGGACAGGGGACAGTGGACAGGGAACATAGTAGACAGGGGTCTGAGTGGACAGGGGACAGTGGACAGGACACATAGTAGACAGGGGTCTGAGTGGACAGGGGACAGTAGACAGGGCACATAGTAGACAGGGGTCTGAGTGGACAGGGGACAGTGGACAGGGCAAATAGTAGACAGGGGTCTGAGTGGACAGGGGACAGTGGACAGGGCACATAGTAGACAGAGGTCTGAGTGGACAGGGGACAGTGTACAGGGCACATAGTAGACGGAGGTCTGAGTGGACAGGGGACAGTGGACAGGGCAAATAGTAGACAGGGGTCTGAGTGGACAGTGGACAAGGCACATAGTAGACAGAGGTCTGAGTGGACAGGGGACAGTGGACAGGGCACATAGTAGACAGGGGTCTGACTGGACAGGGGACAGTGGACAAGGCACATAGTAGACAGAGGTCTGAGTGGACAGGGGACAGTGGACAGGGCACATAGTAGACAGGGGTCTGACTGGACAGGGGACAGTGGACAGGACACATAGTAGACAGGGGTCTGATTGGACAGGGGACACTGGACAGGGAACATAGTAGACAGGGGTCTGAGTGGACAGGGGACAGTGGACATGGCACATAGTAGACAGGGGTCTGAGTGGACAGGGGACACTGGACAGGACACATAGTAGACAGGGGTCTGAGTGGACAGGGGACAGTGGACAGGGAACATAGTAGACAGGGGTCTGAGTGGACAGGGGACAGTGGACAGGGAACATAGTAGACAGGGGTCTGAGTGGACAGGGGACAGTGGACAGGACACATAGTAGACAGGGGTCTGAGTGGACAGGGGACAGTAGACAGGGCACATAGTAGACAGGGGTCTGAGTGGACAGGGGACAGTGGACAGGGCAAATAGTAGACAGGGGTCTGAGTGGACAGGGGACAGTGGACAGGGCACATAGTAGACAGAGGTCTGAGTGGACAGGGGACAGTGTACAGGGCACATAGTAGACGGAGGTCTGAGTGGACAGGGGACAGTGGACAGGGCAAATAGTAGACAGGGGTCTGAGTGGACAGGGGACAGTGGACAGGGCACATAGTAGACAGAGGTCTGAGTGGACAGGGGACAGTGGACAGGACACATAGTAGACAGAGGTCTGAGTGGACAGGGGACAGTGGACAGGGCACATAGTAGACAGAGGTCTGAGTGGACAGGGGACAGTGGACAGGACACATAGTAGACAGAGGTCTGAGTGGACAGGGGACAGTGGACAGGACAGATAGTAGACAGAGGTCTGAGTGGACAGGGGACAGTGGACAGGGCACATAGTAGACAGAGGTCTGAGTGGACAGGGGACAGTGGACAGGACACATAGTAGACAGGGGTCTGAGTGGACAGGGGACAGTGGACAGGGAACATAGTAGACAGGGGTCTGAGTGGACAGGGGACAGTGGACAGGACACATAGTAGACAGGGGTCTGAGTGGACAGGGGACAGTGGACAGGGAACATAGTAGACAGGGGTCTGAGTGGACAGGGGACAGTGGACAGGACACATAGTAGACAGGGGTCTGAGTGGACAGGGGACAGGGAACATAGTAGACAGGGGTCTGAATGGACAGGGGACAGTGGACAGGGAACATAGTAGACAGGGGTCTGAGTGGACAGGGGACAGTGGACAGGGAACATAGTAGGCAGGGGTCTGAGTGGACAGGGGACAGTGGACAGGACACATAGTAGACAGGGGTCTGAGTGGACAGGGGACAGGGAACATAGTAGACAGGGGTCTGAGTGGACAGGGGACAGTGGACAGGGCACATAGTAGACAGGGGTCTGAGTGGACAGGGGACAGTGGACAGGACACATAGTAGACAGAGGTCTGAGTGGACAGGGGACAGTGGACAGGGCACATAGTAGACAGAGGTCTGAGTGGACAGGGGACAGTGGACAGGACACATAGTAGACAGGGGTCTGAGTGGACAGGGGACAGTGGACAGGGCACATAGTAGACAGAGGTCTGAGTGGACAGGGGACAGTGGACAGGACACATAGTAGACAGAGGTCTGAGTGGACAGGGGACAGTGGACAGGACACATAGTAGACAGGGGTCTGAGTGGACAGGGGACAGTGGACAGGGCACATAGTAGACAGAGGTCTGAGTGGACAGGGGACAGTGGACAGGACACATAGTAGACAGAGGTCTGAGTGGACAGGGGACAGTGGACAGGACACATAGTAGACAGGGGTCTGAGTGGACAGGGGACAGTGGACAGGGCACATAGTAGACAGAGGTCTGAGTGGACAGGGGACAGTGGACAGGACACATAGTAGACAGAGGTCTGAGTGGACAGGGGACAGTGGACAGGGCACATAGTAGACAGAGGTCTGAGTGGACAGGGGGACAGTGGACAGGGAACAGGGGTCGTATTAACAATTGTTAAACATAGTGGTGGATGTTTAATGATATGGCAGGCCATGTCATGGTAATCACTGACTCTGACAATTGCTGTCCATGGTCATACAAAGAAATCCATTTTACAAGAGGCTTATTCCCCCGTGATGTCTCCATTTTCCAATATGATAACACCCCCATACACATTGCTAAACAAATTCAACACACTGCTAAACAAATTCAACACACTGATAAACAAGTTAAACACACTGCAAAAAAAATTCAGCACACTGATAAACAAATTCTACACAGTGCTAAATAAATAAATTCTACACACTGCTAAACAAATTCAACGAAATGATAAACAAATTCAAGAGTGGTTTCCTGAACACCAGCATGATGTCATATGCCTTCCATCCATGACCTCCACAATCACCAGATCTAAACATGATTGAACTTGTATGGGAAGTTATGGAGCAAAGAGTGCAAAGTACACTTCCACCTCCTTCATCGCTCAAACGACTGGAGGCTTCCTTCTTGAAGAGTGAGCCAATATCCTAACACACGGTTCTGAACTTGTATGACAGCGTCCAACACCCCTCTATCTACAGAAGCTGATATAGAGGCAGTTAAAATTGGCCTAGCCTGTCTAGAAGCATAATGGTAGCCTGCATATTGCTTTCAAAATCAATTTTAAAAAGAAATCAAAGCATTGATGTTCAGATTATCTGTTTTAGGGTCATTATCCTTGTGGTTCCGAATAAGGTAGACATGGTTCAGAACAGCATTCTAAGAAGGACTGAAGCTGTTCTGAAGGTGAAGGGTCGTCCTATTCCTTATGACTTTATATTCATATATCTGAAGTGTTTCCACTATTGTTTCAAACCCCTGTATTTCCTGTTGTAAAAGCATGTTCTAGACACTGGTAACATTTTCAGTTGGAACAGTGGACGTCTCTCTGCTCTCCTTGTGAGTGCAGAGTCTCCTACAGCAGTGTGGGACCTTCAGTGTGTATCTGACATCTTTCTTAATTAAGATGTACAGTAGGGTGTCAATTAAGGGGCTGATATCCAGGAACATGTATGCAACACAATCTATTTTGAGGACAATAAAGTAATGCATTTGTGACCATGAATACGGATACAAAATTGCTAATATGCTGGGCAAGAACATAACTAAATATATGAGCAGGACGAGTGCCAGTGTACCCAGAATCCTTTTCTTCTCTGTGTGTGGGACTGAGATGGAGTGGGAGAGGGCTCTCCATGTGGCCCCCAGGAAGAACACTAGAAGTGGCAGAGGGAGGATGAAGATGGTGGCGCATCCTATTAGTGAGACCTTCCGGAATAATAAACTCCTAGCTGTGATGAAGAGCAGGTCAGACACATAGACAGCCAGTGAGAGGAGGATGGAGTGTTTGATAGTGCGGCGACATCGATACCACAAAGGATGCACAACCAGGAGGTATCTCTCCAGCGCAATACACACCATGAACAAAATACTGGCTATTAAACCAAAATAGAACAGCCTATAGCCTAGTAAATCTTCATTCTGTAAATATAGAAGTCTTCCCATGATCTGTATTAAATCTGAAATGAGGAGGTTTATGACATAAACAGGTGTGACATTGTCAGCCTTGACCTGATGATACAGGGCAAACACAGCCCAGCAGATAACTGGCAGCTCAATGCATATAGTTACTATGTTAAACACATGTTCAATGTAGTTCAGAGACTCAATCAGAGACTCACTCAATGTGGTCTCATTCCCCATGCCAGTCTCATATGACATGTTCTTCAGAGACTCAAGTGTTGAATTTAAGTTGTCCATAGTGTCCAGTTCAGCTCTTCGGTTTTAACTGTTGTGATTCTTCACGTCCTGAAGACTACAGTGGCCACCCTAAAGAGAGACAAGAGCATTAAACATGTCTGTCTGTGTGTACTTGTGTCTGTCTGTGTGTACGTATGTCTGTCTGTGTGTACATGTGTCTGTCTGTGTGTACGTATGTCTGTCTGTATGTACATGTGTCTCTCTGTGTGTACATACTGTGCAAAGTGCCTGATGATCAAAAGATTATTACAATTTGTCATTTGTGTCAACAATCATATTTAAAATGTTAAATCTTTTTTTTTAAACATACTTTCATGAAAGAAACATAATATTGTGTTGACAAAATAATAATATTGTAAGATTGATGTTCTTTTCATTCGGTTTTCAGAATTTCTCCAGAAAAAGAGAAAAATTGTTATTTCACACATGTGTGGTGACACAAACTTACACAGATTTCTGTAGAATTTTTCTTTCACTACAAAAAGTGAAATTATATTTAAGGCAGAACAGAATATGGGACATGTTAGACATAGTGTGGTATAAACCAACAGCTGCAGTAATTCATCCATCCACTATCTAAGCCGCTTATTCCTGGTCAGGGTCACAGGGGGGACTGGAGCCTATCCCAGCATGCATTGGGCGAGAGGTAGGAATATACCCTGGACAGGTCGACAATCCATCGCAGGGCACACACAGCATTCCCTCACACACCCATACGGGCAATTTAAAGTCTCCAATTAGCCTAACCTGCATGTCTTTGGACTGTTGGAGGAAACCGGACTACCCAGAGGAAACCCACATGGACACGGGGAGAACATGCAAACTCCACACAGAAAGGCCCCTGGCCGGGATTAGAACCCAGGATCATCTTGTGAAGTGACAGTGCTAACCACTGCACCACCGTGCTAGTACGTGTTTTTTCATAAAACTTATTTTCTTTCCTTGTCCATACCTGTAGGCCAAATGAGATGAATACATGTTTGTTTCTGCCATGGGCCAAACACACTCCATCCTGTGCTGAATGCTCTATTGATGCTGCTCCAACAGCTGCCAGCTCTGTGTGGGGGGCGTGGCTTAGCCTGCAGGGTTTCCCAGGTTACATTACATTTACTAATTCAGCTTCTGATGTTTCTTGTCACGTCCCGTGCCTCTACGTCTTAGTCTATTTCTGGTTTTTCCGTTTATATGTATTTTCTGTCTTGGTAGTCCGTTCCGTGTTTTCCCACTCTCCCCATTTCGTGTCTCCGCTTCCTGCACCTGAATTGTTTCCTCATTATGTTTCGTCTCATCTGTTCCTCATTGTCTCATCGTTAGTCTGGTTTATAGTCTCACCTGTTTCTTTGTTCTGTGCCAGATTGTCTTGTGCCCTACATTCGTGCTTGTGTATACTACTTTCCAGCATTTTTCTCCGGCCTTTTATTTACTTAAACTTTAAATAAAGATCAGCATCAATAAATAAGAACTTGGAACAACTAAAGGCACCGTTATCAAAAAGGCAGAAAGACACAGTGCTCCAGGGGTTAGGAGTCAAAGGTCACACACAGGCCATTCAGCAGAAGCTCCCTCTCTTTGGCCCGAGAGCTGAGCCTTTTTATTGAGCCCAATTTAGGCAACAACTGCCAGTGAGTCACAGCCGCTACCCTGCCTGTGAGTGGGGCTGACCCTGTCTGTACTCCCAGCGAGTCACAGCCACTACCCTGCCTGTGAGTGGGGCTGACCCTGTCTGTACTGCCAGCGAGTCACAGCCGCTACCCTGCCTGTGAGTGGGGCTGACCCTGTCTGTACTGCCAGCGAGTCACAGCCGCTACCCTGCCTGTGCGTGGGGCTGACCCTGTCTGTACTGCCAGCGAGTCACAGCCGCTACCCTGCCTGTGAGTGGGGCTGACCCTGTCTGTACTCCCAGCAAGTCACAGCCGCTACCCTGCCTGTGAGTGGGGCTGACCCTGTCTGTACTCCCAGCGAGTCACAGCCGCTACCCTGCCTGTGAGTGGGGCTGACCCTGTCTGTACTGCCAGCGAGTCACAGCCGCTACCCTGCCTGTGAGTGGGGCTGACCCTGTCTGTACTCCCAGCGAGTCACAGCCGCTACCCTGCCTGTGAGTGGGGCTGACCCTGTCTGTACTCCCAGCGAGTCACAGCCGCTACCCTGCCTGTGAGTGGGGCTGACACTGTTCCTGGTCCTGTAGTCATCCCTAGTGGCAGAAACACTTTTAGAAGTTTTTGAATGACTGGAAGAATGCTTGTGCAGAATGCAGCCGCTCACATTTTAACTAGAACTAAGCAGTATGAGCATATTACCCCAGTACTAGCATCGCTTCATTGGCTACCAATTAAGTATAAGATTGACTTTAAGGTTTTGCTTATGACCTTTAAAGCTTTAAATGGACTTGTGCCCGTGTATGTATGTAATCTGCTTTTACCAGATAAGCCGAAAAGATCACCTTGTTCCCAAGACACAGTTTACTTAGTAGTCCCTAGAATAAAACTTGACGGGTGGTAGTGCTTTCTCCTACAGAGCGCCTCTACTGTCGAACACCCTGCCAAAATTCATAAGGGAATCAGACACGGTCTCAATATTTAAGTCTAGATTAAAAACGCACCTTTATGATCAGGCTTATAATGAGTTGTAGTCCGGAGACAGGACCAGAGAAGCCTTTAGCCATAGAGTAATGTGGGGTGGCATCCTTTCCTTACTGTCACCTGTCAACAGCTGTGACCCCATCTTCCTGGGCTGGCTCTTGATAGGTGGGTAGGATTGTTTTCCCTCTCATGACTGGACGGTTTCTCAAACTCTGTCTTCATAGCTATGCAGCTATAGATTACTCATGGCGGGGGCACTTGTCCAAGTGTTTTATTGGCCGTGTTTGGTTGTTTTTAAGCCCTTTTATTGGTTAACTGCGTTCAGTTTCTCCACAAACACTCGTGACATTATTTATGACATTAACTTTCCCTACGGTTCTGAGAATTCAAGATGGGAAGGCTACCATTTTTTACAAGCATTTGTCAATTGTACACTGAAAAAAAATGTTTATCGTAGCTTAACAAGTGTTTTAGTCCTGTATTGAGACTCAAAATCTTATTTTTTTCTCTAAAGTGGAAAATATTTGCTTGTTTTAAGTTACTTTTTGCTTGACAAGTTAAAATTTTTACCCCACTGGCAAATTTTGAAATGAGTAAAACTATCTCACCCCACTGGCAATCTTTTTGTCCTATTTAGCCAAAAAATTTAAAAGCTAAATATAAGATAAAAATGCTTGTTAAGATTGTTGTTTTGCAGTGTAGAAAGGTCATTATTATGTTGTGTCTTATAATGCATCTTTTGGAAAGTCAACATAGAAAATAATTATGCTATGAGATTCTTTGATTATTACTGGTTAATTTATGAAATGATTTTGAGTTTAAAAGGAGAACTAGAGGCTAGATAGAGCATGGGTCCCAAGCTTGGTCCAATGGACTCAAACCTGCATTTTGTAAAATTAGTATTTCTTTTAAAATATTTATTATGAAAAAAAAATAAAATACAGTAGAACTTTTCAACAACCTGATCAAGAGACTGGCTCAAACAAAAGCCAGCATACTGCACAAACAACATACAAATTATTCAGTAACAAACTCATTTGTAATGTAAAAGTATAATTTGACCTTTTGTCTTTTATTAAATAAGGGTTTGATGTTGTATAATTTCACTAATCATATTTTTTCATGTCTATTTTAAGAAGAGAAATTACCTAATATCAAATACTGAAACAATGTCTTCCAAGATTGGCTCAAACAAAAGCCAGCATACTGCACCAGCATACTGCACCAGCATACTGCACAAACAACATACAAATGACCCACTACCAAATACTGAAACAATGTATTCCAATGTCAAGGGAGAAACAAGCATGTTTTAAAAAAAAACGTTTTACGTAAAAACACTATAAATAGAGATGGTCTTTTCTTCCATGTGCTCCTAAGGTACCTACACCAGCTGAATATCAAAGGCAGATTCACTCAAAATGCAACCATGAACTTACCAGAAGAAGCTGTTTGGACAGAGATCTTCTTCAGTTTCTCTCTCTGATGGTTGAAGTTTGGAGATCAGACTCACTGTTCAATGAACTTGGCTAACATTGACGCACGATCAAGTAGTGTTGATATATAAATGATCTTGGCTAATATGGACACGTGATCAAGTATTATTAATATATAAATGAGCTTGGCTAGCTCAGACACACATGCACAGGTAGAGCTGGTGCATTTGCACAATGGAAGAAGTGACACGCCTCTTTGTATCAAAAGCGTCTCATGAACAGCTCAGTCAATCATACATTCTCAGAAAAAATGATACATAAAGTAGGATACCTAAAAAGGTACAAACGCTTATGTCACTGGGGTGGTACCCTATAGGTACATTATATTTACCCATTGCCGTCAACACATAATTAATTTCTACCTTTTTTGGTTGAAAAGGTACTTATTAGTGCCCAAATAGAACATTATTGTACTTTCAGGCACATTTGGGAAATTTGTTCCTTAAAAAAATTTACCTCCACTGTACCTTTATTTCTGAGTGTAGAATGATCAAAGTTAAAATGTTGCATCTATCAGTAATCATTTTAGTAATTAAATGACCAGTTTTTCGGTTAGACCATATTCACAATTACAAGGTTTCAATAATTTCTTAATAAATGAGCTGATATTGATGAGATAAGCTATCAGTGGAAATGGGGAATATTTGCATATTTATTTAAATAACCTCCCATCCAGCCTGTATGTTCAAATGCAAAGGTAACGCACAGTGTTTCAGATAAAACACTGAACATGATGCAGGGGGAATAATACACACCATCATGCAGCTCTCTCATATTTTTACACAAACACAATGAGCCAAATAATTTATGGATTTACATAAAGATCCAATAAATAATGCATTTATCTTTTGTCTGTAGTGTTCTGTAACTGTAGGGAACTGGCGAGTCTCGAACCCCGGGGTCTCCAGCGTGGTGCTGTGCTGTAACCACCAAGCTATGGGCACTTTCACATTGTGTGGGGCAGTTAGACAGGCTCTTAAGCATGTAGCTATAGTGTACTTTGAGGTGAGACTAGATTAATCAGACATTCTCATTGGCAGATCAGATATTCTTATCCAATGGGGAGAATTATTATTTGAGGGCATGGAGCATTTTTCATGATGAAATCGGCAGGAAGAAGAATAAGAAGAAGAAGATGAGGAAGAAGAAGAAGAAGAAGAAAAAGAAAAATAGTAAAAATAATCCAAGTTTGGGGCTTTATTGTGTGGATGTGTGAAGTTGTACCTGAATTCTGTGTGGTTACATGAGGTCAGAACATACAGAAGTTCATATTTTTAAGGGCTGAGAGTCTGTGGTCATTGTGGTTATTTCTGTAGGAAACCCAGTAATGTGCTGCATAGGTATGGGGCATGCCCCGCCAAGCCATAACTTGGCAGATGGCATACCTGCCATCCCAATTGGATTATCTGTTTCAGGTTATGTTAATTCTATCTTCATTCATAATCTACACAATTGTCATATGTTTGACATTTGTCAAATAACGTTCCACAGGTAAACAGGTGATGCTATCATGATTGGGTATGAAAGGATATCAAAAGACTCTTGATATTTTATTTTCAGCGATATTATAACCTCTCTGCATTTGAATGGATCTCGATGGGAATTGGGGGGTGGGACTAGATTAAGCTGTAAATTACATGGGAATAGTATGGAATCCATGGTTGGCTGAGTGATGTTTTGAGGCTCGTTTGATACCTCAGACCCTTGATTACTTACAGCCACTCTGCTGCCAGATATGCAGTAGATATGGATGGATCACTTGGAGGCTTGTTTCTCCTGGCTTATTTTGAGCTTCCCAGTCTTTTTTTTGCCCCTGTCCCAACTTTTTTGGAAGGTGTTGCAGGCATCAAATTCAGAATTAGCATATATTTACAAAAATCAATTATGTCGATAAGGTAAAACATTAAATATATTTTCTGTGTACTGTTTTCAATTAAATAAACTCCTCAAAAAAAGTTTGGAAACGTTATTTCGGTCGATTATTCCTCCCCTTTAATAATACTAATTGGTATTGTATTTTATATCGTTGGAAAGCCTGATTAGTCACCTTTACAACGAGGTACAACTTGTAAGGATCATGCATTGGTGGAATGAGCAACACAGCTAACCGTGTGGGTAGCGGCCCAAAAAAATGTGCCAAAATCCCCTGACCAAGTTCCGTGAGACTGGTGAAGTCAAAGACAGACCACGAAGTGGCCGTCCCAGGAAGACAACACCCCAAGAAGACCGGTTCCTCACCCTTGCTTCACTGAGGAACTGTAGGCTTTCTTCCAGAGATTTACAGGCAAGATTTGCACAACGGTACCACAGACAGATCTCTGATCAGACAGTGAGGAACAGACTGCACATGGCCGGACTTCGTGCTTATAAGGCTGCCAGGAAGCCTGCAATGACTGCCCTTCACCGTCAGGCCCGTTTGCGCTGGTGTCGACAGCACCGACAGTGGAACCTAAGAATGTGGGGCAACGTCATTGTGGCAGGGTGGGCGTGGTTAGCCTCTGCTTGCAGAGAGAGAGTGAGCGGAGCGGTTCTCGGACCCGGAACCACAGCTGTCATGAGTTAATCAGGACAGCACGATAATTAACAATTGAATGATTGTTGGATTGTTGCCTGATTGCTTTGACAGTGAGCCTGGGCTTTAAAGGAGGGAAGCCGGAGAGGAAAGGGGGCTGGCCGATGACGGGAGGGAAACGGAGAAACGTTTCCAAGCAAACCGTAGCCAGCATTACTGAATAAAGTGTTTGGGTGGACAATTTCCGTGTACTGCCTGTTCTTCCGCGAGGGTGGCACTCGATCCTTGCCACAGTCATGTTCAGTGATGAATCAAGGTTCTGTCTGCGGAAGCTGGATGGCAGGATCAAAGTATGGAGACGGCGTGGAGAACGCTATGCAGATTGCTGCACAGATCGCGTGACACCTTTCAATGGGGGCAGTGTCATGGTGTGGGGCGGTATCTCTCTCACAGGCAAAACAGAACTTGTCATCATTGAAGGCAATCTCAATGCAGTGAGATATCGGAATGAGATTCTGGAGCCAGTGGCGATCCCATATTTCCAGAATCTGGGACCTAACTCCATCCTCCAGGATGACAACGCTCGCCCCCACAGAGCCAGGATCATCACAGAATACCTCCAGAATTTGGGAGTGGAGAGGATGGAATGGCCTGCCGTGAGTCCAGACCTCAACCCAATTGAACACCTGTGGGATCAGCTTGGGCATGCTGTACGTGCCAGAGTGACTAACGCAACCATGTTGGCTGACTTGCGGCAAATCCTGGTTGAGGAATGGGATGCCATCCCACAGCAGTGTGTGACAAGGCTGGTGACCAGCATGAGGAGGAGGTGCCAAGCTGTTGTGACTGCGTATGGATCTTCCACACGCTACTGAGGTCCCTGACAGTGTAAAATGAATAAAGTGTAAAAATGGCCAATATGTGTTGTTTTTTCCTTATTACTGTGGGAGAGTGCAATCATCCAATCCACCAAGCAACTCAAAACGAGAGTGAATACCAACAGAAGAATATTGCAGGGGATTTTGGCACATTTTTTTGGGCCGCTACCCACACGGTTAGCTGTGTTGCTCATTCCACAAATGCATGATCCTTACAAGTTGTACCTCGTTGTAAAGGTGACTAATCAGGCTTTCCAGCGATATAAAATACAATACCAATTGGTATTATTAAAGGGGAGGAATAATCGACCGAAATAACATTTCCAAACTTTTTTTGAGGAGTTTATATGTAAAAGAGAATTTACAAATCACTGCTTTGTGCTTTTATTAGCATTTTATACATACTGTCCCTTTTTTTTTGGAATTGGGGCTGTATTAGGAACTACTTCCTCACTAGTTTGGAAAGAGTTTTACGGGATTTCTTACGCACACTGCTTGCAAAGTGAGGGGACAGGACACATAGTAGACAGAGGTCTGAGTGGACAGGGGACAGTGGACAGGGCACATAGTAGATAGAGGTCTGAGTGGACAGGGGACAGTGGACAGGACACATAGTAGACAGGGGTCTGAGTGGACAGGGGACAGTGGACAGGACACATAGTAGACAGGGGTCTGAGTGGACAGGGGACAGTGGACAGGACACATAGTAGACAGAAGTCTGAGTGGACAGGGGACAGTGGACAGGACACATAGTAGACAGAGGTCTGAGTGGACAGGGGGACAGTGGACAGGACACATAGTAGACAGGGGTCTGAGTGGACAGGAGGTCTGAGTGGACAGGGGGACAGTGGACAGGGAACAGGAGTCGTATTAACAATTGTTAAACATAGTGGTGGATCATTAATAACCTCCCATCCAGTCTGTATGTTCAAATGCAAAGGTAACGCACAGTGTTTCAGATAAAACACTGAACATGATGCAGGGGGAATAATACACACCATCATGCAACTCTCTCATATTTTTACACAAACACAATGAGCCAAATCATTTATCGATTTACATAAAGATCCAATAAATAATGCATTTATCTTTTGTCTGTAGTGTTCTGTAACTGTAGGGAACTGGCGAGTCTCCAACCCCGGGTCTCCAACGTGGTGCAGTGCTGTAACCACCAAGCTATGGGCACTTTCACATTGTGTGGGGCAGATGACTTCCTGACCCACTTTGAGGGGAAGGTGGCCGCGATCCGGAACTCCTTCACGCATCCGGTGACACCCCACATCCCCCATACTGAACCCATCGCTACACTGTCGTCCTTCAAGACTCTGGAGGACTCCGATGTGCTCGAGCTGGTGACGCGCCATCGCGCAACCACCTGTCCGCTAGACCCCATACCTTCAGCAGTCCTCCAGTCTATATCTGCTGAGCTCCTTCCATATCTGTCCTCCATTATTAACACCTCCCTAATCTGTGGCCATGTTCCTGCTGCCTTTAAAACTGCCCGTGTAACCCCACTCCTTAAAAAACCTAGCCTAGATCCCGCTGATGTCAGGAACTA
Source organism: Synaphobranchus kaupii (assembly GCA_029718625.1). NCBI lineage: Eukaryota > Metazoa > Chordata > Actinopteri > Anguilliformes > Synaphobranchidae > Synaphobranchus > Synaphobranchus kaupii. The sequence continues at coordinate 6,968,074 of CM056394.1, read as the reverse complement.
CCGTCCTGTATCTCTCTTGCCTTTCCTGTCCAAAACAATTGAACGTGCTGTCCTTAACCAACTGTCTGTTTTTCTCCACCAGAACAACCTGCTTGACCCGCATCAGTCTGGCTTCAGAACCGGCCATTCCACTGAAACTGCTCTCCTGGCTGTGACTGAGGCACTCGCCACTGCTAGAGCCTCCTCCCTCTCCTCTGTTCTGATTCTCCTTGACCTGTCTGCGGCATTTGACACGGTCAACCACAAACTCCTGATCTCCACACTCGATGAGATGGGCATTTCTGGAACTGCCCTCTCTTGGTTTGTATCGTATCTCACTGATAGATCCTACCAAGTCTCCTGGAAGGGTTCCGTCTCTGCTCCCCATCCCCTGTCTACAGGAGTCCCGCAGGGATCTGTACTGGGTCCTCTGCTGTTCTCTATGTATACTATGTCTCTTGGCTCAGTAATCCATTCACATGGCTTCTCATACCATAGCTATGCTGACGATACTCAACTCTTCCTCTCTTTCCCTCCCTCTACCCCACAGGTTAAGGAGAGGATATCTGCTTTTCTGACTGACATCTCTGAGTGGATGGCTACCCATCACCTGAAGCTCAACCTTGACAAGACAGAGCTCCTCTTCATGACGTACAAGACCTCCCCACTACATGACCTCTCCATCACCGTTGATGGGACCGTGGTGGCTGCCTCCCGCTCTGCAAGGAACCTGGGGGTGGTCCTGGACGACCGGCTGGACTTCAAAGAGCACATCAGGGCGACGGCACAGTCCTGCAGGTTCCTCCTGTACAACATCAGGAGGATTCGACCGTACCTGACCACCTACTCCACCCAGCTTCTTGTCCAGACCATGGTCACCTCACGCCTGGAGTACTGCAACTCCCTGCTCGCAAGCCTACCGGCCTGCGCCATTCTGCCTCTTCAACTGATCCAGAATGCAGCTGCCCGGCTTGTGTTCAACCTCCCAAAATTTTCCCATGTAACCCCCCTGTTGAGGTCTCTCCACTGGCTGCCAGTTGCAGCCAGGATCAGGTTCAAAGTTCTGACCCTGGCCTACACTGCAGCCAATAGGACAGGCCCCGCCTACCTGCAGGACTTAATCCAGAACTATGTCCCTGCTCGACCACTTCGCTCTTCTACAGCAGGGCGACTGGCACTTCCCCCCCTCCGTGTCAAAGGCTCTCGCTTGTTCCGACTGCGGAGTTTTTCCACATTAGCTCCTCAGTGGTGGAATGAACTTCCCATTCCCCTACGTTCTACTCCAACCCTGCCTGCATTCCGTCGAGGCCTGAAGACACACCTCTTCAGACTCCACCTTGACTGATATCCTCACCTAGGAATATCAGTTCCCTGTATACTAGTTCCCTGTGTTTTCCTGTCTGTTTATTATAGTTTATACTAGTATTTGGAATGGAAGTGTGGTGTTGCTGATTTGCCCACAGCTTACTGTGAACTACAGTCGATGTTCATTGCTAGGGATAGCTGCTACATTATGCGAAGGATGTGCTTTGCCTTGTCTGTTCTGTAGTGATCTTGATGATGTCTCTACGCACTTACTGTACGTCGCTTTGGATAAAAGCGTCTGCTAAATAAATGTAATGTAATGTAATGTTTAATGATATGGCAGGCCATGTCATGGTAATCACTTAGTCTGACAATTGCTGTCCATGGTCGTACAAAGAAATCCATTTTACAAGAGGCTTATTCCCCCCTGATGTCTCCATTTTCCAATATGATAACACCCCCATACACACTGCTAAACAAATTCAACACACTGCTAAACAAATTCAACACACTGATAAACAAGTTCAACACACTGCAAAAAAAATTCAACACACAAATTCAAAACGCTGATAAATTCTACACACTGCGAAACAAATTCAACACAGTGCTAAATAAATAAATAAATTCTACACACTGCTAAACAAATTCAACAAAATGATAAACAAATTCAAAAGTGGTTTCCTGAACACCAGGATGAAGTCATACGCCTTCCATCCATGACCTCCACAATCACCAGATCTAAACATGATTGAACTTGTATGGGAAGTTATGGAGCAAAGACTGCAAAGTAGACTCCCACCACCTTCACCACTCAAAGGACTGGTGGCTTCCTTCTTGAAGAGTGAGCCAATATCCTAGTACACGGTTCTGAACTTGTATGACAGCGTCCAACACCCCTCTATCTACAGAAGCTGATATAGAGGCAGTTAAAATAGGCCTAGCCTGTCTAGAAGCATAATGGTAGCCCGCATATTGCTTTCAAAATAAATTTTAAAAAGAAATCTAAGCATTGATGTTCAGATTATCTGTTTTAGGTTCATTATCCTTCCGAATAAGGTAGACATGGTTCAGAACAGCATTCTAATAAGGACTGAAGCTGTTCTGAAGGTGAAGGGTCGCCATATTCTTTATGACGTTATATTCATATATCTGAAGTGTTTCCACTATTGTTTCAAACCCCTGTATTTCCTTTTATAAAAGCATGTTCTAGACACTGGTAACATTTTCAGTTGGAACAGTGGACGTCTCTCTGCTCTCCTTGTGAGTGCAGATTCTCCTACAGCATTGTGGGACCTTCAGTGTGTATCTGGTATCTTTCTTAATTAAGATGTACAGTAGGGCGTCTATTAAGGGGCTGATATCCAGGAACATGGATGCAACGAAACTTATTTTCTCGCAAATATAACAATAACCTGATACATTTGTAGTCCAATATAAAAGTGCAAATATGAATGGAAAGAACAGAACTAAATATATGAGCAGGACGAGTGCCAGTGTACCCAGAATCCTTTTCTTCTCTGTGTGTGGGACTGAGATGGAGTGGGAGAGGGCTCTCCACGTGGCCCCCAGGAAGAACACAAAAAGTGGCAGAGGGAGGAGGAAGAGGAAGGAGATACATCCTGTAAATATGAGATCGACGTAAAGGGAAAACATGCTGAAATACCCAGCTACCAATAAGGGCAGGTCAGACACATAGACAGCCAGTGAGATGAGGATGGAGTGTTTGATAGTGCGGCGACATCGATACCACAAAGGATGCACAACCAGGAGGTATCTCTCCAGCGCAATACAAACCATGAACAGAATACTGGCTACTAAACCAAAAAGGAATAAAAGAAAGCATGCATTATACTCAACGTCATTCTTTGAATACATACATGATATAATTCTTCCAATGATCTGTATTAAATCTGAAATGAGGAGGTTTATGACATAAACAGGTGTGACATTGTCAGCCTTGACCTGATGATACAGGGCAAACACTGCCCAGCAGATAACTGGCAGCTCAATGCATATAGTTACTATGTTAAACACATGTTCTACGGAGATCAGAGAGTCAATATTATTCATCTCCATGTAGTCATGTGTAAATGTGGGGTTATTCCCCAAGCCAGTCTCATATGACATGTTCTTCAGAGACTCAAGTGTTGAATTAAAGTTGTCCATAGTGTCCAGTTCAGCTCTTCGGTTTTAACTGTTGTGATTCTTCATGTCCTGAAGACTACAGTGGCCACCCTAAAGAGAGACAAGAGCATTAAACATGTCTGTCTGTGTGTACATGTGTCTGTGTGTGCATGTCTGTCTGTGTGTACATGTGTCTGTCTGTGGGTACATGTGTCTGTCTGTGTATACATGTGTCTGTCTGTGTGTACATATGACGATTTGTCATTTGTGTCAACAATCATATTTAAAATTTACAATTAAAAAAAAAATCTACACATTTTTTTCTTTTTTTTGAAACATACTTTCATGAAAGAAACATAATATTGTGTTGACAAAATAATAATATTGTAAGATTGATGTTCTGTTCATTCGGTTTTCAGAATTTCCCCAGAAAAAGAGAAAAATTGTTATTTCACACATGTGTGGCGACACAAACTTACACAGATTTCTGTAGAATTTCTCTTTCACTACAAAAAGTGAAATTTAAAGTCTCAAATTAGCCTAACCTCCATGTCTTTAGACTGTTGGCGGAAACCGGAGTACCCAGAGGAAACCCACATGGACACGGAAGAACATGGAAACTCCGCACAGAAAGGCCCCTGGCCGGGATTAGAACCCAGGATCTTCTTGTGATGTGACAGTGCTAACCACAGCACCACCGTGCCAGTAATTTGTTTTTGTTTTTTCATGAAACTTATTTTCCTTCATTGTCCATACCTGTAGGCCAAATGAGATGAATACATGTTTGTTTCTGACATGGGCCAAACATGCTCCATCCTGTGCTGAATGCTCTATTGATGCTGCTCCAAGACAACAACTGCCAGTGAGTCACAGCCACTACCCTGTCTGTGAGTTGGGCTGACACTTTCTGTACTGCCAGCGAGTCACAGCCGCTACCCCGTTAAGTTGATGCTAATTTCCAATGGAGTGGCGTAATAAAAATAATACAATAGTTATTTCTTGTGTAAAAGAAAAAAATCCAAAAACAGGGTCGCGAGAACACAGGCAGGGGTCCAAACCAGGGAGTCAGAGGAACACAAAGAAAACAAAACAGACTGGAAACAAAACAAAACAACAACAGGCAAAGAACTTGGGAAACAAAAACTAGAAAACAGAAACTACAGAATAAACAAAACGGCTCGGGCAGAAACTCGGAAAAACAGAAGATAAAACAGAAGCAAAATATCATATGAGGAACACGCGAAGAACACTGAAATGACAAGGTATATATACACAGAGGGAGACAGACATAATGGGAATCAGGTGTGTAGAAGCAGGGAGGGGAGATTGCTCACAGGTGAGAACAGTGAGGGTTAACAGGGACCAATAAAACAATGACAGGGGAAACGTAAGACACGGACTGGAATACACAGACACAATGATAACAAACGGCCTGGAGTTAGCAGGTAAACAAGTGCACAGCTCAGATTGGAGGAACACGAAAGTGGACACGTGCAGAGAATGCGAAATCACAGATCGATGCAGGGATAGGATAACGAGGAGGGAAATGACAGCTGCAGGTAGAAACTCAAGATGAATTAGTAATGTTAGTAGTGAACTCTAGAACCCTAATGTTAGTAGGTTAGTATTATATACACATATAAATAAAGCCAGAAGGAAGAAAACGAGATATACGAAATACAGAAGAAACCTGAATGTTCCCAAAATCCCCCGAATAGTGCAATGACAAAGACAGGTGGTGGAATCTCAGAAACATGGAACGCGGACTGACAATCGCGAGGGAAAGAAAACAGGAAAAATAATAACAAATGAAGAAATAAACAGACAGATTACAGGATCCTAACACCTAGGCTGCGAAGCTGGCTCATCTACCGCTGATAGGTGTGCGAGTGCAGCGGTGGCACATGTGTCGCTTAAGTCCGGTGCAGAAGCTGCGGCCAGGGCCATGACTGCAGGGGGGGAGGCGCGGTTGATCTGGATTCAGTGGCAGAAACATGCTCGACGACTTGAGACGCGTCGTGCTCTTCTAGTCGTGGTCTTTTGAAACAACTTAATAGAGAGCTTTGTTTCGCCATTTTAAGATAGGCTACTCTAGGCAACTGAAGTAGTCTAAGTTTAGTTAGCTAGCTAGCAAACGACAGGCTCCTCGCGCGCACGCACAATAACTTCGGCACTTTTAAGGTGACACAGCTACACGACAGACTCAAGAACATAGGCTAGCCTACATTGTAACGAACGTGATAAGATGATTGGTTGGGGGTGCGCTCACAATAATACCTAATTAAATATTGATATATTTATGAAATATAAATGCAGACTGGTTAATAATACTTATACAACGGTTTTTAAAAATAAAAAAAACATTTAAAAAAGACCTAACTGATTAGGTGGGCAGGGGTTCCAAGTGGTTGGCGGTCGCCCACCCGTGCCTCCGCGGCTGCACGCCACGCATACAGTGCAGTGTTGTAAGTTACAGTAGGTTATACGAGTGTTTAGCTAATGTGGGGTAACTAGTACAGCTGTCAGTGTTCAGCAAGTTAACATTTAGCTATTTGAAATCCATTAACTCAGTTAGATTTTCGTACTTGAACTCAAAACGAACAATTGTTATTATCAGTCTGTTAACGTTATTCAAAAGATTACCACAATTTGCAGATAGCCTGCTTGCTATCGTAAAGATGTAAGAAATTATAGCTGCTTACTGCAGAGTAGGGCTAGCCATGATCTAACAGGACAACAAATAAGTTACATATGCAACAGAGCCTGTAAAATATATGTAAGTTTGTGTAACAAACAAAAATGCACTTACTATATGTTAAATAGGGGTTGTTGTTGAGAAATTATATGTTTTTGAATAAAAACAACCTTGCAATAATTGCAGGGAACATAGTTTAAGTTTCTAATATTGGTGGGCACCAAAATGATTTTTCAGACGGAAAAAAACATATTGTTTGACTTGGGTGGATCAGTACAAGTTCTGTACAAGTTCAATTTCAGTGTGTTTTTTTGTAAATTTACTTCCATAAATAAACTATGCAAATTATGTCACACACAAATGCTATCTTATCTCCTTGGTGCTTGAGCTTTATTTTCTGAAAATATTTTGGATGTTCAACACTTATAGACCCAGATTATATATTCATGAAAACAGAGTGACCCAAGTCTCTCCCGCATGTGAGTACAGTACCGTGTGTGTGTGTGTGTGTGTGTGTGTGTGTGTGTGTGTGTGTGTGTGTGTGTGTGTGTGTGTGTGTGTGTGTGTGCGAGAAAGAAATTGAGCTGCAGTTCCAAGGTAGAGACACTGGCTATTCATAGTATGTTAAAGAATTCTAGGGTTGTAACCCTAGTGGACCACACTATCTGCCACATTGAAGAACTCCAGGTTAAGTGAATTATCACTTCTACCTGTAATCAGCAATCATAGGATTCATTCATGCTCCTTAGATGCCAGGTTAGGGTTACACACTCATTTTCTGTCATGGTCTATGGACCCCCTGAAGTAGCCTTGGCCACCCCCTGGCCATCCCATGTATAAAACTCTAGTTCCGCCACTGTCCAAGACGCGTTTTCAACACAATTTAGCCGTCCATGGATGACTGTTGTTCACTGGGTATGGACAGTGCTCTTACAGGCTATACCACTCAGACACCCCATTAATAAATTTAAAAGAAAAAAGTATTTTAAACTTTAGACACTTTTATTGAAAAGCTATCAACGGAATACTGCATTAGAAAAAACAACACAGTGTGCAAACAAGGCAAAACAACGTCAGAAAAAAGGAGTTGGAACTCGACTATGAATGATCAGTATTTACACAGAAAAAATGCCAAAGAACTATAATAAAAACAACAAAAATGGTAAAAAATTGACATTTTTATAAAAGTAGAGTCCTGGGAGGCCGTACACACACCGGAACATTCCGTCTGAGCTAAGGGGCTTATTGCAGCTGCTGTTAGTGGTAGGATTGGCTGGGTCTATTGGCAGAGGTGGCTGCCAGTTCTTACAGGAGAGAGCAGGTTGTGTGTTTGTGTGTAGAACAAGGTGAGTGTGCAGGTGTTCATCTGGAAACCACCTGTATCCAAGCCTGATGCACAAACATGCATAACCTGGTGTAAGGAACACTACACTGGCCCCCTGAGCAATTGGAAAAAGTACTAAGTTATGTTATCTTTTAAACTGTTAAACATGGTGGTGGATCTGTAATGGAGTGGGCGGCCATTTCATGGTAATCATTGAGTCCGACAATTGCTGACCATGATCGTATAACAGCTAAGGAATATGAAGCCATTTTGAAAGAGGCCAGATGCACCCTATGGTGCAAACACTATTCCCCCCTGATGTTCCCATATTCCAAGATTATAACACCTCCATACACTATGCTAAACAAATTCTACAAACTGATAAACAAATTCTACACACTGCTATACAAATTCTACACACTGCTAAACAAATTCTACACACTGCTAAACAAATTCAACACACTGCTAAACAAAATAAACGCACTGCTAAACAAATTCAACACACTGCTAAACAAATTAAACACACTGCTAAACAAATTCTACACACTGCTAAACAAATTCTACACACTGCTAAACAAATTCTACACACTGCTAAACAAATTAAACGCACTGCTAAACAAATTCTACACACTGCTAAACAAATTCTACACACTGCTAAACAAATTCTACACACTGATAAACAAATTCTACACACTGCTAAACAAATTCTACAAACTGATAAACAAATTCTACACACTGCTAAACAAATTCAACACACTGCTAAACAAATTAAACGCACTGCTAAACAAATTCAACAAACTGATAAACACATTCTACACACTGATGAACAAAGTCTACACTGCTAAACAAATTAAACACACTGCTAAACAAATTCTGAACCCTGCTAAACAAATTCTACACACTGATAAACAAATTCTACACACTGCTAAACAAATTCTGAACCCTGCTAAACAAATTCTACACACTGCTAAACAAATTCTACACACTGCTAAACAAATTCTACACACTGCTAAACAAATTCTACACACTGCTAAACAAATTCTACACACTGCTAAACAAATTAAACACACTGCTAAACAAATTCAACAAACTGATAAACACATTCTACACACTGATGAACAGTCTACACTGCTAAACAAATTAAACACACTGCTAAACAAATTCTAAACCCTGCTAAACAAATTCTACACACTGCTAAACAAATTCTACACACTGCTAAACAAATTCTACACACTGCTAAACAAATTCAACACACTGCTAAATAAATTCAACACACTGCTAAATAAATTCAATGCACTGCTAAACAAAATCTACACACTGCTAAACAAATTAAACACACTGCTAAACAAATTCAACACACTGCTAAACAAATTCTACACACTGCTAAACAAATTAAACACACTGCTAAACAAATTCAACAAACTGATAAACACATTCTACACACTGATAAACACATTCTACACACTGATGAACAAATTCAACAAACTGATAAACACATTCTACACACTGATGAACAAAGTCTACACTGCTAAACAAATTAAACACACTGCTAAACAAATTCTAAACCCTGCTAAACAAATTCTACACACTGCTAAACAAATTCTACACACTGCTAAACAAATTCAACACACTGCTAAATAAATTCAACACACTGCTAAATAAATTCAATGCACTGCTAAACAAAATCTACACACTGCTAAACAAATTAAACACACTGCTAAACAAATTCAACACACTGCTAAACAAATTCTACACACTGCTAAACAAATTAAACACACTGCTAAACAAATTCAACAAACTGATAAACACATTCTACACACTGATAAACACATTCTACACACTGATGAACAAATTCAACAAACTGATAAACACATTCTACACACTGATGAACAAAGTCTACACTGCTAAACAAATTCAAGAGTGGCTTCCTGAACACCAGGATAAAGTCAAACACCTTCCATCCACGACCTCCACACGACCTCCACAATCACCAGATCTAAACATGACCTCCACAATCACCAGATCCATCCACGACCTCCACAATCACCAGATCTAAATATGATTGAACTTGTATGGGAAGTTATGGAGCAAAGAGTGCAAAATAGACTTCCACCTCCTTTCCTTCTTGGAAAGAGTGATCCGATATCCTAGTACACGGTTCAGAACTTGTATGACAGCATTCGAAGAAGGACTGAAGCTGTTCTGAAGGTGATAGATAGATAGATAGATAGATAGATAGAATAGGATAGAATAACTTTTATCTTCCCTTTAGGGAACTTCAGTTGTAGCCACCAGAATCAACAAAAAAGACATAGACAGTGGGGCAGACCCACAACACACAAACAAACATATCAAATAAAGACATTCAATAGAATCATTGCATTAATCAAACTAATTACGTGAATTAAAGTGGAATACAGCCAAACGTCATGAATAAAAATAGCCCCCGCTGTCCCGAGATGTCCATTATCATTATGCAGTCCAACGCACGAACTCCGCCTCCACGACTTTCCTCCATACACAGCGTTGCTGTACACTGTCGAAACGGAGCACCGAACTGTGTCAGCCTTCCAACTCGTGCATGTGTGCATGTGTGTGTCTGTGTGTACATGTGTCTGTCTCTATGTACATGTGTCTGTGTGCATGTGTGTGTCTGTGTGTACATGTGTCTGTCTCTGTACATGTGTCTGTCTGTGTGTGCATGTGTGTGTCTGTGTGTACATGTGTCTGTCTGTGTGTACATGTGTGTGTCTGTGTGTACATGTGTCTGTCTGTGTGTACATGTGTCTGTCTGTGTGTACATGTGTCTGTCTCTATGTACATGTGTCTGTGTGCATGTGTGTGTCTGTGTGTACATGTGTCTGTCTCTGTACATGTGTCTGTCTGTGTGTGCATGTGTGTGTCTGTGTGTACATGTGTCTGTCTGTGTGTACATGTGTGTGTCTGTGTGTACATGTGTCTGTCTGTGTGTACATGTGTCTGTCTGTGTGTACATGTGTCTGTCTCTATGTACATGTGTCTGTGTGCATGTGTGTGTCTGTGTGTACATGTGTCTGTCTCTGTACATGTGTCTGTCTGTGTGTGCATGTGTGTGTCTGTGTGTACATGTGTCTGTATGTACGTACATGTATCTCTCTGTGTGTACATGTGTCTGTCTGTGTGTGCATGTGTGTACATGTGTCTGTCTGTGTGTGCATGTGTACGTCTGTGTACATGTGTCTGTCTGTGTGTACATGTGTCTGTCTCTGTACATGTGTCTGTTTGTGTGTGCATGTGTGTGTCTGTGTGTACATGTGTCTGTCTGTATGTACGTACATGTGTCTGTCTGTGTGTACATGTGTCTGTCTGTGTGTGCATGTGTGTGTCTGTGTGTACATGTGTCTGTCTGTGTGTACATGTGTGTGTCTGTGTGTACATGTGTCTGTCTCTGTACATGTGTCTGTCTGTGTGTGCATGTGTGTGTCTGTGTGTACATGTGTCTGTCTGTATGTACGTACCTGTGTCTGTCTGTGTGTACATGTGTCTGTCTGTGTGTGCATGTGTCTGTCTGTGTGTGCATGTGTCTGTCTGTGTGTGCATGTGTGTGTCTGTGTGTGCATGTGTGTGCATGTGTCTGTCTGTGTGTACATGTGTCTGTCTCTGTACATGTGTCTGTCTGTGTGTGCATGTGTGTGTCTGTGTGTACATGTGTCTGTCTGTATGTACGTACATGTGTCTGTCTGTGTGTACATGTGTCTGTCTATGTGTGTGTCTGTGTGTACATGTGTCTGTCTGTGTGTACATGTGTCTGTCTGTGTGTGCATGTGTATGTCTGTGTGTGCATGTGTGTGTCTGTGTGTGCATGTGTCTCTGTGTGCATGTGTGTGTCTGTGTGTGCATGTGTGTGTCTGTGTGTGCATGTGTCTGTCTGTGTGTGCATGTGTCTGTCTGTGTGTGCATGTGTCTGTCTGTGTGCATGTGTGTGTGTCTGTGTGTGCATGTGTGTGTCTGTGTGTGCATGTGTCTGTCTGTGTGTGCATGTGTGTGTCTGTGTGTGCATGTGTGTGTCTGTGTGTACATACTGTACAAAGTGCCTGATGAGCAAAAGATTATCAATATTTTTATTTTGTGTCAACATTCATTTTTTACATTTACATTTTTATTTTGAATCAAAATATATATATTTTTTCCTTTTTTGAAACACACTTTCAAGAAAGAAACATTATATTATGCTGACAAATAGTATTGCAAGATTGATTGATTTTATTACCTCTTGAACTGGTGGGGATGGAGATGAATTACGATGGCAACAAGAGGCTTTTTGGATATTTATCCTCGGTGCTGAAGCTACTCTAGGTTTAAATGAGGAGCAAGGTCATGCTTGTTAATTTAAATTAAATTTTTAAAAAAATTTCTGCATGATACAAATCAGGAATTTCCTTAGAAAGAGAACAATTGTTTTTTTCACACACACGCATGTGCTGACACAAACTCACAGATGTCTTTAGATTTTTTTCTTTTTCACTTTTTCATTTACATGTAAAAATATAAGTTTTCTACAAAAAGTGAAATTATATTTAAGGCAGAACAGAATATAGGACATGTTAGACATGACGTTCATGATATTAGACCTCTAGGTATGAATACAAACTCATAGGGCCCTATCTTACACCCGGCGCTAACTCAAACGCAAGTGTCTTTGCTATCTTACACCCGGCGCTAACTCAAACGCAAGTGTCTTTGCTATCTTACACCCGGCGCTAACTCAAACACAAGTGTTTTTGCTATCTTACACCCGGCGTTAACTCAAACGCAAGTGTCTTTGCTATCTTACACCCGGCGCTAACTCAAACGCAAGTGTCTTTGCTATCTTACACCCGGCGCTAACTCAAACGCAAGTGTCTTTGCTATCTTACACCCGGCGTTAACTCAAACGCAAGTGTCTTTGCTATCTTACACCCGGCGCTAACTCAAACGAAAGTGTCTTTGCTATCTTACACCCGGCGCTAACTCAAACGCAAGTGTCTTTGCTATCTTACCCCCGGCGCTAACTCAAACGCAAGTGTCTTTGCTATCTTACACCCGGCGCTAACTCAAACGCAAGTGTCTTTGCTATCTTACACCCGGCGCTAACTCAAACGCAAGTGTCTTTGCTATCTTACACCCGGCGCTAACTCAAACGCAAGTGTCTTTGCTATCTTACACCCGGCGCTAACTCAAACGCAAGTATCTTTGCTATCTTACACCCGGCGCTAACTCAAACGCAAGTGTCTTTGCTATCTTACACCCGGCGCTAACTCAAACGCAAGTATCTTTGCTATCTTACACCCGGCGCTAACTCAAACGCAAGTGTCTTTGCTATCTTACACCCGGCGCTAACTCAAACGCAAGTGTCTTTGCTATCTTACACCCGGCGCTAACTCAAACGCAAGTGTCTTTGCTATCTTACACCCGGCGCTAACTCAAACGCAAGTGTCTTTGCTATCTTACACCCGGCGCTAACTCAAACGCAAGTGTCTTTGCTATCTTACACCCGGCGCTAACTCAAACGCAAGTGTCTTTGCTATCTTACACCCGGCGCTAACTCAAACGCAAGTGTCTTTGCTATCTTACACCCGGCGCTAACTCAAACGCAAGTGTCTTTGCTATCTTACACCCGGCGCTAACTCAAACGCAAGTGTCTTTGCTATCTTACACCCGGCGCTAACTCAAACGCAAGTGTCTTTGCTATCTTACACCCGGCGCTAACTCAAACGCAAGTGTCTTTGCTATCTTACACCCGGCGCTAACTCAAACGCAAGTGTCTTTGCTATCTTACCCCCGGCGCTAACTCAAACGCAAGTGTCTTTGCTATCTTACCCCCGCCGCTAACTCAAACGCAAGTGTCTTTGCTATCTTACACCCGCCGCTAACTCAAACGCAAGTGTCTTTGCTATCTTACACCCGCCGCTAACTCAAACGCAAGTGTCTTTGCTATCTTACACCCGCCGCTAACTCAAACGCAAGTGTCTTTGCTATCTTACACCCGCCGCTAACTCAAACGCAAGTGTCTTTGCTATCTTACACCCGCCGCTAACTCAAACGCAAGTGTCTTTGCTATCTTACACCCGCCGCTAACTCAAACGCAAGTGTCTTTGCTATCTTACACCCGCCGCTAACTCAAACGCAAGTGTCTTTGCTATCTTACACCCGGCGCAGGAAGGAATGGGAGCGAGTACTAATGCGAAAGGTCGGATTCGAACCAACAATGTCGCAAAGAGCACGGGAATACTACGGGTACGTCCCAATAGCCGAAAAATGCCACGTTTCCTCCTCCACTACCACTCCTCTACTCTACTTTATTAACTAAAATGTGGCCTGTTTAGTCCTAAAGTTGTCATCGCCATAGGCTACGTGTAGCCTAGCTACGGTTTTTATTTTGTTTTTTTTAAAGGGTTTCCGTGCTGTTATAGTTTTGACAGCTTCGCGTTATCATAGCTATGATGCAGCTTTTGCGAAAACTGGTATGCAGTAACAGACTAACCTTTTTATTTTCATTCATTTTTTGTTTTCAAAGAGGGCATTTCCCGGTATAATTGCTGACTTGTGGCGAAAGTGCCACCGTGGTGATAGATTTACCTTAACATCTGTCCGAAATTGTAAACAGGTCGTCGATTTTCACGGTAAGCAGAAATTTTATGACACCGTACTATCTGTTAGTAACACCTGTAGATACAGGATTTACACTGACAGGCTACAGCCTAATCACAACCTTCAGGCCAATTCCTGTGTGAAAATGATGCCTCATGCTCCCTGAACCACTCAAACCACAATTTGAGCCCGATGAATCTTGGCATTGTCGTCCTGGATTATGCCCATTGATAGGATAACTTGGTCATTCAGTACATTCACCTCCTCAGCTGACTTCATTTTATTGCTGCATAACGTTGCTGAGCCTAGACCTGACCAATTGAAGCAACCCCAGATCATAACACTGCCTCCAGAGGCTTGTACAGTGGGCACTATGCATAATGGGTGCAACGGCGACTTTTTTATTGGCCAGGCAGTGTATATCAACCTGTATTTCCTATCATATAGGACTTCCACCATATCACACATCCTGGCATAGAGACGCAATGATACAATTGCAATGACGCAATGATACAAGCCTAATGTTTTCCAAAAAACAACCAATGTACTTGTATAAAACGCAACACCTTGGAGACAAGAACTAACGTAAGCCTACCTTATGCGATGAGAAAAGATTTCACCATATCCCTGGTCGTGTCTCCCCATAAAGCTGGATCTGTAACGTTGTTGAACCAGTCCTCCTGAATTTATAATCCATACTTAGGTGCTGGTTGCGGGTTTTCAGGTTCAATCAAGTTGAGTTGAGGTGTGGCCATGTTAGCATCGTCCTCCTCGCCAGGCTCTTTGCTACTAACGTTAGTAGGGAGCCGACAAGTACGGACTTGTGGACTTGTGATTTAAATTTTGTCATAATTTTGCACCAGAATCAGCAGCAGCCAGTTTCAAGTGCAGGTGCTGGTGGAGAGCAGGAGAATCAGAGAGTTTAGAGGTGAGATTTACATATTTTAGAAAAAGTAATAAACACTTCTATTGTAACAATTTACAAAGTGCATCTTACACTTTAAAATTATAAGGCACCCATGTTTATCGTACAATTACATTTATTTCAATACGATCTGCACAGTGTGTATTTGACATCTTTCTTAATTAAGATGTACAGTAGGGCGTCCATTAAGGGGCTGACATCCAGCAATATGCAATGCAAGAAAATAGATTTTGTGGGAAAGATAATAACTGTCCCGTGATTCGTCAAACATATACAAAAGTGCTAATATGCTTG
The DNA here is from genome assembly GCA_029718625.1 of Synaphobranchus kaupii. Lineage (NCBI taxonomy): Eukaryota > Metazoa > Chordata > Actinopteri > Anguilliformes > Synaphobranchidae > Synaphobranchus > Synaphobranchus kaupii. Next base: position 6,952,819 of record CM056394.1, on the reverse strand, counting down.
GAAAGAACAGAACTAAATATATGAGCAGGACGAGTGCCAGTGTACCCAGAATCCTTCTCTTTGTGTGGGACTGAGATGGAGTGGGAGAGGGCTCTCCAGGTGGCCCCCAGGAAGAACACTAGAAGTGGCAGAGGGAGGATGAGGAAGGTGGAATATAATATAATTATGACCTGAAGGGAAAGGAAATCCCAACTGAAATACCCAGCGGTGAATATAAGCAGCTCAGAAATACCCAGCGGTGAATATAAGCAGCTCAGAAATACCCAGCGGTGAATATGAGCAGCTCTGAAATACCCAGCGGTGAATATGAGCAGCTCAGAAATACCCAGCGGTGAATATGAGCAGCTCAGAAATACCCAGCGGTGAATATGAGCAGCTCAGAAATACCCAGCGGTGAATATGAGCAGCTCTGAAATACCCAGCGGTGAATATGAGCAGCTCAGAAATACCCAGCGGTGAATATGAGCAGCTCAGAAATACCCAGCGGTGAATATGAGCAGCTCAGAAATACCCAGCGGTGAATATGAGCAGCTCAGACACATATACAGCCAGTGAGATGAGGATGGAGTGTTTGATAGTGCGGCGACATCAATACCACAAAGGATGCACAACCAGGAGGTATCTCTCCAGCGCAATACATACCATGAACAAAATACTGGCTATTAAACCAAAATAGAACAGCATAAGGCCTAGAAACACCAGTAAATTCTGTAAATATATAAGTCTTCCAATGATCTGTATTAAATCTGAAATGAGGAGGTTTATGACATGAACAGGTGTGACATTGTCAGCCTTGACCTGATGATACAGGGCAAACACTGCCCAGCAGATAACTGGCAGCTCAATGCACATAGTTACTATGTCAATCACATGTGCTATGTAGTTCAGAGACTCAGTAATGTTTTCCTCCCAGTGGTAATATTTAATGTTCTCCAGGTACGCATTTAACATGGTGTCATTCCACATGTTCTTCAGAGATGCAGGTGTTGAATTAAAGTTGTCCATGGTGTCCAGTTCAGCTGTTCAGTTTGACATTTGTGATTCTTCACATCCTGAAAACTACAGTGACCACCCTAGAGAGAGACAAGAGCATTAAACATGTCTGTCTGTGTGTACATGTGTTTGACTGTGTATAGATATGGCTGTTTTTGTGTGTACGTGTTTGTCTTGAAGGGTTTCTTCTCCTGACTTATTTTTCCATAGAGTTCAATAGGAAAATTTGTCAGGAGAAACAACTCTTGAAGTGATCCATCCATATCTACTGCATATCTGGGAGCAGAATGATGGTTTGAGGCTCATTTGATATCTCAGACCCTTGATGACTTACAGCTATTTTCCCAACCATGTATTCCATACTGTTCCATCATAATACAGCTAAATCTAGTCCCACCCCCCAATTCCCATAGAGATCCATTCAAATGCAGAGACGTTATAGTATCGCTTGTAAGAGTACCAGAAAATAAGATATCAAGAGTCTTTTGATGTTGTTGGGTCACAGACATCAGGAAGTCATGGCATGCAAAGGATATGCCACCAAATATTAAATATGATTACTTTATTCTACATTATGTTAAACTGTCCGATATTTGTTGATGCCAAAAAATGGGGGGGACTATGTACAAAAGGTTTTATAATTTCTAAACGGTTCATCCGATATGGATGAAAATACCCAAATTAAAGCTGACAGTCTGCACTTCAATCTCATTGTCATTGTATCCTTTCAAACTCAAAGAGTACAGAACCAAAATAACAATGAGACAACTGATAATTTTGCAGTGGTCTCTTAATTTTTTCCAGAGCTGTATATGTTCATGATATCAGAGCTGTAGCTATGAATAAAAACTCATATTATGTTATAAACCTGCAGCTGCAGTAATTGTTTTTTTGTTTTTTGTTTAATTATGCTGAGAAAATATATTTTCATCGAAGTCTTTTTTATCAAAGTCTGGCTATTAAACCATGTAAAGGGGCCCATTAATACTGTTATTAATGTTTTTAATAATGCCTCTCATTCATTTTTTCTCCCATTCATTTTTTTTCTTAAATATCACTTTCTGCAGCTGAGGACTTGAATTCAATAAGCACACAAAAAACCATAGTGTTATAATATTAAATATTACGGAAATGTTTAATGATTTTGTAGTATTAAATACTAGATTATAGCTCTATAATGACACAGTGTGATTTATTTTTATTCAACAAGGAAATATAATTATAATGTTGCCTACTTACAATTTCTGTTGATAATGTACTTTGTCTTTGTGATAAATAACAAATAATATAATTTACAACACAATTAACACACTTGGTGGACCATAGCAACTTTTCTATTGATATACTGTACTTAAAAATTTAATAATTGAACACATGTTGTAAAATGATTATGGACATATTCTTCATGAAAATAACAGAAAATAGAAAGTCTGACAGAGGTGACTTTTCTCTAACGGACATGACAGCCAAGTGGCGTAGGTGAGAATAATACACGTAAACACATTTAATTCCCCCAACAATCAAACATTAATAACATCACTAGGTACCTAGTGATCCAAAAGACCAAATGCCAGTCCAAATGCTCTTTATTGTCCACTGGTTCAGCATCCAACACCCCTCTATCTACAGAAGCTAATATAGAGGCAGTTAAAATCGGCCTAGCCTGTCTAGAAGCATAATGGTAGCCCGCATATTGCTTTCAAAATAGATTTTAAAAATAAATCTAAGCATTGATGTTCAGATTATCTGTTTTAGGTTCATTATCCTTCCGAATAAGGTAGACATGGTTCAGAACAGCATTCTAATAAGGACTGAATCTGTTCTGAAGGTGAAGGGTCGCCATATTCCTTATGACTTTATATTCACATATCTGAAGTGTTTCCACTACTGTTTCAAACCCCTGTGTTTCCTGTTATAAAAGCATGTTCTAGACACTGATAACATTTTCAGTTGGAACAGTGGATGTCTCTCTGCTCTGCTTGTGAGTGCAGAGTCTCCTACAGCAGTGTGGGACCTTCAGTGTGTATCTGGCATCTTTCTTAATTAAGATGTACAGTAGGGTGTCCATTAAGGGGCTGATATCCAGGAACATGTATGCAACACAATCTATTTTGAGGACAATAAAGTAATGCATTTGTGACCATGAATACGGATACAAAATTGCTAATATGCTGGGCAAGAACATAACTGAATATATGAGCAGGACGAGTGTCAGTGTACCCAGAATCCTTTTCTTCTCTGTGTGTGGGACTGAGATGGAGTGGGAGAGGGCTCTCCACGTGGCCCCCAGGAAGAACACTAGAAGTGGCAGAGGGAGGATGAAGATGGTGGCATATCCTATTAGTGTGACCTTCAGGAATAATAAACTCCTAGCTGTGATGAAGAGCAGGTCAGACACATAGACAGCCAGTGAGAGGAGGATGGAGTGTTTGATAGTGCGGCGACATCGATACCACAAAGGATGCACAACCAGGAGGTATCTCTCCAGCGCAATACACACCATGAACAAAATACTGGCTATTAAACCAAAATAGAACAGCATATAGCCTAGTAAATCTTCATTCTGTAAATATAGAAGTCTTCCCATGATCTGTATTAAATCTGAAATGAGGAGGTTTATGACATAAACAGGTGTGACATTGTCAGCCTTGACCTGATGATACAGAGCAAACACTGCCCAGCAGATAACTGGCAGCTCAATGCATATAGTTACTATGTTAAACACATGTTCTATGTAGTTCAGAGACTCAATCAGAGACTCACTCAATGTGGTGTCATTCCCCAAGCCAGTCTCATATGACATGTTTTTCAGAGACTCAAGTGTTGAATTAAAGTTTTCCATAGTGTCCAGTTCAGCTCTTCAGTTTTAACTGTTGTGATTCTTCACGTCCTGAAGACTACAGTGGCCACCCTAAAGAGAGACAAGAGCATTAAACATGTCTGTCTGTGTGTACTTGTGTCTGTCTGTGTGTACATGTGTCTGTCTGTACATGTGTCTGTCTGTATATACGTATGTCTGTCTGTGTGTAGATGTGTGTCTCTCTGTGTGTACATACTGTGCAAAGTGCCTGATGATCAAAAGATTATTACAATTTGTCATTTGTGTCAACAATCATATTTAAAATGGTAAATCTTTTTTTAAATCTACATTTTTTTTCCTTTTTTTTTAAACATACTTTCATGAAAGAAACATAATATTGTGTTGACAAAAAAATAATATTGTAAGATCGATGTTCTTTTCATTCGGTTTTCAGAATTTCTCCACTAAAAGAGAAAAATTGTTATTTCACACATGTGTGGCGACACAAACTTACACAGATTTCTGTAGAATTTTTCTTTCACTACAAAAAGTGAAATTATATTTAAGGCAGAACAGAATATGGGACATGTTAGACATAGTGTTGTTACGATCCTGAAACGGGTCGAACCCAAGTGCAACGACCAAGAGGCAGATTCAAATAAAGGGGGTTTTTATTTAAGCTTTGGGGTAGTCCCAAAGCTGTACAGAAGGTATAAGAAAACAGGTTAGTACATAGAACACAAAAATCCCATAGGGACTGCTCCAAGCCGGAGCTGGACTTGTAAGTCCGGTGAGTTCCAAGCCGGAACAAAAGGGCTGCCCTGCTGTTCCAAGCCGGAACTGGAAACAGGAACTGGACTGGAACTGGACCGGGAGGTCCACTCAGGAAACGAGTGCTGGAACAGAATATGTTCCAAGCCGGAACTGGACAGGAACTGGACTGGAACTGGACAGGAACTGGACTGGAACTGGACCGGGAGGTCCACTCAGGAAACGAGTGCTGGAACAGAATATGTTCCAAGCCGGAACTGGACAGGAACTGGACTGGAACTGGACTGGAACTGAACTGGAACTGGACAGGAACTGGACTTGGACTGGAACGTGAAGTCCACACTGGAAACGGATGCTGGAACGGAATTCGTTCCAAGCCGGAACTGGAATTTACTGGAACGGTGGGTTAGCCACCGGGACGGTACTGTACTGGACCGCGAGTATCACACTGGTGCAGGTTCTGGAACAGCGCGACTGTTCCAAGCCGAAACTGGACTTAAGTTTCACTGGAGAACTCCCTCCGGGACTGAACAGGAACTGGACCGGGTTATTGACTTGGATAGGGGGACAAAGCAGAGGTTACAGGCAGGGTATACCGACTGGGTATTTGCATGAGAGGTGAGGATGTTGAATAGTCCGCCGCCTGTCTAGCTGATGAACACACCCCACAGAGCTGGTGAGGTGTAGCTTGGGGAGACCTCGTATGAGCCGGCTGAACTCCAGGGATCCTGGAACCGTAACCACAGTACAGGAGGTAGCTGAGGCCGGACAGGAACAACAACGAAAGCGAGCCGGCAGGCTAGACAGCGGGTCTCTCCCCGAGCTGGAGGTGGGAGTACCGCAACACACTCACACAACATAAAGGGAAAACAAACACTGCTGCAGGGAGTTGGAATCGCGGCGTCTGGAGAGTTGAAGGGAGACAGGTAAGTAGCATGCAACAAAGACAGTTCAGGGAAGATAGCTACCAACCGCAGTTTACGTGAACAACATTTAGTGCAGCAAGCTGCACAAACTCCGGACCAGAAACGTGACAGGACATAGACAAGGTAGGTTAGTTAACGAACTGGCGCCGATTAGCAACCAGCCAGGGGTTTAAATAGTGGATAAAATGAAAACATAAATGGGAAACAGGTGAGGTAATTAACAGGGAGTGATTACTAAACTCGAAGGTGAGGAATGTGAACACGGAGAAAGGAAACCGATAGGAGGAAACAAACGTGACAGAAAGCACGAACATGACAGGAAAAACGCCCATCCTGCAGCAGCAGGGAAAACACGGACAAGGGAATCCAACATGACACGGAGGGCAAACAGAAAAACCCGGAACACGGACAGGAAGGGAACGGAACGTTACAGTACCCCCCCCTCAATGTACGCCCCCTGGCGTACCAGGAGGCCTGGCTTTATCTGGGAAGAGTTTATGGAAATCCATGATAAGTGAATGATCCAGGATAAGGCTCTTGTGGAGCCACGACCGCTCCTCAGGACCATAACCCTCCCAGTCCACGAGATACTGGAAGCCCCGGCCCTTACGGCGGATATCGATAACACGGTTAACCGTGTAGGCCGGGGCGTTGTTGATCACTCGGACGGGAGGAGGAGGGATGGACGGGGTACTGAGGGGACTGGAGGAGACAGGCTTGATCTGGGAAACGTGAAAAACAGGGTAAACCTTGAGGGAGGTAGGGAGGGAGAGTTTAACTGAGACAGGATTCACTAAACAAATGATGGGGAAGGGACCAATGAAGCGGGGCTGGAGTTTTTTAGAAGAGGAGGGAAGGGAAATATTGGCAGTGGAGAGCCAGACCTGCTGACCGGCCCTATACCGCGGGGCTGCGGTCCTGTGAAGGTCCGCTAGACGTTGAGAATGGGATTTGGCGCGGAGGAGTGCGGTGCGCGTCAGTCTCCACATACGTTTGCATCTAAGCATGTGGGATTTTACAGAGGGGACAGCCACCTCCGCCTCCTGGGTAGAAAGAAGAGGGGGTTGATAGCCTAATGAGCATTCAAACGGAGATAACCCAGTAGAGGCACACTTAAGGGAGTTGTGAGCATACTCTACCCAGGGGAGAAAACGGCTCCAAGAAGCGGGATTACGCACAGTGACACACCGCAGGGCGGCTCCCAGGTCCTGGTTCGCTCTTTCTGCCTGGCCGTTAGACTGGGGATGAAAACCAGAAGATAAGCTTGCCGAGGCACCCAGGGCCACACAAAACGCTTTCCAAACCCGGGAGGAGAACTGGGGCGGTAGGAAACAGAGAAATTAAAGCGGGCAAAAAATAACGACCATCTAGCTTGGCGAGCATTCAGTCTCTTGGCAGATTTTAAATAAATGAGGTTCTGATGGTCGGTTAAAACAATAAAGGGATTACCTGCCCCCTCCAGCCAGTGGCGCCACTCCTCAAGAGCCAGTTTGATAGCCAGAAGTTCCCGATCCCCGGCATCATAGTTTCGCTCCGCGGAGGACAGTCTCCGGGAGAAAAAGGCGCAGGGATGGAGCTTGCTATCCAGAGCGGCTCGTTGGGACAGAATGGCCGCCACGCCGGTGTCGGAGGCATCCACCTCAACGGTGAACTGACGTGAAGTGTCCGGGTGACAGAGGATAGGAGCTGAGGAAAACCGAGCCTTGAGCAGATCAAATGCACGCTGGGCATCGGGATTCCAACAGAAGGGTAGGGTAACAGAGGTGAGTTTAGTAAGGGGAGCGGCAATGACACTATAATTACGGATGAAGCGGCGATAGAAATTAGCAAACCCAAGGAACTGCTGAAGGTGCTTGCGGGAGGTGGGTTGGGGCCATTCTGTCACCGCCTTGATCTTAGCAGGGTCCGCCCGGAGACTGCCCTCCTCGATAATGAAGCCGAGGAACGGGACCGTGGAAACATGAAATGAACACTTCTCTGCTTTGACGAATAATTGATTCTCCAGCAGCCGCTGGAGAACCTCCCGGACGTGGATAACGTGTTCCTGGGGGGATTTGGAGAAAATCAGAATGTCATCGATGTAAACATATACACTCTTCCCGAGAAGGTCACGTAACACATCGTTCACCATGCCCTGGAAGACTGCTGGGGCGTTAGTAAGGCCGAAAGGGACCACCAGGTATTCGTAGTGGCCCAACGGAGTGTTAAAAGCAGTCTTCCATTCGTCCCCCTCCCGTATGCGCACCAAGTGATAAGCGTTACGGAGATCGAGCTTGGAAAACGTAACTGCTTGCGAGAGGGGTTCAAAGGCGGTGTTAATGAGGGGAAGAGGGTATTTGTTACGGATGGTGACTTGGTTCAGTCCACGGTAGTCGATGCAGGGCCGTAAGGAGCCGTCCTTCTTCCCAACGAAGAAGAACCCTGCACCGACCGGGGATGACGAGGGACGGATAATTCCTGAAGCGAGGGACTCGTGAATATACTCCTCCATTGCCAGTTTCTCCGGTCCCGACAGGCTGTAGAGGCGACCAGACGGCAGCTTGGCTCCCGCCAGCAGATCGATGCAACAGTCGTATGGCCTGTGAGGAGGTAAAGACAAGGCACGTGATTTGGAGAAAACCTGCACCAGATCGTGATATTGTTTAGGAACATTAGATAAATCGGGCGCCGGCTGCTCAGAACAGGGATTATTGGACCCCGGAGGGGGTAGAGCCGAGCGGAGACAACTGGCTAGACAGTGGGCACTCCACGCCAGGATACGACCGGACTTCCAGTCAATGTGAGGGTTGTGGAGGCGGAGCCAGGTCTGACCCAAAACAAGAGCAGATTGTTGAGAATGAATGAGCAGGAGCTGAATAGACTCTCGATGATTTCCAGATAAAACAAGCTGTATAGGAACTGTGGAGTGGGTGACTAGCCCCAAGCTGCGGCCGTCCAGAGCCAGAGCAGAAATAGGAGAAGGCAGAAGCTCCGTGGGAATGCCGGCCCTCCTGGCGAAGGAGATATCTATAAAGTTGGCATCCGCTCCGGAATCGATGAGAGCCGAGGAGGATGCGGTCTTGTCCCTCCAAAGGAGGGTAGCCTTGAATACAAGGCGATCCTGAGCTGCATGGTTAGGGATGATGGGGCTCGTCAGTACGCCCAGTTTCACTGGCGAGCCCAATCTTTTGGGCGGATGGGACAGGAGGCGATCTGGTGGCCAGGCTTGCCGCAGTAAAAGCAGGACCTGGTGCGGAAACGGCGCTGGCGCTCCTCGGGGTCGACCGAAACTCTGCCCAGTTGCATAGGCTCCTCCTCGGAGACGCCAGTAGACGCCCTAGATCCAGGAATAGCAGAGTGAAAGCGAACGTTAGGAGAGCCGGAGGGTAGGTGACGGCCAGAGCTTCCTCCCCGCTCACGGGCCCGGATACGAAGGCGATTATCGACCGCAATGGCGAGGCTGATGAGACTATTAAGGGAGTTGGACTCCTCTCGAGTGGCAAGCTGGTCCTTGAGTTCCTCGCTAAGAGCTTGGCGGAACGCCCCCTGAAGGGAGGTGTCGTTCCATCCGGACTCCGCGGCGAGGGTACGAAACTGAATTGCCATCTCTGCAACGCTGCGCGTGCCTTGACGAACCTGGAGTAGGCGTTGGGTGGCGTCTCGCCCGCAGGTAGGGTGATCAAAGACGCGCCGCATCTCGGCGGTGAAGGCTGCGTAGTTGCTGCATAGCGGAGCCTGGCTCTCCCAGATAGATGTAGCCCACTCCAGGGCGCTTCCTCCCAAGCTGCTCATGACAAACGCGACCTTGCTGGAGTCGGAGGCGAAGGAGGTAGGCTGCATACGGAACACTATGTCACATTTTAAGAGAAATTCCCGACATCTCCCCAACCCCCCGCGATATAACTCGGGGTGTTGCACTCGGGGCTCCCGGCTTGAAGTGGGAGCTGGGGCCTCCGGAAGGGGTTCAGGAGCGGGAGGAATGGGGCCCGTAGGAATTCGCGGTGACGGCTGGTGAAGTGAAAGTTGCGCCACCTGCTCCGTGATGCCCCTCAGCACCTCCAAGACGTCATCCAAACGGCGGCTCTGTTGGTCGCTAACCGCAGTTTGGCAGGAGAAGGCGTGGCGAATCTGATCAAGGTCGGCTGGGTCCATGTCTTTTAGGCCAGTTCGTTCTGTTACGATCCTGAAACGGGTCGAACCCAAGTGCAACGACCAAGAGGCAGATTCAAATAAAGGGGGTTTTTATTTAAGCTTTGGGGTAGTCCCAAAGCTGTACAGAAGGTATAAGAAAACAGGTTAGTACATAGAACACAAAAATCCCATAGGGACTGCTCCAAGCCGGAGCTGGACTTGTAAGTCCGGTGAGTTCCAAGCCGGAACAAAAGGGCTGCCCTGCTGTTCCAAGCCGGAACTGGAAACAGGGATTGGACTGGAACTGAACAGGAACTGGACTGGAACTGGACCGGGAGGTCCACTCAGGAAACGAGTGCTGGAACAGAATATGTTCCAAGCCGGAACTGGACAGGAACTGGACTGGAACTGGACAGGAACTGGACTGGAACTGGACTGGGAGGTCCACTCAGGAAACGAGTGCTGGAACAGAATATGTTCCAAGCCGGAACTGGACAGGAACTGGACTGGAACTGGACTGGAACTGAACTGGAACTGGACTGTGAAGTCCACACTGGAAACGGATGCTGGAACGGAATTCGTTCCAAGCCGGAACTGGAATTTACTGGAACGGTGGGTTAGCCACCGGGACGGTACTGTACTGGACCGCGAGTATCACACTGGTGCAGGTTCTGGAACGGCGCGACTGTTCCAAGCCGAAACTGGACTTAAGTTTCACTGGAGAACTCCCTCCGGGACTGAACAGGAACTGGACCGGGTTATTGACTTGGATAGGGGGACAAAGCAGAGGTTACAGGCAGGGTATACCGACTGGGTATTTGCATGAGAGGTGAGGATGTTGAATAGTCCGCCGCCTGTCTAGCTGACGAACACACCCCACAGAGCTGGTGAGGTGTAGCTTGGGGAGACCTCGTATGAGCCGGCTGAACTCCAGGGATCCTGGAACCGTAACCACAGTACAGGAGGTAGCTGAGGCCGGACAGGAACAACAACGGAAGCGAGCCGGCAGGCTAGACAGCGGGTCTCTCCCCGAGCTGGAGGTGGGAGTACCGCAACACACTCACACAACATAAAGGGAAAACAAACACTGCTGCAGGGAGTTGGAATCGCGGCGTCTGGAGAGTTGAAGGGAGACAGGTAAGTAGCATGCAACAAAGACAGTTCAGGGAAGATAGCTACCAACCGCAGTTTACGTGAACAACATTTAGTGCAGCAAGCTGCACAAACTCCGGACCAGAAACGTGACAGGACATAGACAAGGTAGGTTAGTTAACGAACTGGCGCCGATTAGCAACCAGCCAGGGGTTTAAATAGTGGATAAAATGAAAACATAAATGGGAAACAGGTGAGGTAATTAACAGGGAGTGATTACTAAACTCGAAGGTGAGGAATGTGAACACGGAGAAAGGAAACCGATAGGAGGAAACAAACGTGACAGAAAGCACGAACATGACAGGAAAAACGCCCATCCTGCAGCAGCAGGGAAAACACGGACAAGGGAATCCAACATGACACGGAGGGCAAACAGAAAAACCCGGAACACGGACAGGAAGGGAACGGAACGTTACAAGTGTGGTATAAACCAACAGCTGCAGTAATTCATCCATCCACTATCTAAGCCGCTTATTTCTGGTCAGGGTCACAGGGGGGACTGGAGCCTATCCCAGCATGCAATGGGCGAGAGGCAGGAATATGCCCTGGACAGGTCGACAATCCATCGCAGGGCACACACACCATTCCCTCACACACCCATACGGGCAATTTAAAGTCTCCAATTAGCCTAACCTCCATGTCTTTGGACTGTTGGAGGAAACCGGACTACCCAGAGGAAACCCACATGGACACGGGGAGAACATGCAAACTCCACACAGAAAGGCCCCTGGCCGGGATTAGAACCCAGGATCTTCTTGTGATGTGACAGTGCTAACCACTGCACCACCGTGCTAGTACGTGTTTTTTCATAAAACTTATTTTCTTTCCTTGTCCATACCTGTAGGCCAAATGAGATGAATACATGTTTGTTTCTGCCATGGGCCAAACACACTCCATCCTGTGCTGAATGCTCTATTGATGCTGCTCCAACAGCTGCCAGCTCTGTGTGGGGGGCGTGGCTTAGCCTGCAGGGTTTCCCAGGTTACATTACATTTACTAATTCAGCTTCTGATGTTTCTTGTCACGTCCCGTGCCTCTACGTCTTAGTCTATTTCTGGTTTTTCCGTTTATATGTATTTTCTGTCTTGGTAGTCCGTTCCGTGTTTTCCCTCTCTCCCCATTTCGTGTCTCCGCTTCCTGCACCTGAATTGTTTCCTCATTATGTTTCGTCTCATCTGTTCCTCATTGTCTCATCGTTAGTCTGGTTTATAGTCTCACCTGTTTCTTTGTTCTGTGCCAGATTGTCTTGTGTCCTACATTCGTGCTTGTGTATACTACTTTCCAGCGGTTTTCTCCGGCCTTTTATTTACTTAAACTTTAAAGAAAGATCAGTATCAATAAATAAGAACTTGGAACAACTAAAGGCACCGTTATCAAAAAGGCAGAAAGACACAGACTGCCAGCGAGTCACAGCCGCTACCCTACCTGTGAGTGGGGCTGACCCTGTCTGTACTCCCAGCGAGTCACAGCCGCTACCCTGCCTGTGAGTGGGGCTGACCCTGTCTGTACTCCCAGCGAGTCACAGCCGCTACCCTGCCTGTGAGTGGGGCTGACACTGTTCCTGGTCCTGTAGTCATCCCTAGTGGCAGAAACACTTTTAGAAGTTTTTGAATGACTGGAAGAATGCTTGTGCAGAATGCAGCCGCTCACATTTTAACTAGAACTAAGCAGTATGAGCATATTACCCCAGTACTAGCATCGCTTCATTGGCTACCAATTAAGTATAAGATAGACTTTAAGGTTTTGCTTCTGACCTTTAAAGCTTTAAATGGACTTGTGCCCGTGTATATACAGTATGTAATCTGCTTTTACCCGATAAGCCGAAAAGATCACCTTGTTCCCAAGACGCAGTTTACTTAGTAGTCCCTAGAATAAAACTTGACGGGTGGTAGTGCTTTCTCCTACAGAGCGCCTCTACTGTCGAACACCCTGCCAAAATTCATAAGGGAATCAGACACAGTCTCAATATTTAAGTCTAGATTAAAAACGCACCTTTATGATCAGGCTTATAATGAGTTGCAGTCCGGAGACAGGACCAGAGAAGCCTTTAGCCATAGAGTAATGTGGGGTGGCATCCTTTCCTTACTGTCACCTGTCAACAGCTGTGACCCCATCTTCCTGGGCTGGCTCTTGATAGGTGGGTAGGATTGTTTTCCCTCTCATGACTGGACGGTTTCTCAAACTCTGTCTTCATAGCTATGCAGCCATAGATTACTCCTGGCGGGGGCACTTGTCCAAGTGTTTTATTGGCCGTGTTTGGTTGTTTTTAAGTTGGTTGTTTTTTTGTTTTTCAGTTTCTTCACAAACACTCGTGACATTATTTATGACATTAACTTTCCCTACAGTTCTGAGAATTCAAGATGGGAAGGCTACCATTTTTTACAAGCATTTGTCAATTGTACACTGAAAAAAAATGTTTGTCGTAGCTTAACAAGTGTTTTAGTCCTGTATTGAGACTCAAAATCTTTTTTTTTTTCTAAAGTGGAAAATATTAGCTTGTTTTAAGTTACTTTTTGCTTGACAAGTTAAAATTTTTACCCCACTGGCAAATTTTTAAATGAGTAAAACTATCTCACCCCACTGGCAATCTTTTTGTCCTATTTAGCCAAAAAATTTAAAAGATAAATATAAGATAAAAATGCTTGTTAAGATTGTTGTTTTGCAGTGTAGAAAGGTCATTATTATGTTGTGTCTTATAATGCATCTTTTGGAAAGTCAACATAGAAAATAATTATGCTATGAGATTCTTTGATTATTACTGGTTAATTTATGAAATGATTTTGAGTTTAAAAGGAGAACTAGAGGCTAGATAGAGCATGGGTCCCAAGCTTGGTCCAATGGACTCAAACCTGCATTTTGTAAAAATAGTATTTCTTTTAAAATATTTATTATGAAAAAAAAAAAAAATACAGTAGAACTTTTCAACAACCTGATCAAGAGACTGGCTCAAACAAAAGCCAGCATACTGCACAAACAACATACAAATTATTCAGTAACAAACTCATTTGTAATGTAAAAGTATAATTTGACCTTTTGTCTTTTATTAAATAAGGGTTTGATGTTGTATAATTTCACTAATCATATTTTTTCATGTCTATTTTAAGAAGAGAAATTACCTAATATCAAATACTGAAACAATGTCTTCCAATGTCAAGGGAGAAACAAGCATGTTTAAAAAAAAAACGTTTTACATAAAAACACTATAAATAGAGATGGTCTTTTCTTCCATGTGCTCCTAAGGTACCTACACCAGCTGAATATCAAAGGCAGATTCACTCAAAATGCAGCCATGAACTTACCAGAAGAAGCTGTTTGGACAGAGATCTTCTTCAGTTTCTCTCTCTGATGGTTGAAGTTTGGAGATCAGACTCACTGTTCAATGAACTTGGCTAACATTGACGAACGATCAAGTAGTGTTGATATATAAATGATCTTGGCTAATATGGACACGTGATCAAGTATTATTAATTTATAAATGAGCTTGGCTAGCTCAGACACACATACACAGGTAGAGCTCATGCATTTGCACAATGGAAGAAGTGACACGCCTCTTTGTATCAAAAGCGTCTCATGAACAGCTCAGTCAATCATACATTCTCAGAAAAAATGATACATAAAGTAGGATACCTAAAAAGGTACAAACGCTTATGTCACTGGGTTGGTACCCTATAGGTACATTATATTTACCCATTGCCGTCAACACATAATTAATTTCTACCTTTTTTGGTTGAAAAGGTACTTATTAGTGCCCAAATAGAACATTATTGTACTTTCAGGCACATTTGGGAAATTTGTTCCTTAAAAAAATGCACCTCCACTGTACCTTTATTTCTGAGTGTAGAATGATCAAAGTTAAAATGTTGCATCTATCAGTAATCATTTTAGTAATTAAATGACCAGTTTTTCGGTTAGACCATATTCACAATTACAAGGTTTCAATAATTTCTTAATAAATTAGCTGATATTGATGAGATAAGCTATCAGTGGAAATGGGGAATATTTGCATATTTATTTAAATAACCTCCCATCCAGCCTGTATGTTCAAATGCAAAGGTAACGCACAGTGTTTCAGATAAAACACTGAACATGATGCAGGGGGAATAATACACACCATCATGCAGCTCTCTCATATTTTTGCACAAACACAATGAGTCAAATAATTTATGGATTTACATAAAGATCCAATAAATAATGCATTTATCTTTTGTCTGTAGTGTTCTGTAACTGTAGGGAACTGGCGAGTCTCGAACCCCGGGTCTCCAGCGTGGTGCAGTGCTGTAACCACCAAGCTATGGGCACTTTCACATTGTGTGGGGCAGATGACTTCCTGACCCACTTTGAGGGGAAGGTGGCCGCGATCCGGAACTCCTTCACGCATCCGGTGACACCCCACATCCCCCATACTGAACCCATCGCTACACTGTCGTCCTTCAAGACTCTGGAGGACTCCGATGTGCTCGAGCTGGTGACACGCCATCGCGCAACCACCTGTCTGCTAGACCCCATACCTTCAGCAGTCCTCCAGTCTATATCTGCTGAGCTCCTTCCATATCTGTCCTCCATTATTAACACCTCCCTAATCTGTGGCCATGTTCCTGCTGCCTTTAAAACTGCCCGTGTAACCCCACTCCTTAAAAAACCTAGCCTAGATCCCGCTGATGTCAGGAACTACCGTCCTGTATCTCTCTTGCCTTTCCTGTCCAAAACAATTGAACGTGCTGTCCTTAACCAACTGTCTGTTTTTCTCCACCAGAACAACCTGCTTGACCCGCATCAGTCTGGCTTCAGAACCGGCCATTCCACTGAAACTGCTCTCCTGGCTGTGACTGAGGCACTCGCCACTGCTAGAGCCTCCTCCCTCTCCTCTGTTCTGATTCTCCTTGACCTGTCTGCGGCATTTGACACGGTCAACCACAAACCCCTGATCTCCACACTCGATGAGATGGGCATTTCTGGAACTGCCCTCTCTTGGTTTGTATCGTATCTCACTGATAGATCCTACCAAGTCTCCTGGAAGGGTTCCGTCTCTGCTCCCCATCCCCTGTCTACAGGAGTCCCGCAGGGATCTGTACTGGGTCCTCTGCTGTTCTCTATGTATACTATGTCTCTTGGCTCAGTAATCCATTCACATGGCTTCTCATACCATAGCTATGCTGACGATACTCAACTCTTCCTCTCTTTCCCTCCCTCTACCCCACAGGTTAAGGAGAGGATATCTGCTTGTCTGACTGACATCTCTGAGTGGATGGCTACCCATCACCTGAAGCTCAACCTTGACAAGACAGAGCTCCTCTTCATGCCGTACAAGACCTCCCCACTACATGACCTCTCCATCACCGTTGATGGGACCGTGGTGGCTGCCTCCCGCTCTGCAAGGAACCTGGGGGTGGTCCTGGACGACCGGCTGGACTTCAAAGAGCACATCAGGGCGACGGCACGGTCCTGCAGGTTCCTCCTGTACAACATCAGGAGGATTCGACCGTACCTGACCACCTACTCCACCCAGCTTCTTGTCCAGACCATGGTCACCTCACGCCTGGACTACTGCAACTCCCTGCTCGCAAGCCTACCGGCCTGCGCCATTCTGCCTCTTCAACTGATCCAGAATGCAGCTGCCCGGCTTGTGTTCAACCTCCCGAAATTTTCCCATGTAACCCCCCTGCTGAGGTCTCTCCACTGGCTGCCAGTTGCAGCCAGGATCAGGTTCAAAGTTCTGAACCTGGCCTACACTGCAGCCAATAGGACAGGCCCCGCCTACCTGCAGGACTTAATCCAGAACTATGTTCCTGCTCGACCACTTCGCTCTTCTACAGCAGGGCGACTGGCACTTCACCCCCTCCGTGTCAAAGGCTCTCGCTTGCTCCGACTGCGGAGTTTTTCCACATTAGCTCCTCAGTGGTGGAATGAACTTCCCATTCCCCTACGTTCTACTCCAACCCTGCCTGCATTCCGTCGAGGCCTGAAGACACACCTCTTCAGACTCCACCTTGACTGATATCCTCACCTAGGAATATCAGTTCCCTGTATACTAGTTCCCTGTGTTTTCCTGTCTGTTTATTATAGTTTATACTAGTATTTGGAATGGAAGTGTGGTGTTGCTGATTTGCCCACAGCTTACTGTGAACTACAGTCGACGTTCATTGCTAGGGATAGCTGCTACATTATGCGAAGGATGTGCTTTGCCTTGTCTGTTCTGTAGTGATCTTGATGATGTCTCTGTACGCACTTACTGTACGTCGCTTTGGATAAAAGCGTCTGCTAAATAAATGTAATGTAATGTAATGTTTAATGATATGGCAGGCCATGTCATGGTAATCACTGAGTTTGACAATTGCTGTCCATGGTCGTACAAAGAAATCCATTTTACAAGAGGCTTATTCCCCCCTGATGTCTCCATTTTCCAATATGATAACACCCCCATACACATTGCTAAACAAATTCAACACACTGCTAAACAAATTCAACACACTGCTAAACAAATTCAAAACGCTGATAAACAAATTCTACACACTGCGAAACAAATTCAACACAGTGCTAAATAAATTAATTCTACACACTGCTAAACAAATTCAACAAAATGATAAACAAATTCAAGAGTGGTTTCCTGAACACCAGGATGAAGTCAAACGCCTTCCATCCATGACCTCCACAATCACCAGATCTAAACATGATTGAACTTGTATGGGAAGTTATGGAGCAAAGACTGCAAAGTAGACTCCCACCACCTTCACCACTCAAAGGACTGGAAGCTTCCTTCTTGAAGAGTGAGCCAATATCCTAGTACACGGTTCTGAACTTGTATGACAGCGTCCAACACCCCTCTATCTACAGAAGCTGATATAGAGGCAGTTAAAATAGGCCTAGCCTGTCTAGAAGCATAATGGTAGCCCGCATATTGCTTTCAAAATACATTTTAAAAAGAAATCTAAGCATTGATGTTCAGATTATGTTTTAGGTTCATTATCCTTCCGAATAAGGTAGACATGGTTCAGAACAGCATTCTAATAAGGACTGAAGCTGTTCTGAAGGTGAAGGGTCGCCATATTCTTTATGACGTTATATTCATATATCTGAAGTGTTTCCACTATTGTTTCAAACCCCTGTATTTCCTTTTATAAAAGCATGTTCTAGACACTGGTAACATTTTCAGTTGGAACAGTAGATGTCTCTCTGCTCTCCTTGTGAGTGCAGATTCTCCTACAGCAGTGTGGAACCTTCAGTGTGTATCTGGCATCTTTCTTAATTAAGATGTACAGTAGGGCGTCTATTAAGGGGCTGATATCCAGGAACATGGATGTAACGAAACTTATTTTCTCGCAAATATAACAATAACCTGATACATTTGTAGTCCAATATAAAAGTGCAAATATAAATGGAAAGAACAGAACTAAATATATGAGCAGGACGAGTGCCAGTGTACCCAGAATCCTTTTCTTCTCTGTGTGTGGGACTGAGATGGAGTGGGAGAGGGCTCTCCACGTGGCCCCCAGGAAGAACACAAAAAGTGGCAGAGGGAGGAGGAAGAAGAAGGAGGTACATCCTGTAAGTAGGAGATCGCCATAAAGGGAAAACGAGCTGAAATACCCAGCTACCAATAAGGGCAGGTCAGACACATATACAGCCAGTGAGATGAGGATGGAGTGTTTGATAGTGCGGCGACATCGATACCACAAAGGATGCACAACCAGGAGGTATCTCTCCAGTGCAATACAAACCATGAACAGAATACTGGCTACTAAACCAAGAAGGAATAAAAGAAAGCCTGCAGTATACTCAACGTCATTCTCTGAATACATACATGATATAATTCTTCCAATGATCTGTATTAAATCTGAAATGAGGAGGTTTATGACAAACAGGTGTGACATTGTCAGCTTTGACCTGATGATACAGGGCAAACACTGCCCAGCAGATAACTGGCAGCTCAATGCATATAGTTACTATGTTAACACACATATTCTATGTAGTTCAGGGACTCAGAAATATTCATCTCCATGTAGTCATTTTGGGACATGGTGTCATTCCCCAAGCCAGTCTCATGTGACATGTTCTTCAGAGACTCAAGTGTTGAATTAAAGTTGTCCATAGTGTCCAGTTCAGCTCTTCGGTTTTAACTGTTGTGATTCTTCACGTCCTGAAGACTACAGTGGCCACCCTAAAGAGAGACAAGAGCATTAAACATGTCTGTCTGTGTGTACATATGTATGTCTGTGTGTACATGTGTCTCTCTGTATGTACATAGTGTGCAAACTTTCATGAAAGAAACATAATATTGTGTTGACAAAATAATAATATTGTAAGACTGATGTTCTCTTCATTCGGTTTTCAGAATTTCTCCAGAAAAAGAGAAAAATTGTTATTTCACACGTGTGGTGACACAATCTTACACAGATTTCTGTAGAATTTTTCTTTCACTACAAAATATGGGACATGTTAGACATAGTGTGGTATAAACCAGCAGCTGAAGTAATTCATCCATCCACTATCTAAGGCGCTTATTCCTGGTCAGGGTCACAGGGGGGACTGGAGCCTATCCCAGCATGCATTGGGCAAAAGGCAGGAATATGCCCTGGACAGGTCGCCAATCCATCGCAGGGCACACACACCATTCCCTCACACACTCATACAACATGCAAACTCCACACAGAAAGGCCCCTGGCCGGGATTAAAACCCAGGATCTTCTTGTGATGTGACAGTGCTAACCACTGCACCACCGTGCTAGTACGTGTTTTTTCATAAAACTTATTTTCTTTCCTTGTCCATACCTGTAGGCCAAATGAGATGAATACATGTTTGTTTCTGCCATGGGGCAAACACGCTCCATCCTGTGCTGAATGCTCTATTGATGCTGCTCCAACAGCTGCCAGCTCTGTGTGGGGGGCGTGGCTTAGCCTGCAGGGTTTTCCAGGTTACATTACATTTACTAATTCAGCTTCTGATGTTTCTATTATTTAATGTTGTATTTTATGGTTTTATGTTTCTTGGCTTAGGGCTTGTTATACATTTGTATTCCAAAATTGTACTTTGGTTTTTGGTTAACACAGCTGGCACTAAAAAGTGTGTATATACGGTGACATAATAATAACTTGACTGACAGGTTCCTTGTATGTGGTTATCCTAAAGTACAGGCCCATAACTTAACTGACAGGTTCCTTGTATGTGGTTATCCTAAAGTACAGGCCCATAACTTAACTGACAGGTTCCTTGTACGTGATTATCCTAAAGTACAGGCCCATAACTTAACTGACAGGTTCCTTGTATGTGGTTATCCTAAAGTACAGGCCCATAACTTAACTGACAGGTTCCTTGTACGTGATTATCCTAAAGTACAGGCCCATAACTTAACTGACAGGTTCCTTGTACGTGATTATCCTAAAGTACAGGCCCATAACTTAACTGACAGGTTCCTTGTACGTGATTATCCTAAAGTACAGGCCCATAACTTAACTGACAGGTTCCTTGTACGTGATTATCCTAAAGTACAGGCCCATAACTTAACTGACAGGTTCCTTGTACGTGATTATCCTAAAGTACAGGCCCATAACTTAACTGACAGGTTCCTTGTACGTGATTATCCTAAAGTACAGGCCCATAACTTAACTGACAGGTTCCTTGTACGTGATTATCCTAAAGTACAGGCCCATAACTTAACTGATAGGTTCCTTGTACGTGATTATCCTAAAATACAGGCCCATAACTTAACTGACAGGTTCCTTGTACGTGATTATCCTAAAGTACAGGCCCATACCTTAACTGACAGGTTCCTTGTACGTGATTATCCTAAAGTACAGGCCCATACCTTAACTGACAGGTTCCTTGTACGTGATTATCCTAAAGTACAGGCCCATAACTTAACTGACAGGTTCCTTGTACGTGATTATCCTAAAGTACAGGCCCATAACTTAACTGACAGGTTCCTTGTACGTGATTATCCTAAAGTACAGGCCCATAACTTAACTGACAGGTTCCTTGTATGTGGTTATCCTAAAGTACAGGCCCATAACTTAACTGACAGGTTCCTTGTACGTGATTATCCTAAAGTACAGGCCCATAACTTAACTGACAGGTTCCTTGTACGTGATTATCCTAAAGTACAGGCCCATAACTTAACTGACAGGTTCCTTGTGCGTGATTATCCTAAAGTACAGGCCCATAACTTAACTGACAGGTTCCTTGTACGTGATTATCCTAAAGTACAGGCCCATAACTTAACTGACAGGTTCCTTGTACGTGATTATCCTAAAATACAGGCCCATAACTTAACTGACAGGTTCCTTGTACGTGATTATCCTAAAGTACAGGCCCATAACTTAACTGACAGGTTCCTTGTACGTGATTATCCTAAAGTACAGGCCCATAACTTAACTGACAGGTTCCTTGTACGTGATTATCCTAAAGTACAGGCCCATAACTTAACTGACAGGTTCCTTGTACGTGATTATCCTAAAGTACAGGCCCATAACTTAACTGACAGGTTCCTTGTACGTGATTATCCTAAAGTACAGGCCCATAACTTAACTGACAGGTTCCTTGTACGTGATTATCCTAAAGTACAGGCCCATAACTTAACTGATAGGTTCCTTGTACGTGATTATCCTAAAATACAGGCCCATAACTTAACTGACAGGTTCCTTGTACGTGATTATCCTAAAGTACAGGCCCATACCTTAACTGACAGGTTCCTTGTACGTGATTATCCTAAAGTACAGGCCCATACCTTAACTGACAGGTTCCTTGTACGTGATTATCCTAAAGTACAGGCCCATAACTTAACTGACAGGTTCCTTGTACGTGATTATCCTAAAGTACAGGCCCATAACTTAACTGACAGGTTCCTTGTACGTGATTATCCTAAAGTACAGGCCCATAACTTAACTGACAGGTTCCTTGTATGTGGTTATCCTAAAGTACAGGCCCATAACTTAACTGACAGGTTCCTTGTACGTGATTATCCTAAAGTACAGGCCCATAACTTAACTGACAGGTTCCTTGTGCGTGATTATCCTAAAGTACAGGCCCATAACTTAACTGACAGGTTCCTTGTACGTGATTATCCTAAAGTACAGGCCCATAACTTAACTGACAGGTTCCTTGTACGTGATTATCCTAAAATACAGGCCCATAACTTAACTGACAGGTTCCTTGTACGTGATTATCCTAAAGTACAGGCCCATAACTTAACTGACAGGTTCCTTGTACGTGATTATCCTAAAGTACAGGCCCATACCTTAACTGACAGGTTCCTTGTACGTGATTATCCTAAAGTACAGGCCCATAACTTAACTGACAGGTTCCTTGTACGTGATTATCCTAAAGTACAGGCCCATAACTTAACTGACAGGTTCCTTGTGCGTGATTATCCTAAAGTACAGGCCCATAACTTAACTGACAGGTTCCTTGTACGTGATTATCCTAAAGTACAGGCCCATAACTTAACTGACAGGTTCCTTGTACGTGATTATCCTAAAATACAGGCCCATAACTTAACTGACAGGTTCCTTGTACGTGATTATCCTAAAGTACAGGCCCATAACTTAACTGACAGGTTCCTTGTACGTGATTATCCTAAAGTACAGGCCCATACCTTAACTGACAGGTTCCTTGTACGTGATTATCCTAAAGTACAGGCCCATAACTTAACTGACAGGTTCCTTGTACGTGATTATCCTAAAATACAGGCCCATAACTTAACTGACAGGTTCCTTGTACGTGATTATCCTAAAGTACAGGCCCATAACTTAACTGACAGGTTCCTTGTACGTGATTATCCTAAAGTACAGGCCCATAACTTAACTGACAGGTTCCTTGTACGTGATTATCCTAAAGTACAGGCCCATAACTTAACTGACAGGTTCCTTGTACGTGATTATCCTAAAGTACAGGCCCATAACTTAACTGACAGGTTCCTTGTACGTGGTTATCCGAGTACATATACGTATATCGACTCTGTAAGGAATGGCTTTGCTCAGATCTCTCAGGATGAATGTTTCCAGTCAAATGTGAAAACCAAAATGGACTCTACCGTAACATGCTACACCAAATATTCGGCCTTTGGTTCTCATTTTTAAAAAATAATTCGCAAACATTGGCACATCATTGAGACAGACCCAGACTTGAAAGCTGTGTTTAAAAATCCGCCAAGAAGTGTCTTTAAACGCCCTCACATTTTACGATACAAGTTAGTAAAATATTATGTGCCCCGTGAACCAAAGTCAACCTTCCTGAATCAGATCCGGGATGGTAATTACAAATGCGGACATTGTACTCAGTGTGTATGCACCA
Source organism: Synaphobranchus kaupii (assembly GCA_029718625.1). Taxonomy (NCBI): domain Eukaryota; kingdom Metazoa; phylum Chordata; class Actinopteri; order Anguilliformes; family Synaphobranchidae; genus Synaphobranchus; species Synaphobranchus kaupii. Next base: position 6,929,784 of record CM056394.1, on the reverse strand, counting down.
ATAAATGCAAGAGTTTTACACATCCGCACTGTGGTAAGCAAATAAAAATACACGGTGTTATCTCTTGTCATACTACTTTTGTAGTACATTTGATGAAGTTTTCCATGCAGTCTTGCTTATGAGGGACGCACTTGCAGAGCTCTTAAGACCCGAATCAGCGAATATCGTAGCAACATCCGCGCTTACGATGAAAGGAGCCCTGTGGTGGTTCATTTTGAACAAGCTGGATGTTATGTAAGTGCGCTTCGCTACACTGGTATAGGGAAACCACCCGGGGGGGGGGGGGGGTCTTATTACAACGAGAGGCGTACTGGATATATTTTCTCAACTGTATGACGCCAAAAGGTTTAAATCAAGAATTAGATATCAAGCCATTTCTATAGTCATGACCTAATTTGTATTTTCCTGACCTAGTTTGTTCTCACTATCTGTGATATATTTGAAATAGCCTTGGCCTACTTTTTATATATTTTTTATAGTGTTTATATAACAATTGAAAGTACTATGTGCACAACCTTCACGATTGTTGTTATTGTAACTAATGAGGTGTAACCCACGACAGTTTATTATTTTTTGCTGTATTGCATATTAACGTGTTTCTACAGTTTTGACATATGGTTATGTGGTAGCCTTACTAGCCTATAACCATTACTTGACCATGACCCTGTGTTGGACGCTCTCTAGTTACCTAGATGCGCATGTGTATATATGCTGGGTTGTTCACTGGTTTTTCTTGATACCTGACGAAGACCTTCTGGTGGAAACGTTGTGTCTGTGTCTCCATTAAACACTGATCGGGCGCATTCATCAACAGTGTGCGGGTAATTCATTTTTATTATGCTTCTACTCACCTGCCCTGCACCTGTTTATGCACCTGTTTATGCACCTGTTTACGCACCTGTTTATGCACCTGTTTATGCACCTGTTCATGCACCTGTTTACGCACCTGTTTATGCACCTGTTTACGCACCTGTTTTAGATGTGCGCACATTCTGTCCTCTTTTCTGAAGCTGCCTCTCATGTGTAGCGAGCGCTGCTCACTTCAATATCCCCTCAGTAATGCCCTGTCTTTCAGCCAACATGCTTTCTTTCAACTTGCAGTTTACCCCATAGATCTTTCTAAACCCTTTTATTGGTTAACTGCTTTTAGTTTCTTCACAAACACACATGACATTGTTTATGACATTAACTTTCCCTACAGTTCGTAATGTTTTTTTGAGAATTCAAGATGGGTAGGCTAAAGGCTACAGTTTGTACAAGCATTTGTCAATTGTACACTGCAAAACATATCTGTCTTAGCAAGTGTTTTAGTCCTCTAATGAGACTTTAAATCATATTTGTTTCTCTAAAGTGGAAAATATTAGCTTGTAGTTTTTTTTTCCTTTTGCTTGACAAGTTAAAATTCTTACCCCAGTGGCACATCTTGAAATGAGTAATACATCTTGAAATAACTATCTCACCCCACTGGTTGTCTTATTTAGCAAGAAAGTCACAGAAATAAGATTCTAAAGCCTAAATATAAGATCAAAATGCTTGTTAAGATTTGTTTTTTTACAGTGTAGAACAGTTATTATTACGTAACATAGAAAAATATAATGCTATGAGATGCTAGTAACAGCTTCTTCGATTATTGGGAGTTCATTTATGAAATTATTTAGAGTTTAAAAGGAGAACTAGAGGCTAGATAGAGCATGGCTCCCAAGTTTGGTCCAAGGGACTCAAACCTGCATTTTGTAAAATTAGTATTTCTTTTAAAATATTTATTATGAAAAAAATACTAATACAGTAGAACTTAAACACGTTTGCAACAACCTGAGAGACTGGCTCTAACAAAAGCAAAAACAACATACAAATTATTCAGTAACAAACTCTTTTGTAATGGAAAAACATAATTTGACCTTTTGTTTTTTATTCAAGAAAGGTTTGATGTTGTATAATTTCACAAGTTTTCTTTTTTAAAGTTTTAAATACGCGACAAATTGAGATTGTCTTTTCTTCCATGTGCTCCTAAAGTACCTTCACCAGCTGAATATCAAAAGCCGATTCATTCAGAATTCAGCCATGAACTTACCAGAAGAAGCTGTTTGGACAGAGACCTTCAGTTTCTCTCTCTGATGGTTGGAGATCAGATGGGTAAATATTAGGTATCCTACTTTACGTACCATATTTTCTGAGAGTGTGTGATTCATTGAGCTCTGTTCATGAGACGCTTTTGATACAAAGAGGCGTGTCACTTCTTCCATTGAGCAAATGCATGAGCTCTACCTGTGTATGTGTGTCTGAGCTAGCCAAGCTCATTTATATATTAATAATACTTGATCACGTGTCCATATTAGCTAAGTTTATTTATATATCAACATTATTTGATCGTGCGTCAATGTTAGCCAAGTTCATTGAACAGTGAGTTTGTCTGATCTCCAAATTTCAACCATCAGAGAGAGAAACTGTACAAGATCTCTGTCCAAACAGCTTCTTCTGGTGAGTTCATGTCTGCATTCTGAGTGAATCTGCCTTTGATATTCAGCTGGTGTTGGTACTTTAGGAGCACATGGAAGAAAAGACCATCTCTATTTATAGTGTTTTTAAAACTTTAAAAAAGAAATTAGTGACATTATACAACATCAAACCTTTCTTGAATAAAAAACAAATGGTCAAATTATGTTTTTCCATTACAAATGAGTTTCTTACTGAATAATTTGTATGTTGTTTGTGCAGTATGCTGGCTTTTGTAGAGCCAGTCTCTTGATCACGTTGTTGAAAACATGTTTAAGTTCTACTGTTTAAAAAAAAAAAAAATCTTAATTTTACTAAATGCAGGTTTGGGTCCCTTGGACCAAGTTTGGGAGCCGTGCTCTAGCCTTTTTATTTATTATTAAGTTCTAGCCTAAATCATTTCATAAATTAACCAGTAAAAACAAAGAAGCTGTTTCTAGGATCTCATAGTATTACTTTTTTCTATGTTGGCTTTCCAAAAGATGCATTATAAGACACAACATAATAATTACCTTTTTACACTGCAAAAAACTATCTTAGCAAGCATTTTGATCTTATATTTAGCTTTAGTATCTTATTTCTGTTACTTATTTTGCTAAATAGGACAAAAAGATTGCCAGTGGGGTGAGATAGTTTTACTCATTTCAAGATTTGCCAGTGGGGTAAGAATTTTAACTTGTCAAGCAAAAAGTAACTTAAAACAAGATAATACTTTCCACTTTAGAGAAAAAAATAAGATTTTAAGTCTCATTACAGGACTAAAACACTTGTTAAGACAAACATTTTTTTCAGTGTACAATTTACAAATGCTTGTTAAAAAAATGGTAGCCTACCCATCTTGAATTCTCAAGAACTTTTAAGAACTGTAGGGAATGTCACATGTGTTTGTGAAGAAACTGAAAGCAGTTAACCAATAAAAGGGTTTAGAAAGATCTATGAGGTAAACTGCAAGTTGAAAGAAAGCATGTTGGCTGAAAGACAGGGCATTACTGAGGGGACATTGAAGTGAGCAGCGCTCGCTACACATGAGGCAGCTTCAGAAAACCCATCCCAGATTAAATAGCATCAGGCAGTCTTCATTTAATAAATGCATCTGTCAATGTGTTCAGAAATGCATTAAAATCTTTATTTTTTTGAACAAGAAATTACCATTGTCATCTTTTTATTAAGGCACTCCATTGGAAATTACAAAAAAATAATAAATCTAATCAAATTAATATTTATTTATATAGCCCATTTCACAACTAGTTGTCACAATGTGCTTCACAGAAAAACCCAGCCTAAACCCCCACAAGAGCAAGCCAAAGGCAACAGTGGCAAGAAAAAACTCCCTGGTGTAACTAGGAAGAAACCTTGGGAGGAACCAGACTCAAGGGGGAACCCATCCTCCTCTGGTCAGCTCAGGGTCTAGGGCTTAAAGACCAGCATGGTCAAAAGAGCCAATGTCCATTATAATTTTGCACCATTATAAAGAATTTGCAGCAGCTAGATGACAGTCCACTGCACCCGCCAGGAGTAATCTATGGCTTCATAGCTATGAAGACAGAGTTTGAGAAACCATCCAGTCATGAGAGGGAAGACAATCCTACCCACCTATCAAGAGCCAGCCCAGGAAGATGGGGTCACAGCTGTTGACAGGTGACAGTAAGGAAAGGATGCCACCCCACATTACTCTATGGCTAAATGCTTCTCTGGTCCTGTCTCCGGACTACAACTTGTTATAAGCCTGATCATAAAGTTGAGTTTTTAATCTAGACTTAAATATTGAGACTGTGTCTGATTCCCTTATAAATTTTGGCAGGGTGTTCGACAGTAGAGGCGCTCTGTAGGAGAAAGCACTACCACCCGTCAAGTTTTATTCTAGGGACTACTAAGTAAACTGCGTCTTGGGAACAAAGTGATCTTTTTGGCTTATATGGTAAAAGCAGATTACATATATACACTGGCGCAAGTCCATTTAAAGCTTTAAAGGTCAGAAGCAAAACCTTAAGGTCTATCCTATACTTAATTGGTAGCCAATGAAGCGATGCTAGTACTGGGGTAATATGCTCATACTGCTTAGTTCTAGTTAAAATGTGATCGGCTGCATTCTGCACAAGCATTCTTCCAGTCATTCAAAAAGAAAATCTCCTGAATTTCATTGACAACTTCTAAAAGTGATTCTGCCACTAGGGATGACTACAGGACCAGGGACAGCGCCAGCCCCACTCACAGGCACGGTAGAGGCTGTGACTCGCTGGCAGTACAGACAGGGTCAGCCCCACTCACAGGCAGGGTAGAGGCTGTGACTCGCTGGCAGTACAGACAGGGTCAGCCCCACTCACAGGCAGGGTAGCGGCTGTGACTCGCTGGCAGTACAGACAGGGTCAGCCCCACTCACAGGCAGGGTAGCGGCTGTGACTCACTGGGAGTACAGACAGGGTCAGCCCCACTCACAGGCAGGGTAGCGGCTGTGACTCCCTGGGAGTACAGACAGGGTCAGCCCCACTCACAGGCAGGGTAGCGGCTGTGACTCGCTGGGAGTACAGACAGGGTCAGCCCCACTCACAGGCAGGGTAGCGGCTGTGACTCGCTGGCAGTACAGACAGGGTCAGCCTCACTCACAGACAGGGTAGAGGCTCTGACTCGCTGGCAGTACACAGGGTCAGCCCCACTCACAGGCAGGGTAGCAGCTGTGACTCGCTGACAGTACAGACAGGGTCAGCCTCACTCACAGACAGGGTAGAGGCTGTGACTCGCTGGCAGTACAGACAGGGTCAGCCCCACTCACAGGCAGGGTAGCGGCTGTGACTCGCTTTGATTACGGTGCCTTTAGTTGTTCCAAGTTCTTATTTATTGGCGCTGATCTTTCTTTAAAGTATAAGAAGTAAATAAAATGTGACATTTTTCCTGTGATGCCCTGTCCATTCACCATCTGACACAGTGATCACCCAGCATTGTCACAGGAAATACACACTTTTTAGTGCCAGCTGTGTTAACCAAAAACCAAAGTACAATTTTGGAATACAAATGTATAACAAGCCCTAAGCCAAGAAACATAAAACCATAAAATACACCATTAAATAATAGAAACATCAGAAGCTGAATTAGTAAATGTAATGTAACCTGGGAAACCCTGCAGGCTAAGCCACGCCCCCCACACAGAGCTGGCAGCTGTTGGAGCAGCATCAATAGAGCATTCAGCACAGGATGGAGCGTGTTTGGCCCATGGCAGAAACAAACATGTATTCATCTCATTTGGCCTACAGGTATGGACGAGGATGGAAAATTTTATGAAAAAACAAATTACTGGCACGGTGGTGCAGTGGTTAGCACTGTCACATCACAAGAAGATCCTGGGTTCGAATCCCGGCCAGGGGCCTTTCTGTGTGGAGTTTGCATGTTCTCCCCTTGTCCACATAGGTTTCCTCCCACAGTCCAAAGACATGCAGGTTAGGCTAATTGGATACTTTAAATTGCCCATAGGTATGAGTGTGTGAGTGAATGGTGTATGTGCCCTGCGATGGATTGTCGACCTGTCCAGGGTATATTCCTGCCTCTCGCCCAATGCATGCTGGGATAGGCTCCAGTCCCCCCTGTGACCCTGACCAGGAATAAGCGGCTTAGATAGTGGATGGATGAATTACTTCAGCTGCTGGTTCATAACATAATGAGTTTTTATTCATACCTACAGCTCTAATATCATGAACATATAGAGTACATCCTATATTCTGTTCTGCCTTAAATATATTTTCACTTTCTGTAGAAACCTTATATTTTTGCATGTACATGAAAAAGTGAAAGAGAAAAATTCTACAGAAATCTGTAAGTTTGTGTTGCCATGTGCGCGATGTGGGAAAGAACAAGTTTATTTTTTTCTGGGGAAATTCCTGATTTGTATTATACAGAAAAAAATGTATTCAATTAAATTAGAATTAAGCAGACATGTACATACAAACACACATATGTACACACACACAGACACATGCACACACAGACAGACACATGTACATACAGACACACATATGTACACACAGAGTACGCACTTTGCACAGTATGTACACACAGAGAGACACATGTACACACAGACAGACACATGCAAACACAGACAGACACATGTACAGACACATGTACACACAAACACATGCAAACACAGACAGACACATGTACACACAGGCAGACATGTTTAATGCTCTTGTCTCTCTTTAGGGTGGCCACTGTAGTATTCAGGGCGTGAAGAATCAGGACTGTTAAAACTGAAGAGTTGAACCCTGGACACTATGGACAACTTTAATTCAACACTTGAGTCTCTGAAGAACATGTCATATGAGACTGGCATGGGGAATGACACCATGTTAACAAATGATTACCTGGCGTACTTGGAAATGTACTTCATGAATTGGAATATTATTGAGTCTCTGGGCTACATAGAATATGTGTTGAACATAGTAACTATATGCATTGAGCTGCCAGTTATCTGCTGGGCAGTGTTTTCTCTGTATCATCAGGTCAAGGCTGACAATGTCACACCTGTTTATGTCATAAACCTCCTCATTTCAGATTTAATACAGTTCATTGGAAGAATTATGTATTTACAGGCAGGCTATGGAGCACACTATGAAGTACAGTATCGAGCAGGCCTTCATTTGTTACATTTTGGATTGATAGCCAGTGTTTTGTTCATGGTGTGTATTGCGCTGGAGAGATACCTCCTGGTTGTGCATCCTTTGTGGTATCGATGTCGCCGCACTATCAAACACTCCATCCTCCTCTCACTGGCTGTCTATGGGTCAGACTTGCTCTTGATCACAGCTGGGAAATTATTATCCTTTGAGGTCACAATAATAGGATGTGCCTCCTTCCTCATCCTCCCTCTGCCACTTCTAGTGTTCTTCCTGGGGTCCACGTGGAGAGCCCTCTCCCACTCCATCGCAGTCCCACACAGAGAGAAGAAAAGGATTCTGGGTACACTGGCACTCGTCCTGCTCATATATTTAGTTATGTTCTTGCCAAGCATATTAGCACTTTTGTATCCGTATAAGTGGTCACAAATGCATTTCAATATTTCCCACAAAATGGATCGTGTTGCATACATGTTCCTGGATATCAGCCCCTTAATGGACGCCCTACTGTACATCTTAATTAAGAAAGATGCCAGATACACACTGAAGGTCCCACACTGCTGTAGGAGACTCTGCACTCACAAGGAGAGCAGAGAGACGTCCACTGTTCCAACTGAAAATGTTACCAGTGTCTAGAACATGCTTTTATAACAGGAAATACAGGGGTTTGAAACAATAGTGGAAACACTTCACAAATATATGAATATAAAGTCATAAGGAATATGGCAACCCTTCACCTTCAGTCCTCATTAGAATGCTGTTCTGAACCGTGTCTACCTTATTCGGAAGGATAATGAACCTAAAACAGATCATTTGAACATCAATGCTTAGATTTCTTTTTTGAATTTATTTTGAAAGCAATATGCGGGCTGCCATTATGCTTCCAGACAGGCTAGGCCTATTTTAACTGCCTCTATATCAGCTTCTGTAGATAGAGGGGTGTTGGATGCTCACCCAGTGGACAATAAAGAGCATTTGGACTGGCATTTGGTCTTTTGGATCACTGGGTACCTAGTGATGTTATTAATGTTTGATTGTCGGGGGAATTAAATGTGTTTACATGTAAACTTATTTCAATTATTTAATTTAAGTATATCAATAGAAAAGTTGCTATGGTACACCAAAAGTGTGTTAATTGTCTTGTAAATTATATTATTTGTTATTTATCACAAAGACAAAGTACATTATCAACAGAAATTGTAAGTAGGCAACATTATAATTACATTTCTTTGTTGAATAAAAATCAATCACACCTTTTTATTATACAGCTAATAAAATAATCTAGTATTTAATACTCCAAAATCATTAAACATTTCCTCAATATTTAATATAATAATACTATTATTTTTTGTGTGCTTATTGAATTCAAGTCCTGCTGCAGAAAGTGATATTTAAGAATGGGAGATTAATGGGAGGCATTATTAAAAACATTAATAACAGTATTAATGGCCCCTTTACATGGTTTAATAGCCAGACTTTGATAAAAACACTTCGATCAAAATATATTTTCTCAGCATAATTGAAGAGTAAAAAACAAAGAAACAAGGTTTTGTCCCAATGCTCATGAATGGGTAATATGAATTATTTTCCCATAACTTTTTTACTTGAATTCTACTTGAAAATTTATTTTAGTGGAAAGCAAGAATCTTCCTGAATGAATGTGCAGCTGCTGTACCAAATAGATTCAACTCTGAGTGTGAAAATACACCGTGTGGTACTTTTTCTCTGGGAGTGTTAAAATACACCAAACATTTACTCTCTGAGGGTAAATATACACTGTATGGTACTTACACTCTGAGTGTTAAAATACACTGTACATTTACTTTCAGGGCCCTATCTTACACCCGGCGCAAAGCGGCGCTAACCCAAACGCAAGTGTCTTTGCTATCTTACACCCGGCGTTAGGTCCATAATAACGCCTAGCGCTCACGTCCTTTAACTAGCATGTATTCTTGCGCCATCACAAGTGAACTGGGCGTGTTGGTCTTAAGATGAGGAGTGGCCAGGATTCTTTTTGGCGTATTGCTATCTTAAGCCAGCAGAAAGCGCTTGCGCTAGAACCACCACAAACCTGGTCTAAAGTCATGTCGTAGTTGTTTACATGTTATTTTAACGGCGCATATAAGTGCATCTACATAGGCGTGTGCACAACGCGCATACCCTCCTGTCTGTTACACACAGGGGCGTGCACAAGCATGACTAAAATATCTAGATCACAATGTGAAATATTATTATTGTGTAAGCTATATCAAAAATGCATAATAATAAAAGGTTCCATAGGTCCACATACCTTTCCCTCAGCGAAGGGAAACGATGCCGCATTACATTGCTCTCAGTCCACTCCATCAACATCCAGGCGATGTGCGATGGTACGGGACAATGGCTATCCATTAAAAAGGAGCTGATAACACCTATATCAAGCCTAATGCGTGAATTGTCATTTGCACCTAATGCGTGAATTGTCATTCATTGGAAACTCGCGTAGCCTACTGCAATAGACGGACATTTGCGTTCTGAAAATGCGCTTCAGATGTCATAGGGCGGCAGTGTAGTATAATGGTTAAGGAACTGGCCTTGCAACCGAAAGGTTGCAGGTTCGATTCCCAGGTAGGACACTGCCGTTGTACCCTTGAGCAAGGTACTTAACCTGAATTGCTTCAGTATATATCCAGCTGTATAAATGGATAATATGTAAAAATTAAAAATAAAAATGTGTAAGTCGCTCTGGATAAGAGCGTCTGCTAAATGCCTGTAATGTAATGTAATGTAATTACAATACAGCTCTGTTTATCTAGGAATACAGCCTGTAAGTAAATACAATGGTTTGTGACAGAAAAAAGTTCAAAACCTTGTCCAGTGAATATTGCTTTTATTGTTTTTCAAATAGCCTATGCTACAGCGGACTCGCTGTGCATAATGTTTTTTTCGATAGACTATGGTTAAAAAACGGAGATAAATGTCATCATGTTAACTGAATTGTAGGCTAACCTTAGCTATTCTTCGTCCTTCATATTTTTCAAATTACAGTGACAAGGTTTCCATACCCTCAGCTTATTAAAACCCCGCTGATTTCACCTGTTATTCCATAACTTGAACAAAAGATTTTAAAGAGAACTAAGCGTCTAATTAGAAACGAAATTTGCAGCACGTTACACAATTCATTTACAATTAATTTTAATTCCATTATCTGCATGTTTGCTTTACATGAGCAGGTCTGTTTCCCCTGCTGTACATCACACTTTTCATGGTCTTCCGGGGAAAGTGAATCGTTCTAAAGTATTACGCTACCAGTTAAACAGGTCGGTCACATTTCCATTATAAAACAAGGGAAAATATGCTGAACCTATGGGTTGCCAACCTGACAGATTTGTTGTAGTTAGTGTCATCATTAAGGCAAAATAACGTTAGTTATGTTATTAATCAAAATTAGAATGCGGATAGCCTAATGAACTTCGGATGAAGCTTGAACATGAGTTCATTGCATAATCAAACGAAATTCGTTAAACAAGCAGGCTAATTTGGCGTTTTCTAAGGTGAGAAGGAAGCAATTGGTCGCTTATTCTCAGCTGTTGCAGGTGCTTTTAACGAAATTTAACAGCATATATTTCGTAAACAGCACTGTCAGGAATTACCGGGAACTCATAATACTACTACTGCTACTGATCCATATAGCCGATTCCTTGATCGCACTAAACACGCACGAGCATGTCTGTTTCGCCATCATAAGCAATCCGCCAAGGTGGAAAAGCAGGCTTTTAAAGGGAATGGGATATGACATTTTGATTGGTTTATTGCATGTCACGCCTAAGACACACCTATAATTAATGAAGAGATTAGGTTCAGCCCAGTTGCACCTTGCGCCGTGCTTAGCGCCCAAAAAACACGCCGTTAAAATAGCAAAAGTGGGCTTGAACACGCCCTAAATGGACCAAGCGCCAAGATCGCCAAGATAGGGCCCTCAGAGTGTTAAAATACACTGTATGGTACTTACACTCTCAGCATGTTAAAATACACTGTACAGTTCCTCACTGAGTGTTAAAATACACTGTATGGTACTTACACTCTCAGAGTGTTAAAATACACTGTATGGTACTTACACTCTCCAGAGTGTTAAAATACACTGTATGGTACTTACACTCTCAGAGTGTTAAAATACACTGTACATTTACTCTCTGAATGGAAAATCCTAAAATGACAAAAGGGGCAATAATGGTAGTGGGGCTCAGAATGTAATTCAAAATAAATAATTTTTTCCATTTTTAAATAAAATGATACCTCCTACAGACAGCTTCAAATGAATTATGTGGGACCATATGTGCATGCTGAATGGTACATGTATCAGCAGCCTTAAGCCAATATCATTTACATTGTAATGTCAGACACATCTATTCATTCATTATCCATTGTTAGTGCAAAAGTTTCCAAAGAGATAAATTCAATGCAACAGCCTTGTTTTCGCGTGCGATGTAGACATTGCAATATTGCCATATAAAATATCCAGCTGTTCTGACCCTGCTAATAACATCAAATACACTATACACTGGAATACATTTCAGTATTGCCATATAAAATATCCAGCTGTTCTGACCCTGCTAATAACATCAAATACACTATACACTGGATAATTGCTTACGATAATTGTAGACTCTAAATTGCCCATAGGTATGAATGTGTGAGTGAATGGTGTGTGTGCCCTGCGATGGATTGTCGACCTGTCCAGGGCATATTCCTGCCTCTCGCCCAATGCATGCTGGGATAGGCTCCAGTCCCCCCTGTGACCCTGACCAGGAATAAGCGGCTTAGATAGTGGATGGATGAATTACTGCAACTGCTGGTTTATAACACAATATGAGTTTTTATTCATACCTACAGCTCTAATATCATGAACATATACAGTATATCCTATATTCTGTTCTGCCTTAAATATATTTTCACTTTCTGTAGAAACCTTATATTTTTGCATGTACGTGAAAAAGTGAAAAAGAAAAATTATACAGAAATCTGTGTAGGTTTGTGTTGCCATGTGCGCGATGTGGGAAAGAACAAGTTAATTTTTTTCTCGGGAAATTCCTGATTTGTATCATACAGAAAAAAATAAATTGATGTGTACACAGACAAAAACATGTACATACAGACACACATATGTACACACAGACACATGTACACACAGACAGATACGTGTACACACAGACAGACACGTGTACACACAGACAGACACATGCACACACAGACAGACACATGCACACACAGAAAGACACATGTACACACAGACAGACACATGTACACACAGATAGACATGTGTACACACAGACACGTGTACACACAGACAGACACATGTACACAGACAGACACGTGTACACACAGACAGACATGTACACACACAGACACATGTACACACAGACAGTTGTACACACAGACAGACACATGTACACACAGACAGACACATGCACACACAGACAGACACATGCACACACAGACAGACATGTTTAATGCTCTTTTCTCTCTTTAGGGTGGCCACTGTAGTTTTCAGGACGTGGTGTGTATTGCGCTGGAGAGATACCTCCTGGTTGTGCATCCTTTGTGGTATCGATGTCGCTGCACTATCAAACACTCCATCCTCCTCTCACTGGCTGTCTATGTGTCTGACATGTTCTTATTGGTAGCTGGGTATTTCAGCTTGAATTTCTTTTCATCCAATCTCCCATTTAGAGGATGTGCCTCCTTCCTCTTCCTCCTCCCTCTGCCACTTCTTGTGTTCTTCCTGGGGGCCACGTGGAGAGTCCTCTCCCACTCCATCTCAGTCCCACACAGAGAGAAGAAAAGGATTCTGGGTACACTGGCACTCGTCCTGCTCATATATTTAGTTATGTTCTTTCCGAGCATATATTTACTTTTATATTTTGTCGGGTAAGTGAGGATTAGGTAAAATGTGTATTATCTGAATCCAGCAGTTCCCACAGTCAATGCCCTTGTTAAAACGTTCAGCACTCTGAATACTGAACACAAGCGATATTGCGTGCTAGAACCCCTCACTTAACCTACATTCAAAATAAGTTTTAAGTTATTTAATTAAATTATTATTATTAAAAATGACAATCATCAATTAAATCGCCGAATTCTTTGATAGGTAAGTCGAACAGTAACCTGGTGGATCAACCAACAAGCCAAAACAAAGTCTAAATCAGGTCTTGAGATTAAATAATTTTATTAAATGAAAAACAGTCAATTAGAATAATGACTTTAAATCATACATTCACTAAGGAATGTAGGCTGACTACTTATAATTTACCAAGGGAAGACATTAAACCAGACATTAATTTGAATATACCAGTAAAAGAGAGATAAGCCAAAAATTGCCAATATTATTTACCCTCCAGCTGAACAGGAACAAAAGGAAAATGCACGAGGAACCAAAAAGAAAGACTTCTTCACCAAACAAACTCCAAACTGACTAAATTATTTTTCTGCGGTACACTCATAAAATACCTAATACATAAAAGACCATCCCTGTCCTGATTGGGTTAAAGTATGGGGGGGGGGGGGGGGGCAACAAGGCAACATTATATTTATTTCAAGAAAATTAGTTTCATTGCATGTTCCTGGATATCAGCCCCTTAATAGACGCCCTACTGTACATCTTAATTAAGAAAGATGCCAGATACACACTGAAGGTCCCACACTGCTGTAGGAGACTCTGCACTCAAAAGGAGAGCAGAGAGACATCCACTGTTCCAACTGAAAATGTTACCAGTGTCTAGAACATGCTTTTATAACAGGAAACACAGGGGTTTGAAACAATAGTGAAACACTTCACAGATACAGTATATGAATATAAAGTCATAAGGAATAGGGCGACCGTTCACGTGGCGCTGTCATGGCGACATGTAGTCCAGCTGTCTCTCATGTTCGTGTTTGTTAATTTGAATGTATTTTGTTGTGTCGGGCTTTTGTCTTTCTTTTTTTTTTCCATGCACTGTGTGTCTGTTGTGGGACGGGGAAGCGGGTTGGAGATTTTCCAGGGCACTCCTGCTGCTTGTTTTGATAATATTGATGAATTGTCTAGTCAGGATAATTTTGTTTGTGGTCGTCACCATGGAGACGCATTCGCAACATGTGCTCGGGAATGTCGTTGGATCTGCAGCAACAAATCTCCAAAAGGTAACCAGGGATGGGAAAGAGAAGATGGTGCGGGGGAGGAGTGAGGCAACGAGTGGGAAGGCTGACGCAGTTCGGTGCTCCGTTTCGACAGTGTACAGCAACGCTGTGTATGGAGGAAAGTTGTGGATGCGGAGTTCGTGCGTTGGACTGCTTAATGACAATGGACATCTCGGGACAGCGGGGGCTATTTTTATTCATGACGTTTGGCTGTATTCCACTTTAATTCACGTAATTAGTTTGATTAATGCAATGATTCTATTGAATGTCTTTATTTGATATGTTTGTTTGTGTGTTGTGGGTCTGCCCCACTGTCTATGTCTTTTTTGTTGATGCTGGTGGCTACAACTGAAGTTCCCTAAAGGGAAAATAAAAGTTATTCTATCCTATTCTATCTATCAATCACCTTCAGAACAGCTTCAGTCCTTCTTCGAATGCTGTCATACAAGTTCTGAACCGTGTACTAGGATATCGGATCACTCTTCAAGAAGGAAAGGAGGTGGAAGTCTATTTTGCACTCTTTGCTCCATAACTTCCCATACAAGTTCAATCATGTTTAGATCTGGTGATTGTGGAGGTCGTGGATGGAAGGCGTTTGACTTCATCCTGGTGTTCAGGAAACCACTCTTGAATTTGTTTAGCAGTGTAGACTTTGTTCATCAGTGTGTAGAATGTGTTTATCAGTTTGTTGAATTTATTTAGCAGTAGGCCTGTCACGATAATTACTATATCGACTTATTTTACGATAAATGGACATGACGTCGATCATTTTTGCGACCTCGATATTGCCCATTGTGTTTACAGTACATGCGTGTTTGTTTACATAAAAATGTCACCAACATTTTAGCCAACATGATGCCAGAATAAACAGCATAACTTATTGTGCGTGGTCTATCTATTTGAGGCAAATAATCTGTCTACCTGTTTCAGCAGGTTATTTCCAGAAGGTTTCAGCATTTTGATAAATCCAGTTTTGCAGTCATTTATGATCCCGCTGAGTTTCTCTCCTCTGACCACCGCGCCGGGGCTGCACCTCCACACACACGGAATTCAGCGGAGCAGAGGAGACAGCGAAGTAACGTTGGTCGAGTTGATGACAGCGACACTTGTTACGTTACTGTTGTTACTCAGTTGTTGGTTAACTCGGCCTTTTGAGCCACTTTGTTCGAGACGATCTGTGCCTCTCACAGTGGCGCCGGAATGAGTTTAGAAGTGGGGGGACATTCAGTTTTGGATAGCGTGAGCTATATTGGTGAGATTTTTCACGTCAAATTCCCTTCAATCTCAGCCTAGCCTACTGTTTTTTTTTATGGTGAAAAATGCATTCCCTCCTCTCATCAGGATACTTTCAGATCTAAATTGTAGAACACTCGCTTTTTTTCTTCTTTTTTTGCGCAGCGTCCTGGCTCCTGCTGATATACTCTGAGAACTGTTTCACTGTAACCATTCAACCAACCAGTCAATATATATTTTAGAATCACATTCGAAAGAAAATCATGAACTAACAGGAATACTGCTGTGTTTTCACATACAAGGAATTTGTCTTGGTTTTTTGGTGCTTCACAGTACATAAATTAGTAAAAGAGAATAGAATAAAAATAAACATATTTACAAGAGGAAAACAGTATGAGGAATGTATACGGAATCTGCAGGATATTCTTATTTTCCTTAAATAACAGGAGTGCAATTGTGCGGGATTAATGTGCAAAAGTATTAACAATGGAATGTTCAGTTATTCACAGTTAACAATGTAACAATTGAATGTTCAGTTATTCACAGTTATGGAAATAACAGGAGTGCAATTGTGCAGGATTAATGTTCAGTTATTCACAGTTATGGAGTGTAAGTACATAGTCCAGAGGTGCGTTAATATAACGCATATTGACAGACTTTAATGTAATGTGAAGTGTCTATAGGTGGAGGAGGTAGGAAACAGTGTCAGTGGGGGTCCCGGGCCTTGTTAATGAGGCCCACTGCAGATGGGAAGAAACTGTTTTTGTGGCGAGAGGTTGTGGTCCTGATGGACCGCAGCCTCCTCCCAGAGGGAAGTGACTCAAACATTATCACAGTGGCATAAAATGGTCTTAAAATTACAATAATATCGTTTATCGCAATTATTTCTGGGACAATATATCGTCCAACAAAAATAGTTATCGTGACAGGCCTATTTAGCAGTGTGTATAATTTGTTTAGCAGTGTGTAGAATTTATTTAGCAGTGTGTAGAATTTGTTTAGCAGTGTGTAGAATTTTTTTAGCAGTGCGAGGAATTTGTTTAGCAGTGTGTTCAATTTGTCTAGCAGTTTGTAGAATTTGTTTATCATAGTGTATGGAGGTGTTATAATCTTGGAATATGGGAACATCAGGGGGGAATAGTGTTTGCACCATAGGGTGCATCTGTCCTCTTGTAAAATATTCATATTCCTTAGCTGTTATACGATCATGGTCAGCAATTGTCGGACTCAATGATTACCATGAAATGGCCGCCCACACCATTACAGATCCACCACCATGTTTAACAGTTTAAAACATAACTCATCAGATCTTAGTACTTTTCCCCATTGCTCAGGGGTCCAGTTTAGTGCTCCTTACACCAGGTTATGCATGTTTGTGCATCAGGCTTGGATACAGGTGGTTTCTAGATGAACACCTGCACACTCACCTTGTTCTACAAACACACACAACCTGCTCTCTCCTGTAAGAACTGGCAGCCACCTCTGCCAATAGACCCAGCCAATCCTACCACTAACAGCAGCTGCAATAAGCCCCTTAGCTCAGACGGAATGTTCCAGTGTGTGTACGGCCTCCCAGGACTCTACTTTTATAAAAATGTACATTTTTTACCATTTTTGTTGTTTTTATTATAGTTCTTTGGCATTTTTCCTGTGTAAATACTGATCATTCATAGTCAAGTTCCAACTCCTTTTTTCTGATGGTGTTTTGCCTTGTTTGCACACTGCGTTGTTTTTTCTAATGCAGTATTCCGTTGATAGCTTTTCAATAAAAGTGTCTAAAGTTTAAAATACTTTTTTCTTTTAAATTTATTAATGGGGTGTCTGAGTGGTGTAGCCTGTAAGAGCACTGTCCATACCCAGTGAACAACAGTCGTCCATGGACGGCTAAATTGTGTTGAAAACGCGTCTTGGACAGTGGCGGAACTAGAGTTTTATACATGGGATGGCCAGGGGGTGGCCAAGGCTACTTCAGGGGGTCCATAGACCATGACAGAAAATTAGTGTGTAACCCTAACCTGGCATCTAAGGAGCATGAATGAATCCTATGATTGCTGATTACAGGTAGAAGTGATAATTCACTTAACCTGGAGTTCTTCAATGTGGCAGATAGTGTGGTCCACTAGGGTTACTTCACTAGAATTCTTTAACATACTATGAATAGCCAGTGTCTGTACCTCGGAACTACAGCTCAATTTCTTACACACACACACACACACACACACACACACACACACACACACACACACACACACACACACACACACACACACACACACGGTACTGTACTCACATACGGGAGAGACTTGGGTCACTCTGTTTTCATGAATATATAATCTGGGTCTATAAGTGTTGAACATCCAAAATATTTTCAGAAAATAAAGCTCAAGCACCAAGGAGATAAGATGGCATTTGTGTGTGACATAATTTGCATAGTTTAATTTATGGAAGTAAATTTACAAAAAACACACTGAAATTTGACATACCAGGTATGACCAACTTGTACAGACCTCTCTGATCCACCCAAGTCAAACAATGTGTTTTTTTCCGTCTGACTGAAAACACAAGATATGCCTGCACTAAATATTGTCAAGCAGAAATGGACTTGAAAAAGAAAAATAATTTTGGTGCCCACCAATATTAGAAACTTAAACAATGTTCCCTGCAATTATTGCAAGGTTGTTTTTATTCAAAAACATATAATTTCTCAACAACAACCCCTATTTAACATATAGTAAGTGCATTTCTGTTTGTTACACAAACTTACATATATTTTACAGGCTCTGTTGCATATGTAACTTATTTGTTGTCCTGTTAGATCATGGCTAGCCCTACTCTGCAGTAAGTAGCTATAATTTCTTACACCTTTACGATAGCAACCAGGCTATCTGCAAATTGTGGTAATCTTTTGAATAACGTTAACAGATTGATAATAACAATTGTTCGTTTTGAGTTGAAGTACGAAAATCTAACTGAGTTAATGGATTTCAAATTGCTAAATTTTAACTTGCTGGACACTGACAGCTGTACTAGTTACCCCACATTAGCTAAACACTCGTATAGCCTACTGTAACTTACAACACTGCACTGTATGCGTGGCGTGCAGCCGCGGAGGCACGGGTGGGCGACCGCCACCCACTTGGAACCCCTGCCCACCTAATCAGTTTGGTATTTTTTAAATGTTTTTTTAAAATTTTTATTTAAAAAACCCGTTGTATTAGTATTATTAACCAGACTGCATTTATATTTCATAAACATATCAATATTTAATTAGGTATTATTGTGAGCGCACCCCCAACCAATCATCTTATCATGTTAGGCTAGTCTACGTTCTTGAGTCTGTCGTGTAGCTGTGTCATCTTAAAAGTGCTGCCGAAGTTATTGTGCGTGCGCGTGAGGAGCTAGCTAACTAAACTTAGACTATTTCAGTTGCCTTGAGTAGCCTATCTTAAAAGGGTGAAACAAAGCTCTCTAATTAAATTGTTTCAAAAGACCACGACTAGAAGAGCACGACGCGCCTCAAGTCGTCGAGCATGTTTCTGCCACTGAATCCAGATCAACCCCGCCCCCCCCCCCCCCTGCAGTCATGGCCCTGGCCTGAGCCCCTGCACCGGACTTAAGCGACACGTGCCACCGCTGCACTCGCACACCTATCAGCGGTAGATGAGCCAGCTTCGCAGCCTAGGCTGCAAACATTCCCTGCTACAAGAACGGACAAATGGGACAGAAGTTTTTCCTGTCGATGGTATAAATGGATTGAATATAGCATATCGAGAAATGCCGTTTTTTGCCAACCGTGCCGCCACCGATGCGGGCATGGACTATCGGTTCATTAAGACTGGTTTCAATGACTGGAAGCACATGAGCCAGTTATGTCCTAAACCGAAGCTAGCAAAGCACATTGTTCCGCAGTGGTCAAAGACAAGGCCTTTAAAGAAAGTCACCAGTCAGAACGACAAAATATCCTCAATCAGCTCAATAGAGACGCACATGCAGCCAATGCCTCCTGAAAGGAATCGAGCACACATTAAAGTAATGGGCATTGTGCTTTTTTGTGCCAAGCAGGATCTACCATTACATGGCCACTGCGAGAACGAGGAGACTCAAGGGCAACTTTCTTGAAAGTTTTTAATTCATATGCCGTTATGATCCCGAGATTAAAAAGCGACTAGACGAGCTCCCAAAAAATGCGACTCATGAGCCCGGATATCCAGAACAAACTGCTGGAAACGGCCGCGTCGCTCCTTCTCAGAAAGTGACACCCTGTCACTGCTCTCATTCGGAAGAGAATTACTGAATCATTAATTATATCATTACCCAAAAACATGGCTGAGGCTCCCTTCACTCAGTTTTCTTTTGTACTAACTGACTGTTGTCCATTAAATTCAGCTGAATATGGCTCTCTGCCAGAAGCTGGACATCGAGAGGAGCTTCTGCGCACCTTACCATCCACAGACCCGTGGATTGGTTGAAAGAATGAATGGGACAGTGACAAAGTAATGTGGACTTGACACTAAACTGACCTTGACCCATTTACACCACTAAATGGTACTATAGTCACTGTGTTAAGTATTCTATTTTGGTATTGTATTAAGCAGTGTGATTTGGGTCACACATCGCAATCATAAGCTATGCTTTACAATCGAAATAGTATTTCATAACAATGTCAATATGTTTCAAAACTCTCACCAAATTGGTGGATGAGAATCCTTGGAACTGGGACCTCAGTGCAGCCATGTTTGGCTTGCACACCAAAGTACAGATCACCACCAAGCACTCCCCATTCTACCTCATGTTCGACAGAGAAGCCAGATATCCATCTGAGGTCCCAGAGACTTTTGGAGTGAGTAGCTAGGTCTCTACATTTCCTTCACTCTAACTTATAGCTGACAGCA
This sequence comes from Synaphobranchus kaupii, assembly GCA_029718625.1. Taxonomy (NCBI): domain Eukaryota; kingdom Metazoa; phylum Chordata; class Actinopteri; order Anguilliformes; family Synaphobranchidae; genus Synaphobranchus; species Synaphobranchus kaupii. The sequence goes on along the minus strand of CM056394.1, from coordinate 6,909,410 downwards.
TTTTCTCTCAATTCAAGGTAGCTGAGAATATAGAGGAAATTGTGGCTACAAATGTTTATAAGTACTAAAATGGACTATACTTTCTTAAAATAGGTGTAATAGCCTTTGAGCTTTATTGGACAGCAGAGTGTAGAGACAAGAGGAAAGGTCGGATTCGAACCGACAATGTCGCAAAGAGCACGGAATCCTAGTTAGGACACGCTACAGACTGCGCCACGGGGAGACACGCCAGGAAGCCATACTTCGGCTCATACTTAAATAAATAAATCAAACTAATTGTATTTTTAAAAAAATAGTTCGGTTTATACTTACAAAAAAATGCTGCTAAAAAAAAGTAAACTAGTTCTGTATGCCACTTGTGCTCACTGGATATCTAAATTAGCTTACTTGAGTTTTATTAACTAAAATGTGGCTTGTTTAGTCCATAATTTGTAATAGCCATAGGCTACGTGTAGCCTAGCTACGGTTTTTATTTTGTTGTTTTTAAGGGTTTCCGTGCTGTTCTAGTTTTGACAGCTCCGCGTTATCATAGCTATGATGCAGCTTTAGCAAAAACGGGTATGCAGTAACAGACTCACCTTTTTATATTCATTCGTTTTTTGTTTTCAAAGAGGGCATTTCCCGGTATAATTGCTGACGTGACGAAAGTGCCGCCGTGGTGATAGATTTACCTAAACATCTGTCAGATGTCGTCGTTTTTCACGGTAAGAAGAAATTTTATGACAACGTTACCTTACATTGTAGTTATTATGTAGGCTATACATACACATAGGCCTATTAGAGAAACTTAATTTTTGCCCACCTAGTTTCCAGCACATTTCTGGCTACGCTACTGGTGGCGTGTATTATTACCGACTAGCACAGATGTAAACATAGTTAGGCTAAATTGGGAACCGATCTCTCTTATCTGATTAACTGTCTATTATGGAGCCAAATTGCCAATATGCATCTACACAGCGACTCAGCTTTCGTAAAAGTTATTCAGGAAACTTAAACCCGACGCTAAACCTTAAAACTTACTTCAATATAGTGCTTTCGCCGCAGGTCTGCCATATTTGTGTCAGTCGCTCGCGTGACTCGTGAGCTGTGGAAATATTCTCGTCCTCGATTTGAAAAAGGCGCCGCCGGATGTCAAAATAAATGCTTCTTTCAACAAGAGGTGAAATGAGATGTCAACCAGCATCAAACTGCCAGTGATAGCGAATGAAATTTTAGGGTGGCACCCGGGGTGGCCAATCATATATCAGGGGTGTCCAGTGCCACCCCAGACACCCCTCTGGCTCCGCCACTGGTATTTGACGCCTTTTCAACGCCATTTTGTGGCATTTTACGCACTGGGTATGGTCATTGCGAGCCACATAACCCTGTTCGCATGTCTCTCCCTCTCTCTCGTTCCCCCTCTTCCTGTATCTCTACAAGGTGCTGTCCAATAAGAAATGCCATAAAAGAACAAATTTGCTTTTTAAAACTTTTTTAAAATGTAAATGAGCTTTTATTTACAACCTGTGTGTGTGTGTGTGTCTGTGTTTGCGTGTGCTTTTGCAAGTGTAAGTGTGTGTGTGTGTGTGTGTGTGTGTGTGTGTGTGTGTGTGTGTGTGTGTGTGTGTGTGTGTGTGTGTGTGTGTGTGTGTGTGCATTAGGCATGTGCCTGAAGCCGAATACCTTATTCGGAACCACAAGGATAATGAACCTGAAACAGATAATCCAACTGGAAGCTAATTGTGATGGCAGGTATACCATCCGCCAGGATACAGCTTGGCGGGGCATGCCCCATACCTATACAGCACTGACAGTTTGCCACTTTTCACGGTTTCCTACAGAAATAACCACAATGACCACAGACTCACAGCCCTTAAGAACATTAACTTCTGTACCTTCTGACCTCATGTAACCACACAGAATTCAGGTACAACTTCACACATCCACACAATAAAGCTCCAAACTTGGGTTATTTCTGCAATTTTCTTCTTCTTCTTCCTGCCGATTTCATCATGAAAAATACTCCATGCCCTCAAAGAATAATTGTCCCCATTGGATAAGAATATCTGATCTGCCAATGATAATGTCTGATTAATCTAGTCTCACCTCAAAGTACACTATCACTACATGCTTAAGGGCCTGTCTAACTGCCCCACACAATGTGAAAGTGCCCATAGCTTGGTGGTTTCAGCACTGCACTACCACGCTGGAGACCCGGGGTTCGAGACTCGCCAGTTCCCTACAGTTACAGAACACTACAGACAAAAGATGAATGCATTATTTATTGGATCTTTATGTAAATCCATAAATTATTTGGCTCATTGTGTTTGTGTAAAAATATGAGAGAGCTGCATGATGGTGTGTATTATTCCCCCTGCATCATGTTCAGTGTTTTATCTGAAACACTGTGCGTTACCTTTGCATTTGCACATACAGGCTGGATGGGAGGTTATTAAAATAAATATGCAAATATTCCCCATTTATTCTGATTGCTTCTCATCAATATCAGCTCATTTATTAAGAAGTTATTGAAACCTTGTCATTGTGAATATGGTCTAACCGAAAAAATGTCAACTGCTAATTTCATTACTAAAATGATTACTTGCAACATTTTAACTTTGATCATTCTACACTCTCAGAAATAAAAGTACAGTGGAGGTACATTTTTTTTTTAGGAACAAATTTCCCAAATGTACCCCGAAAGTACAATAATGTTCTATTTGGGCACTAATAAGTACCTTTTTCAAGCAAAAGAGGTACAAATGAATTATGTGTTGATGGATGACAGATCGGTTGTTCAGGAAAAGAGTCAAACTCTCCGGGGCTGGTGAATAGTAGGTTCTTTATTGCGATAGTAGTCTGGTCCAGAGAAGCAGAGCACACAGAAGGCAAAGTTCAGTGCTCAAGCGAGCTGCTCATCTGTTGTTCCTTCACATTTTTTATACCATTTCAAACAGGTTACAGGAAGGAGGGGTGAGTTCATAAATCACAAGATGCTGATGCTATGTCAGCAATTCCACCCCCTCCTGTACCTCACTCTTTTTGGGTTAATTTAGCCATCAGTGTCTGATACTCTATTTTTTTAAACATGCATGCCTTCGCAGGATTTACTGATCAATGCTTATACATACCAGATGTTCTATTCCCTTTGTTGGTCTATCTACCAATGACATGACTCATTACCACAGGGATAGCATGAAATATGGAGGTAGTCTTATGTATTATAAAACAACAACTTAACTTGTTTTCACCTTTAACTAAAATATATCGTCATTTCCTAATACAACAATTATTTAATCATCAATCAATCATTAACGTTATAGGCTCCATTCGAATAGCCACTGTTAGTACATCCTTATTTATTTAATAGGCTTTATTTGGATAGCCTTGGTTAGTACATTCTTTTTATTAAATATATGGTTCCCCTTTGACCTATCTCAGGGGCCATAGGTTGTTATCTGTTGTTATTTCTGCACAAACATGTGAGTCTTACTTCATACAGATTCAACTGCAACACACTCCTGTTAGTTTAAAGATTACATACTGCGGATAAATGTGAATTAAACATATATAATGAATATAAAATAAAGAAACACTTAAATCAAAAGAATAATACGTGGTTAAACATATTCTTTAAGCACTTAAAAGATATATATGGTTATCAGCTCAGCATTTTCATTAAAGTCCTTTATTCACGGCCCCTCAATGGCAATGGCAATTTTATGTACCAATAGGGTACTACCCCAGTGACATAAGCGTTTTTAGGTAGGCTACTTTACGTACCATTTTTTCTGAGAGTGTGGGATTGACTGAGCTCTGTTCATGAGATGCTTTTGATACAAAGAGGCGTGTCACTTCTTCCATTGTGCAAATGCACCAGCTCTACATGTGTGTGTGTCTGAGCTAGCCAAGCTCATTTATATATTAATAATACTTGATCACGTGTCCATATTAGCCTAGTTCATTTATACATCAATATTACTTGATCATGCGTCAATGTTAGCCAAGTTCATTGAACAGTGAGTTTGTCTGATCTCCAAACTTCAACCATCAGAGAGAGAAACTGAAGAAGATCTCTGTCCAAACAGCTTCTTCTGGTAAGTTCATGGCTGCATTCTGAGTGAATTTGCCTTTGATATTCAGCTGGTGTAGGTACTTTAGGAGCACATGGAAGAAAAGACCATCTCAATTTGTCGCGTATTTAAAACTTTAAAAAAGAAAATTTGTGAAATTATACAACATCAAACCTTTCTTGAATAAAAAACAAAAGGTCAAATTATATAGTATTTTTCCATTACAAAAGAGTTTGTTATTGAATAATTTGTATGTTATTTGTGCAGTATGTAGAGCCAGTCTCTTGATCAGGTTGTTAAAAACGTGTTTAAGTTCTACTGTTTTTTTTTTTTAATCTTAATTTTACTAAATGCAGGTTTGGGTCCCTTGGACCAAGTTTGGGAGCCGTGCTCTAGCCTTTTTATTTATTATTAAGTTCTCCTTTTAAACTCTAAATCATTTAATAAATTAACCAGTAATAATCAAAGAAGCAGTTACTAGGATCTCATAGCATTATTTGTTTCTATGTTGGCTTTCCAAAAGGTGCATTTTAAGACACAACATAATAATGACATTTCTACACTGCAAAAAAACAATCTTAAAAGCATTTTGATCTTATATTTAGCTTTAGAATCTTATTTCTGTTAGTTTTTTTGCTAAATAGGAAAAAAGATTACCAGTGGGGTGAGATAGTTTTACTCATTTCAAGATTTGCCAGTGGGGTAACTTGTTAAGCAAAAAGTAACTTAAAACAAACTAATATTTTCCACTTTAGAGAAAAAAGTAAGATTTTAAGTCTCATTACAGGACTAAACACTTGTTAAGACAAACATTTTTTTCAGTGTACAATTGACAAATGCTTGTAAAAAATGGTAGCCTACCCATCTTGAATTCTCAAGAACTGTCAAGAACTGTAGGGAAAGTTAATGTCATGAATAATGTCATGTGTGTTTGTGGAGAAACTGAAAATAGTTAACCAATAAAAGGGTTTAGAAAGATCTATGAGGTAAACTGCAAGTTGAAAGAAAGCATGTTGGCTGAAAGTCAGGGCATTACTGAGGGGATATTGAAGTGAGCAGCGCTCGCTACACATGAGAGGCAGCTTCAGAAAACCCATCCCAGATTAAATAGCATCAGGCAGTCTTCATTTAATAAATGCAGCTGTCAATGTGTTCAGAAATGCATTAAAATCTTTTTCTTTTTTTTTGAACAAGAAATTACTATCGTCATATTTTTATGAAGGCACTCCATTGGAAATGACAAACAAATAATAAATCAAATCAATATTTATTTATATAGTGCATTTCACAACTAGTTGTCACAATGCGCTTCACAGAAAAACCCAGCCTAAACCCCAACAAGAGCAAGCCAAAGGCAACAGTGGCAAGGAAAAACTCCCTGGTGTAACTAGGAAGAAACCTTGGGAGGAACCAGACTCAAGGGGGGAACCCATCCTCCTCTGGTCAGCTCAGGGTCTAGGGCTTAAAGACCAGCATGGTCAAAGCAGCCAATGTCCATGATAATAGAATTTGCAGCAGCTAGATGACAGTCCAGTGCCCCCGCCAGGAGTAATCTATAGCTGCATAGCTATGAAGACAGAGTTTGAGAAACCATCCAGTCATGAGAGGGAAAACAATCCTACCCACCTATCAAGAGCCAGCCCAGGAAGATGGGGTCACAGCTGTTGACAGGTGACAGTAAGGAAAGGATGCCACCCCACATTACTCTATGGCTAAAGGCTTCTCTGGTCCTGTCTCCAGACTACAACTCGTTATAAGCCTGATCATAAAGGTGCGTTTTTAATCTAGACTTAAATATTGAGACTGTATGATTCCCTTATAAATTTTGGCAGGGTGTTCCACAGTAGTGGCGCTCTGTACGAGAAAGCTCTACCACCCGTCAAGTTTTCAGATATTCTAGGGACTACTAAGTAAACTGTGTCTTGGGAACAAGGTGATCTTTTCGGCTTATCGGGTAAAAGCAGATTACATATATACACGGGCACAAGTCCATTTAAAGCTTTAAAGGTCAGAAGCAAAACCTTAAAGTCTATCCTATACTTAAAGGTTGTATCAGCGATTTTGGGTGGAAACATAAATTTTTTTTTTTTCCTCACGATCCGCTAGCTGCCCGCCCCATAAGCAGGCCGTCAAAAAACCGCGTCTCTGTAGGCAGCCTATGCTCCGAGATCGTACACAAAAACAATGGTACTACCAACTACTCAAAACCAAAATAAACAGTATTCCAACCAATCACAATGATCTGCACAAACGCTAATACTCTTATCTCGCTGAAATCTTGACGGATTTACAAACGGTTTGGTTTCTTACAAACGTTATTAACGTGGTTATAATTCTGGATGCTTGAACACTATTTTTTAAAACATAACATAATTATTCATAAGTATGTTTGTTTGGGATTTCGCTTCAGAAGTGACGTCACGTTTGTGCAGATCATTGTGATTGGTTGGAATACTGTTTATTTTGGTTTTGAGTAGTTGGTAGTACCATTGTTTTTGTGTACGATCTCGGAGCATAGGCTGCCTACAGAGACGCGGTTTTTTGACGGCCTGCTTATGGGGCGGGCAGCTAGCGGATCGTGAGGAAAAATCAGATGAATGTGATCATTTATGTTTCCACCCAAAATCGCTGATACAACCTTTAATTGGTAGCCAATGAAGTGATGCTAGTACTGGGGTAATATGCTCATAGTAGTATATGGCATTCGGCAAACGTCAAAATTTGATTGATGGGCATATTTGCATATTTTATGAATATTAATGAGGTTATGAAAAAATTGATTGATGGGTATAAAAAAATAAAGTAATGACTTTATTTTTTAATTATTTTTTAATTTTAATTTTTTATTTTTATTTATAATGTATTATTATTCGGGGTGTTGTGGGGGGTTGTTTCAAGGGTTGATTTATTGGCATTGTGATGATGTCATTTTATTGGGGGTTGTTTGTTGTAAACGTTGGTTTTTATGGTTGGTATTTTGGGTTGTTTTGGAGGGGAGGAAAACATGTGAAGGAATTTTTTTTATTTTTTTTATTAGAACAACATCGTGAAAAAAGTAAGATGTGTATATATATATATATATATATATATATATATATATATAAAATATAAATGTATAGGTTAGTGGCAATAGTTTAAGTTTTGTGTTAGCGGAAGCGTTTTAAAAGAATAGAAGAATAAAAGAATTCAAAAGCAGGCTGTTAAAACTTGATAACAAAATAGCTTAAAACAAAATAGCTGTAGGCTATAGAGAGTTAGTTGTCTGAAAGAAAGCATACCATTTTTTTAAATAATGTTTGTTAGAGCCGAAGGGGGAAAAAGACGTGTGATGTCCGTGAAATGTGTGCGAATGGCTCCGTAGAGAGAGAGAGAGAGAGACCGTTACCCAGGCGTAGAAACCGCGTAAAATAGCCTAAAAAAAGCATGTTAGTGTTCTAAAAGAAGAAGATGACCTAGGAGGCCTCGAAAGAAAGACTAGAACGAATAAAAAATAAAATAATAGGCTATGTAAGGTTTTACAGAATTAAAAAGCAAAAACCTAAAACGAACTCTGAATTATTCTTGGGTTCCGTGGGGGTCCGGAGAGATGGTCTACAGCACGACTATGGGTTGCAGAGAGAGAGAGAGAGAGAGAGAGATCTTTCCAGACGGGGCTAGAGGGCGGACAAAAAATGGAGCAATTAGTTCATCGGGCCTGTGTACAACTGAAAATGGGATACACCCCCCATGTAGTGTCCTACCACACCTAGACAATTGACAGCTGTTTACACGGGCCAATGAGAGAGCTGTATAGCTTATGACAAAACGGATTCTGATGGCTAACAACAGCTGGGGAGTGCTGAAGCGATGCTAGGGGAAACCTTTGATTGACAAGGAACAGTTGTTATACAACGCGGTTGATTCAAAGTAAGTTTGAAATGAATGAATGAAATGCATAGACTAGAAATATTTCAACAGGCCACAACATTTAATTCCAATAAAGTCTACAGGCAAATGTTGAATATGGACATGTGTGAACCCTCAAAAATGAATTAAACGAAACTCTGCATTGTAATCAGGGGTTGTTGAGTTGTACAGGATAGTAGATATAATTTAGCAATGACAATAGTTAGGCTAGTATCGGTTTAAAACGTGTTTCAAAGATGTTTATTTAAAACTGATTATACGCAACTATGTAGCTATAATACATTTTAACACACATAATCCGTCCGTAATGATATAAACTTGGATACAAGGTAGTAGCCTACTATTACAGAACCATTTTTATTTTTACACAGGCCTAGCTGAACTAGGCTACAGAAAGCTGTCAGAGCAAAAGCATGTTAAGGGGAGGAACAGGAAAATTAGGTTTTATGGCTGGGATAAGGTTCGGTCACAACGGATTGAATTTAACGTTTTCAGTCATCCAGGTGTCGGTATACCGAAGCCTTTTTATTTCATAGGTCTCTGGTAATGGCCTGTTAATTAACTGTTTCGTAATAACTCCATTGATCTCATTCTGTGAGAGATGTTGTAAATCTAAATTAGCTACACCTCTCGTGCAGACTAGGCTATTCCTCTCGGGCAAAACCTAGAACGGTGTGTTTGCTTAGGGCTATTAATATTATGACGTTAGTTTAGGATTGAATTAATAATAAAAAAATAATAGGCCCTAACACCTTCCATTTATATAGAGCCTTTCTCAACCTTCAGCGACTCAAAACGCTTTACAATGATGAAGAGGAACCCCGCCTCGATACACAATTATTCTCTGTAGCTGGTGGAGAGACACGTAGGCTATACTATAGGTCTAGTAGATGTGATGTGTGCGTGGGACCGGAGAGAGACTGTAGGCAATAATGGTTTGTTAATTTTGTTAATGAAGGACAATACTAATTAATAGGTTAGTGGAGGGTGATGGAAGGGTCGGTGAGGGACAGCCTATTTTTGGGGTGAGAGGGAATGTGTCGCAATCTATTTTTATACAGTGTATGGTTGCAATTCCTAATAAGGTCTGGAGAATAGGCTCTGATTAGGCTACGTCGTGCCTATATCAATCCTACGCCACACTCCAACACTGTAGGTGACGGTAATACCCTTTAACGTAGGAGGGGCTGCGAAACCCAATAAACACCTTCGAAGGAGAAGAAGAAGGCCTAGCTTTAGACCTAAATAAACGTAGGCTAGGCTACGTGTAAAGTAGAGCTAGCTAGCTGACTGTTTGTACAACTTTCTTCAAATAGCCTAGGCCTACTCAAATTTAATTTCGGCATTCTAAAAACGTGTTTGTTGTTGTAACGTGACAGATTTCTTATTTTTACGTTTTTATTAACGTAAGTAAATTAGACTCAACGACGTGTAGGCTATTAAAATCACAAGGATACAGTCTGCTGGTTGCTCATGGAGAGGTTTGTGTAAAATATTTCGATTTTATTTGGTCTAAAACTTTAATTTGGAAAACCGTTTACCTTGCTATTAACTAGTCTACACGGTCACTCAGAAAGTGGCCTATCGCATAAAGTTATGTAGGCTATAAATGTATGGCTATGAACGTTTTCAATATTCCAGGTTCCTGTACGAAGCAGGCTAAATGTGTTAATTGGATAATGCCAACAGTGTAGGTAAAACCAAATATTTTAGATTGGGTAACAAGATACGGCTTTCCCCTGTTTTTATTTTTTTTATTTGTTTATTTATTTTGTCCGTACAAGCAAAAATTTTAGATATGGCCAGATAAGCAACTGGCGCTTTTCCACATTGGATTTTTTGTCAGCACAAGGGGTAAGTGATCAGGCCTGCACAGCAGTGTTTTCAGTTAGCGTAGCAACTAAAGTTACATAACGTAGCCTAGAGTGACGCGAATCTACCCGGGGGTGGCGTGGTTTCCAAGCGACAAGAATTCTAAGTGTTCAGCTTTCAGTCCCAATTTCTTATAAGTATTTTAATAAAGAGGATGAGGCAGGATCGTCCAGAGTAATCAGACTTTATTACACAGAAGCTCATAAAGTCGAAACAGCTCTGCAGAGTTGTTCAAAGTGTTTACAGTTACATCTCCATTTATACATTTGTTTGAGCACATAGTCCATCCCTATCTCCGCCCCTGCAGGTGTGTCCAATCCTCATGCCACCATGGTTCCATCATTTAGCATCGTTTTAATTGGTTAACCCCTATAACCCCAAATGTGCTGATTCTTTGGGAATCATGGTGTTTTCCATTAGATTTCTCCCCCGGCGTCCAACCCCCCGGATTTCTCCCCAGACGTCCACCCCCCTTGGAAAGTTTTGGAAAGTCCCCAAAGTCCCTTTATTGACCTGAGCTAACCTTATTGACCTGAGCTAGCATATTTATTCAGGTTACTCAATCATTGTGGCGCCACAGTCTAAACATCCAAAAATTAAAAATGACAAGATACAGATGGGTATATGTCACTGTGACCAGATAATCTTCTTCTTACAGGCCCGACCAGATAATCTTCTTCTTACAGGCCCCCCCTCCCCGGTTCCTGTTTTCAATTCTGAGCCTGAGCATCAGATAAGCATCTGCTTCTCACAGTTTCTTACTACATAACAACTCATAATTCATTTATAAGATTACAGTGCATTACAGTGTTGTTTACTCAGTGTGCCTCTATACTTATTCAGTGTTCTACAGTGGTTATACATTTCTAATACATTTCTAATACAAATCCATACACCTTCATGCTGTGTACAGGTACTACAGTTTACAGGTGACCAATGGCCCAATGGAATATTTCCAACAAATCCCCCCTTTGAGGCTTGATGAGCCTCACAAACACCATTCCATTGATGCTGCCACCATACATATTAATTGTGCAGTCCTGCGGGGGAGAGAGATCGCTCATCTCCTAATCCCTCTAATGTCTTTCTCATTGTAACGCTATGCTACTAAACAGCTTTCTATCAACATGCTCAATGCACGGCTATCAGTCATAGCCTTATGCATAACATATGACTCTCGCTCACATGCAGATTACTGTTCCGTCACTGCGCAGTTCAATAAGTAAATACTTGTAAGTATATGTTACTGTATATGTGACTGTATATACGTGTACTCTATATGAGGTACTCCTGGTTGAACAGTCTTGCCGGGATGCCGGCCAGCTGGTCAGCCAAGGCAGCCGCACTCAGTTTCAAAGGCAGTAGTACCACTCTGCCTTCCGCTTCTCTCTGATGCAATCACCGTCCTTGGCTGCCCCTCCAGCTCAGCAACCACAGCTTGCTGAAAGAATACAGAAAATGATATGATTAATATGATGATTACATTTCTTACTGATTATCATAAGGGGAAGTGTACTTGTGCACTTCATCAGTGTCCCATGCTTTATCCAGGGCACGCAAACTCGGAGAGCTTGCCCAAAGCTCATCACCGGAGTTTGTCAAATATATGAAGGAATACCGCAATGGTAAACAGTCTACTGTTTTAAACATTGGTCTAAGGAACCTATCTCTGTATGGTGGTATAGCAGGTATCTGTACTGTGGCTTTAAAACAGAATTGCACCTCTTTATATGTAATTAGGCCAAGACAGAATGTTCGTGTCCTTCTCCTGCATTTACACAAGTCCAAAAGGTAAGGTTCCGCACCCCAATGACTCTGCAAAGCTAGTTGCACTATTGTTGGGTTATCTATTATCCAATTAGCTTTACCAAATTCGGGGTGTACTGCATATATTGGTGCTAAAAATTGATTTTGGAAAGGCATTATTGTTTCACATTTGCAGTTAAAGGAGCACTTGTGCCTAGCCCATCTTCTACTTGACCTATACATCACTGAAACCTCTTTTTCTTGTTGTAACAGTCCACTGTTTCAAACATTTGTCTAAGATACCTATCTCTGTACACAGGTGAAACCTTTTTCTCTTGTACATCAAAGAGGTGGTCCACAATCCACGTGTTGTGATCCTACCGTTTACTTTAATGTGACACTGTGCAATTGGGAGTGCATGTTTATTGTAAAAGATAGAGACTGCAGGTCGAGTTGTGAACAGAATATCCAAATTTAACATAACATTTAAAAATACTTCTTTAGTGGCCAGCTGGACCTCCCCATGGCAATGGCCATCGATAACAATCCTCACCCAAGCGGAGGCCCTAAATCGTACTTCTTTTACTGAAATACCCCCAAATCCTCGGGTTTCTCTACTGCAGTCAGTTATTATCTCTGCACTTTTTAGCTGGATTTCAGGGTTACCTTGTTCAAAATTTGATAAGAACGGGACGGACCAATTCAACCCCTCCAATCGGTACCACGTTCCTTTAAAGGGTAAGATTTGCTCGATTTCCCTTGTCATACGGAGTAGTCTCTCCTGTGCACACCTTGGTTCCCAATATTGTGATTTTGTCGCAAGTGAATGTGCTTTTTTACATCCTATTGTACCATAAACACACTTATTCAAATCATTTTCAGCCATGTCTGGGGCAGGCGTTCAGAGACATCTAAACTAAGTATATAGTCTGCTATATAGCGCAGTTTCCTAAATTATCTACGGTTAACTATAATTTCTGTTTGCCCGCTCCAGAAGTGACAAAAAATTCCTGAGATGCACAACCAAAAAACCTCCCACTATTGTCTAGGAAGGACAAAAAGATTGCACCTCTCTTACACCTCTTACATCCTACCCATAGTAGTCAGGCTGTTCATATGTGGGGTTTTCCACATTCTCATATTTTGTCAACTGAACAGTGGTGGTCTCAGTTTTCACTTTCTGGTGTTGCACGAGCCCCAGACAATGCTCTTCCGCTGCTTCATTCACTGCTATAACCAGCGGATACGCCCCCACAATTCTGGTGAGAAAAGATCTCAGAACAGGTAACAAACAACACAGCAGTATCGCCACACATATCAGTGTCATCACAATTATTGCACCTGCCTTGGCAAACCATGCTCCCCAGTTTCCGAGGTTCTTGTGCAACCAGTCCCAGATCTCATGTCCAAATCCTGCATTGTCTGTCACTTCCTGTCTGAGCCCCTTGAGCTTCATCATGGCCTGTGTGAATGTTCCATTGGGAGAAGTGCTGTTCGGGATATAAGTACAGCAGTAGTCCCCGAAAAGAACACACACTCCACCTCTTTCTGACAGTAACCAGTCTAAGGCCTGTCTGTTTTGTCCAGTCATTCTGCTGGTAGCAGATAGCTGTTCTCCCAGTGCAGTCAGCGCTTCTTCAGTGTAATTAAGAAATCTCTGCTGGTTATAATATATGTAATTTATCCACTCTGCGTTTTTAGTGGGACTGACCCACAGGGCGATTGATTCAAACCCTGCTGCGATTTCATTTCTGGCTTTGTACTCATTTGGGATTCCTCTGGGCTGTCCTATGATATCTATCCATACGTGTGGATCAGGCTCATAGGCCCTCTTTGTTCTCTGGGGTGTTTTAGGGTACATTACTACTGTCGGGTCCATTAGCATTACCCTAGCACATGTCCCTGTCCAATTACACGGCAACACATTATATAGTCCTCCTCCTCCACACATCCAGAACATATCTGCTATATTTCGATCCGCATGTATTAGGTAGCGACAATTTGGTAGTAATCTTGCAGTGGTCAGCTTTGCGCTAGCTTTTGCATACAGGTCTGGTTTCCTCGCATCGCATGTCCACGTATTGTGGCATTTCCCTTCAAATTCTCCCATTTGTACGGTTCCATTTTCCACCCTGTAGCACTCATATGAGGAGTTCAACAATCTAACACGTTTTAGATTAATTTAGGCTCCATGCTTTCCCATGTACAGGCCCCATCTTCTGCACTTCCCTTGGTCATAATGTCCCTGTGAGGAGCCTATTTGGTCCAAACACTGTATAGGACATATTGGTGTTTCACTAGGAGTCGTAGATTTGAGGTATTGCGCACACCCCTCGTAATCATACGGGTTAGGGATTGCCGTATATATGGGCCTTGCTTCAGCACATACTACGCAATTCTCTGAGGTCTGCATGTTTGCTGTATAGTTGGCCCACTTCCACCACCTATATGTCCTCGCTCGCTTTAGAGAGTGGAGTTGGCTAGGATCTAATTCGATTTCTCGTTTCTTAATATTTTTAATTGGTTCCATCACCGTTTGATCTTCTGACATAATGAACATTATACAGGATCCTACCAATATCACCACTATGAAGGCCAGTACAACTCCTGCTAACTGCCCTCTCTTGTGTTCATCCTCTATGTCTGTTAGTAATCCTAACATACATACTAACACTGAGATGGGATTTCTGCTGTACCTCAACTGGTTAGCAGCTCTGATATTGGCAGGAGCCCCAACAGTGAGCTCAGAGGAAATGGGGGGGGGGATAGACTTGATCAGCCTGAATTGGACAGAGATGAGGCAGGAGCTGCAGGAGGAGTTGGGGATAGGGGGGCTGAATCTGATGGGGCTGAATCTGACACAACTGATAGACATACTGGGTTTAACCAATTGGACAATAGAGACCTGGTCACCCTGGAATTGGGGGACATCCAGCCCACCGACAGCAGCCCCAGAGACGACACCGACAGACCTATCACTCCCAGTGGGGATGTTGACAGCAATGACGAGTCAGATTAAAGATAACTCAGACGATGACGACAGAGAAGGCAGTGGTGACATGACAGACAAGTTAAGTGTAAATAATACAATAGGGCCTAAAAATAAGAATGAAACTGATGAAAATCCGGAACAAACCAGAACAAGATGGCCAATATTCTGAAGTTTTTACAATGACAGGATTAGTGTTAGTATGTATGTTAGGATTACTAACAGACATAGAGGATGAACACAAGAGAGGGCAGTTAGCAGGAGTTGTACTGGCCTTCATAGTGGTGATATTGGTAGGATCCTGTATAATGTTCATTATGTCAGAAGATCAAACGGTGATGGAACCAATTAAAAATATTAAGAAACGAGAAATCGAATTAGATCCTAGCCAACTCCACTCTCTAAAGCGAGCGAGGACATATAGGTGGTGGAAGTGGGCCAACTATACAGCAAACATGCAGACCTCAGAGAATTGCGTAGTATGTGCTGAAGCAAGGCCCATATATACGGCAATCCCTAACCCGTATGATTACGAGGGGTGTGCGCAATACCTCAAATCTACGACTCCTAGTGAAACACCGATATGTCCTATACAGTGTTTGGACCAAATAGGCTCCTCACAGGGACATTATGACCAAGGGAAGTGCAGAAGATGGGGCCTGTACATGGGAAAGCATGGAGCCCAAATTAATCTAAAACGTGTTAGATTGTTGAACTCCTCATATGAGTGCTACAGGGTGGAAAATGGAACCGTACAAATGGGAGAATTTGAAGGGAAATGCCACAATACGTGGACATGCGATGCGAGGAAACCAGACCTGTATGCAAAAGCTAGCGCAAAGCTGACCACTGCAAGATTACTACCAAATTGTCGCTACCTAATACATGCGGATCGAAATATAGCAGATATGTTCTGGATGTGTGGAGGAGGAGGACTATATAATGTGTTGCCGTGTAATTGGACAGGGACATGTGCTAGGGTAATGCTAATGGACCCGACAGTAGTAATACACCCTAAAACACCCCAGAGAACAAAGAGGGCCTATGAGCCTGATCCACACGTGTGGATAGATATCATAGGACAGCCCAGAGGAATCCCAAATGAGTACAAGGCCAGAAATGAAATCGCAGCAGGGTTTGAATCAATCGCCCTGTGGGTCAGTCCCACTAAAAACGCAGAGTGGATAAATTACATATATTATAACCAGCAGAGATTTCTTAATTACACTGAAGAAGCGCTGACTGCACTGGGAGAACAGCTATCTGCTACCAGCAGAATGACTGGACAAAACAGACAGGCATTAGACTGGTTACTGTCAGAAAGAGGTGGAGTGTGTGTTCTATTTGGGGACTACTGCTGTACTTATATCCCGAACAGCACTTCTCCCAATACAACATTCACACAGGCCATGATGAAGCTCAAGGGGCTCAGACAGGAAGTGACAGACAATGCAGGATTTGGACATGAGATCTGGGACTGGTTGCACAAGAACCTCGGAAACTGGGGAGCATGGTTTGCCAAGGCAGGTGCAATAATTGTGATGACACTGATATGTGTGGCGATACTGCTGTGTTGTTTGTTACCTGTTCTGAGATCTTTCCTCACCAGAATTGTGGGGGCGTATCCGCTGGTTATAGCAGTGAATGAAGCAGCGGAAGAGCATCGTCTGGGGCTTGTGCAACACCAGAAAGTGAAAACTGAGACCACCACTGTTCAGTTGACAAAACATGAGAATGTGGAAAACCCCACATATGAACAGCCTGACTACTATGGGTAGGATGTAAGAGGTGTAAGAGAGGTGCAATCTTTTTCTCCTTCCTAGACCAGAGTGGGAGGTTTTTTGGTTGTGCATCTCAGGAATTTTTAGTCACTTCTGGAGCGGGAAAACAGAGAAATTATAGTTAACCGTAGATAATTTAGGAAACTGCGCTATATAGCAGACTATATACTTAGTTTAGATGTCTCTGAACGCCTGCCCCAGACATGGCTGAAAATGATTTGAATAAGTGTGTTTATGGTACAATAGGATGTAAAAAAGCACATTCACTTGCGACAAATCACAATATTGGGAACCAAGGTGTGCACAGGAGAGACTACTCCGTATGACAAGGGAAATCGAGCAAATCTTACCCTTTAAAGGAACGTGGTACCGATTGGACGGGTTGAATTGGTCCGTCCCGTTCTTATCAAATTTTGAACAAGGTAACCCTGAAATCCAGCTAAAAAGTGCAGAGATAATAACTGACTGCAGTAGAGAAACCCTAGGATTTGGGGGTATTTCAGTAAAAGAAGTACGATTTAGGGCCTCCGCTTGGGTGAGGATTGTTATCGATGGCCATTGCCATGGGGAGGTCCAGCTGGCCACTAAAGAAGTATTTTTAAATGTTATGTTAAATTTGTATATTCTGTTCACAACTCGACCTGCAGTCTCTATCTTTTACAATAAACATGCACTCCCAATTGCACAGTGTCACATTAAAGTAAACGGTAGGATCACAACACGTGGATTGTGGGCCACCTCTTTGATGTACAAGAGAAAAAGGTTTCACCTGTGTACAGAGATAGGTATCTTAGACAAATGTTTGAAACAGTGGACTGTTACAACAAGAAAAAGAGGTTTCAGTGATGTATAGGTCAAGTAGAAGATGGGCTAGGCACAGGTGCTCCTTTAACTGCAAATGTGAAACAATAATGCCTTTCTGAAATCAATTTTTAGCACCAATATATGCAGTACACCCCAAATTTGGTAAAGCTAATTGGATAATAGATAACCCAACAATAGTGCAACTAGCTTTGCAGAGTCATTGGGGTGCGGAACCTTACCTTTTGGACTTGTGTAAATGCAGGAGAAGGACACGAACATTCCGTCTTGGACTGATTACATATAAAGAGGTGCAATTCTGTTTTAAAGCCACAGTACAGATACCTGCTATACCACCATACAGAGATAGGTTCCTTAGACCAATGTTTAAAACAGTAGACTGTTTACCATTGCGGTATTCCTTCATATATTTGACAAACTCCGGTGATGAGCTTTGGGCAAGCTCTCCGAGTTTGCGTGCCCTGGATAAAGCATGGGACACTGATGAAGTGCACAAGTACACTTCCCCTTATGATAATCAGTAAGAAATGTAATCATCATATTAATCATATCATTTTCTGTATTCTTTCAGCAAGCTGTGGTTGCTGAGCTGGAGGGGCAGCCAAGGACGGTGATTGCATCAGAGAGAAGCGGAAGGCAGAGTGGTACTACTGCCTTTGAAACTGAGTGCGGCTGCCTTGGCTGACCAGCTGGCCGGCATCCCGGCAAGACTGTTCAACCAGGAGTACCTCATATAGAGTACACGTATATACAGTCACATATACAGTAACATATACTTACAAGTATTTACTTATTGAACTGCGCAGTGACGGAACAGTAATCTGCATGTGAGCGAGAGTCATATGTTATGCATAAGGCTATGACTGATAGCCGTGCATTGAGCATGTTGATAGAAAGCTGTTTAGTAGCATAGCGTTACAATGAGAAAGACATTAGAGGGATTAGGAGATGAGCGATCTCTCTCCCCCGCAGGACTGCACAATTAATATGTATGGTGGCAGCATCAATGGAATGGTGTTTTTGAGGCTCATCAAGCCTCAAAGGGGGGATTTGTTGGAAATATTCCATTGGGCCATTGGTCACCTGTAAACTGTAGTACCTGTACACAGCATGAAGGTGTATGGATTTGTATTAGAAATGTATTAGAAATGTATAACCACTGTAGAACACTGAATAAGTATAGAGGCACACTGAGTAAAAAACACTGTAATGCACTGTAATCTTATGAATGAATTATGAGTTGTTATGTAGTAAGAAACTGTGAGAAGCAGATGCTTATCTGATGCTCAGGCTCAGAATTGAAAACAGGAACCGGGGAGGGGGGGGCCTGTAAGAAGAAGATTATCTGGTCGGGCCTGTAAGAAGAAGATTATCTGGTCACAGTGACATATACCCATCTGTATCTTGTCATTTTTCATTTTTGGATGTTTAGACTGTGGCGCCACAATGATTGAGTAACCTGAATAAATATGCTAGCTCAGGTCAATAAGGTTAGCTCAGGTCAATAAAGGGAGTTTGGGGACTTTCCAAAACTTTCCAAGGGGGGTGGACGCCTGGGGAGAAATCCGGGGGGTTGGACACCGGGGGAGAAATCTAATGGAAAACACCATGATTCCCAAAGAATCAGCACATTTGGGGTTATAGGGGTTAACCAATTAAAACGATGCTAAATGATGGAACCATGGTGGCATGAGGATTGGACACACCTGCAGGGCGGAGATAGGGATGGACTATGTGCTCAAACAAATGTATAAATGGAGATGTAACTGTAAACACTTTGAACAACTCTGCAGAACTGTTTCGACTTTATGAGCTTCTGTGTAATAAAGTCTGATTATTCTGGAAGATCCTGCCTCATCCTCTTTATTAAAATACTTATAAGAAATTGGGACTGAAAGCTGAACACTTAGAATTCTTGTCGCTTGGAAACCAGGCCACCCCCGGGTAGATTCGCGTCACTCTAGGCTACGTTATGTAACTTTAGTTGCTACGCTAACTGAAAACACTACTGTGCAGGCCTGATCACTTACCCCTTGTGCTGACAAAAAATCCAATGTGGAAAAGCGCCAGTTGCTTATCTGGCCATATCTAAAATTTTTGCTTGTACGGACAAAATAAATAAACAAATAAAAAAATAAAAACAGGGGAAAGCCGTATCTTGTTACCCAATCTAAAATATTTGGTTTTACCTACACTGTTGGCATTATCCAATTAACACATTTAGCCTGCTTCGTACAGGAACCTGGAATATTGAAAACGTTCATAGCCATACATTTATAGCCTACATAACTTTATGCGATAGGCCACTTTCTGAGTGACCGTGTTGACTAGTTAATAGCAAGGTAGCAAACGGTTTTCCAAATTAAAGTTTTAGACCAAATAAAATCGAAATATTTTACACAAACCTCTCCATGAGCAACCAGTAGACTGTATCCTTGTGATTTTAATAGCCTACACGTCGTTGAGTCTAATTTACTTACGTTAATAAAAACGTAAAAAATAAGAAATCTGTCACGTTACAACAACAAACAAGTTTTAGAATGCCAAAATTAAATTTGAGTAGGCCTAGGCTATTTGAAGAAAGTTGTACAAACAGTCAGCTAGCTAGCTCTACTTTACGCGTAGCCTAGCCTACGTTTATTTAGGTCTAAAGCTAGGCCTTCTTCTTCTCCTTCGAAGGTGTTTATTGGGTTTCGCAGCCCATCCTACGTTAAAAGGGTATTACCGTCACCTACAGTGTTGGAGTGTGGCGTATGATTGATATAGGCACGACGTAGCCTAATCAGAGCCTATTCTCCAGACCTTATTAGGAATTGCAACCATACACTGTATAAAAATAGATTGCGACACATTCCCTCTCACCCCAAAAATAGGCTGTCCCTCACCGACCCTTCCCTCGCCCTCCACTAACCTATTAATTAGTATTGTCCTTCATTAACAAAATTAAGAAACCATTATTGCCTACAGTCTCTCTCCGGTCCCACGCACACCTCACATCTACTAGACCTATAGTATAGCCTACGTGTCTCTCCACCAGCTACAGAGAATAATTGTGTATCGAGGCGG
Organism: Synaphobranchus kaupii; assembly: GCA_029718625.1. Taxonomy (NCBI): domain Eukaryota; kingdom Metazoa; phylum Chordata; class Actinopteri; order Anguilliformes; family Synaphobranchidae; genus Synaphobranchus; species Synaphobranchus kaupii. The sequence continues at coordinate 6,889,176 of CM056394.1, read as the reverse complement.
GGTTCCTCTTCATCATTGTAAAGCGTTTTGAGTCGCTGAAGGTTGAGAAAGGCTCTATATAAATGGAAGGTGTTAGGGCCTATTATTTTTTTATTATTAATTCAATCAACTAACGTCATAATATTAATAGCCCTAAGCAAACACACCGTTCTAGGTTTTGCCCGAGAGGAATAGTCTAGTCTGCACAAGAGGTGTAGCTAATTTAGATTTACAACATCTCTCACAGAATGAGATCAATGGAGTTATTACGAAACAGTTATTTAACAGGCCATTACCAGACCTATGAAATAAAAAGGCTTCGGTATACCGACACCTGGATGACTGAAAACGTTAAATTCAATCCGTTGTGACTGAACCTTATCCCAGCTATAAAACCTAATTTTCCTGTTCCTCCCCTTAACATGCTTTTGCTCTGACAGCTTTCTGTAGCCTAGTTCAGCTAGGCCTGTGTAAAAATAAAAATGGTTCTGTAATAGTAGGCTACTACCTTGTATCCAAGTTTATATCATTACGGACGGATTATTTGTGTTAAAATGTATTATAGCTACATAGTTGCGTATAATCAGTTTTAAATAAACATCTTTGAAACACGTTTTAAACCGATACTAGCCTAACTATTGTCATTGCTAAATTATATCTACTATCCTGTACAACTCAACAACCCCTGATTACAATGCAGAGTTTCGTTTTATTCATTTTTGAGGGTTCACACATGTCCATATTCAACATTTGCCTGTAGACTTTATTGGAATTAAATGTTGACACGGCTAAAATTGGATCAACGGTCTTGTTTCACGTGTCCAAGACATTTTCTATAGCCTATGCATCATGTCTCTATCTAAGTTGTCTTTGTAGCTTATACTAATACTATACTTTTAATAGCCAAATTACACCTCATGACCTAAAAGTGTTCTGATGGGTAGCCTAGGGCAGTGGTTCTCAACCCTGGTCCTGGGGACCCCCTGTGTATGCTGGTTTTCGTTCCAACCACAATTGCAATACCAGAATTTTAACAAGCTGTTATTTTTTCTTAATTAGGTGTTTTTATTGTATAGAGAGAACACTTTAAACTCTTTACTCTCTTAAGCCACGTTATGTTAGCAATAGCTATGCATGCTTTGAAGAAAAAAAAATCCCATGTTCGTTATGCTTATTGTGTTATATTGCAAACAATTACAAAGAAGAGGTAAGAACTCAGGTGAATAGGCTCCTAATTAGGCAATTGAACACAAGTTTAAGTTCCTTCATAATTTTTTCCTTAAACTTGTTAACACAATGCAGGTTTGGCTCGTTATCATTTGCTTTGTCTTTGAATTCTTCATTATTTACCAAACGGTTAGTTTTAGTGGCCATGTGTCCACAATTTCACCAATTATGAGCCAATTGATTCACCTCAGTCTTTAATTTGATCAGTTAAAACATATTTTACCTCCTTTTAATTGTTTACAATACAGCACAATGTGAATATTGGACTTTTATTCTTCATGGCATGCATAGCTATTACTAACATAATGTGGCTTAAGAATGTAAATAACCCCTCTAAACATTAAAAACACCTAATTAAGAAAAATTAACAGCTTGTTAAAATTCAAGTATTGCAATTGTGGTTGGAACGAAAACCAGCATACACAGGGGGTCCCCAGGACCAGGGTTGAGAACCACTGGCCTAGGGTACTGGTCAATAAAGCAATTGTTCTACAAAGCTTTCTGCAATAGTGTTTTCACGTCACACAGCGAGTTCTATTCATCCGAAGTTCTCCGAAAATTAAATACACATTTGAAGTAGATATGCTTACACACTATAGCAGGGGTAGGGAACCCTGGTCCTGGAGAGCCGCAGGGTCTGCTGGTTTTTGTTTTCACCTTAAATACAGCAACTACTTAAACAAAAGAAACCAGGTGAGGTGAGTTAACTGCGTAATCAACTGCTTTAATTGATCAATTAAATGGCGAGTAACAACTAAAACCAGCAGACCCTGCGGCTCTCCAGGACCAGGGTTCCCTACCCCTGCACTATAGGCTACATATAATAGCTCAATCCTGTTTAAATTTAATAACCCATCTTTTTACATTCCATTCGATACTAAGCAGTAATATTGACACTAAGTATTAGCAACCTTGTGCAAAATACTGAAAGGTTTGTTTCATGAAGCTGGCCACTGAAAAAACCTTATAGTGTATATAGACGGTTACATTGCTTTTGGAAACGCATCTTGGATGCCTCCTCAATGGCTTTTCCAAGACAAAATGGGGCCTTTTGCACACTGGTTTATTTTCTATATGCCTTACATTCAAATATCCTTGGATACCCCAGCCAGCTGCAACGTGGTCTCACGCGGACTCGTCACATAGCGACGCTTCTGCCCAAGCGTCGCTATGTGACGCCAAAGGTAGCCTTTTGCGTCGTATATTGACGCAGCCTTTTGCATCGTATATTGACGGTTGTGGCCACATAATTTGTCTTTGGTTGTGGCACTTCAATATTATGATTTTTTTATGCTTTTTTTTTCTTCATCTGGTAGAGAGTTACGTGAACTCTTGTGGTCGGGCTCGCCCACTATCTTAACAGTTCGGTCATGAGCCCGAGTTACATGAACTCCTGTGAGGTTATGTTTAGGGGTTGGGGGTGGGGTACGGGAATCACGAACTCATCATCATGAGCAAAGTCTTCGCCATAGTAGGATTTGTAAATTCGTGACGAGTGCGTCAAATAATGACGCAAAAGGCCTCCTTCTGTGTCTAAAGGATGACGCCGTAGGAGCTGCCCAAGCGTCGCTATGTGACGACTTGGGAGTGAGACCAGGCTGCAGCCAGTATAACAGCTGCTCCTGTCATTCAGACGTCACACAAACCCCTGCTGTGAATTGTAGCCCCCCGAAATTTAAAATGTAAATGCTTTTTTGAAAGAGTTACGTTTAAACATGACCAGGAATAAGCGGCTTAGATTGTGGATGGATGAATTACTGCAGCTGCTGGTTTATACCACAATATGTCTAACATGTCCGATATTCTGTTCTGCTTCAAATAAGATTTCACTTTTTGCAGTGAAAGAAAAATTCTACAGAGACCTGTGTAAGTTTGTGTCACCAACACGTGTGAAATAACAATTTTTCTCTTTTTCTGGAGAAATTCTGAAAACCGAATGAACAGAACATCAATCTTACAATATTATTATTTTGTCAACACAATATTATGTTTCTTTCATGAAAGTATGTTTCAAAAAAAATAATAAAATGTGTAGATTTTAAAAAAATTTTTTTTTATTTTTAAATATGATTGTTGACACAAATGACAAATCGTAATAATCTTTGGATCATCAGGCACTGAGCATCAGTATGTACACACAGACAGACATGTACACACAGACAGACACATGTACACACAGACAGACATGTACACACAGACAGACACGTACACACAGACAGACACATGTACACACAGACAGACATGCACACACAGACAGACACATGTACACACAGACAGACATGTTTAATGCTCTTGTCTCTCTTTAGGGTGGCCACTGTAGTCTTCAGGACGTGAAGAATCACAAGTTAAAACCGAAGAGTTGAACTGGACACTATGGACAACTTTAATTCAACACTTGAGTCTCTGAAGAACATGTCATATGAGACTGGCTTGGGGAATAACACCACATTTACACATGACTACATGGAGTTGAATATTATAGAGTCTCTGCGCTACATAAAATATGTGTTGAACATAGTAACTATATGCATTGAGCTGCCAGTTATCTGCTGGGCAGTGTTTGCCCTGTATCATCAGGTCAAGGCTGGCAACGTCACACCTGTTTATGTCATAAACCTCCTCATTTCAGATTTAATACAGATCATTGGAAGAATTATATTATGTATGTATTCAAAGAATGACGTTGAGTATATTGCAGGCTTTCTTTTATTCCTTTTTGGTTTAGTAGCCAGTATTTTGTTCATGGTTTGTATTGCGCTGGAGAGATACCTCCTGGTTGTGCATCCTTTGTGGTATCGATGTCGCCGCACGATCAAACACTCCATCCTCCTCTCACTGGCTGTCTATGTGTCTGACCTGCCCTTATTGGTAGCTGGGTATTTCAGCATGTTTTCCCTTTATGCTGCTCTCCTACTTACAGGATGTATGTCCTTCCTCCTCCTCCTCCCTCTGCCACCTTTTGTGTTCTTCCTGGGGGCCACATGGAGAGCCCTCTCCGACTCCATCTCTGTCCCACACAAAGAGAAGAAAAGGATTCTGGGTACACTGGCACTCATCCTGCTTATTTATTTAGTTCTGTTCTTTCCACTCATATTTGTACTTTTATATAGGACTACAAATGTATTAGGTTATTGTTATATTTGCGAGAAAATTAATTTCGTTGCATGCATATTGCTGGATATCAGCCCCTTAATGGACGCCCTACTGTACATCTTAATTAAGAAAGATGCCAGATACACACTGAAGGTCCCACACTGCTGTAGGAGACTCTGCACTCACAAGGACAGCAGAGAGACGTCCACTGTTCCAACTGAAAATATTACCAGTGTCTAGAACATGCTCTTACAACAAGAAATACAGGGGGTTGAAACAATAGTGGAAACAGATATATCACTATAAAGTCATAAGGAATAGGGCGACTGTTAACCTTCAGAACAGCTTCAGTCCTTCTTCGAATGCATGTCAGGTTCTGAACCGTGTCTACCTTATTCGGAAGGATAATTAACCTAAAACAGATAATCCGAACATCAATGCTTAGATTTCTTTTTAAAATTTATTTTGAAAGCAATATGCGGGCTACCATTATGCTTCTAGACAGGCTAGGCCTATTTTAACTGCCTCTATATCAGCTTCTGTAGATAGAGGGGTGTTGGATGCTGAACCAGGGGACAATAAAGAGCATTTGGACTGGCATTTGGTCTTTTGGATCACTAGGTACCTAGTGATGTTATTAATGTTTGATTATTGGGGGAATTAAATGTGTTTACGTGTATTATTCTCACCTGCGCCACTTGGCTGTCATGTCCGTTAGAGAAAAGTCACCTCTGTCAGATTTTCTATTTTCTGTTATTTTCATGAAGAATATGTCCATAATCATAATTTCAATTATTTAATTTTTAAGTATATCAATAGAAAAGTTGCTATGGTCCAACAAAAGTGTGTTAATTGTGTTGTAAATTATATTATTTGTTATTTATCACAAAGACAAAGTACATTATCAACAGAAATTGTAAGTAGGCAACATTATAATTATATTTCTTTGTTGAATAAAAATAAATATAATGATATTTGTGGACTGTATGAAACAGAACATATATATATACAGATCCTTTCCAAAAAATTAGAATATCATGGAAAGGTTTTTTTTCTCTCCATAATTCCATTCAAAAAGTGAAACTTTCATAGATTATAGATTCATTACACACAAAGTGAAATATTTCTAGCCTTTATTTGTTTCATTTTTCATAATTTTGGTTTACAGCTCCAGAAAACCCCCAAAACAGTATTTCAAAAAATTAGAATAGTGTGTCAAAAATCAGCATTTACTTCAGTTATTTCAGAGAATGAATGTTTTAGACTGAGTGTCACACTATCATCTAATTTACGCAAAACACCTGCAAAGTTTATCTCAGTTTGGTTCAGTATGGGGAAGACTGCATCACTCCATCATTGACACCCTCCAGAAGATGGGTAAGCCACAAAAGGTCATCGCTAAGGAGGCTGGCTGTTCACAGAGTGCAGTGTCCAAGCATATCAATAGAAAGTTTAGTGGAAGGGAAAAATGTGGCAGGAGAAGGTGCACAAGCAAAAGAGATGACCGTAGGTTTCAGCGGATTGTCAAGCAAAGACGATTCCAAAATTTGGCGGAGATGCAGAGGGAGTGGACTGAGGCTGGAGTCAGTGCTTCAAAAACCACCACGTACAGACGTATCCGGGACATGGGCTACAACTGTCGGATTCCTCGAGTCAAGCCACTCCACTCATTCTCTGAAATAACTGAAGTAAATGCTGATTTTCGACACACTATTCTAATTTCTTGAAATACTGTTTTGGGGGTTTTCTGGAGCTGTAAGCCAAAATTATGAAAAATGAAACAAATAAAGGCTAGAAATATTTCACTTTGTGTGTAATGAATCTATAATCTATGAAAGTTTCACTTTTTGAATGGAATTATGGAAAAAAAAAAACTTTTCCATGATATTCTAATTTTTTGGAAGGGATCTGTATTTAGTTCTATTCTTTCCAAGCATATTGGCACTTTTATATACGTTTGACGAATCACGGGACGGTTATTATATTTACCACAAAATCAATTTTCTTGCATACATATTTCTGGATATCAGCCCCTTAATAGACGCCCTACTGTACATCTTAATTAAGAAAGATGTCAAATACACACTGAAGGTCCCACACTGCTGTCACATTGAGGAGACTCAACACTCACAAGGAGAGCAGAGAGACGTCCACTGTTCCAACTGAAAATGTTACCAGTATCTAGAACATGCTTTTATAACAGGAAATACAGGGGTTTGTGAAGTGGAAACACTTCACAAATATATGAATATAAAGTCATAAGGAATAGGACGACCCTTCACCTTCAGAACAGCTTCAGTCCTTATTAGAATGCTGTCATGCAAGTTCGGAGCCGTGTACTCTGATATTGGCTCACTCTTCAAGAAGGAAAGCCTCCAGTCGTTTGAGCGATGAAGGAGGTGGAAGTCTACTTTGCAGTCTTTGCTCCATAACTTCCCATACAAGTTCAATCATGTTTAGATCTGGTGATTGTGGAGGTCATGGACGGAAGGTGTTTGACTTCATCCTCGTGTTCAGGAAGCCACTCTTGAATTTGTTTATCAGGCTGTAGAATGTGTTTATCAGTGTGTAGCATATGTTCAGCTGCCTTTTGAATTTGTATATCAATGCGTAAAATTTGTTTATCCATTTGTCAAATTTGTTTAGCAGTGTGTAGAATTTATTTAGTGTGTAGAATTTGTTTATTAGTGTGTTGAATTTGTTTATTAGTGTGTTGAATTTGTTTAGTAGTGTGTTGAATTTGTTTAGTAGCATGTATGGATTAGGCTATGTGTATTGCCCAGGTGAAAAAAGATTATACTTGAAATATACTATTTCAAAGTATATTTTTAGTAGTTTTTGTACTAAGTATGTACTTTGTGCTAAATTGGCAGTGCTTTAAGTATACTAAGTGCCCTAAAGTTGTTCAAAAGTAGAACTTAAGTGTACCTCAAATGCAGTGTGTGTGTTAAAATTGCACTATTCTTAGTATACTTAAGTGGACTATGTCTGTATGTTAAAATGGGACTATATTAGTGTATTTTAGTAAATTTAAGTGCACTAACAAAGAGTATGATTTGTTGGTATCTTAAATACACTTGCAGTACAATTTAATTATGTCACCAGTGCATTTGAAACAAACTTTAAAAGTATTGCGATGTGTTTGAGACTATACTTGAAGTACCTACTTAAATTATATTTTTATTACACTAAAGAATGCTACGTTTTCACCTGGGTGGGGTGTTATAATCTTGGAATATGGGAACATCAGGGGGGAATAGTGTTTGCACCATAGGGTGCATCTGTCCTCTTGTAAAATGGCTTCATATTCCTTAGCTGTTATACGATCATGGTCAGCAATTGTCGGACTCAATGATTACCATGAAATGGCCGCCCACTCCATTACAGATCCACCACCATGTTTAACAGTTGGCAACAGACATTGTGAGCTGAAGGCTTCCTTTGGCTTTCTCCAAATATAACCCCATTTAGATGTAGAAAAAGGTTAAAATATGATTCATCAGTCCTTAGTACTTTTCCCCATTGTTCAGGGGTCCAGTTTAGTTCTCCTTACACCAGGTTATGCATGTTTGTGCATTAGCCTTGGATACAGGTGGTTTCTAGATGAACACCTGCACACTCACCTTGTTCTACACACAAACACACAACCTGCACTCTCCTGTAAGAACTGGCAGCCACCTCTGCCAATAGACCCAGCCAATCCTACCAATAACAGCAGCTGCAATAAGCCCCTTAGCTCAAATGGAATGTTCCGGTGTGTGTACGGCCTCCCAGGATTCTACTTTTATAAAAATGTCAATTTTTTACCATTTTTGTTGTTTTTATTATAGTTCTTTGGCATTTTTTCTGTGTAAATACTGATCATTCATAGTCGAGTTCCAACTCCTTTTTTCTGACGTTGTTTTGCCTTGTTTGCACACTGTGTTGTTTTTTCTAATGCATTATTCCGTTGATAGCTTTTCAATAAAAGTGTCTAAAGTTTAAAATACTTTTTTCTTTTAAATTAATTAATGGGGTGTCTGAGTGGTGTAGCCTGTAAGAGCACTGTCCATACCCAGTGAACAACAGTCGTCCATGGACGGCTAAATTGTGTTGAAAACGCGTCTTGGACAGTGGCGGAACTAGAGTTTTATACATGGGATGGCCAGGGGGTGGCCAAGGCTACTTCAGGGGGTCCATAGACCATGACAGAAAATTAGTGTGTAACCCTCACCTGGCATCTAAGGAGCATGAATGAATCCTATGATTGCTGATTAGAGGTAGAAGTGATAATTCACTTAACCTGGAGTTCTTCAATGTGGCAGATAGTGTGGTCCACTAGGATTATATCACTAGAATTCTTTAACATACTATGAATAGCCAGTGTCTCTACCTCGGAACTGCAGCTCAATTTCTTACTCACACACACACACACACACACACACACACACACACACGGTACTGTACTCACATACGGGAGAGACTTGGGTCACTCTGTTTTCATGAATATATAATCTGGGTCTATAAGTGTTGAACATCCAAAATATTTTCAGAAAATAAAGCTCAAGCACCAAGGAGATAAGATAGCATTTGTGTGTGACATAATTTGCATAGTTTATTTATGGAAGTAAATTTACAAAGAACACACTGAAATTTGACATACCAGGTATGACCAACTTGTACAGACCTCTCTGATCCACCCAAGTCAAACAATGTTTTTTTCCATCCATATTGTCAAGCAGAAATGGACTTGAAAAAGAAAAATAATTTTGGTGCCCACCAATATTAGAAACTTAAACAATGTTCCCTGCAATTATTGTAAGGTAGTTTTTATTCAAAAACATATAATTTCTCAACAACAACCCCTATTTACATTACATTACATTACATTTATTTAGCAGACGCTTTTATCCAAAGCGACGTACAGTAAGTGCGTACAGAGACATCATCAAGATCACTACAGAACAGACAAGGCAAAGCACATCCTTCGCATAATGTAGCAGCTATCCCTAGCAACGAACGTCGACTGTAGTTCACAGTAAGCTGTGGGCAAATCAGCAACACCACACTTCCATTCCAAATACTATTATAAACTATAATAAACAGACAGGAAAACACAGGGAACTAGTAAACAGTAAGTATTAACATATAGTAAGTGCATTTCTGTTTGTTACACAAACTTACATATATTTTACAGGCTCTGTTGCATATGTAACTTATTTGTTGTCCTGTTAGATCATGGCTAGCCCTACTCTGCAGTAAGTAGCTATAATTTCTTACACCTTTACGATAGCAAACAGGCTATCTGCAAATTGTGGTAATCTTTTGAATAACGTTAACAGATTGATAATAACAATTGTTCGTTTTGAGTTCAAGTACGAAAATCTAACTGAGTTAATGGATTTCAAATTGCTAAATTTTAACTTGCTGGACACTGACAGCTGTACTAGTTACCCCACATTAGCTAAACACTCGTATACTGTAACTTAGGACACTGCACTGTAAGCGTGGCGTGCAGCCGCGGAGGCACGGGTGGGCGACCGCCACCCACTTGGAACCCCTGCCCACCTCAGTTTGGTCTTTTTTAAATGTTTTTTTTTTATTAATTAAAAAAACCCGTTGTATTAGTATTATTAACCAGACTGCATTTATATTTCATAAACATATCAATATTTAATTAGGTATTATTGTGAGTGCACCCCCAACCAATAATCTTATATCGTTGGGCTAGTCTACGTTCTTGAGTCTGTCGTGTAGCTGTGTCATCTTAAAAGTGCTGCCGAAGTTATTGTGCGTGCGCGTGAGGAGCTAGCTAACTAAACTTAGACTATTTCAGTTGCCTTGAGTAGCCTATCTTAAAATGGCGAAACAAAGCTCTCTATTAAATTGTTTCAAAAGACCACGACTAGAAGAGCACGACGCGCCTCAAGTCGTCGAGCATGTTTCTGCCACTGAATCCAGATCAACCCCGCCTCCCCCCCTGCCTGCAGTCATGGCCCTGGCCTGAGCCCCTGCACCGGACTTAAGCGACACGTGCCACCGCTGCACTCGCACACCTATCAGCGGTAGATGAGCCAGCTTCGCAGCCTAGGCTGCAAACATTCCCTGCTACAAGAACGGACAAATGGGACAGAAGTTTTTCCTGTCGATGGTATAAATGGATTGAATATAGCATATCGAGAAATGCCGTTTTTTGCGAACCATGCCGCCACCGATGCAGGCATGGACGAACGGTTCATTAAGACTGGTTTCAATGACTGGAAGCACATGAGTCAGTTATGTCCTAAACTGAAGCTAGCAAAGCACATTGTTCCGCAGTGGTCAAAGACAAGGCCTTTAAAGAAAGTCACCAGTCAGAACGACAAAATATCCTCAATCAGCTCAATAGAGACGCACATGCAGCCAATGCCTCCTGAAAGGAATCGAGCACACATTGAAGTAATGGACATTGTGCTTTTTTTGTGCCAAGCAGGATCTCCAATTACATGGCCACTGTGAGAACGAGGAGACTCTTAACAAGGGCAACTTTCTTGAAAGTTTTTAATTCATATGCCGTTATGATCCCGAGATTAAAAAGCGACTACACGAGCTCCCAAAAAATGCGACTCATGAGCCCGGATATCCAGAACAAACTGCTGGAAACGGCCGCGTCGCTCCTTCTCAGAAAGTGACACCCTGTCACTACTCTCATTCGGAAGAGAATTTACTGAATCATTGGATTATGATTAAATAATTTCTGTTCAACACCAAGCCCCGCCGTATTGTGCTGTGATTTTGACAACAATGGTATGCAATACAATCTTCTTGTTTTTATATTTCTCCTTGTTCTTTCTTGTAATGCTATTGTAACTATACACATATGGTATGTATGCATGTAGCCTATGCATAATACATATATGTTTCATGTTGTAATGGCTTGTGACAAACACGTGGTAATATCATGTAACAATATGTAACGTTACCTTACATTGTAGTTATTATGTAGGCTATACATAACATGCACATAGGCCTATTAGAGAAACTTAATTTTTGCCCACCTAGTTTCCAGCACATTTCTGGCTACGCTACTGGTGGCGTGTATTATTACCTACTAGCACAGATGTAAACATAGTTAGGCTAAATTGGGAACCGATCTCTCTTATCTGATTAACTGTCTATTATGAAGCCACATTGCCAATATGCATCTACACAGCGACTCAGCTTTCGTAAAAGTTATTCAGGAAACTTAAACCCGATGCTAAACCTTAAAACTTACTTCAATATGGTGCTTTCGCCGCAGGTCTGCCATATTTGTGTCAGTCGCTCGCGTGACTCGTGAGCTGTGGAAATATTCTCGTCCTCGATTTGAAAAAGGCGCCGCCGGATGTCAAAATAAATGCTTCTTTCAACAAGATGTGAAATGAGATGTCAACCAGCATCAAACTGCCAGTGATAGCGAATTAAATTTTAGGGTGGCACCCGGGGTGGCCAATCATATATCAGGGGTGTCCAGTGCCACCCCGGACACCCCACTGGTATTGGACGCCTTTTCAACGCCATTTTGTGGCATTTTACGCACGGGGTATGGTCATTGCGAGCCGGGGTTTGAAACCGGCCACATAACCCTGTTCGCATGTCTCTCCCTCTCTCTCGTTCCCCCTCTTCCTGTATCTCTACAAGGTGCTGTCCAATAAGAAATGCCCTAAAATAACAAATTAGCTTTTTAAAACTGTAAATGAGCTGTTATTTACAACCTGTGTGTGTGTGTGTGTGTGTGTGTGTCTGTGTGTGTGTGTCTGTGCTTGCGTGTGCTTTTGCAAGTGTGTGTGTGTGCATTAAGGGGTGTGCCTGATGCCGAATACCTTATTCGGAACCAAATATCTGATCTGCCAATGAGAATGTCTGATCAATCTCTGTCTCACCTCAAAGTACACTATTGTTACATGCTTAAGAGCCTGTCTAACTGCCCCACAAAATGTGAAAGTGCCCATAGCTTGGTGGTTACAGCAGCGGACTACCACGCTGGAGACCCGAGGTTCGAGCCTTGCCAGTTCACTACAGTTACAGAACACTGGAGACAAAAGATCAATGCATTATTTATTGGATCTGTATGTAAATCCATAAATTATTTGGCTCATTGTGTTTGTGTAAAAATATGAGAGAGCTGCATGATGGTGTGTATTATTCCCCCTGCATCATATTCAGTGTTTTATCTGAAGCACTGTGCATTACCTGTGCATTTGCACATACAGGCTGGATGGGAGGTTATTGATAGCTATTGATAGCTAATCTCATCAATATCAGCTAATTTCTAAAGAAATTATTGAAACCTTGTATTGTGAATATGGTCTAACCGAAAAACTGATAATTTCATTACTAAAATGATTACTGATAGATGCAACATTTTAACTTTGATCATTCTACACTCTCAGAAATAAAGGTACAGTGGAGGTACATTTTTTTTCAGGAACAAATTTCCCAAATGTGCCCTGAAAGTACAATGATGTTCTATTTGTGCACTAATAAGTACCTCTTCAAGCCAAATAGGTACAAATGTGTTGATGGCTATGGGTGCAATTTTATGTACCAAGAGGGTACCACCCCAGTGACATAAGTGTTTGTACATTTTTAGGTAGGCTACTTTACGAACAATTTTTTCTGAGAATGTATGATTGACTGAGCTCTGTTCATGAGACGCTTTTGATACAAAGAGGCGTGTCACTTCTTCCATTGTGCAAATGCACCAGCTCTACCTGTGTATGTGTGTCTGAGCTAGCCAAGCTCATTTATATATTAATAATACTTGATCACGTGTCCATATTAGCCAAGATCATTTATATATCAACACTACTTGATCGTGTGTCAATGTTAGCCAAGTTCATTGAACAGTGAGTTTGTCTCCAAACTTCAACCATAAGAGAGAGAAACTGGAGAAGATCTCTGTCCAAACAGCTTCTTCTGGTGAGTTCATGGCTGCGTTCTGAGTGAATCTGCCTTTGATATTCAGCTGGTGTAGGTACTTTAGGAGCACATGGAAGAAAAGACCATCTCTATTTATAGTGTTTTTACATAAAACTTTATTTTTAAAAACATGCTTGTTTCTCCCTTGACATTGGAATACATTGTTTCAGTATTTGGTAGTGGGTCATTTGTATGTTGTTTCTGCAGTATGCTGGCTTTTGATCTTGATCAGGTTGAAAACATGTTTAAGTTCTACTGTATTTCTTTTTCTTTTTTTTTTACAAAATGTAGGTTTGGGTCCCTTGGACCAAGTTTGGGAGCCGTGCTCTAGCCTTTTTAGTTTTTAAAGTTCTCCTTTTAAACTCTAAATCATTTAATAAATGAACAGAATAATCAAAGAAGTTGTTACGAGGATCTCATAATGTTATTTTTTTCTATGTTGGCTTAACAAAAGATGCAGTATAAGACACAACGTAATAACCTTTCTACAGTTGACAAATGCATGTAAAAAAATGGTAGCCTACCCATCTTGAATTCTCAGAAAAAAACATTACAAACTTTAGGGAAATTTAATGTCATAAATAATGTCACATGTGTTTGTGAAGAAACTGAACGCAGTTAACCAATAAAAGTGCTTAGAAAGATCTATGGGGTAAACTGCACATTGAAAGAAAGCATGTTGGCTGAAAGACAGGGCATTACTGAGGGGACATTGAAGTGAGCAGCGCTCGCTACACATGAGGCAGCTTCAGAAAACCCATCCCAGATTAAATAGCATCAGGCAGTCTTCATTTAATAAATGCATCTGTCAATGTGTTGAGAAATGCATTAAAATCTGTCTTATTTTGCACAAGAAATAACTATTGTATTATTTTTATTACGCCACTCCATTGGAAATTAGCATCAACTTAACGGGGTAGCGGCTGTGACTCGCTGGCAGTACAGACAGGGTCAGCCCAACTCACAGACAGGGTAGTGGCTGTGACTCACTGGCAGTTGTTGTCTTGGAGCAGCATCAATAGAGCATTCAGCACAGGATGGAGCATGTTTGGCCCATGGCAGAAACAAACATGTATTCATCTCATTTGGCCTACAGGTATGGACAAGGAAGGAAAATAAGTTTCATGAAAAAACAAAAACAAATTACTGGCACGGTGGTGCAGTGGTTAGCACTGTCACATCACAAGAAGATCCTGGGTTCTAATCCCGGCCAGGGGCCTTTCTGTGCAGAGTTTGCATGTTCTCCCCGTGTCCATGTGGGTTTCCTCTGGGTACTCCGGTTTCCTCCAACAGTCCAAAGACATGGAGGTTAGGCTAATTTGAGACTTTAAATTTCACTTTTTGTAGTGAAAGAAAAATTCTACAGAAATCTGTGTAAGTTTGTGTCGCCACACATGTGTGAAATAACAATTTTTCTCTTTTTCGGGGGAAATTCTGAAAACCGAATGAACAGAACATCAATCTTACAATATTATTATTTTGTCAACACAATATTATGTTTCTTTCATGAAAGTATGTTTAAAAAAAAAGAAAAAAATGTGTAGATTTAAAAAAAAAATTTTAATTTTAAATATGATTGTTGACACAAATGACAAATCGTCATATGTACAGACAGACAGACACATGTACACACAGACAGACATGTACACACACACAGACATATGTACCCACAGACAGACACATGTACACACAGACAGACATGTGTACCCACAGACAGACATGTGTACCCACAGACAGACACATGTACACAAAGACAGACATATGTACACACAGACAGACATGTACACACAGACAGACACATGTACACACAGACAGACATGCACACACAGACAGACACATGTACACACAGACAGACATGTTTAATGCTCTTGTCTCTCTTTAGGGTGGCCACTGTAGTCTTCAGGACATGAAGAATCACAACAGTTAAAACCGAAGAGCTGAACTGGACAATATGGACAACTTTAATTCAACACTTGAGTCTCTGAAGAACATGTCATATGAGACTGGCTTGGGGAATAACACCACATTTACACATGACTACATGGAGATGAATATTATTGACTCTCTGATCTACGTAGAACATGTGATTGACATAGTAACTATATGCATTGAGCTGCCAGTTATCTGCTGGGCAGTGTTTGCCCTGTATCATCAGGTCAAGGCTGACAATGTCACACCTGTTTATGTCATAAACCTCCTCATTTCAGATTTAATACAGATCATTGGAAGAATTATATTATGTATGTATTCAGAGAATGACGTTGAGCATAATGCAGGCTTTCTTTTATTCCTTTTTGGTTTAGTAGCCAGTGTTTTGTTCATGGTGTGTATTGCGCTGGAGAGATACCTCCTGGTTGTGCATCCTTTGTGGTATCGATGTCGCCGCACTATCAAACACTCCATCCTCATCTCACTGGCTGTCTATGGGTCAGACCTGCCCTTATTGGTAGCTGGGTATTTCAGCTCGTTTTCCCTTTACGCCGCTCTCCTACATACAGGATGTATGTCCTTCCTCTTCCTCCTCCCTCTGCCACTTTTTGTGTTCTTCCTGGGGGCCACATGGAGAGCCCTCTCCCACTCCATCTCTGTCCCACACAAAGAGAAGAAAAGGATTCTGGGTACACTGGCACTCATCCTGCTTATTTATTTAGTTCTGTTCTTTCCATTCATATTTGTACTTTTATATTGGACTACAAAGGTATCAGGTCATTGTTATATTTGCGAGAAAATTCGTTTAGTTGCATTCATGTTCCTGGATATCAGCCCCTTAATAGACGCCCTACTGTACATCTTAATTAAGAAAGATGCCAGATACACACTGAAGGTCCCACAATGCTGTAGGAGACTCTGCACTCACAAGGAGAGCAGAGAGACGTCAACTGTTCCAACTGAAAATGTTACCAGTGTCTAGAACATGCTTTTATAACAGGAAACACAGGGGTTTGAAACAATAGTGAAACACTTCACAGATACAGTATATGAATATAAAGTCATAAGGAATAGGGCGACCGTTCACCTTCAGAACAGCTTCAGTCCTAATTAGAATGCTGCCATACAAGTTCTGAACCGTGTCTACCTTATTCGGAAGGATAATGAACCTAAAACAGATAATCCGAACATCAATGCTTAGATTTCTTTTTAAAATTTATTTTGAAAGCAATATGCGGGCTACCATTATGCTTCTAGACAGGCTAGGCCTATTTTAACTGCCCCTATATCAGCTTCTGTAGATAGAGGGGTGTTGGATGCTCACCCAGTGGACAATAAAGAGCATTTGGACTGGCATTTGGTCTTTTGGATCACTAGGTACCTAGTGATGTTATTAATGTTTGATTGTCGGGGGAATTAAATGTGTTTACCTGTATTATTCTCACCTGCGCCACTTGGCTGTCATGTCCGTTAGAGAAAAGTCACCTCTGTCAGATTTTCTATTTTCTGTTATTTTCATGAAGAATATGTCCATAATCATAATTTCAATTATTTAATTTAAGTATATCAATAGAAAAGTTGCTATGGTACACCAAAAGTGTGTTAATTGTGTTGTAAATTATATTATTTGTTATTTATCACAAAGACAAAGTACATTATCAACAGAAATTGTAAGTAGGCAACATTATAATTATATTTCTTTGTTGAATAAAAATAAACCACACCGTTTTATTATACAGCTAATAAAATAATCTAGTATTTAATACTCCAAAATCATTAAACATTTCCTCAATATTTAATATAATAATACTATTATTTTTTGTGTGCTTATTGAATTCAAGTCCTGCTGCCGAGAGTGATATTTAAGAATGGAAGAAAAAATGAATGGGAGGCATTATTAAAAACATTAATAACAGTATTAATGGCCCCTTTACATGGTTTAATAGCCAGACTTTGATAAAAACACTTCAATCAAAATATATTTTCTCAGCATAATTAAACAAAAAACAAAAAAACAATTACTGCAGCTGCAGGTTTATAACATAATATGAGTTTTTATTCATACCTACAGCTCTGATATCATGAACATATACAGCTCTGGAAAAAATTAAGAGACCACTGCAAATTATCAGTTGTCTCATTGTTATTTTGGTTCTGTACTCTTTGAGTTTGAAAGGATACAATGATAATGAGGTTGTAGTGCAGACTATCAGCTTTAATTTGGGTATTTTCATCCATATCGGATGAACCGTTTAGAAATTATAGAACCTTTTGTACATAGTCCCCCCCATTTTTTGGCATCAACAAATATCGGACAGTTTAACATAATGTAGAATAAAGTAATCATATTTAATATTTGGTGGCATATCCTTTGCATGCCATGACTTCCTGATGTCTGTGACCCAACATCAAAAGACTCTTGATATCTTATTTTCTGGTACTCTTACAAGCGATACTATAACGTCTCTGCGTTTGAATGGATCTCTATGGGAATTGGGGGGTGGGACTAGATTTAGCTGTATTATGATGGAACAGTATGGAATACATGGTTGGTAAAATAGCTGTAAGTCATCAAGGGTCTGAGATATCAAATGAGCCTCAAACCATCATTCTGCTCCCAGATATGCAGTAGATATGGATGGATCACTTCAAGAGTTGTTTCTCCTGACAAATTTTCCTATTGAACTCTATGGAAAAATAAGTCAGGAGAAGAAACCCTTCAAGACAAACACGTATACACAAAAACAGCCATATTTATACACAGTCAAACACATGTACACACAGACACATGTACACACAGACAGACACATGCACACACAGACAGACATGTTTAATGCTCTTGTCTCTCTTTAGGGTGGCCACTGTAGTCTTCAGGATGTGAAGAATCACGAATGTCAAACTGAACAGCTGAACTGGACACTATGGACAACTTTAATTCAACACCTGCGTCTCTGAAGAACATGTGGAATGACACCATGTTAAATGCGTACCTGGAGAACATTAAATATTACCACTGGGAGGAAAACATTACTGAGTCTCTGAACTACATAGAACATGTGATTGACATAGTAACTATATGCATTGAGCTGCCAGTTATCTGCTGGGCTGTGTTTGCCCTGTATCATCAGGTCAAGGCTGACAATGTCACACCTGTTTATGTCATAAACCTCCTCATTTCAGATTTAATACAGATCATTGGAAGACTTATATATTTACCGAATTTACTGGTGTTTCTAGGCCTTATGCTGTTCTATTTTGGTTTAATAGCCAGTGTTTTGTTCATGGTGTGTATTGCGCTGGAGAGATACCTCCTGGTTGTGCATCCTTTGTGGTATCGATGTCGCCGCACTATCAAACACTCCATCCTCCTCTCACTGGCTGTCTATGTGTCTGACCTGCTCTTCATCACAGCTAGGAGTTTATTATTCCTGAAGGTCGCACTAATAGGATATGCCACCATCTTCATCCTCCCTCTGCCACTTCTAGTGTTCTTCCTGGGGGCCACATGGAGAGCCCTCTCCCACTCCATCTCAGTCCCACACAGAGAGAAGAAAAGGATTCTGGGTACACTGGCACTCGTCCTGCTCATATATTTAGTTCTGTTTTTTCCAAGCATATTAGCACTTTTGTATACGTTTGACGAATCACGGGACGGTTATTATCTTTCCCACAAAATCTATTTTCTTGCATTGCATATTGCTGGATATCAGCCCCTTAATGGACGCCCTACTGTACATCTTAATTAAGAAAGATGTCAAATACACACTGTGCAGATCCTATTGAAATAAATGTAATTGTACGATAAACATAGGTGCCTTATAATTTTAAAGTGTAAGATGCACTTTGTAAATTGTTACAATAGAAGTGTTTATTACTTTTTCTAAAATATGTAAATCTCACCTCTAAACTCTCTGACTCTTTCTCCTGCTCTCCACCTGCAGTTGACACCGGCTGCTGCTGGATCTGGCGCAAAATTACGACAAAATTTCAATCACAAGTCCACAAGTCCGTACTTGTCGGCTCCCTACTAACGTTACTAGCAAAGAGCCTGGCGAGGAGGACGATGCTAACATGGCCCCACCTCAACTCAACTTGATTGAACCTGAAAACCTGCAACCAGGACCTAAGTATGGATTATAAATGCAGGAGGACTGGTTCAACAATGTTACAGATCCAGCTTTATGGGGAGACACGACCAGCGATATGGTGAAATCTTTTCTCATCGCATAAGGTAGGCTTACGTTAGTTCTTGTCTCCAAGGTGTTGCGTTTTATACAAGTACATTGGTTGTTTTTTGGAAAACATTAGGCTATTGTATCATTGCGTCTCTATGCCAGGATGTGTGATATGGTGGAAGTCCTATATGATAGGAAATACAGGTTGATATACACTGCCTGGCCAAAAAAAAAGTCACCGTTGCACCCATTATGCATAGTGCCCACTGTACAAGCCTCTGGAGGCAGTGTTATGATCTGGGGTTGCTTCAATTGGTCAGGTCTAGGCTCAGCAACGTTATGCAGCAATAAAATGAAGTCAGCTGAGGAGGTGAATGTACTGAATGACCAAGTTATCCTATCAATGGGCATAATCCAGGACGACAATGCCAAGATTCATTGGGCTCAAATTGTGGTTTGAGTGGTTCAGGGAGAATGAGGAATCATTTTCACACATGAATTGGCCTGAAGGTTATGATTAGGCTGTAGCCTGTCAGTGTAAATCCTGTATCTACAGGTGTTACTAACAGATAGTACGGTGTCATAAAATTTCTGCTTACCGTGAAAATCGACAACCTGTTTACAATTTCGGACAGATGTTAAGGTAAATCTATCACCACGGTGGCATTTTCGCCACAAGTCAGCAATTATACCGGGAAATGCCCTCTTTGAAAACAAAAAACGAATGAATATAAAAAGGTTAGTCTGTTACTGCATACCAGTTTTTGCAAAAGCTGCATCATAGCTATGATAACGCGGAGCTGTCACAACTATAACAGCACGGAAACCCTTTAAAAATAACAAAATAAAAACCGTAGCTAGGCTACACGTAGCCTATGGCGATGACAACTTTAGGACTAAACAGGCCACATTTTAGTTAATAAAACTCAAGTAAGCTAACTTAGATATCCAGTGAGCACAAGTGGCATACTGAACTAGTTAATTTTTTTTAGCAGCATTTTTTTTGTAAGTATAAACCAAACTATTTTTTTAAATATAATTTATTTATTGATTTATTTAAGTATGAGCCGAAGTACCCCTTCCTGGCGTGTCTCCCCGTGGCGCAGCCTGTAGCGCGGGTTAGCTAGGGTGCGTCCCAATATTCTTCACTCCCCACCTCCACTCCCCCACTACCACTCCTCTCCTACCCGGAAATATGCAAAACTGCCTGAACGTTTTCAGTACAAGTATTTACATGTACAATATACAATGTACCTGACATTGCGGTTTGCGTCGAGACATTAGTGTGAGTGTGAGGAGTGGTAGTGGAGGAGGAAACGTGGCATTTTTCGGCTATTGGGACGTACCCGTAGTATTCCCGTGCTCTTTGCGACATTGTTGGTTCGAATCCGACCTTTCGCATTAGTACTCGCTCCCATTCCTTCCTGCGCCGGGTGTAAGATAGCAAAGACACTTGCGTTTGAGTTAGCGCCGGGTGTAAGATAGCAAAGACACTTGCGTTTGAGTTAGCGGCGGGTGTAAGATAGCAAAGACACTTGCGTTTGAGTTAGCGCCGGGTGTAAGATAGCAAAGACACTTGCGTTTGAGTTAGCGCCGGGTGTAAGATAGCAAAGACACTTGCGTTTGAGTTAGCGCCGGGTGTAAGATAGCAAAGACACTTGCGTTTGAGTTAGCGCCGGGTGTAAGATAGCAAAGACACTTCAGGGCTCGAAATTGCGACCGTTTTGGTCGCATATGCTCCCGAAATTTAATCTGTGCGACCTCGAAATATAATTGGGAGCATTTGTGCGAGTGCAAATAATTGTTCTGGTGCGACCTTTTTTTTCCCCCCCAGTCGAACGTCCCTTTCTCTGACAGTGACCATTGTAACCAATCAAACGTGATCTTGACGTTCTTACCTTTAATGCTAATTTTAGATTGGTTAAGATTAGCCTTCAATCACTACCTTTCGCGGCACTCCACTGTCACGTGACACAGAGAGCTAATGCGTTAACTAATTTTACCTGAAGACAAAAGTTTATTATCAATTTATTAACGTTACCTAACTAGCTAAATTGGTAACGTTAGCTAGCGTTATCGAAAGCTAACAATATGAAGCGAACGATTACGGCATTTTTTAGTAACGTTAACGTTACTAAAAACGTAACAGATGTAAGTTAGTCGCCGTGGCTGCTGAAACTGTTGGCGATGTAACGTTCCGTTCCCGTCCTGTCCGTTTTCCATGTTTTCCTTGTTTCCTTCCGTGTCATGTTGGATCCCTTGTCCGTGTTTCCCTCCTGGCTGTGGACTGGGCGTCTCCCTCGGGTACTTTTGGTTTCATTTTCCACTTTAGCTTCCGCCTATCACTCGCCCCTCTCGTTACTCACATTCCTCACTGCTGTGCTTCGGCAATCACTCCTGATTTAACATCACACCTGTTTCTCGTTTTCTCCTTCACTTCCTGCACCATTTAAACCCCTGGCTGGCTGCTATTCAGCGCCAGTTCGTTGACTAACCTACCGTGTTTGTTTCGTATCCCGTTTCTGGTCCAGTGTTTGTGAGCCTGCTGGTTCATACCTGTTCGCCTGGTTTCCTGACTGGTAGCTATCTCTGCTAATCTTTCGCTGCTGCATGCATTTACCTGTTTCCCTTCAAAACCTCCAGACGCCGCAGTTCCAGTCTTCCCGCAGCTGTGTTTGTCCTCCCCGTGTTACGTACCTCCCGTACTCGTGTTGCGGTACCAGGACCTCTGCATGCCAGCCGGCTTACGCCAGTATTGCCCGAGCTACGCCGCACCTTCCAACTCGGCGGTGCATTCACCAGCTACAGTCCTGTCACAACACCCTGCCTTTAACCTCTGCTTTCTGCCCGGTTACTCAAGCTACCCGGTCCAGTTTCCAGTCCTGTTCCAGCCCAGTTCCGATCCAGTTTCCAGTCCAGCTCCAGTCCAGTTTCCAGTCCAGTTCCAGTCCAGTTCCGGTGTTTTAGACACCTCCGTTCAAGTCCAGTTCCGGCTTGGAACAAGTTCCGTGCCGTCCCCTGTGTTCCTGAGTGGACCTTCCGGTCCAGCTTCCAGTCCAGTGCCAGTCCAGTTCCGGTGTTTTAGACACCCCCGTTCAAGCCCAGTTCCGGCTTGGAACAAGTTCCGTGCCGTCCCCTGTGTTCCTGAGTGGACCTTCCGGTCCAGTTTCCAGTCCAGTTCCAGTCCAGGTCCGGTGTTTCATACACCTCCGTTCAAGTCCAGTTCCGGCTTGGAACAAGTTCCGTGCCGTTCCCGTTTCCTGAGTGGACCTCCCGGTCCAGTTTCCAGTCCAGTTCCCAGTCCAGTTCCAGTCCAGTTCCGGTGTTTTATACACCTCCGTTCAAGTCCAGTTCCGGCTTGGAACAAGTTCCGTGCCGTTCCCGTTTCCTGAGTGGACCTTCCGGTCCAGTTTCCAGTCCAGTTCCGATCCAGTTTCCAGTCCAGTTCCAGTCCAGTTCCAGTCCAGTTCCGGTGTTTTAGACACCTCCGTTCAAGTCCAGTTCCGGCTTGGAACAGTTCCGTGTTTCTTCAAGTCCAGCTCCGGCTTGGAGCAGTCCTCAGTTGGACGCTATCCTGTGTTAACTAACTAACCTGTTTTGCTCCCGTGTACAGCTTTGGGACCACCCCAACGCTTAATAAAGTTCCACTTTCTGTAATCTGTCTCCTGGTCGTTGCACTTGGGTTCGTCCCGTATCAGGATCGTAACAGAACGAACTGGCCAACAATATGGACCCAGCCGATCTGGAACAGATTCGCCACGCCTTCTCCTGCCAAACTGCGATCAGCGACCAACAGGGTCGCCGTTTGGATGATGTGCTGGAAGTAGTTAGGGGCATCACGGAGCAAGTATCCCAACTTTCGCTCCACCAACCGCTACTACGGATTCCAGCCAACCCTACTCCTTCCTCTCCCGAACCCCATCCGGAGGCACCGGCTCCCACTTCCAGCCGTGAGCCCCGTGTACAACACCCCGAGTTATATCGCGGGGGGTTGGGGAGATGTCGTGAATTTCTACTTAAATGTGACATAGTGTTTCGGATGCAGCCCTCCTCCTTCGCCTCTGACTCCAGCAAGATCGCGTTCATTATGAGCAGCCTGGGAGGGAGCGCCCTGGAGTGGGCTACATCCATCTGGGACAGCCAGGCTCCGTTATGCAGCAACTTCGCAGCCTTTACGGCAGAGATGCGACGTGTGTTTGAACACCCGACCTGTGGACGTGACGCTACCCAGCGTCTGCTTCAAGTTCGCCAAGGCAACCGCAGTGTCGCAGAAATGGCCATTCAGTTTCGTACCCTCGCCGCGGAGTCAGGATGGAATGACGCCTCCCTCCAGGGGGCTTTCCGCCAAGCTCTCAGCGAGGAACTCAAGGACCAGCTTGCCACTCGGGAGGAATCCAACTCCCTTAATAGCCTCATCAGCCTCGCTATAGCCATCGATAATCGTCTCCGCATCCGGGCCCGGGAGCGGGGAGGAAGTTCCGGGCGTCATTCGCCCTCCGTCGTCTCTAATGTTCATTCACACTCCATCACTGGATCTCGGGCGCCTACGGGCGGGTCCGAGGAAGAGCCCATGCAACTGGGCAGAGTTGCGGTCAATCCCGAGGAGCGTCAGCGCCGTCAGCGCACCAGATCCTGTTTCTATTGCGGCAAGCCTGGCCATCAGATCGCCTCCTGTCCCATTCGCCCAAAAGAAGGGGCTCGCCAGTAAGACTGGGCGTACTGACGAGCCCCATCGTCCCCAACCATGCTGCCCAGGACCGCCTCATGTTCAAGGCTACTCTCCTTTGGAGGGACAAGACCCTATCTTCTTCGGCCCTAATTGACTCCGGAGCTGACGCCAGCTTCATGGATATCACCTTCGCCAGGAGGGCCGGCATTCCCACGGAACGTCTCACTTCACCCATTTCAGCTCTAGCTCTGGACGGTAGGAGGTTGGGGTTAGTTACCCACTCCACCGTTCCTATCCAATTAATTCTATCTGGCAATCATCGGGAGTCCATTCAGCTATTACTGATTAACTCCCAACAATCTGCTCTGGTTTTAGGTCAGACCTGGCTTCGCCTCCACAATCCCCATATTGACTGGAAAGCCGGTCGCATCCTGGCGTGGAGTGCCCACTGTCTAGCCAGCTGTCTCCGTTCTGCACTACCCCCTCCGGGGCCCAGTAAACCCTGTTCCATGCAACCTATACCGGATTTAACGAATGTTCCCAGCGAGTATCACGACCTCGCGCAAGTATTTTCTAAATCACGTGCTCTGTCCTTACCTCCTCACAGGCCGTATGACTGCGCCATTGACCTACTGGCTGGAGCTAAACTGCCATCGGGACGCCTCTACAGTCTGTCTGGACCGGAGAAACTAGCCATGGAGGAATACATCCACGACTCCCTCGCTTCGGGTATTATCCGTCCCTCTTCATCCCCAGTCGGTGCAGGGTTCTTCTTCGTTGGGAAGAAGGATGGCTCCCTGCGACCCTGCATCGACTACCGGGGCCTCAACCAGGTCACCATCCGTAACAAATACCCTCTTCCCCTCATTAACACCGCCTTTGAAGCCCTCTCTCCAGCTGTGACGTTCACCAAGCTCGACCTCCGGAATGCGTATCACTTGGTGCGTATCCGTGAGGGGGACGAGTGGAAGACTGCTTTTAATACCCCGTTGGGCCACTACGAATACCTGGTGGTCCCTTTCGGCCTTACTAACGCCCCAGCAGTCTTCCAGAGCATGGTGAACGACGTCCTGCGGGACCTCCTAGGGAGGAGCGTTTTTGTTTATATCGATGATATTTTAATTTTTTCTCAATCCCCGCAGGAGCATGTCCGTCACGTTCGAGAGGTTCTCCAGCGGCTGTTGGAGAATCAGCTGTTTGTTAAGGCTGAGAAATGTTCCTTCCACGCTTCCACGGTCCCGTTCCTCGGCTTCATTATCGAGGAGGGCAGTATCCGGGCGGACCCTGTGAAAATCAAGGCGGTGACAGAATGGCCCCAACCCACCTCCCGCAAGCACCTTCAACAGTTCCTGGGGTTTGCAAATTTCTACCGCCGCTTTATTCGCAATTACAGTTCCATTGCTGCTCCCCTGACTAAACTCACTTCCGTTGCCCTGCCTTACTGTTGGAATTCCGATGCCCAGCGAGCTTTCGAGCTACTCAAGGCTCGGTTTTCCTCAGCACCTATCCTCCTTCACCCTGACACTTCTCGGCAGTTTGTCGTTGAGGTGGATGCCTCCGACACCGGCGTGGGGGCCATTCTGTCTCAACGGTCCGCCTCTGATAGCAAGCTCCATCCCTGCGCATTCTTCTCCCGGAGGCTGTCCTCCGCCGAGAGGAACTACGATGTCGGGGATCGGGAACTGCTGGCGATAAAACTGGCTCTTGAGGAGTGGCGCCACTGGCTGGAGGGGGCAGGTACCCCTTTTCTTGTTTTTACCGACCATCAAAACCTCATTTATTTAAGATCTGCCAAGAGGCTCAATTCTCGTCAGGCTAGATGGTCGTTATTTTTTGCACGCTTTAATTTCTCTGTTTCTTTCCGCCCTGGTTCCCGTAATATTAAAGCAGATGCCCTGTCCCGCATTTTTTCCCCTCCCTCCAGTCCTGCTGATCCGGAGCCCATTTTGCCGGCCTCCTGTGTGGTGGCTGCGGTCTCCTGGGAGATTGAGGGCATTGTGAAGGCCGCCCAGACTTCCCAACCGGACCCCCGCAATAACCCTAACTCCTGTCTTTTTGTCCCCGATTCCGTCCGCTCCCAGGTCCTCGAATGGGTTCACGCCTCGTGCCTGGCATGTCACCCAGGTGTCGCCAGAACTATCGCCCTCGTCAGGAGGAGTTTCTGGTGGCCTACCCTTAAAGGGGATACCCGTGCCTTCGTCCTGGCCTGCTCGGTGTGCGCCAGGAGCAAGGCTTCCCACCAGCCTCCCTCCGGTCTTCTCCTTTCCCTCCCCGTCCCTGGCCGTCCTTGGAGTCACATTGGTGTGGACTTCGTAACCGGTCTGCCGTTGTCAGAAGGTAACACCGTCATTCTGACAATAGTGGACCGGTTCTCCAAGGCGGTTCACTTTGTTCCCCTCCCCAAGCTCCCGTCCGCCCTTGAAACCGCTGAGCTCTTGGTGCTACACGTGGTCAGGCTGCACGGGATCCCCTCTGACATCGTGTCAGACCGTGGGCCCCAGTTCTCCTCCCGAGTTTGGAGGGCGTTCTGTGCAGCCCTGGGTGCCTCTCCTAGTCTTTCCTCGGGTTTCCATCCCCAGTCTAATGGTCAGGCAGAGAGGGCGAACCAGGACCTGGGGGCCGCCCTGCGGTGCGTTACAGTGCGCAATCCTGCCTCTTGGAGCCGTTTTCTCCCCTGGGTCGAGTACGCACATAACTCCCTTAAGAGTGCCTCTACTGGCCTATCCCCGTTTGAGTGTGCTTTAGGCTATCAACCCCCTCTTCTGTCGACCCAGGAGGCCGAGATAGCTGTCCCCTCTGTTAGGGCCCATGTCCTTCGTTGTAAAAACATTTGGAGACTCACACGCACCGCACTCCTTCACGCCAATTCCCGCTCCCAACGTCTGGCGGACCTTCACAGGACCGCAGCCCCACAGTATAGGGCCGGTCAGCAGGTCTGGCTCTCCACTGCAAACATCTCCCTTCCCTCTTCATCCAGAAAGCTTCAGCCCCGTTTTATTGGTCCCTTCCCCATCATTTGTCTAGTTAACCCGGTGTCTGTTAAACTTTCCCTCCCCGCCTCCCTCAAAGTTTACCCTGTGTTTCATGTGTCCCAGGTTAAGCCTGTCTCCTCCAGCCCCCTCAGTACCCCTACCATCCCGCCTCCTCCCGTCCGAGTTGTTGACAACGCCCCGGCCTACACGGTGAACCGTGTTATTGATATCCGCCGCAGGGGCCGGGGTTTCCAATACCTCGTCGACTGGGAGGGGTACGGTCCTGAGGAGAGGTCGTGGCTCCACAAGAGCCTGATCTTGGACCATTCAGTAATCCAAGACTTCCACGAACAGTTCCCTGACAAGACCAGGCCTCCGGGTACGCCAGGTGGCGTACATTGAGGGGGGGGTACTGTAACGTTCCGTTCCCGTCCTGTCCGTTTTCCATGTTTTCCTTGTTTCCTTCCGTGTCATGTTGGATCCCTTGTCCGTGTTTCCCTCCTGGCTGTGGACTGGGCGTCTCCCTCGGGTACTTTTGGTTTCATTTTCCACTTTAGCTTCCGCCTATCACTCGCCCCTCTCGTTACTCACATTCCTCACTGCTGTGCTTCGGCAATCACTCCTGATTTAACATCACACCTGTTTCTCGTTTTCTCCTTCACTTCCTGCACCATTTAAACCCCTGGCTGGCTGCTATTCAGCGCCAGTTCGTTGACTAACCTACCGTGTTTGTTTCGTATCCCGTTTCTGGTCCAGTGTTTGTGAGCCTGCTGGTTCATACCTGTTCGCCTGGTTTCCTGACTGGTAGCTATCTCTGCTAATCTTTCGCTGCTGCATGCATTTACCTGTTTCCCTTCAAAACCTCCAGACGCCGCAGTTCCAGTCTTCCCGCAGCTGTGTTTGTCCTCCCCGTGTTACGTACCTCCCGTACTCGTGTTGCGGTACCAGGACCTCTGCATGCCAGCCGGCTTACGCCAGTATTGCCCGAGCTACGCCGCACCTTCCAACTCGGCGGTGCATTCACCAGCTACAGTCCTGTCACAACACCCTGCCTTTAACCTCTGCTTTCTGCCCGGTTACTCAAGCTACCCGGTCCAGTTTCCAGTCCTGTTCCAGCCCAGTTCCGATCCAGTTTCCAGTCCAGCTCCAGTCCAGTTTCCAGTCCAGTTCCAGTCCAGTTCCGGTGTTTTAGACACCTCCGTTCAAGTCCAGTTCCGGCTTGGAACAAGTTCCGTGCCGTCCCCTGTGTTCCTGAGTGGACCTTCCGGTCCAGCTTCCAGTCCAGTGCCAGTCCAGTTCCGGTGTTTTAGACACCCCCGTTCAAGCCCAGTTCCGGCTTGGAACAAGTTCCGTGCCGTCCCCTGTGTTCCTGAGTGGACCTTCCGGTCCAGTTTCCAGTCCAGTTCCAGTCCAGGTCCGGTGTTTCATACACCTCCGTTCAAGTCCAGTTCCGGCTTGGAACAAGTTCCGTGCCGTTCCCGTTTCCTGAGTGGACCTCCCGGTCCAGTTTCCAGTCCAGTTCCCAGTCCAGTTCCAGTCCAGTTCCGGTGTTTTATACACCTCCGTTCAAGTCCAGTTCCGGCTTGGAACAAGTTCCGTGCCGTTCCCGTTTCCTGAGTGGACCTTCCGGTCCAGTTTCCAGTCCAGTTCCGATCCAGTTTCCAGTCCAGTTCCAGTCCAGTTCCAGTCCAGTTCCGGTGTTTTAGACACCTCCGTTCAAGTCCAGTTCCGGCTTGGAACAGTTCCGTGTTTCTTCAAGTCCAGCTCCGGCTTGGAGCAGTCCTCAGTTGGACGCTATCCTGTGTTAACTAACTAACCTGTTTTGCTCCCGTGTACAGCTTTGGGACCACCCCAACGCTTAATAAAGTTCCACTTTCTGTAATCTGTCTCCTGGTCGTTGCACTTGGGTTCGTCCCGTATCAGGATCGTAACAGGCGATGCGCGATGTGGGTGCACCAGCAGCGAAGAAGGCGTACACTTTTCGGAGAGAGTGGCTGAAGGACTTCGGACTTCGTTAGCTTTAGCTTAGGTATGACAACGGCGCAATGCACTGTGTACACTGTAAAGCCTGTGGGACGGAGATCGCAGGTAACAGTGCGTTTGCAACGGAGTCGACACATTTTAAGCGTGAGAGCGTAAAAAAAATAAATTTACATATATTGTTGGTGCTCCTTACATTTTGGTGGGTGCTCCTAAATTTTTGCTGGTGCTCCTAACTTTTTGAAGTTGGGAGCACCAGTGCTACCAAGTAAAAAAGTTAATTTCGAGCCCTGCACTTGCGTTTGAGTTAGCGCCGGGTGTAAGATAGCAAAGACACTTGCGTTTGAGTTAGCGCCGGGTGTAAGATAGCAAAGACACTTGCGTTTGAGTTAGCGCCGGGTGTAAGATAGCTAAGACACTTGCGTTTGAGTTAGCGCCGGGTGTAAGGTAGCAAAGACACTTGTGTTTGAGTTAGCGCCGGGTGTAAGGTAGCAAAGACACTTGTGTTTGAGTTAGCGCCGGGTGTAAGATAGCAAAGACACTTGTGTTTGAGTTAGCGCCGGGTGTAAGGTAGCAAAGACACTTGCGTTTGAGTTAGCGCCGGGTGTAAGATAGCAAAGACACTTGCGTTTGAGTTAGCGCCGGGTGTAAGATAGCAAAGACACTTGTGTTTGAGTTAGCGCCGGGTGTAAGATAGCAAAGACACTTGCGTTTGAGTTAGCGCCGGGTGTAAGGTAGCAAAGACACTTGTGTTTGAGTTAGCGCCGGGTGTAAGATAGCAAAGACACTTGCGTTTGAGTTAGCGCCGGGTGTAAGATAGCAAAGACACTTGCGTTTGAGTTAGCGCCGGGTGTAAGATAGCAAAGACACTTGCGTTTGAGTTAGCGCCGGGTGTAAGATAGCAAAGACACTTGCGTTTGAGTTAGCGCCGGGTGTAAGATAGCAAAGACACTTGTGTTTGAGTTAGCGCCGGGTGTAAGATAGCAAAGCCACTTGCGTTTGAGTTAGCGCCGGGTGTAAGATAGGGCCCTAAGAGTTTTTATTCATACCTAGAGCTCTAATATCATGAACGTCATGTCTAACATGTCCTGTATTCTGTTCTGCCTTAAATATAATTTCACTTTTTGTAGAAACCTTATATTATTACATGTAAATGAAAAAGTGAAAAAGAAAAAAATCTAAAGACATCTGTAAGTTTGTGTCAGCACATGCGTGTGAAAAAAACAATTGTTCTCTTTCTAAGGAAATTCCTGATTTGTATCATGCAGAAAATTTTCCTCATTTAAACCTAGAGTAGCTTCAGCACCCAGGATAAATATCCAAGAAGCCTCTTGTTGCCATCGTAATTCATCTCCATCCCCACCAGTTCAAGAGGTAATAAAAAAACTATATTTTCCAAGCCAGGAAAACTGAATGAACAGAACATCAATCTTGCAATACTATTTGTCATAATATAATGTTTCTTTCTTGAAAGTGTGTTTCAAAAAAGGAAAAAATATATATATTTTGATTCAAAATAAAAATGTAAATGTAAAAAATGAATGTTGACACAAAATAAAAATATTGATAATCTTTTGCTCATCAGGCACTTTGCACAGTGTGTACACACAGAGACACACATGCACACACAGACAGACACATGCACACACAGACAGACACATGCACACACAGACAGACACATGCACACACAGACACACACATGCACACACAGACAGACACATGCACACACAGACACACACATGCACACAGACACACACAGACACACACATGCACACACAGACAGACACATGTACAGAGACAGACACATGTACACACAGACACACACATGCACACAGACACATGTACATAGAGACAGACACATGTACACACAGACAGACACATGTACACACAGACACACACATGCACGAGTTGGAAGGCTGACACAGTTCGGTGCTCCGTTTCGACAGTGTACAGCAACGCTGTGTATGGAGGAAAGTTGTGGATGCGGAGTTTGTGCGTTGGACTGCTTAATGACAATGGACATCTCGGGACAGCGGGGGCTATTTTTATTCATGACGTTTGGCTGTATTCCACTTTAATTCACGTAATTAGTTTGATTAATGCAATGATTCTATTGAATGTCTTTATTTGATATGTTTGTTTGTGTGTTGTGGGTCTGCCCCACTGTCTATGTCTTTTTTGTTGATTCTGGTGGCTACAACTGATGTTCCCTAAAGGGAAGATAAAAGTTATTCTATCCTATTCTATCTATCTATCTATCACCTTCAGAACAGCTTCAGTCCTTCTTCGAATGCTGTCATACAAGTTCTGAACCGTGTACTAGGATATCGGATCACTCTTTTACATTACATTACATTTATTTAGCAGACGCTTTTATCCAAAGCGACGTACAGTAAGTGCGTACAGAGACATCATCATCATTACAGAACAGACAAGGCAAAGCACATCCTTTGCATAATGTAGCAGCTATCCCTAGCAATGAACGTTGACTGTAGTTCACAGTAAGCTGTGGGCAAATCAGCAACACCACACTTTTATTCCAAATACTATTATAAACTATACTATTATAAACCATTCCAAATACTATTATAAACTATGCTATTATAAACCATTCCAAAATACTATTATAAACTATACTATTATAAACCATTCCAAATACTATTATAAACTGTGCTATTATAAACCATTCCAAATACTATTATAAACTATAATAAACAAACAGGAAAACACAGGGAACAGGGAACTGATATTCCTAGGTGAGGATATCAGTCAAGGTGGAGTCTGAAGAGGTGTGTCTTCAGGCCTCGACGGAATGCAGGCAGGGTTGGAGTAGAACGTAGGGGAATGGGAAGTTCATTCCACCACTGAGGTGCTAATGTGGAAAAACTCCGCAGTCGGGACAAGCGAGAGCCTTTGACACGGAGGGGGGGAAGTGCCAGTCGCCCTGCTGTAGAAGAGCGAAGTGGTCGAGCAGGAACATAGTTCTGGATTAAGTCCTGCAGAACTATGTTCCTGCTCGACCACTTCGCTCTTCTACAGCAGGGCGACTGGCACTTCCCCCCCTCCGTGTACAACTGATGTTCCCTAAAGGGAAGATAAAAGTTATTCTATCCTATTCTATCTATCTATCTATCACCTTCAGAACAGCTTCAGTCCTTCTTCGAATGCTGTCATACAAGTTCTGAACCGTGTACTAGGATATCGGATCACTCTTTCCAAGAAGGAAAGGAGGTGGAAGTCTATTTTGCACTCTTTGCTCCATAACTTCCCATACAAGTTCAATCATATTTAGATCTGGTGATTGTGGAGGTCGTGGATGGAAGGTGTTTAACTTTATCCTGGTGTTCAGGAAACCACTCTTGAATTTGTTTAGCAGTGTAGACTTTGTTCATCAGTGTGTAGAATGTGTTTATCAGTTTGTTGAATTTGTTTAGCAGTGTGTTTAATTTGTTTAGCAGTGTGTAGAATTTGTTTAGCAGTGTGTTGAATTTGTTTAGCAGTGTGTTGAATTTGTTTAGCAGTGTGTTGAATTTGTTTAGCAGTGTGTTGAATTTGTTTAGCAGTGTGTTGAATTTGTTTAGCAGTGTGTTTAATTTTTTTTAGCAGTGCGTTTAATTTGTTTAGCAGTGCGTAGATTTTGTTTAGCAGTGCATTGAATTTATTTAGCAGTGTGTTGAATTTATTTAGCAGTGTGTTGAATTTATTTAGCAGTGTGTTGAATTTGTTTGGCAGTGTGTAGAATTTGTTTAGCAGTGTGTTGAATTTGTTTATCAGTGTGTTCAATTTGTCTAGCAGTTTGTAGAATTTGTTTATCATAGTGTATGGAGCTGTTATAATCTTGGAATATGGGAACATCAGGGGGGAATAGTGTTTGCACCATAGGGTGCATCTGGCCTCTTTTAAAATGGCTTCATATTCCTTAGCTGTTATACGATCATGGACAGCAATTGTCGGACTCAAATGGCCGCCCACACCATTACAGATCCACCACCATGTTTAACAGTTTAAAAGATAACAGAACTTAGTACTTTTTCCAATTGCTCAGGGGGCCAGTGTAGTGCTCCTTACACCAGGTTATGCACGTTTGTGCATCAGGCTTGGATACAGGTGGTTTCCAGATGAACACCTGCACACTCACCTTGTTCTACACACAAACACACAACCTGCACTCTCCTGTAAGAACTGGCAGCCACCTCTGCCAATAGACCCAGCCAATCCTACCACTAACAGCAGCTGCAATAAGCCCCTTAGCTCAGACGGAATGTTCCGGTGTGTGTACAGCCTCCCAGGACTCTACTTTTATAAAAATGTCAATTTTTTATCATTTTTGTTGTTTTTATTATAGTTCTTTGGCATTTTTTCTGTGTAAATACTGATCATTCATAGTCGAGTTCCAACTCCTTTTTTCTGACGTTGTTTTGCCTTGTTTGCACACTGCGTTGTTTTTTCTAATGCAGTATTCCGTTGATAGCTTTTCAATAAAAGTGTCTAAAGTTTAAAATACTTTTTTCTTTTAAATTTATTAATGGGGTGTCTGAGTGGTGTAGCCTGTAAGAGCACTGTCCATACCCAGTGAACAACAGTCGTCCATGGACGGCTAAATTGTGTTGAAAACGCGTCTTGGACAGTGGCGGAACTAGAGTTTTATACATGGGATGGCCAGGGGGTGGCCAAGGCTACTTCAGGGGGTCCATAGACCATGACAGAAAATGAGTGTGTAACCTTAACCTGGCATCTAAGGAGCATGAATGAATCCTATGATTGCTGATTACAGGTAGAAGTGATAATTCACTTAACCTGGAGTTCTTCAATGTGGCAGATAGTGTGGTCCACTAGGGTTACATCACTAGAATTCTTTAACATACTATGAATAGCCAGTGTCTCTACCTTGGAACTGCAGCTCAATTTCTTTCTCGCACACACACACACGCACACGCACACACACACGGTACTGTACTCACATACGGGAGAGACTTGGGTCACTCTGTTTTCATGAATATATAATCTGGGTCTATAAGTGTTGAACATCCAAAATATTTTCAGAAAATAAAGCTCAAGCACCAAGGAGATAAGATAGCATTTGTGTGTGACATAATTTGCATAATTTA
Source organism: Synaphobranchus kaupii (assembly GCA_029718625.1). Classification (NCBI taxonomy): domain Eukaryota; kingdom Metazoa; phylum Chordata; class Actinopteri; order Anguilliformes; family Synaphobranchidae; genus Synaphobranchus; species Synaphobranchus kaupii. The sequence continues at coordinate 6,855,125 of CM056394.1, read as the reverse complement.
TTTATGGAAGTAAATTTACAAAAAAACACACTGAAATTGAACTTGTACAGAACTTGTACTGATCCACCCAAGTCAAACAATATGTTTTTTTTCTGTCTGAAAAATCATTTTGGTGCCCACCAATATTAGAAACTTAAACAATGTTCCCTGCAATTATTGCAAGGTTGTTTTTATTCAAAAACATATAATTTCTCAACAACAACAACCCCTATTTAACATTTATAGCATTTTTGTTTGTTACACAAACTTACATATATTTTACAGGCTCTGTTGCATATGTAACTTATTTGTTGTCCTGTTAGATCATGGCTAGCCCTACTCTGCAGTAAGTAGCTATAATTTCTTACATCTTTACGATAGCAAGCAGGCTATCTGCAAATTGTGGTAATCTTTTGAATAACGTTAACAGACTGATAATAACAATTGTTCGTTTTGAGTTCAAGTACGAAAATCTAACTGAGTTAATGGATTTCAAATAGCTAAATGTTAACTTGCTGAACACTGACAGCTGTACTAGTTACCCCACATTAGCTAAACACTCGTATAGCCTACTGTAACTTACAACACTGCACTGTATGCGTGGCGTGCAGCCGCGGAGGCACGGGTGTGTGACCGCCACCCACTTGGAACCCCTGCCCACCTAATCAGTTAGGTATTTTTTTTATTTTAAAAAACCGTTGTATAAGTATTATTAACCAGTCTGCATTTATATTTCATAAATATATCAATATTTAATTAGGTATTATTGTGACCGCACCCCCAACCAATCATCTTATCACGTTGGGCTAGTCTACGTTCTTGAGTCTGTCGTGTAGCTGTGTCATCTTAAAAGTGCTGCCGAAGTTATTGTGCGTGCGCGCGAGGAGCCTGTCGTTTGTTAGCTAGCTAACTAAACTTAGACTATTTCAGTTGCCTAGAGCAGTGGTTCCCAACCCTGGTCCTGGGGACCCCCTGTGTATGCTGGTTTTCGTTCCAACCACAATTGCAATACCAGACTTTTAACAAGCTGTTATTTTTTCTTAATTAGGTGTTTTTATTGTATAGAGAGAACACTTTAAACTCTTTACTCTCTTAAGCCACGTTATGTTAGCAATAGCTATGCATGCCATGAAGAAAAAAAAACCCATGTTCATTATGCTCATTGTGTTATATTGCAAACAATTACAAAGAAGAGGTAAGAACTCAGGTGATTAGGCTCCTAATTAGGTAATTGAACGCAAGTTTAAGTTCCTTCATAATTGTTTCCTTAACACAATGCAGGTTTGGCTCGTTATCATTTGCTTTGTCTTTGAATTCTTCATTATTTACCAAACGGTTAGTTTTATTGGCCATGTGTCCACAATTTCACCAATTATGAGCCTATTGATTCACCTCAGTCTTTAATTTGATCAGTTAAAACATTTTTTACCTCCTTTTAATTGTTTACAATACAACACAATGTGAATCTTGGACTTTTAGTTTTCATGGCATGCATAGCTATTACATGGCATGCATAGCTATTAACATAATGTGGCTTAAGAACATAAATAATCCCTCTGAACATTAAAAACACCTAATTAAGAAAAATTAACAGCTTGTTAAAATTCTGGTATTGCAATTGTGGTTGGAACGAAAACCAGCATACACAGGGGGTCCCCAGGACCAGGGTTGGGAACCACCGGCCTAGAGTAACCTACCTTAAAATGGCGAAACAAAGCTCTCTATTAAATTGTTTCAAAAGACCACGACTAGAAGAGCACGACGCGCCTCAAGTCGTCGAGCATGTTTCTGCCACTGAATCCAGATCAACCGCGCCTCCCCCCCTGCAGTCATGGCCCTGGCCTCAGCCCCTGCACCGGACTTAAGCGACACGTGCCACCGCTGCACTCGCACACCTATCAGCGGTAGATGAGCCAGCTTCGCAGCCTATGCTGCAAACATTCCCTGCTACAAGAACGGACAAATGGGACAGAAGTTTTTCCTGTCGATGGTATAAATGGATTGAATATAGCATATCGAGAAATGCTGTTTTTTGCCAACCATGCCGCCACCGATGCGGGCATGGACGATCGGTTCATTAAGACTGGTTTCAATGACTGGAAGCACATGAGCCAGTTATGTCCTAAACCGAAGCTAGCAAAGCACATTGTTCCGCAGTGGTCAAAGACAAGGCCTTTAAATAAAGTCACCAGTCAGAACGACAAAATATCCTCAATCAGCTCAATAGAGACGCACATGCAGCCAATGCCTCCTGAAAGGAATCGAGCACACATTAATGTAATGGACATTGTGCTTTTTTGTGCCAAGCAGGATCTACCATTACATGGCCACTGCGAGAACGAGGAGACTCTTAACAAGGGCAACTTTCTTGAAAGTTTTTAATTCATATGCCGTTATGATCCCGAGATTAAAAAGCGACTAGACGAGCTCCCAAAAAATGTGACTCATGAGCCCGGATATCCAGAACAAACTGCTGGAAACGGCCGCGTCGCTCCTTCTCAGAAAGTGACACCCTGTCACTACTCTCATTCGGAAGAGAATATGTAACGTTACCTTACATTGTAGTTATTATGTAGGCTATACATACACATAGGCCTATTAGAGAAACTTAATTTGTGCCCATCCAGTTTCATGTATGCCCACCCACAGTACATTTCTGGCTACGCTACTGGTGGCGTGTATTATTAGCTACTAGCACAGATGTAAACATAATGTTTGGCTAAATTGGGAACCGATCTCTCTTATCTGATTAACTGTCTATTATAGAGCCAAATTGCCAATATGCATCTACACAGCGACTCAGCTTTCGTAAAAGTTGTTCAGGAAACTTAAACCCGATGCTAAACCTTAAAACTTACTTCAATATGGTGCTTTCGCCGCAGGTCTGCCATATTTGTGTCAGTCAGTCGCTCGACTCGTGAGCTGTGGAAATATTCTCGTCCTCGATTTGTAAAAGGCGCCGCCGGATGTCAAAATAAATGCTTCTTTCAACAAGAGGTGAAATGAGATGTCAACCAGCATCAAACTGCCAGTGATAGCGAATGAAATTTTCGGGTGGCCAATCATATATCAGGGGTGTCCAGTGCCACCCCGGACACCCCTCTGGCTCCGCCACTGGTCTTGGACGCCTTTTCAATGGCTTTTCAACGCCATTTTGTGGCATTTTACGCACTGGGTATGGTGGTCATTGCGAGCCGCGGCATTGGCGGTTTGAAACCGGCCACATAACCCTGTTCGCATGTCTCTCCCTCTCTCTCGTTCCTCCTCTTCCTGTATCTCTACAAGGTGCTGTCCAATAAGAAATGCCCTAAAAGAACAAATTTACTTTTTAAAACTTTTAAAATGTAAATGAGCTTTTATTTACAACCTGTGTGTGTCTGTGCTTGCGTGTGCTTTTGCAAGTGTGTGTGTGTGTGTGTGTCTGTGCTTGCGTGTGCTTTTGCGTGTGTGTGTGTGTGTGTGTGTGTGTGTGTGCTTTTGCGTGTGTGTGTGTGTGTGTCTGTGCTTGCGTGTGCTTTTGCGTGTGTGTGTGTGTGTGTGTGTGTCTGTGCTTGCGTGTGCTTTTGCGTGTGTGTGTGTGTGTGTGTGTCTGTGCTTGCGTGTGCTTTTGCGTGTGTGTGTGTGTGTGTGTGTCTGTGCTTGCGTGTGCTTTTGCGTGTGTGTGTGTGTGTGTGTGTGTGTGTGTGTCTGTGCTTGCGTGTGCTTTTGCGTGTGTGTGTGTCTGTGCTTGCGTGTGCTTTTGCGTGTGTGTGTGTGTGTCTGTGCTTGCGTGTGCTTTTGCGTGTGTGTGTGTGTGTGTGTCTGTGCTTGCGTGTGCTTTTGCGTGTGTGTGTGTGTCTGTGCTTGCGTGTGCTTTTGCATGTGTGTGTGTGTGTGTCTGTGCTTGCGTGTGCTTTTGCGTGTGTGTGTGTGTGTGTGTGTGTGTGTGTGTCTGTGCTTGCGTGTGCTTTTGCGTGTGTGTGTGTGTGTGTGTGTGTGTGTGTCTGTGCTTGCGTGTGCTTTTGCGTGTGTGTGTGTGTGTGTGTCTGTGCTTGCGTGTGCTTTTGCGTGTGTGTGTGTGTGTGTGTGTGTGTGTCTGTGCTTGCGTGTGCTTTTGCGTGTGTGTGTGTGTGTGTGTCTGTGCTTGCGTGTGCTTTTGCGTGTGTGTGTGTGTGTGTGTCTGTGCTTGCGTGTGCTTTTGCGTGTGTGTGTGTGTGTGTGTGTGTCTGTGCTTGCGTGTGCTTTTGCGTGTGTGTGTGTGTGTGTGTGTGTGTGTGTGTCTGTGCTTGCGTGTGCTTTTGCGTGTGTGTGTGTGTGTGTGTGTGTCTGTGCTTGCGTGTGCTTTTGCGTGTGTGTGTGTGTGTGTGTCTGTGCTTGCGTGTGCTTTTGCGTGTGTGTGTGTGTGTGTGTCTGTGCTTGCGTGTGCTTTTGCGTGTGTGTGTGTGTGTGTGTGTCTGTGCTTGCGTGTGCTTTTGCGTGTGTGTGTGTGTGTGTGTGTGTGTGTCTGTGCTTGCATGTGCTTTTGCGTGTGTGTGTGTGTGTGTGTGTGTGTCTGTGCTTGCGTGTGCTTTTGCGTGTGTGTGTGTGTGTGTGTGTGTGTGTCTGTGCTTGCGTGTGCTTTTGCGTGTGTGTGTGTGTGTGTCTGTGCTTGCGTGTGCTTTTGCGTGTGTGTGTGTGTGTGTCTGTGCTTGCGTGTGCTTTTGCGTGTGTGTGTGTGTGTGTCTGTGCTTGCGTGTGCTTTTGCGTGTGTGTGTGTGTGTGTGTGTGTGTGTGTGTCTGTGCTTGCGTGTGCTTTTGCGTGTGTGTGTGTGTGTGTGTGTGTCTGTGCTTGCGTGTGCTTTTGCGTGTGTGTGTGTGTGTGTGTCTGTGCTTGCGTGTGCTTTTGCGTGTGTGTGTGTGTGTGTGTGTCTGTGCTTGCGTGTGCTTTTGCGTGTGTGTGTGTGTGTGTGTGTGTGTGTGTGTGTGTCTGTGCTTGCGTGTGCTTTTGCGTGTGTGTGTGTGTGTGTGTGTGTGTCTGTGCTTGCGTGTGCTTTTGCGTGTGTGTGTGTGTGTGTGTGTGTGTGTGTCTGTGCTTGCGTGTGCTTTTGCGTGTGTGTGTGTGTGTGTGTGTGTGTGTCTGTGCTTGCGTGTGCTTTTGCGTGTGTGTGTGTGTGTGTGTGTGTGTGTGTGTGTGTGTCTGTGCTTGCGTGTGCTTTTGCGTGTGTGTGTGTGTGTGTGTGTGTCTGTGCTTGCGTGTGCTTTTGCGTGTGTGTGTGTGTGTCTGTGTGTGTGTGTGTCTGTGCTTGCGTGTGCTTTTGCGTGT
>CM056394.1:6702365-6844865 GCA_029718625.1 Synaphobranchus kaupii | reverse complement strand
AGATTTGCGAGTGGGGTAAGAATTTTTACTTTCGCAAAAAGTAACTTAAAACAAGCTAATATTTTCCACTTTAGAGAAAAAATACGATTTTAAGTCTCATTAGAGGACTAAAACACTTGCTAAGACAGACATATTTTGCAGTGTACAATTGACAAACCCTTGAAAAAAATGGTAGCCTACCCATCTTGAATTCTCAAAAAAACATTACAAACTTTAGGGAAAGTTAATGTCATAAATAATGTCACGTGTGTTTGTGAAGAAACTGAACGCAGTTAACCAATAAAAGGGTTTAGAAAGATCTATGGGGTAAACTGCACGTTGAAAGAAAGCATGTTGGCTGAAAGACAGGGCATTACTGAGGGGACATTGAAGTGAGCAGCGCTCGCTACACATGAGAGGCAGCTTCAGAAAACCCATCCCAGATTAAATAGCATCAGGCAGTCTTCATTTAATAAATGCATCTGTCAATGTGTTGAGAAATGAATTAAAATCTGTCTTATTTTACACAAGAAATAACTATTGTATCATTTTTATTATGCCACTCCATTGGAAATTAGCATCAACTTAACGGGGGTAGCGGCTGTGACTCGCTGGCAGTACAGACAGGGTCAGCCCCACTCACAGGCAGGGTAGCGGCTGTGACTCACTGGCAGTTGTTGTCTTGGAGCAGCATCAATAGAGCATTCAGCACAGGATGGAGCATGTTTGGCCCATGGCAGAAACAAACATGTATTCATCTCATTTGGCCTACAGGTATGGACAAGGAAGGAAAATAAGTTTCATGAAAAAACAAAAACAAATTACTGGCACGGTGGTGCAGTGGTTAGCACTGTCACATCACAAGAAGATCCTGGGTTCTAATCCTATGGGATCAAATTAGGGTCAATAAGATTTTGCACTTGCAAAAAAGTTTTGTACTCACAGGTATAATTTGCACGTCTGTAAAAACGTTTTGTGCTTGTGTAAACAAGTTTTGTAGCTGTAAAAATATGTTGTGCTTGTGTAAAAAGTGTTGTACTCACAGATATAATTTGCATGTGTGTAAAAAAGTTTTGCAGCTGTAAAAATAATTTGTGCATGTGCAAGCATTTCTTCGATGGACACACAAATTTCCTACCTTCCTGTGTGACATTGACGTTACGAGGTTGCAACACTGAAGTTACGAGTTTACAACACTCAAGTTACGAGTACGAATTTTGACCCTACTTTTACGCCTGAGCTGAATAGCCAATCAGCAGGTTGCATATTGACTTGCTGTGCCCACCTACCATCCAATCAAGGCAACGGACTGGTCATTGCAGGAGTTAACTAACTCCACAAGATGACAGTGAATGCATCATCTTAGACCCCAGAAGAACTAGAAGGAAACAGCAACATGGAGGAGCATGGCAGCACACAGGTGGGTTAATATCGTATGAAAAGTTTTATATCATAGTTAACGTTAGATATATCAAGACAGCTTTGCGTCCATTCCACTTAATTTGCATTATTTATTCTCTGTGTTCGTTGCTAACGTTTTAGCTAACTTAATTTGCATTATTTATTCTCTGTGTTCGTTGCTAACATTTTAGCTAACGTTAGCAACGAACACAGAGAATAAATAATGCAAATTAAGTGGAATGGACGCAAAGCTGTCTTGATATATCTAACGTTAACTATGATATAAAACTTTTCATACGATATTAACCCACCTGTGTGCTGCCACGCTCCTCCATGTTGCTGTTTCCTTCTAGTTCTTCTGGGGTCCAAGATGATGCATTCACTGTCATCTTGTGGAGTTAGTTAACTCCTGCACTGACCAGTCCATTGCCTTGATTGGATGGTAGGTGGGCACAGCGAGTCAATATGCAACCTGCTGATTGGCTATTCAGCTCAGGCGTAAAAGTAGGGTCAAAATTCGTACTCGTAACTTGAGTGTTGTAAACTTGTAACTTCAGTGTTGCAACCTCGTAACGTCAATGTCACACGGGAAGGTAGGAAATTTGTGTGTCCGTTGAAGAAATGCTTGCACATGCACAAATTATTTTTACAGCTGCAAAACTTTTTTACACACATGCAAATTATATCTGTGAGTACAACACTTTTTTACACATGCACAAAATATTTTTACAGCTACAAAACTTTTTTACACAGGCACAAAATATTTTTACAGCTACAAAACTTTTTTACACATTCACAAAATATTTTTACAGCTACAAAACTTTTTTACACAGGCACAAAATATTTTTACAGCTACAAAACTTTTTTACACAGGCACAACATATTTTTACAGCTACAAAACTTGTTTACACAAGCACAAAACTTTTTTACAGACGTGCAAATTATACCTGTGAGTACAAAACTTTTTTGCAAGTGCAAAATCTTATTGACCCTAATTTGATCCCATATAATCCCGGCCAGGGGCCTTTCTGTGCGGAGTTTGCATGTTCTCCCCGTGTCCATGTGGGTTTCCTCTGGGTACTCCGGTTTCCTCCAACAGTCTAAAGACATGGAGGTTAGGCTAATTTGAGACTTTAAATTTCACTTTTTATAGTGAAAGAAAAATTCTACAGAAATCTGTGTAAGTTTGTGTCGCCACACACGTGTGAAATAACAATTTTTCTCTTTTTCTGGGGAAATTCTGAAAACCGAATGAACAGAACATCAATCTTACAATATTATTATTTTGTCAACACAATATTATGTTTCTTTCATGAAAGTATGTTTCAAAAAAAAGAAAAAAATGTGTGGATTTTTTTTATTTATTAAAATTTTAAATATGATTGTTGACACAAATGACAAATCGTCATATGTATAGACAGACAGACATATGTACACACAGACAGACACATGTACACATAGACAGACATGTACACACAGACAGACATGTACACACAGAGAGACATGTACACACAGAGACATATGTACCCACAGACAGACACATGTACACACAGACAGACACATGTACACACAGACAGACATGTACACACAGACAGACATGTACACACAGAGAGACATATGTACCCACAGACAGACACATGTACACACAGACAGACATGTACACACAGACAAACATGCACACACAGACAGACATGCACACATAGACAGACATGCACATACAGACAGACACATGTACACACAGACAGACATGTTTAATGCTCTTGTCTCTCTTTAGGGTGGCCACTGTAGTCTTCAGGACATGAAGAATCACAACAGTTAAAACTGAAGAGCTGAACTGGACACGATGGACAACTTAAATTCAACACTTGAGTCTCTGAAGAACATGTCATATGAGACTGGCTTGGGGAACAACACCACATTTACACATGACTACATGGAGCGGAATAATACTGACTCTCTGTTCTACATAGAATATGTGTTTAACATAGTAACTATATGCATTGAGCTGCCAGTTATCTGCTGGGCAGTGTTTGCCCTGTATCATCAGGTTAAGGCTGACAATGTCACACCTGTTTATGTCATAAACCTCCTCATTTCAGATTTAATGCAGATCATTGGAAGAATTATATTATGTATGTATTCAGAGAATGATGTTGAGCATATTGCAGGCTTTCTTTTATTCCTTTTTGGTTTAATAGCCAGTGTTTTGTTCATGGTTTGTATTGCGCTGGAGAGATACCTCCTGGTTGTGCATCCTTTGTGGTATCGATGTCGCCGCACTATCAAACACTCCATCCTCCTCTCACTGGCTGTCTATGGGTCTGACCTGCTCTTATTTGTAGCTGGGTATTTCAGCTCGTTTCTCCTTTACGCCGCTGTCCTACTTACAGGATGTATGTTGTCCTTCCTCTTCCTCCTCCCTCTGCCACTTTTTGTGTTCTTCCTGGGGGCCACATGGAGAGCCCTCTCCCACTCCATCTCTGTCCCACACAAAGAGAAGAAAAGGATTCTGGGTACACTGGCACTCATCCTGCTTATTTATTTAGTTCTGTTCTTTCCACTCATATTTCTACTTTTATATAGGACTACAAATGTATCAGGTTATTGTTATATTTGCGAGAAAATTAGTTTAGTTGCACGCATATTGCTGGATATCAGCCCCTTAAATGACGCCCTACTGTACATCTTAATTAAGAAAGATGCCAGATACACACTGAAGGTCCCACAATGCTGTAGGAGACTCTGCACTCACAAGGAGAGCAGAGAGACGTCCACTGTTCCAACTGAAAATATTACCAGTGTCTAGAACATGCTTTTATAACAGGAAACACAGGGGTTTGAAACAATAGTGAAACACTTCACAGATACAGTATATGAATATAAAGTCATAAGGAATAGGGCGACCCTCCACCTTCAGTCCTTCTTCGAATGCATGTCAGGTTCTGAACCGTGTCTACCTTATTCGGAAGGATAATGAACCTAAAACAGATAATCCGAACATCAATGCTTAGATTTCTTTTTAAAATGTATTTTGAAAGCAATATGCGGGCTACCATTATGCTTCTAGACAGGCTAGGCCTATTATAACTGCCCCTATATCAGCTTCTGTGGATAGAGGGGTGTTGGATGCTCACCCAGTGGGCAATAAAGAGCATTTGGACTGGCATTTGGTCTTTTGGATCACTAGGTACCTAGTGATGTTATTAATGTTTGATTGTTGGGGGAATTAAATGTGTTCACGTGTATTATTCTCACCTGCGCCACGTGGCTGTCATGTCCGTTAGAGAAAAGTCAACTCTGTCAGATTTTCTATTTTCTGTTATTTTCATGAAGAATATGTTCATAATCATTTTATAACATGTGGTCAATTATTTAATTTAAGTATATCAATAGAAAAGTTGCTATGGTACACCAAAAGTGTGTTAATTGTGTTGTAAATTATATTATTTGTTATTTATCACAAAGACAAAGTACATTATCAACAGAAATTGTAAGTAGGCAACATTATAATTATATTTCTTTGTTGAATAAAAATAAACCACACCGTTTTATTATACAGCTAATAAAATAATCTAGTATTTAATACTCCAAAATCATTAAACATTTCCTCAATATTTAATATAATAATACTATTATTTTTTGTGTGCTTATTGAATTCAAGTCCCCTGCTGCAGAAAGTGATATTTAAGAATGGGAGAAAAAATTAATGGGAGGCATTATTAAAAACATTAATAACAGTATTAATGGCCCCTTTACATGGTTTAATAGCCAGACTTTGATAAAAACACTTCAATCAAAATATATTTTCTCAGCATAATTAAACAAAAAACAAAAAAACAATTACTGCAGCTGCAGGTTTATAACATAATATGAGTTTTTATTCATACCTACAGCTCTGATATCATGAACAAATACAGCTCTGGAAAACATTAAGAGACCAATGCAAAATTACCAGTTGTCTCATTGTTATTTTGGTTCTGTACTCTTTGAGTTTGAAAGGATACAATGATAATGAGGTTGTAGTGCAGACTGTCAGCTTTAATTTGGGTATTTTCATCCATATCGGATGAACCGTTTAGAAATTATAGAACCTTTTGTACATAGTCCCCCCCATTTTTTGGCATGAACAAATATCGGACAGTTTAACATAATGTAGAATAAAGTAATATTTAATATTTGGTGGCATATCCTTTGCATGCCATGACTTCCTGATGTCTGTGACCCAACAACATCAAAAGACTCTTGATATCTTATTTTCTGGTACTCTTAAAAGCGATACTATAACGTCTCTGCATTTGAATGGATCTCTATGGGAATTGGGGGGTGGGACTAGATTTAGCTGTATTATGATGGAACAGTATGGAATACATGGTTGGTAAAATAGCTGTAAGTCATCAAGGGTCTGAGATATCAAATGAGCCTCAAACCATCATTCTGCTCCCAGATATGCAGTAGATATGGATGGATCACTTCAAGAGTTGTTTCTCCTGACAAATTTTCCTATTGAACTCTATGGAAAAATAAGTCAGGAGAAGAAACCCTTCAAGACAAACATGTATACACGAAAACAGCCATATTTATACACAGTCAAACACATGTACACACAGACAGACATGCACACACAGACAGACATGCACACACAGACAGACACATGTACACACAGACAGACATGTTTAATGGTCTTGTCTCTCTTTAGGGTGGTCACTGTAGTTTTCAGGATGTGAAGAATCACAAATGTCAAACTGAACAGCTGAACTGGACACCATGGACAACTTTAATTCAACACCTGCATCTCTGAAGAACATGTGGAATGACACCATGTCAAATGCGTACCTGGAGAACATTAAATATTACCACTGGGAGGAAAACATTACTGAGTCTCTGAACTACATAGAACATGTGATTGACATAGTAACTATATGCATTGAGCTGCCAGTTATCTGCTGGGCTGTGTTTGTCCTGTATCATCAGGTCAAGGCTGACAATGTCACACCTGTTTATGTCATAAACCTCCTCATTGCAGATTTAATACAGATTATTGGAAGACTTATATTTACAGAATTTACTGATGTTTCTAGGCCTTATGCTGTTCTATTTTGGTTTAATAGCCAGTATTTTGTTCATGGTATGTATTGCGCTGGAGAGATACCTCCTTGTTGTGCATCCTTTGTGGTATCGATGTCGCCGCACCATCAATCACTCTGTCCTCATCTCACTGGCTGTATATGTGTCTGAGCTGCTCATATTCACCGCTGGGTATTTCAGTTGGGATATCCTTTCCCTTCAGGTCATAATTATATTATATTCCACCTTCCTCATCCTCCCTTTGCCACTTCTAGTGTTCTTCCTGGGGGCCACGTGGAGAGCCCTCTCCCACTCCATCTCAGTCCCACACAGAGAGAAGAAAAGGATTCTGGGTACACTGGCACTCGTCCTGCTCATATATTTAGTTCTGTTCTTTCCAAGCATATTAGCACTTTTGTATACGTTTGACGAATCACGGGACGGTTATTATCTTTCCCACAAAATCTATTTTCTTGCATTGCATATTGCTGGATATCAGCCCCTTAATGGACGCCCTACTGTACATCTTAATTAAGAAAGATGTCAAATACACACTGTGCAGATCGTATTGAAATAAATGTAATTGTACGATAAACATGGGTGCCTTAAAATTTTAGAGTGTAAGATGCATTTTGTAAATTGTTACAATAGAAGTGTTTATTACTTTTTCTAAAATATGTAAATCTCACCTCTAAACTCTCTGACTCTTTCTCCTGCTCTCCACCTGCAGTTGACACCGGCTGCTGCTGGATCTGGCGCAAAATTATGCCAAAATTTCAATCACAAGTCCACAAGTCCGTACTTGTCGGCTCCCTACTAACGTTAGTAGCAAAGAGCCTGGCGAGGAGGACGATGCTAACATGGCCCCACCTCAACTCAACTTGATTGAACCTGAAAATCCGCAACCAGCACCTAAGTATGGATTATAAATTCAGGAGGACTGGTTCAACAACGTTACAGATCCAGCTTTATGGGGAGACACGACCAGGGATATGGTGAAATCTTTTCTCATCGCATAAGGTAGGCTTACGTTAGTTCTTGTCTCCAAGGTGTTGCGTTTTATACAAGTACATTGGTTATTTTTTGGAAAACATTAGGCTATTGTATCATTGCGTCTCTATGCCAGGATGTGTGATATGGTGGAAGTCCTATATGATAGGAAATACAGGTTGATATACCCTGCCTGGCCAATAAAAAAGTCGCCGTTGCACCCATTATGCATAGTGCCCACTGTACAAGCCTCTGGAGGCAGTGTTATGATCTGGGATCAGGTCTAGGCTCAGCAACGTTATGCAGCAATAAAATGAAGTCAGCTGAGGAGGTGAATGTACTGAATGACCAAGTTATCCTATCAATGGGCATAATCCAGGACGACAATGCCAAGATTCATTGGGCTCAAATTGTGGTTTGAGTGGTTCAGGGAGCATGAGGAATCATTTTCAAACATGAATTGGCATGAAGGTTGTGATTAGGCTGTAGCCTGTCAGTGTAAATCCTGTATCTACAGGTGTTACTAACAGATAGTACGGTGTCATAAAATTTCTGCCTAACGTGAAAATCGACGACCTGTTTACAATTTCGGACAGATGTTAAGGTAAATCTATCACCACGGTGGCACTTTCGCCACAAGTCAGCAATTATACCGGGAAATGCCCTCTTTGAAAACAAAAAACGAATGAATATAAAAAGGTTAGTCTGTTACTGCATACCAGTTTTTGCAAAAGCTGCATCATAGCTATGATAACGCGGAGCTATCAAAACTATAACAGCACGGAAACCCTTTAAAAAAAACAAAATAAAAACCGTAGCTAGGCTACACGTAGCCTATGGCGATGACAACTTTAGGACTAAACAGGCCACATTTTAATTAATAAAACTCAAGTAAGCTAACTTAGATATCCAGTGAGCACAAGTGGCATACTGAACTAGTTAATTTTTTTTAGCAGCATTTTTTTTGTAAGTATAAACCAAACTATTTTTTAAAATATAATTTATTTATTGATTGATTTATTTAAGTATGAGCCGAAGTACCCCTTCCTGGCGTGTCTCCCTGTGTCGCAGCCTGTAGCGCGGGTTAGCTAGGGTGCGTCCCAATATTCTTCACTCCCCACCTCCACTCCCCCACTACCACTCCTCTCCTACCCGGAAATATGCAAAACTGCCTGAACGTTTTCAGTACAAGTATTTACATGTACAATATACAATGTACCTGACATTGCGGTTTGCGTAGAGACATTAATTAATATGTAACCATTAATACGTAATTAAGATGTAATCAGCGACATTAGATTAAAACACAAGGATCCGCTTCCGGGGCACGAAGTAGAGGAGTGGTAGTGGAGGAGGAAACGTGGCATTTTTCGGCTATTGGGACGTACCCGTAGTATTCCCGTGCTCTTTGCGACATTGTTGGTTCAAATCCGACCTTTCGCATTAGTACTCGCTCCCATTCCTTCCTGCGCCGGGTGTAAGATAGCAAAGACACTTGCGTTTGAGTTAGCGCCAGGTGTAAGATAGCAAAGACACTTGCGTTTGAGTTAGCACCGGGTGTAAGATAGCAAAGACACTTGCGTTTGAGTTAGCGCCGGGTGTAAGATAGCAAAGACACTTGCGTTTGAGTTAGCGGCGGGTGTAAGATAGCAAAGACACTTGCGTTTGAGTTAGCGCCGGGTGTAAGATAGCAAAGACACTTGCGTTTCAGTTAGCGCCAGGTGTAAGATAGCAAAGACACTTGCGTTTGAGTTAGCGCCGGGTGTAAGATAGCAAAGACACTTGCGTTTCAGTTAGCGCCGGGGGTAAGATAGCAAAGACACTTGCATTTGAGTTAGCGCCGGGTGTAAGATAGCAAAGACACTTGCGTTTGAGTTAGCGCCGGGTGTAAGATAGCAAAGACACTTGCGTTTGAGTTAGCGCCGGGTGTAAGATAGCAAAGACACTTGCGTTTCAGTTAGCGCCGGGTGTAAGATAGCAAAGACACTTGCGTTTGAGTTAGCGCCGGGTGTAAGATAGCAAAGACACTTGCGTTTGAGTTAGCGCCGGGTGTAAGATAGCAAAGACACTTGCATTTGAGTTAGCGCCGGGTGTAAGATAGCAAAGACACTTGCGTTTGAGTTAGCGCCAGGTGTAAGATAGCAAAGACACTTGCGTTTGAGTTAGCGCCGGGTGTAAGATAGCAAAGACACTTGCGTTTGAGTTAGCGCCAGGTGTAAGATAGCAAAGACACTTGCGTTTGAGTTAGCGCCGGGTGTAAGATAGCAAAGACACTTGCGTTTGAGTTAGCGCCAGGTGTAAGATAGCAAAGACACTTGCGTTTGAGTTAGCGCCAGGTGTAAGATAGCAAAGACACTTGCGTTTGAGTTAGCGCCAGGTGTAAGATAGCAAAGACACTTGCGTTTGAGTTAGCGCCGGGTGTAAGATAGCAAAGACACTTGCGTTTGAGTTAGCGCCGGGTGTAAGATAGCAAAGACACTTGCGTTTGAGTTAGCGCCGGGTGTAAGATAGCAAAGACACTTGCGTTTGAGTTAGCGCCGGGTGTAAGATAGCAAAGACACTTGTGTTTGAGTTAGCGCCGGGTGTAAGATAGCAAAGACACTTGTGTTTGAGTTAGCGCCGGGTGTAAGATAGCAAAGACACTTGCGTTTGAGTTAGCGCCGGGTGTAAGATAGCAAAGACACTTGTGTTTGAGTTAGCGCCGGGTGTAAGATAGCAAAGACACTTGCGTTTGAGTTAGCGCCGGGTGTAAGATAGCAAAGACACTTGTGTTTGAGTTAGCGCCGGGTGTAAGATAGCAAAGACACTTGCGTTTGAGTTAGCGCCGGGTGTAAGGTAGCAAAGACACTTGTGTTTGAGTTAGCGCCGGGTGTAAGATAGCAAAGACACTTGCGTTTGAGTTAGCGCCGGGTGTAAGATAGCAAAGACACTTGCGTTTGAGTTAGCGCCGGGTGTAAGATAGCAAAGACACTTGCGTTTGAGTTAGCGCCGGGTGTAAGATAGCAAAGACACTTGCGTTTGAGTTAGCGCCGGGTGTAAGATAGCAAAGACACTTGCGTTTGAGTTAGCGCCGGGTGTAAGATAGCAAAGACACTTGTGTTTGAGTTAGCGCCGGGTGTAAGATAGCAAAGACACTTGCGTTTGAGTTAGCGCCGGGTGTAAGATAGCAAAGACACTTGCGTTTGAGTTAGCGCCGGGTGTAAGATAGGGCCCTAAGAGTTTTTATTCATACCTAGAGCTCTAATATCATGAACGTCATGTCTAACATGTCCTATATTCTGTTCTGCCTTAAATATAATTTCACTTTTTGTAGAAACCTTATATTATTACATGTAAATGAAAAAGTGAAAAAGAAAAAAATCTAAAGACATCTGTAAGTTTGTGTCAGCACATGCGTGTGTGTGAAAAAAACAATTGTTCTCTTTCTAAGGAAATTCCTGATTTGTATCATGCAGAAATTTTTTTTAAAAATTTAATTTAAATTAACAAGCATGACCTTGCTCCTCATTTAAACCTAGAGTAGCTTCAGCACCCAGGATAAATATCCAAAAAGCCTCTTGTTGCCATCGTAATTCATCTCCATCCCCACCAGTTCAAGCGGTAATAAAAAAAACTTTATTTTTCAAGCCAGGAAAACTGAATGAACAGAACATCAATCTTGCAATACTATTTGTCAGCATAATATAATGTTTCTTTCTTGAAATTGTGTTTCAAAAAAGGAAAAAATATATATATTTTGATTCAAAATAAAAATGTAAATGTAAAAAATGAATGTTGACACAAAATAAAAATATTGATAATCTTTTGCTCATCAGGCACTTTGCACAGTATGTACACACAGACACACACGTGCACACACAGACAGACACATGCACACACAGACACACACAGACAGACACATGCACACACAGACAGACAGATGCACACACAGACAGACACATGCACAAACAGACACACACATGCACACAGACACACACATGCACACAGACAGACACATGCACACGCAGACACACACATGCACACACAGACACACACATGCACACACAGACAGACACATGCACAGACACACACATGCACACACAGACAGACACATGCACACGCAGACAGACACATGCACACACAGACACACACATGCACACACAGACAATGCACACAGACAGACACATGCACACACAGACAGACACATGCACACA
Source organism: Synaphobranchus kaupii (assembly GCA_029718625.1). Taxonomy (NCBI): domain Eukaryota; kingdom Metazoa; phylum Chordata; class Actinopteri; order Anguilliformes; family Synaphobranchidae; genus Synaphobranchus; species Synaphobranchus kaupii. The sequence goes on along the minus strand of CM056394.1, from coordinate 6,833,238 downwards.
CAGACACATGCACACACAGACAGACACATGTACACACAGACATACACATGTACATACAGACACACACATGCACACAGACACATGTGCATAGAGACAGACACATGTACACACATAGACACATGCACACACAGACAGACACATGTACGTACATACAGACACATGTACATACAGACAGACACATGTACACAGACACACACATGCACACACAGACAGACACGTACACACAGACAGACACATGCACATACTGACAGACACATGTACACACAGACATACACATGCACACAGACAGACACATGTACACACAGACACACACATGCACACACAGACAGACACATGTACATAGAGACAGAAACATGTACACACACACACACACACATGTACACACAGACAGACACATGTACACCCAGACAGATACATGTACATACTGACAGACACATGTACACACACACACACACACACACACACACACCCGTATACACAGACAGACACAAGTACACAGACACATGTACACACAGACAGAAATGTTTAATGCTCTTGTCTCTCTTTAGGGTGGCCACTGTAGTCTTCAGGACATGAAGAATCAGGACTGTTAAAACTGAAGAGTTGAACCCTGGACACTATCGACAACTTTAATTCAACACTTGAGTCTCTGGAGAACATGTCATATGAGACTGGCATGGGGAATGACACCATGTTAACAAATGACCACATGGACTACATAGAATATGTGTTTAACATAGTAACTATATGCATTGAGCTGCCAGTTATCTGCTGGGCAGTGTTTGCCCTGTATCATCAGGTCAAGGCTGGCAATGTCACACCTGTTTATGTCATAAACCTCCTCATTTCAGATTTCATCCAGATCATTGGAAGAATTATGTATTTACAGAATTTGTGGGGATTACATTATGCAGGTATGGTTTTAGTTTTGTTTGGTTTAGCAACCAGTATTCTGTTCATTGTTTGTATTGCGCTGGTGAGATACCTCCTGGTTGTGCATCCTTTGTGGTATCGATGTCACCGCACTATCAAACACTCCATCCTCCTCTCACTGGCTGTCTATGTGTCTGACGTGCTCTTTTTGGTAGCTGGGTATTTCAGCTTGGGTTTATTTTCATCCAAACTCCCAATTATAGGATGTGCCTCCTTCCTCTTCCTCCTCCCTCTGCCACTTCTTGTGTTCTTCCTGGGGGCCACATGGAGAGCCCTCTCCCACTCCATCTCTGTCCCACACAGAGAGAAGAAAAGGATTCGGGGTACACTGGCACTCGTCCTGCTCATTTATTTAGTTCTGTTCTTTCCGAGCATATATTTACTTTTCTATTTGGGTATGTATTCATGGCAAAATTATATTTATTTCAGGAAAATTCGTTTAATTGCAGTCATGTTCCTGCATATCAGCCCCTTAATGGACGCCCTACTGTACATCTTAATTAAGAAAGATGCCAGATACACACTGAAGGTCCCACACTGCTGTAGGAGACACTGCACTCACGGAGAGCAGAGAGACGTCCACTGTTCCAACTGAAAATGTTACCAGTGTCTAGAACATGCTTCTACAACAGTAAACACAGGGGTTTGAAACAATAGTGAAACACTTCACAGATACAGTATATGAATATGTCATAGTATATGTCATAAGGAATAAGGCGACCGTTCACGTGGCGCTGTCATGGCGACATGTAGTCCAGCTGTCTCTCGTGTTCGTGTTTGTTAGTTTGAATGTGTTTTGTTGTGTCTGGCTTTTGTTTTTTGTTTTTTTCATGTGCTGTGTGTCTGTTGTGGGACGGGGAAGTGGGCTGGAGATTTGTCAGGGCACTCCTGCTGCTTGTTTTGATAATATTGACGAATTGTCTAGTCGGGATAATTTTGTTTGTGGTCATCACCATGGAGACGCATTCGCAACATACGTATGCTTGGGAATGTCGCTGGATCTGCAGCAACAAATCTCCAAAAGGCAACATGGGAAGGGAAGGAGAAGATAATGCGGGGGAGGAGTGAGGCGACGAGTTGGAAGGCTGACGCAGTTTGGTGCTCCGTTTCGACAGTGTACAGCAACGCTGTGTATGGAGGAAAGTCTTGGAGGCGGAGCTCGTGCGTTGGACTGCTTAATGACAATGGACATCTCGGGACAGCGGGGCTATTTTTATTCATGACGTTTGGCTGTATTCCACTTTAATTCACGTAATTAGTTTGATTAATGCAATGATTCTATTGAATGTCTTTATTTGATATGTTTGTTTGTGTGTTGTGGGCCTGTCCCACTGTCTATGTCTTTTTTGTTGATTCTGGTGGCTACAACTGAAGTTCCCTAAAGGGAAGATAAAAGTTATTCTATCCTATTCTATCTATCTATCACCTTCAGAACAGCTTCAGTCCTTCTTCGAATGCTGTCATACAAGTTCTGAACCGTGTACTAGGATATCGGATCACTCTTTCCAAGAAGGAAAGGAGGTGGAAGTCTATTTTGCACTCTTTGCTCCATAACTTCCCATACAAATTCAATCATATTTAGATCTGCTGATTGTGGAGGTCGTGGATGGAAGGTGTTTGACTTTATCCTGGTGTTCAGGAAACAACTCTTGAATTTGTTTAGCAGTGTAGACTTTGTTCATCAGTGTGTAGAATGTGTTTATCAGTTTGTTGAATTTGTTTAGCAGTGTGTAGAATTTGTTTAGCAGTGTGTTGAATTTATTTAGCAGTGTGTTGAATTTGTTTAGCAGTGTGTTGAATTTGTTTAGCAGTGTGTTTAATTTTTTTTAGCAGTGCGTTTAATTTGTTTAGCAGTGTGTAGATTTTGTTTAGCAGTGCATTGAATTTATTTAGCAGTGTGTTGAATTTATTTAGCAGTGTGTTGAATTAGTTTAGCAGTGTGTAGAATTTGTTTAGCAGGGTTTAGAATTTGTATAGCAGTGTGCTGAATTTGTTTATCAGTTTGTTGAATTTGTTTATCATAGTGTATGGAGGTATTATAATCTTGGAATATGGGAACATCAGGGGGGAATAGTGTTTGCACCATAGGGTGCATCTGGCCTCTTTTAAAATGGCTTCATATTCCTTAGCTGTTATACGATCATGGACAGCAATTGTCGGACTCAATGATTACCATGAAATGGCCGCCCACACCATTACAGATCCACCACCATGTTTAACAGTTTAAAAGATAACATAACTTAGTACTTTTTCCAATTGCTCAGGGGGCCAGTGTAGTGCTCCTTACACCAGGTTATGCATGTTTGTGAATCAGGCTTGGATACAGGTGGTTTCCAGATGAACACCTGCACACTCACCTTGTTCTACACACAAACACACAACCTGCACTCTCCTGTAAGAACTGGCAGCCACCTCTGCCAATAGACCCAGCCAATCCTACCACTAACAGCAGCTGCAATAAGCCCCTTAGCTCAGACGGAATGTTCCGGTGTGTGTACGGCCTCCCAGGACTCTACTTTTATAAAAATGTAAATCTGAATCACTTTCTTTTTACCACTTTTGTTCATAGTCGAGTTCCAACTCCTTTTTTCTGACGTTGTTTTGCCTTGTTTGCACAGTGTTGTTTTTTCTAATGCAGTATTCCGTTGATAGCTTTTCAATAAAAGTGTCTAAAGTTTAAAATACTTTTTTCTTTTAAATTTATTAATGGGGTGTCTGAGTGGTGCAGCCTGTAAGAGCACTGTCCATACCCAGTGAACAACAGTCGTCCATGGACAGCTAAATTGTGTTGAAAACGCGTCTTGGACAGTGGCGGAACTAGTTTTACACATGGGGTGGCCAGGGGGTGGCCAAGGCTACTTCAGGGGGTCCATAGACCATGACAGAAAATTAGTGTGTAACCCTAACCTGGCATCTAAGGAGCATGAATGAATCCTATGATTGCTGATTACAGGTAGAAGTGATAATTCACTTAACCTGGAGTTCTTCAATGTGGCAGATAGTGTGGTCCACTAGGGTTACATCACTAGAATTCTTTAACATACTATGAATAGCCAGTGTCTCTACCTTGGAACTGCAGCTCAATTTCTTTCTCGCACACACACACACACACACACACACACACACACACACACACACACACACACACACACACACACACACACACACACACACGGTACTGTACTCACATACGGGAGAGACTTGGGTCACTCTGTTTGCGTAGTTTATTTATGGAAGTAAATTTACAAAAAACACACTGAAATTTGACATACCAGGTATGACCAACTTGTACAGACCTCTCTGATCCACCCAAGTCAAACAATATGTTTTTTTCCGTCTGACTGAAAACACAAGATATGCCTGCACTAAATATTGTCAAGCAGAAATGGACTTGAAAAAGAAAAATAATTTTGGTGCCCACCAATATTAGAAACTTAAACAATGTTCCCTGCAATTATTGCAAGGTTGTTTTTATTCAAAAACATATAATTTCTCAACAACAACCCCTATTTAACATATAGTAAGTGCATTTCTGTTTGTTACACAAACTTACATATATTTTACAGGCTCTGTTGCATATGCAACTTATTTGTTGTCCTGTTAGATCATGGCTAGCCCTACTCTGCAGTAAGTAGCTATAATTTATTACACCTTTACCATAGCAAACAGGCTATCTGCAAATTGTGGTAATCTTTTGAATAACGTTAACGGATTGATAATAACAATTGTTCGTTTTGAGTTCAAGTACGAAAATCTAACTGAGTTAATGGATTTCAAATTGCTAAATGTTAAATTGCTGGACACTGACAGCTGTACTAGTTACCCCACATTAGCTAAACACTTGTATACTGTAACTTACGACACTGCACTGTATGCGTGGCGTGCAGCCGCGGAGGCACGGGTGGGTGACCGCCACCCACTTGGAACCCCTGCCCACCTAATCAGTTTGGTCTTTTTAAAATGTTTTTTTATTTTTTTATTTAAAAAAACCTTTGTATTAGTATTATTAACCAGCCTGCATTTATATTTCATAAACATATCAATATTTAATTAGGTATTATTGTGAGCGCACCCCCAACCAATGATCTTATCACGTTGGTTACAATGTAGGCTAGTCTACGTTCTTGAGTCTGTCGTGTAGCTCTGTCATCTTAAAAGTGCTGCCGAAGTTATTGTGCGTGCGCGCGAGGAGCCTGTCGTTTGCTAGCTAGCTAACTAAACTTAGACTACTTCAGTTGCCTAGAGTAGCCTATCTTAAAATGGCGAAACAAAGCTCTCTATTAAATTGTTTCAAAAGACCAAGACTAGAAGAGCACGACACGCCTCAATTCGTCGAGCATGTTTCTGCCACTGAATCCAGATCAACCGCGCCTCCACCACCTGCAGTCATGGCCCTGGCCTGAGCCCCTGCACCGGACTAAGCACAGGTGCCACGGCTGCACTCGCACACCTATAAGCGGTAGATGAGCCAGCTTCGCAGCCTAGGCTGCAAACATTCCCTGCTACAAGAACGGACAAATGGGACAGAAGTTTTTCCTGTCGATGGTATAAATGGATTGAATATAGCATATCGAGAAATGCTGTTTTTTGCCAACCGTGCCGCCACCGATGCGGGCATGGACGATCGGTTCATTAAGACTGGTTTCAATGACTGGAAGCACATGAGCCAGTTATGTCCTAAACTGAAGCTAGCAAAGCACATTGTTCCGCAGTGGTCAAAGAGAAGGCCTTTAAAGAAAGTCGCCAGTCAGAACGACAAAATATCCTCAATCAGCTCAATAGAGACGCACATGCAGCCAATGCCTCCTGAAAGGAATCGAGCACACATTAAAGTAATGGACATTGTGCTTTTTTGTGCCAAGCAGGATCTCCAATTACATGGCCACTGCGAGAACGAGGAGACTCTTAACAAGGGCAACTTTCTTGAAAGTTTTTAATTCATATGCCGTTATGATCCCGAGATTAAAAAGCGACTAGACGAGCTCCCAAAAAATGCGACTCATGAGCCCGGATATCCAGAACAAACTGCTGGAAACGGCCGCGTCGCTCCTTCTTAGAAAGTGACACCCTGTCACTACTCTCATTCGGAAGATAATTACTGAATAATTGGATTATGATTATGAAATCGGATGATTTCTCTGTTCAACACCAAGCCCCGCCGTATTGTGCTGTGATTTTGACAACAATGGTATGCAATACAATCTTCTTGGTTTTATATTTCTCCTTGTTCTTTCTTGTAATGCCATTGTAACTATACACATATGGTATGTATGCATGTAGCCTATGTATAATACATATATATATTTCATGTTGTAATGGCTTGTGACAAACACGTGGTAATATCATGTAACAATATGTAACGTTACCTTACATTGTAGTTATTATGTAGGCTATACATACACATAGGCCTATTAGAGAAACTTAATTTTTGCCCACCTATTTTCCAGCACATTTCTGGCTACGCTACTGGTGGCGTGTATTATTACCTACTAGCACAGATGTAAACATAATGTTTGGCTAAATTGGGAACCGATCTCTCTTATCTGATTAACTGTCTATTATGGAGCCAAATTGCCAATATGCATCTACACAGCGATTCAGCTTTCGTAAAAGTTATTCAGGAAACTTAAACCCGATGCTAAACCTTAAAACTTACTTCAATATGGTGCTTTCGCCGCAGGTCTGCCATATTTGTCAGTCGCTCGGGTGAGTCGTGAGCTGTGGAAATATTCTCGTCCTCGATTTGTAAAAGGCGCCGCCGGATGTCAAAATAAATGCTTCTTTTCAACAAGAGGTGAAATGAGATGTCAACCAGCATCAAACTGCCAGTGATAGCGAATAAAATTTTAGGGTGGCACCCGGGGTGGCCAATCATATATCAGGGGTGTCCAGTGCCACCCCGGACACCCCTCTGGCTCCGCCACTGGTCTTGGACGCCTTTTCAATGGCTTTTCAACGCCATTTTGTGGCATTTTACGCACTGGGTATGGTCATTGCAAGCCGCGGCATTGGCGGTTTGAAACCGGCCACATAACCCTGTTCGCATGTCTCTCCCTCTCTCTCGTTCCCCCTCTTCCTGTATCTCTACAAGGTGCTGTCCAATAAGAAATGCCCTAAAAGAACAAATTTTCTTTTTCAAAATGTAAATGAGCTTTTATTTACAACCTGTGTGTCTGTGCATGCATGTGTGCATTTGTGTGTGTGTGTCTGTGTTTGCGTGTGCTTTTGCGTGTGTGTGTGTGTGTGTGTGTGTGTGTGTGTGTGCATTAGGCATGTGCCTTAAGCCGAATACCTTATTCGGAACCACAAGGATAATGAACCTGAAACAGATAATCCAACTTGCAAGCTAATTGTGATGGCAGGTATACCATCCGCCAGGATAGAGCTTGGCAGGGCATGCCCCATACCTATACAGCACTGACAGTTTGCCACTTTTCACGGTTTCCTACAGAAATAACCACAATGACCACAGACTCTCAGCCCTTGAGAACATTAGCTTCTGTACCTTCTGACCTCATGTAACCACAGATAATTCAGGTACAACTTCACACATCCACACAATAAAGCCCCAAACTTGGGTTATTTCTGAAAATAAAATATCACGAGTCTTTTGATATCCTTTCATACCCAATCATGATAGCATCACCTGTTTACCTGTGGAATGTTATTTTACAAACGTCAAACATATGACAATTGTGTAGATTATGAATGAAGATAGAATTAACATAACCTGAAACAGATAATCCAATTGGGATGGCAGGTATGCCATCTGCCAAGTTATGGCTTGGCGGGGCATGCCCCATACCTATACAGCACTTTGCTGGGTTTCCTACAGAAATAACCACAATGACCACAGACTCTCAGCCCTTAAAAATATGAACTCCTGCATGTTCTGACCTCATGTAACCACACAAAATTCAGGTACAACTTCACACACCCACACAATAAAGCCCCAAACTTGGATTATTTTTACTATTTTTCTTTTTCTTCTTCTTCTTCTTCTTCCTCATCTTCTTCTTCTTCTTCCTGCCAATTTCATCATGAAAAATGCTCCATGCCCTCAAATAATAATTCTCCCCATTGGATAAGAATATCTGATCTGCCAATGAGAATATCTGATCAAACTCTGTCTCACCTCAAAGTACACTATAGCTACATGCTTTAGAGCCTGTCTAACTGCCCCACACAATGTGAAAGTGCCCATAGCTTGGTGGTTTCAGCACTGCACTACCATGCTGGAGACCCGAGGTTCGAGCCTCGCCAGTTCCCTACAGTTACAGAACACTGGAGACAAAAGATGAATGCATTATTTATTGGATCTTTATGTAAATCCATAAATTATTTGGCTCATTGTGTTTGTGTAAAAATATGAGAGAGCTGCATGATGGTGTGTATTATTCCCCCTGCATCATGTTCAGTGTTTTATCTGAAACACTGTGCGTTACCTTTGCATTTGCACATACAGGCTGGATGGGAGGTTATTAAAATAAATATGCAAATATTCCCTATTTACTCTGATAGCTTATCTCATCAATATCAGCTCATTTATTAAGAAATGATTTAAACCTTGTCATTGTGAATATGGTCTAACTGAAAAACTGGTAATTTAATTACTAAAATGATTACTGATAGATGCAACATTTTAACTTTGATCATTCTACACTCTCAGAAATAAAGGTACAGTGGAGGTAACTTTTTTAAGGAACACATTTCCCAAATGTACCCTGAAAGTACAATAATGTTCTATTTGGGCACTAATAAGTTCCTTTTCAAGCCAAATAGGTACAAATGTGTTGATGGCAATGGGTGCAATTTTATGTACCAATAGGGTACCACCCCAGTGACATAAGCGTTTGTACCTTTTTAGGTAGGCTACTTTACATACCATTTTTTCTGAGAGTGTGTGATTGACTGAGCTCTGTTCATGAGACGCTTTTGATACAAAGAGGCGTGTCACTTCTTCCATTGTGCAAATGCACCAGCTCAACCTATGCATGTGTGTCTGAGCTAGCCAAGCTCATTTATATATGAATAATACTTCATCACGTGTCCATATTAGCCAAGTTCATTTATATTTCAATATTACTCGATCATGCGTCAATGTTAGCCAAGTTCATTGAACAGTGAGTTTGTCTGATCTCCAAACTTCAACCATCAGAGAGAGAAACTGAAAATCTCTGTTCAAACAGCTTCTTCTGGTGAGTTCATGGCTGCGTTCTGAGTGAATTTGCCTTTGATATTCAGCTGGTGTACATAAGACCATCTCTATTTGTAGTGTTTTTAAAACTATTTTTAAATACATGCTTGTTTCTCCCTTGCCATTGGAATATATTGTTTCAGTATTTGGTAGTAGGTCATTTCATTACTGAAAGTGGACCTTAAAGATTAGTGAAATTATACAACATCAAACCATTCTGAAATGAAAAACAAAAGGTCAAATTATGTTTTTACATTAAAAAAGAGTTACTTAATAATGTGTATGTTGTTTCCACAGCATGCTGGCTGTTGTTAGAGCCAGTCTCTTGATCAGGTTGTTGAAAACATGTTTAACTTCTACTGTAAATTCTTTTTAAAATCTTAATTTGACTAAATGCAGGTTTGAGTCCCTTGGACCAAGTTTGGGACCTGTGCTCTAGACTTTTAATTTATTATTAAGTTCTCCTTTTAAAGGAGCTATATGTAACAAATTTACTGTACTAAATCATAAAATGACAATGATATGTCATCAGAGATTAAGGAAAATGCTAAGTCGAAATACTGGCTTCTCCGACAACAATGCCACAGCCAGTATGTTCTCCTTTGAAATTTCCATTCCTGGTCGGAACATCTGTATTTGTTTTGGCCTGTGTGATTCACAATTCTCCGAGTTGACTTCGCCCACTGCCCATTACGAACAACCAGATGTACTCCGGCACTGTGACAGCCGATTTTCGAATGCCTAAGCTAAGTTCAACATCGTTTCCATTTAGCTAGCTAGCTAAAGATTTAAATATATATACATATGTATATAGTTACTAGCTAAACATACCACTAACGTTAGCTTATATCTGTGTGACCGTGAACATAGCCAGCCAGGCATCTAGCTAACATCGACAGTGTTATAGAAAATCCACATGAGCTGGTTTATAATTTGCAAATAATAAATTGCAAACGTATACATTAGCTGATCAACTTACAGTGTAGGGCTCGTCATCGCTTGTCATTGTCAAAATAGAATAAGTCTCAAAATATAATGTTGCGCTCGGCTCGTCTTGCGCTCGTGTTCGTACTGTGTCCTCAACCTGGCAACCCGCATGAGCTTCGAGTCTCGGGAGGAGGGGGCGGGCAGAGACAACTCTCCAATATTGTGAATTTGGACTGCAGTACCCATTTTAAACGATCAGTGTCAATGTTACATATAGCTCCTTTAAACTCTAAATAATTTAATGAATTAACTACTAATAACTAAAGAAGCTGTTACTAGGATCTCATAACGTTATTTCTTTCTATGTTGGCTTAACAAAAGATGCAGTATAAGACACGTAATAACCTTTCTACAGTTGACAAATGCATGTAAAAAAAATGGTAGCCTACCCATCTTGAATTCTCAGAAAAAAACATTACAAACTTTAGGGAAAGTTAATGTCATAAATAATGTCACGTGTTTGTGAAGAAACTGAAAGCAGTTAACCAATAAAAGGGTTTAGAAAGATCTATGAGGTAAACTGCAAGTTGAAAGAAAGCATGTTGGCTGAAAGACAGGGCATTACTGAGGGGATATTGAAGTGAGCAGCGCTCACTACACATGAGAGGCAGCTTCAGAAAACCCATCCCAGATTAAATAGCATCAGGCAGTCTTCATTTAATAAATGCATCTGTCAATGTGTTGAGAAATGCATTAAAATCTGTCTTATTTTGCACAAGAAATAACTATTGTATTCTTTTTATTACGCCACTCCATTGGAAATTAGCATCAACTTAACGGGGTAGAGGCTATGACTCGCTGGCAGTACAGAAAGGGTCAGCCTCACTCACAGGCAGGGTAGCGGCTGTGACTCGCTAGCAGTACAGACAGGGTCAGCCCCACTCACAAGCAGGGTAGTGGCTGTGACTCGCTGGCAGTACAGACTAGGTCAGCCCCACTCACAGGCAGGGTAGCGACTGTGACTCGCGAAATTTGTTAAACAAGCAGGCTAATTTGGCGTTTTCTAAGGTGAGACGGAAGCCATTGGTAGCTTATTCTCAGCTGTTGCAGGTGCCTTTAACTAAATGTAACCGCATATATTTTGTAAAATAACAGCACTGTCGGAAATGACCAGGAACTCATAATGGTTTGTCTGAATAATATTGATCATAGGCTACTATTGATCCATATAGCCTATTCCTTGATCGCACTAAACTCGCACGAGCATGTCTGTTTCGCCATCATAAGCAATCCGCCAAGGTGGAAAAGCAGGCTTTTAAAGGGAATGGGATATGACATTTTGATTGGTTTATTGCATGTCATGCCCAAGACACACCTATAATTAATGAAGAAACTAGGTTCAGCCCACTTGTACGCTGCGCCGTGCTTAGCGCCCAAAAAACACGCCGTTAAAATAGCAAAAGTGGACTTGGACACACCCTAAATGGACTTAGCGCCATGCGCTTAGACCAAGCGCCAAGATCGCCACGATAGGGCCCCCGGTTGTTTTTCTTCAGGAGGGGTTTAACCATAGCAGTCTTAAGTGTGGTTGGAAAAACACCTGTCTGTAAAGAATAGTTAATGATAGCTTGAATCTCATCTGATAAACAGTTAGAAAATTGTTTTAAAAAAGGTGGTGGGGATAGGATCAAGAGGGTAAGTGGATGGCTTAAGCTGTGATACTACCTTCATAAGCATTTCAACGTCAACCAGGGCAAAAGACTCTAGGGTTACCTCACATAGTGAGGTAGGGGATTCTAAGATATCACTCCTTGGCTGAGCAATACCAGACCTAATGGTGGTTATCTTATCCCTGAAGTATGCTGCAAACTCTTCACTCTTATCCCTGAAGTATGCTGCAAACCCTTCACTCTTATCCCTGAAGTATGCTGCAAACTCTTCACTCTTATCCCTGAAGTATGCTGCAAACCCTTCACTCTTATCCCTGAAGTATGCTGCAAACTCTTCACTCTTATCCCTGAAGTATGCTGCAAACTCTTCACTCTTATCCCTGAAGTATGCTGTAAACTCTTCACTCTTATCCCTGAAGTATGCTGCAAACTCTTCACTCTTATCCCTGAAGTATGCTGCAAACTCTTCATTCTTATCCCTGAAGTATGCTGCAAACTCTTCACATCTGGATGTGGAAAAAAGATCACAGAGGTCCAAGGGGACAGGGTTAATCAGACGATCAATTGTTGGGAAGAGGATTTTTGGATTGTTCTGATTATCACTGATCAGCTTGGAGAAATTATCTTGTCCAGCATTTATGATTGCATTATTGTACACACCAAGATGCTCACGGAGCTTTGGATAAAAGCGTCTGCCAAATGATTGTAATGTAATGTAAAATGTCATGGTGGACATGTAATTTAGACTTTCTCCATTTTCGTTCTGCTACACGACAGTTTCTCTTTATTTTTTCCACGGGGCTCTCTGTTTGGGGTTAGCCTTTTTTTGTTTGACAGGGGCAACAGTGTCAATAGTTGTCCTTAGTTTGGTAATTAGGTGATTTACCAGATTGTCACATGAGGAGGGTAAAATAACTGCTGGTATACTTTCTAAACAGGACATGAAATTTGCAGCAACCTCAGGGGTAAAACACCGTTTTTTAACAAGGCATTCTGAGTTTTTCTGTGCTGTGCAGGCTATAACTGAAAAGAATACACAATAATGGTCAGACGTAGCCATATCAACAATGGAGGATACCTCAACAGTAAGTCCATGTGTTATCACCAGATCTAAGGTGTGGCCGTGGCTATGGGTGGGTCCAGTGACATGCTGAGTAAAATCCATATAATTCAGTTCATAAATTCCATGGCTTTGGAATCTGACTTATTGTCCACATGTAGTTTAAAATCACCTATGATAATGCTTTTATCGTGATTACTATGGATAATAGATAAGAATTCAGCAAATTCGGCTAGGAAGAGGGGGCATTGCCTGAGAGGCTTGTATAAAGTTACTGCCAGCACAGGAGGCTGACACCTGAGTATAATGGCATGATGCTGAAATGAACAAAAATCTACCAAAGAAATGTCCCTGCCGGCAAAAGCAGCTGAGAGTATAGGTGCGGTCCCACTGCCCTTTTCCCCTCGTCTACAGGAGTGGGAGGAACTATAGTTCAGGGGAGAGGCCTCAGTAAGAGCGGCTGGTGTGTCGGTGCAGATCCAGGTTTCGGTTAAAAACATACAGTCCAGTTTGCGCTCCGTAATAATGTAATTAATAAGAAACGTCTTATTAGAAAGTGAACGCACTGGGCTGTTACTTTGAATCAGTTACTTTTCAAAGAGACTGATATTAAATTATTCTTATTAGACCCTAGAAGTGGTCTATTGCTGTCCATTTTAATATTATTTATTATTACTGTTCCAGCATAATTTACAGCTAAATCTAGTCCCACCCACCAATTCCCATAGAGATCCATTCAAATGCAGAGATGTTATAGTATCGCTTGTAAGAGTACCAGAAAATAAGATATCAAGAGTATTTTGGTATTGTTGGGTCACAGACATCAGGAAGGCATGGCATGCAAAGGATATGCGACCAAATATTAAATATGATTACTTTATTATACATTATGTTAAACTGTCCAATATTTTTTGATGCCCAAAAATGGGGGGGGACTATGTACAAAAGGTTCTATAATTTCTAAACGGTTCATCCGATATGGATGAAAATACCCTCAGATTAAAGCTGACAGTCTGCACTTCAACCTCATTGTCATTGTATCCTTTCAAACTCAAAGTGCTAGAGTACAGAACCAAAATAACAACAAGATAATCAATGTTATTCACTTCACCTGTCAGTGATTTTAATGTTGTGGCTGATCGGTGTATATGCGCCATTAAAATAACATGTAAACAATTGCGACATGACTTTAGACCAGGTTTGTGGTGGTTCTAGCGCAAGCACTTTCTGCTGGCTCAAGATAGCAATACGCCAAAAATTATCCTGGCCACACCTCATCTTAAGACCAACCGACCCAGTTCACTTGCTATGGGCGCAAGATCACATGGTATTTAAATGACGTGAGCCCTGCGCCGGGTGTAAGATAGCAAAGACACTTGTGTTTGAGTTAGCGCCGGGTGTAAGATAGGGCCCTATGAGTTTTTATTCATACCTAGAGCTCTAATATCATGAACGTCATGTCTAACATGTCCTATATTCTGTTCTGCCTTAAATATAAGGACGTTGGACGATCTATGCTAGCTAAGGTTAGCTCTCGTGAACTACAGTTCCTTATACGATCGTTCGAAAATTCTACCGTCGCCTTAAGCTGGTTTACGGGCCTATGCACGTAAACAAACTTTTACCTGGTTAAATAAATGTCCCCTTATTACACCTGCAGTCTCACAGACAGGTACACACCTGTACACACACTCACCTGCAGTCTCACAGACAGGTGTACACACCTGTACACACACTCACCTGCAGTCACACAGACAGGTGCACAGCTGTTCTGCATTACGCTGTACCTCTTCTCTGAGAAACATGCAAAACACACTCCAGGAAATATACAGAACAGAAGCTTAACAAAGACACTCTTTCTGTGCCTCTGTCCGTCTCCACTGCTCTGCGCACAGACATGCAAAGCAAACATAACAGAAACCATGGAGCTCAACACACTTACACACACGCACACACTCACACACACACACACGCCAGAATTATTATCTCTCCAGGAAAGGGGCAGACACACACAGCAGGCTCCTTGTATAATACGCCTTATTGGGAGATAGAAAAATAACATTGGTACATGGACCCTGCTTGTGTGTGGCTGTTAAAAGCTGCATCAGTAATGGTGGAGAAGGCCTTAGTGCAGCTGTCTCTGATGGTAAAGGGGACTAGGCCCTGCCAGAGACATTCATCCTCCTGGGCGTGTGCATTTCATATGGTCACACACCGCAGGTACACATCCGAGGCCAAATACCGACCACACGTGTGAAAGTGCCCGTCCTGGTTCGCTCTACCAAACGTTTGGCTCTGCTCCAAACTGACTCCATTTTGGCTCTCCTTCTGGATTCTACCATCTTGTGTATTTTATCTCAATATTTATGCACATTTGTATGGGTTTGTACTGCTGCTTTTAAAAAAACACTATTAAAACTGAAATTGTGATGCGATGAGAAAACCTGAATAAAAATAATGTAGGAGCTAGCAGTTAGTTTATTTTGGTGGAAGTCTAGCGAATCCTTTAAAGAAAACCAAATTATAAACTAGCCAGCCAGCCAACTGTAAACAGTAGCCAGTAATACATGATCCATTCAAGGGCCACAACCTCCACTTTTAAAACCACTATAATGGTGGCCATAAAACAATATGTCATAAGTAGCAGTGTTGGGCTATTTCACAAAAAATGATGGAGATGAAAATCTATTCAAATTAGCGCCATGAAAATCCAATTCAAATAATACACAAATGAAGCAATGCAGGCTAGCATCATGACCACCAATTCAGAGCTGCACACGCTCACCTGTAGTCTCACAAAGGTGTACAACTGCATACATTCACCTGCAGTCACACACACGTACACACCTATGCACACTCGCGATGCAAGTATTGTGGTGTGTTTGAGACTATACTTGAAGTACACTTTTTAAAAGTACATTTTAAACATACTTCAAATTAAGTACAAAAAGGAAAAGAATACTTGTAATAACCTACTTAAATTATATTTTTATTACACTAAAGAATACTACTTTTTCACCTGGAGTCTTATCATCTTGGAATATGGGAACATCAGGGGGGAATAGTGTTTGCACCATAGGGTGCATCTGTCCTCTTGTAAAATGGCTTCATATTCCTTAGCTGTTATACGATCATGGTTAGCAATTGTCGGACTCAATGAATACCATGAAATGGCCGCCCACACCATTACAGATCCACCACGATGCTTAAAAGTTGGCAACAGACATTGTGAGATGAAGGCTTCCTTTGGCTTTCTCCAAATACAGTTGCGGCCACTATTATTGGCACCCCTGGTAAAGATGAGTAAAAAGGGTTATAAAAAATTCACCGTTTGGTGAATTAGCTTAATGTCACACTGAAAAAATGAGAAAAATCCAACCCTTAATTGACGTGAATTTATTGATCCCTCATCAAGAAATAATTATTTTTAACAAAACCACGTTGGCCACAATTATTGGCACCCCTGCATTTATATATAGAATAAAGTAATAATTTTTAATATTTGGTTGTATATCCTTTGCATGCCATGACTTCCTGATGTTTGTGACCCAACAACATCAAGAGACTCTTGATATCTTATTTTCGGGTACTCTTACAAGCGATACTATAACGTCTCTGCATTTGAATGGATCTCTATGGGAATTGGGGGGTGGGTCTAGATTTAGCTGTAAATTATGCTGGAACAGTATGGAATACATAGTTGGAAAATGGCTGTAAGTCATCAAGGGTCTGAGGTATCAAACAAGCCTTAAACCATCACTCTGCTGCCAGATATGCATTAGATATGGATGGATCACTTTAAGGGTTGTTTCTCCTGACAAATTTTCCTATTGAACTCTCTGGAAAAATAAGTCAGGAGAAGAAACCATTCAAGTTGATAGCTTTTCAATAAAAGTGTCTAAAGTTTAAAATACTTTTTTCTTTTAAATTTATTAATGGGGTGTCTGAGTGGTGTAGCCTGTAAGAGCACTGTCCATACCCAGTGAACAACAGTCATCCATGGACGGCTAAATTGTGTTGAAAACGCGTCTTGGACAGTGGCAGAACTAGAGTTTTATACATGGGATGGCCAGGGGGTGGCCAAGGCTACTTCAGGGGGTCCATAGACCATGACAGAAAATGAGTGTAACCCTAACCTGGCATCTAAGGAGCATGAATGAATCCTATGATTGCTGATTACAGGTAGAAGTGATAATTCACTTAACCTGGAGTTCTTCAATGTGGCAGATAGTGTGGTCCACTAGGGTTACATCACTAGAATTATTTGACATACTATGAATAGCCAGTGTCTCTACCTCGGAAGTGCAGCTCAATTTCTCTCTCACTCACTCGCACACTCGCACACGCACTCGCACTCGCACTCTCACACACACACACACACACACACACACACACACACACACACACACACACACACACACACACACACAGTACTGTACTCACATACTGGAGAGACTTGGGTCACTCTGTTTTCATGAATATATAATCTGGGTCTATAAGTGTTGAACATCCAAAATATTTTCAGAAAATAAAGCTCAAGCACCAAGGAGATAAGATAGCATTTGTGTGTGACATAATTTGCAGTTTATTTATGGAAGTAAATTTACAAAAAAACACACTGAAATTTGACATACCAGGTATGACCAACTTGTACAGACCTCTCTGATCCACCCAAGTCAAACAATATGTTTTTTTCCATCTGACTGAAAACACAAGATATGCCTGCACTAAATATTGTCAAGCAGAAATGGACTTGAAAAAGAAAAATAATTTTGGTGCCCACCAATATTAGAAACTTAAACAATTTTCCCTGCAATTATTGCAAGGTTGTTTTTATTCAAAAACATATCATTTCTCAACAACAACCCCTATTTAACATATAGTAAATGCATTTTTGTTTGTTACTCAAACTTACATATATTTTACAGGCTTTGTTGCATATGTAACTTATTTGTTGTCCTGTTAGATCATCGCTAGCCCTACTCTGCAGTAAGTAGCTATAATTTCTTACACCTTTATGATAGCAAACAGGCTATCTGCAAATTGTGGTAATCTTTTGAATAACGTTAACAGATTGATAATAACAATTGTTCGTTTTGAGTTCAAGTACGAAAATCTAACTGAGTTAATGGATTTCAAATAGCTAAATGTTAACTTGCTGAACACTGACAGCTGTACTAGTTACCCCACATTAGCTAAACACTCGTATAGCCTACTGTAACTTACAACACTGCACTGTATGCGTGGCGTGCAGCCGCGGAGGCACGGGTGGGCGACCGCCACTCACTTGGAACCCCTGCCCACCTAATCAGTTTGGTCTTTTTTAAATGTTTTTTTATTATTTTTTAAAAAAAAACGTTGTATTAGTATTATTAACCAGGCTGCATTTATATTTCATAAATATATCAATATTTAATTAGGTATTATTTTGAGCGCACCCCCAACCAATCATCTTATCACGTTCGTTACAATGTAGGCTAGTCTACGTTCTTGAGTCTGTCATCTTAAAAGTGCTGCCGAAGTTATTGTGCGTGCGCGCGAGGAGCCTGTCGTTTGTTAGCTAGCTAACTGAACTTAGACTATTTCAGTTGCCTAGAGTAGCCTACCTTAAAATGGCGAAACAAAGCTCTCTATTAAATTGTTTCAAAAGACCACGACTAGACGAGCACGACGCTTCAAGTCGTCGAGCAAGTTTCTGCCACTGAATCCAGATCAGCCGCGCCTCCCCCCCTCCACCACCTGCAGTCATGGCCCTGGCCTGAGCCCCTGCACCAGACTCACGCTACTTTCACATCGGGCACGCATGAGCGCCAGCTTGCCGCTATGGTCAGCGCAAGCAGAGAGCGAAGCGGCAAAAACAACAATACATATCCGTATCCGGGACGGGTATTTTAAAAGCGACTTTACACCAGTCATTCTCCCTCTACACATGCAAGCACAAAATCCGATTATTATTTACATGTGATTTAATTTCATTCAGCATTGCCCACAACATTAACGTGATCCAGATGAACCAGGACAGGGAGAGAGCTTGTCACTCGTTTTCAGGGTCTCTGCTCTTCTCCACTTTTTCTAATTGCTTTCGAACGTGAAATGTATACCGTTCTAAACAAACAAAAAACACTTATCTGCTGACCGTAATACAGAATGCCATCCTGGCTATCGATAGTCAACGTAGCGAGCTAACGCAGCCTGGTAATAATCTGGTAGATATCAACAGTGTTGGGAACGTTACTTTAAAAAAGTAATTAGTTATAGTTACTCACTACTTGTTCCAAAAAGTAACTGAGTTAGTAACTGAATTACTCTGTAGTAAAAGTAACTAGTTACCAGGGAAAGTAACTTTTTGCGTTACAATATAAAAAAGTTGCTATATGTCAAAGAATTTGGATTTTTCTGAGCAGTTTTCTCAACAGTTGAAATGAGTAGAACAGACAGGTACTTGAACAGGACAACCGAAAAATGTATTTCGGGAAATCAACATAAATATTGTGCTTAAAATGTCAGTTTAACCTTAAATAAACGTATTATGGACAATAACTGTCCTCATATGTAATTTTAATGTGATATACGGACTGTTTTTGCGCCTTTTAAAAGCACATTTTCTCAACATTCGATCAATGATAATAGTAGGGCTCTGACGGCACCAAACACAGATCAGCGCAGCCATTATTCTGTTCTATTCAGTGTCTCGCGGTCATTCTGGCCGTTGACTTGATCAACTGTTAGAATTCTGAAAGACTGTCAGGTCAGTATTTTCGCTGGCCACTCTGTATATCCCGCCTTATAACTTAAAAGTCCCAGCTTATTGGTGAAAGGTTTAAACGTATTCTGAAGATTGACATTTCAGGCTCCCAATCATGCTAAAGTTGACGAGCGGACTAAGAAGTTTAGGTAGCCAATAACACGGCTGAATGTTTCTGACGTAATTTACATAGGCACTCTATGTCCAGATCACAATGTACACTCGACAGTGACCAAGGGAAGTTGATAACGATTCAGAAAATATATAACTTTTAACGATTTAATTCCATCTTCTACTGGGACTTTTGCCGTTTATCGAGAGTGAGACAGAAATTTTAGGTGCCACTGACCACGATCGAACGCTTTCACTTTTAAGATTCGATTGAACAAGTAACGTTAGAAGTCAATTTTTTATGGATTAGTGCTATTGGTTTCTGTTAGCTTCACCATTCTAGCCTCATATGGCGAACAATAAAGGCTAACAATAAACTAGCATTTACTTCTTGTAAGTTTTATCACCACAGCAGTGAAGTAAAAAGTCAATAAATTACGTTTTCTGTCAGAAATGTATTGTCAAGCTCACGTGAATTCACTGCTGTCTACGTTCTAAAGCTCCGGTTTGCCCTCCCAGTAACGCTCCGCATTTAACGTTCAGTAACGGTAACGGCGTTGTAACGATGGAAACAGTAATTAGTTAGATTACGCCGTTAGTGAAAAAATAACGGAGTTACGTAACGCCGTTCTTTTAAACGGCGTTATTCCCAACACTGGATATCAATGTAGTAGTGCTTATTTGTTACAAACCTGGTATCCCCAATTGGAAACTTATGTTTCGCCAAGCAAAGGTTTTTAAATTTACATTACGGTAGTCCCGCAAGTTCGACTGGTATAACTCGGGGAATTCGGTCACGCACATAATCAATTTCTCATCCATTTTGTTCGCGAAGTTGGTCTGTTCAGTACCGCCCACTCTCTAGCTATTGCCTGCGCTTTGAAAGGTCAGCGACTGTAGGGGTCAAAGTTGAATTTGGTTGAACTTTGAGCGCAGTGGAGATGCGCTGCGCTCACTGCTTACCAGAGCACAAAGCGGAAAACGACTCTCCATTGATATCAACGGCACTTGCCGCCTATGCGCGGCCAATGTGAAACCAGCGACACAGGTGCCACCGCTGCACTCACAGACCTATCAGAGGTAGATGAGCCAGCTTCGCAGCTTAGGCTGCAAACATTCCCTGCTACAAGAACGGACAAATGGGACAGAAGTTTTTCCTGTCGATGGTATAAATGGATTGAATATAGCATATCGAGAAATGCTGTTTTTTTGCCAACCTTGCCGCCACCGATGCGGGCATGGACGATCGGTTCATTAAGACTGGTTTCAATGACTGGAAGCACATGAGCCAGTTATGTCCTAAACCGAAGCTAGCAAAGCACATTGTTCCGCAGTGGTCAAAGACAAGGCCTTTAAGGAAAATCACCAGTCAGAACAACGAAATATCCTCAATCAGACGCACATGCAGCCAATGTCTCCTGAAAGGAATCGAGCACACATTAAAGTAATAGACATTGTGCTTTTTTGTGCCAAGCAGGATCTACCATTACATGGCCACTGCGAGAATGAGGAGACTCAAGGGCAACTTTCTTGAAAGTTTTTAATTCATATGCCGTTATGATCCCGAGATTAAAAAACGACTAGACGACCTCCCAAAAAATGCGACTCATGAGCCCGGATATCCAGAACAAACTGCTGGAAACGGCCGCGTCGCTCCTTCTCAGAAAGTGACACCCTGTCACTACTCTCATTCGGAAGAGAATTTACTGAATCATTGGATTATGATTAAATAATTTCTCTGTTCAACACCAAGCCCCGCTGTCCTGTGTTGTGATTTTGACAACAATGATAGGCAATACAATCTTCTTGTTTTTATATTTCTCCTTGTTCTTTCTTGTAATGCTATTGTAACTATACACATATGGTATGTATGCATGTAGCCTATGTATAATACATATATATTTCATGTAGTAATGGCTTGTGTAATTACAAACACGTGGTAATATCATGTAACAATATGTAACGTTACCTTACATTGTAGTTATTATGTAGGCTATACATACACATAGGCCTATTAGAGAAACTTAATTTGTGCCCATCCAGTTTCGTGTATGCCCACCCACAGCACATTTCTGGATACGCTACTGGTGGCGTGTATTATTAGCTACTAGCACAGATGTAAACATAAAGTTAGACTAAATTGGGAACCGATCTCTCTTATCTGATTAACTGTCTGTCATGAAGCCAAATTGCCAATATGCATCTACACAGCGACTCAACTTTCGTAAAAGTTATTCAGGAAACTTAAACCCGATGTTAAACCTTAAAGAGATACTGCAGAGCCTTTTCTAAAGGCCTTTTTTACCGCTTCAATTTGAACTGGAACTCGCGAGTAGGTGTGGTCATATGACGATGATGCCGCGTAGTCATATTATGAATATTCATACAGTCAAGGAGTGAAAGGGTGTGTCTTGGTGAACTCAGCCCCACTGAACTCAATACGCTCATTCATGCTAAAGTAACGTTACTATTAAATACATTCAAAAACACAGCAAAACCGAGTCACACAGTAACTAGTATATTGAACATGGCTGGTTGTAGCGCCCTCATCCACTTGGTCCGGAAAGAATTGTTATCATTTATTAGCTAACATTATTCATAAATGATAACTAGCTAGCTAAGTTACCAGTTCTCTGGACCAAACAGGGCTAAACTCACACACAATAGACTGCCTTGCATTACCTAACTTATCGATACATTCCCATCTCTCTGCAGATTATGAAAGCTAACAGAGTCGAGGAACGATACATCTCTGACTCCTTGGCATAATGCAGGCAAGTTAGCTACAGATACCAAAGTAAGACGTTGTAGATGAATAACTCTCTATGGCTACGTTCACACTGCAGGTAAAAAGTGGCCCAGATCCGATTTTTTCCTCAAATGTGACACAGATCTGATTTTTTATGGAGGTGTGAACAGCAAAAATCACATTGAATCTGACATTTCCCATTCTCATTTGGGCCACTTTTGAATGTGGTATTAGATTCCGATACATAACCGATTGTGTCAAAACGCACGCAGTCTGAATAGTCAGATCGGAATTAATGTGACTTTTTATGTCATTTTTGATGTAGCAGGGCATTATGGTGTATTCAAATGAACTCGCAAGTCCGAATATTTCCTTCCGAGAAGAAAAAACTATTTGAACGTGACAATAATGTCACGTTCAAATTGTTTTTTCTTCTCGCTAATCAGAAATATTCAGACTTCCGAGATAATTTGAATACACCATTAGAACGTAGCGCACGGGCTAGGTTATCAGCACATTCACATTATATTATCATGTGTTGTCATTTTAGATAAGTGGTAAATGTGCAAAGCAGTGGATTTCTTTGGGCACAAACGATAGCCTACACCATAATAAGTCGTAGGCTACGTTTTTATATCATTCGCGAACAGCTGCGTTAACCGTTTTGTGATTTAAAATAATGTTAGAACTGTCCATATTATTGTCTTGGTTTGTTGCACGGTATTTATTATTCACGGTTTTCTCATGTAGCTGCTTACCGAACGTTAATGGTTGTCGGTCCAATAATGTGTCAATAGTTTAATCTAGGGTGCGCAGTGATGTTGGGCTATAGCCTAACGTTACACATGAAGTTGAACAGATGTGTCGTGTGATAGCTTTTTTTATACTGTGTATTTTAACACGGCTGGAACGCTGTATTGGCCAATCTGCATCCATTTTATAAATGTTATATCGACTGGTCTCACTAGCCAAACGGCTGAGCGCTCCATTTTCTTAACTCGCCCGTCCTCAGAATCACTAATTTTATGCCTTGCTTGAGTTTCACTGAAACCGCCCATGTCACGGTCCCCCCATTCCTGGCTCAGATCTCGCATTCACGAGTCCCTCTGCACAGAAGTAGCAGCCATGGCAGCACAAAAAACGGCTTTTTTCCCCCCGTCTCCTCACCCTTATCATTAGCTCCACTGCACATCAACTTTAAAATTAACGCAGAAGCTGTGACTTTGATGACTTCCTTTTTGTTGTTGTTTATTTCTGCAGGTTGTGTAACAGGCGCTATGTCTTTTGTTAATTTGCACGGGTAATTTGAGCAGAGCAATCGGTTCACATTGGAATCAGATATGGGCCACATTAAAAAATTAATGTGAACAGCCAAACAAAAAAAATCTGATCTGGGCAATAAATCTTAATTGAGCACTAAGGCCTGCAGTGTGAACGTAGCCTTAGTAGCTCGATATAAGTCGTAATATTAACGTTAGCAGTAATAGAAAGCAATTTGCATTTGAACTTGAACTAGCAGTACAAGGGTCTCAGTCTCAGAGGGGGGGAAAAAAAAAAAAAAGTTGGTCTCTGCTTTTATACCACGTGCCCAGCCGAGACCACCCCTAGGATCACCTCAACTCCACCCATTTTTATGTTAAGGATCTCGTGACGTCACGAATCCCCGGAAACCAGCGTATTGGTAAATCTACACAAAAACTCAGATAAAACTATTTTGACTAAACATGAGATTTTCGGACATAGACAGTTGTGTATGATCATAATCTAACCCAAAACATCGGTTTTCAACGGGAAAAGTCGGTTTTTGACTGCAGTATCACTTTAAAACTTACTTCAATATGGTGCTTTCGCCGCAGGTCTGCCATATTTGTGTCAGTCACTTGCGTGACTCGTGAGCTGTGGAAATATTCTCGTCCTCGATTTGAAAAAGGCGCCGCCGGATGTCAAAATAAATGCTTCTTTCAACAAGAGGTGAAATGAGATGTCAACCAGCATCAAACTGCCAGTGATAGCGAATGAAATTTTAGGGTGGCACCCGGAGTGGCCAATCATATATCAGGGGTGTCCAGTGCCACCCCGGACACCCCTCTAGCTCCGCCACTGGTATTGGAAGCCTTTTCAATGGCTTTTCAACGCCATTTTGTGGCATTTTGAAACCGGCCACATAACCCTGTTCGCATGTCTCTCCCTCTCTCTCGTTCCCCCTCTTCCTGTATATCTACAAGGTGCTGTCCAATAAGAAATGCCCTAAAAGAACAAATTTGCTTTTTCAAAATGTAAATGAGCTTTTATTTACAACCTGTGTGTCTGTACATACATATTACCGTCACGTGCTCCTTGAAGTGGTGGTTCTCTGAGTTTTTAAACTCCTTGAGAACTTAGTCGTCGTTGGTCGAGGTGGGTCTCTCACCCTTATCCCTCCTTTGGCGCTGGTGGAGCTCTTTTGCAGTGGCTGGCGTGGACCCAAGAAGCAAGAAGCACGGCCTTCCACTCGCACGGCTGTGGGCGTGGTGAGTAGTACCTGGAAAGGACCCCTCCACCTGGCCTGGTGCCACTTCTTCCTTCTGAAGTCTTTTATCACCACCCAGTCTCCTGGCTGCAGGTCATGTAGAGGCCCGCTGGCTGGGTCTGGGAGAGCTGCTTTCACCTGTTGATGCACAGATCTCAGAACATTGGTTAGCTGAACACAATAACTTACCATGCGAGTGTCCGCTAGCTCTTTGTCCAGCATCAGCCCTGGGGGGTGACATCCAGTCCTCATAGGCCGCCCTGTGATGACTTCATAGGGTGACAACCCTGTAGCAGCGTGGACCCTCCCCCGCATACCTGTAAGGACAATTGGCAGGGCCTGGACCCAATCCAGACCTGTCTCTGCCATCACTTTAGTTAACCGGTTCTTAATGGTTCCATTTGCCCTCTCTACCGCCCCTCCACTCTGAGGGTGGTAAGCACAATGGAACTTCAACCTGATCCCCAATTGCTCGGTCACTTTGTCCACCACGTTGTTTAAAAAGTGTGTGCCTCTGTCTGAAGACAGCTTCCTCGGGATCCCCCACCTAGGAATAAGCTCTGTTAGTAGGGCTTTCGCCACTGCTGCAGCATCAGCTTTCCCTGTAGGAAAAACTTCAACCAAGTTGACATGAAAACATGTCAACAAACACCAAACAATAATTCTTACCCCTGCATGGGTTAAGTTCAATGAAGTCCATCATCAGGTACTCAAAAGGCTCCTGTGGAACCGGGTGGGCCGCATTTGCAACCTTCTGGCCCCTCCCAGCATTATTTACAACACAGATAACACACTTTTCACAAACGTTTTTTGCATAAGTAGAAAATCTGCTTGTGTTCCAGTGTCTGGACATCAAAGATATCATCCCTCCTTTTGACACATGATCCAGTCCATGAGTCAATTTAGCATAGTAGGGAAATAAAAAACGAGGTAAACAGGGTTTACCAGTAGGGCCTAGCCAGACCCCATCAGTGTAGGTGCCGTCTCGCTTCCATTTGGCCTTTTCCTGGGGTGTGGCCCCAGATTGGCAGTCCTGTACAGAGGCCATTGGAGTGTCTGTGGGAACAGCAGCCTGTGTGAGCAGACTGAGAGTTGTGTGAGGGGGGGCAGATACAGCTGCTTTGGCTGCCAAGTCAGCCTGTTTATTCCCTTGAGAGATAGCATCCGTCTGGTTTGTGTGAGCGGAGCACTTACATATAGCAATGGTAGCAGGCAAAATAATTGCCTGTAGGAGGCAGCTCACTAAGTGTCCGTTCTGTATAGTTTTCCCTGTAGAGGTAAGGAAGCCTCTATGCTGCCAAAGAGTTCCAAAGTCATGCACAACTCCAAAAGCATATCTGCTGTCAGTGAAAATATTTACAGTTTTACCTTCAGCCAAATGGCAAGCGCGTGTAAGAGCGAACAGTTCAGCTGCCTGTGCTGAGAGGTGTCCAGGAAGGCGGGCTGACTCCAGAACCTGGTGATGTGTCACCACTGCCACCTGTGAGGGGACATCGACTGGCAGAACCGTCAACAAATATATCAAAGTCTGCATTTGAGAGAGGAGTGGTGGCGAGGTCAGAACGGGGGGAGAGAATTTGATCTAACACATGAACACAATTATGCGGCTCCCCATCCTCAGGTGTAGGTAAAAGAGTAGCGGGATTCAGAACATTGCATCGCTTGACTGTAACATTTGGCAAAGAGAGCAACACATGTTGATAGTGAAGCATTCGGGCTGGTGAGAAATGTGCCGTCTTTTGCTTTAACAGAATTTCTGCTACCGCATGAGGAACAAGGACAGTGAGAGGACGATAAGCAACAAGTGATGCAGATGCAGTTACCGCCAAAGCCGCTGCTGAAATGGAGCGCAAACAAGGAGGAAGGCCCCTAGAAACAGTATCAAGTCTCTGAGAATAGTACGCAACAGGTCTGTGTTTATCACCATGCTTTTGCAAAAGAACAGCATAACATGTAGCCGCCCTTCTCATCAACAGTCAAAAGAAAAGGTTTAGTCATGTCAGGCAGGCCCAAAGTAGGAGAAGAGGCCAACTGTTGTTTCAACTTCTGAAAGGAAATTTCAGCAAGCTCTGTCCATGTGACATTATCATTAGCCGCAAGATCATGGCCATGTGCCAAATCTTGCAATGGTTGGGAATATTCAGCGTAATCAGAAATCCATTGCCTACAGTACCCTGTCATGCCTAGAAAAGACATTACCTGCTTTTTTGTAACCGGTTTAGGGAGGTCAAGAATCGCTTGGATTCTGTCAGTTCCCAAAGACTTGCCTTCTGCAGAAATTGTGTGTAACCCTAATTGAAATTTCTCCTGTTTAACTTTGTGGCCCTTTGTGGCTAAGAATGTCGACAGTTCAAGTGAATCCTGAATACAGCTGTGCTCGTCTGGAGAGCAGACGAGGAGGTCATCAACGTATTGAATCAAAGTACTTTGGCCTGAAGAAAACTGGAACTGTTCCAAGTTTTCCTGCAGCGCTGCTGAAAAAACTGCTGGTGATTCAGCATACCCCTGGGGTAGCCGAGACCAGGTATACCTTTTTGCCCTGAATGTAAAGGCAAACCAGTACTGGGAATTTACATCAACAGGAATACTAAAGAATGCATTCGCTAGATCGATCACAGAAAAATATTTAGCATAACCCGGGACCTGTGCAAGAATGGTAGTGGGATTAGGCACAACAGGAGCGTGCTGCTGAACGGCGCTGTTCACAGCTCGTAAATCTTGTACGAACCGCCAAGACCCATCAGGCCCCACATCATTTTGGGATGTTGCCCACAATTGAGAGGGAATTTCGGGTCTGACAAATGCAAATAGGCTTGAGTGTCACACAACAACTCATGAATGCTGCAGACAGCTGTCAGAGTTCGGAAACTGGTGCGCAGTGACACGCAGAGAGGGAGAATATTTTGAAAATTCCCCTGTCTTTTCCCAGTCCGTGGTATCCAAACATAATTTCACCCATGGCCCTGTGTCCTCCCATTTTTTATTTGAGGCTTTGCACAGCGACACATGGGGTGCACTTCCCGCAATAGAATAGAATTGCTGCTGTGCTGAGCTCAATTGTACAGACAATGCACAGAAATCGCGACCAACCAAAAACAATGTCGAATTTAATGTACAATCACTGTACCAATTCTTTTCAAACTCCCAATCTGTACCTCGACTAAAATGTGCTGTTACATGTAGTTGTAATTCTGTCAGGCTGTCGCCAGTGCCTGTCCACTCAGTTCTGGCCATTTGTATGGCTTTAGCTGTGACTGAGGATCTGTCCAGATCCCAAGCATAGTAAAACATTTCTAGAGTTTCTGCCGTAGCAACTCTGTCAATAGTTAAACCGTCATCAATACACTGCACACTCAGACCTAATTTGCACATTAAGTCTCTGCCAAGCAGATTTACCGGACATACAGGGGAGAACAAGAACGCATGTTTCAAAGTAATATTGGAGCCCGTATTGAAATCTTGCACCAGTAATGGAGCTGTAAATTTCTCTGTCGTGGTATTTCCACCAGCATCTTGGCTGAGCATGGTTTTACCACTAAAAAGAGGAGGTTTTGAATCCCATGCTTTAGCTGTTTTTACAGACCGACCAGCTCCCGTATCCACAATGAAGTCTAATGCTCGCCCATCAACTTTTAATGACCAAAGTGGTAACGCATTTGGAGCCGTATGGTAAAGGAACCCAGCAAAATCACCCTTGTCCGCATGCGTTTCCTCGTCCCCCACAAAACTTCATTGTCCAGGTAATCCAGTTTGACCCCCAGGATGTTGGAAAGTAACATTCCCTTGGGGTGCTGTGTCCCAATTGTCAGCATTACCGGAAAACTTACAACCGCGAGCCCAATGTCCCTTTTTTCCACATTTTCGGCAAACATCATAATCCGCCACGGTAGTGGGTCCCATGGAGTTGGGTCTCTGTCTGCTTCCTTGATTCCGTCCTCCAGGTCTGCCGTGGCCTCTCCTTTGCTGCTGCTGTCCACCGGCACCGTCCCTGTTCCCCTGGTAGGACTGGAGCTGGGCCAGATACAGCTGAGAGGTCATCTTGTCGCTTTTCTTTTTGTCTTTGTGTTGCTTGTCGCGGTCCTGTTCTTCGCAGTGAACAGCATAACGGAGAACGTCCTTAAGTCTCCGAGTCTGCCAGCCAACACAGGAGGTCTTAATAGCGGTTGCAAGGTATTTATCCAATCCATCCAGGAAACAGTGGGTTAGCTGAGTCTCGTACGGAGTAAGAGTCTCGTTGTTGTCAGGTTATAATCCAGTCCACTGTGCGCGTCGTACTTCTCTGAAAGTCTCTCAAGAAGATCATTAACAGTTTCACCAGGCTTTTGTTTAACCTGTCTGACTGCTTCCCAGTTCAGACGAACAGGGAATTCGGTTTTTCATACTGGTTTCTAAAGTATCTATCTGCTTCATATACGCAGACGCAGCATCATCATTGTATGGATGGCCCGTAGACCAAGTTCCCCTTACATTACCCCACCGTAACTTCAGTTTTTTAATCAGTACAGTTTGTAATTCACCTGCAGTTGGGTGACAAGTTCTTACCAGATTTCTCAAAGCTTCCATGAACTTGGCACCACCCACCTGGGTTGGATCCGGCAAATCTTCGCAGACAGCCTGTAACTCCGACACTTTCCAGGGCCGATATACCAGGACCGTCGGACCCTGGTTGTCTTGTCCTGCCCTGGGATTGGGGCATTCTAGCATAGGGTACGTGTCTGGCCCCCAGGATGAGTCCCGTCCCGGCACAGGTGCCGACGTCTTCGGGCCGTACGTGGCACCTCCCCTGGTGTGCGACGGGATAGGCATCTCTACCTCGTGCAGTTCGCCCTTGTGGGAAGTTACCTGTACTGTGGAATCTGGGCCTACAGAAGCTGCAGGTCTCGCTCTGGCCGCCGGCCCACTCGCAGATGGTTGTGCAGCAGCACTGGAATGCACTGCCTGGGGAGCAGGGGCTGAGGTATGTCCGTGAGCTTCTGCCGCTTGCTGTGGGACATAAGCTGGAGGACACGCAGGACAGTCCAAGTCCAGGTTAATTTTGTGTATGCTTGCAAGCTGTGCTACATCAGGATACAAAGAGCCGCCGGAATGCACAACAGGAGATAGCACTGAATTACTTTGTTGGGATTTCTCCAGTAATTTTATTTTTATCTTCCCCCTTGGTCTGTTTTTCCTGCCTTAATTTTGATTCCTTTTCCCACAAATCTACTGCATCCCAGTCGGGTTGCCATTTAAATTTACGTTTACTATTTTTAACCTCATATGACCGCAGCTGCATTTTTAGGTTATCAATCTGATTTAGGCTAAAAGAGCCTTTTTCAGGGAAACCTAACTTTTGCCATTTAACACGCTGGTGTGTGGTTGCCGGACCATATTTGTCATGCATTATTTTCATTGGACCCGTAAATTCAGAGTCCTTTTTCCTTGAATTTTTAGAACCCATTGCCGTGCGTTTGTCCTACAACCAAACTATGCCTTATTAATTTTAAGGTTTAAATTTTTTCTTTTAATTAGGCCTATTTTAGTCAGAATCAGTTTCAGATTCTGCACTACCCTCTGGATAATTGTCCTCACTTTCAGGGTGAACGTTTAGCCTAACTTCTATTAATGCCATTTCCTTCTCTTTTAACCAATCACCTCTATCATATATACAGTGGGGCAAAAAAGTATTTAGTCAGTATTTAGAAGTTACCAATTGTGCAAGTTCTCCCACTTAAAAAGATGAGAGAGGCCTGTAATTTTCATCATAGGTATACCTAAACTATGAGAGACAAAATGAGAAAAAAAATTCCTGAAAATCACATTGTCTGATTTTTAAAGAATATATTTGCAAATTATGGTGGAAAATAAGTATTTGGTCAATAACAAAAGTTCATCTCAATACTTTGTTATATACCCTTTGTTGGCAATGACAGAGGTCAAACGTTTTCTGTAAGTCTTCACAAGCTTTTCACACACTGTTGCTGGTATTTTGGCCCATTCCTCCATGCAGATCTCCTCTAGAGCAGTGATGTTTTGGGGCTGTCGCTGGGCAACACGGACTTTCAACTCCCTCCACAGATTTTCTATGGGGTTGAGATCTGGAGACTGGCTAGGCCACTCCAGGACCTTGAAATGCTTCTTACGAAGCCACTCCTTCGTTGCCCGGGCGGTGTGTTTGGGATCATTGTCATGCTGAAAGACCCAGCCACGTTTCATCTTCATTGCCCTTGCTGATGTAAGGAGGTTTTCACTCAAAATCTCACGATACATGGCCCCATTCATTCTTTCCTTTACACGGATCAGTCGTCCTGGTCCCCTTGCAGAAAAACAGCCCCAAAGCATGATGTTTCCACCCCCATGCTTCACAGTAGGTATGGTGTTCTTTGGATGCAACTCGGCATTCTTTCTCCTCCAAACACGACGAGTTGAGTTTTTACCAAAAAGTTCTATTTTGGTTTCATCTGACCATATGACATTCTCCCAATCCTCTTCTGGATCATCCAAATGCTCTCTAGCAAACTTCAGACGGGCCTGGACATGTACTGGCTTAAGCAGGGGGACACGTCTGGCACTGCAGGATTTGAGTCCCTGGCGGCGTAGTGTGTTACTGATGGTAGCCTTTGTTACTTTGGTCCCAGCTCTCTGCAGGTCATTCACTAGGTCCCCCCGTGTGGTTCTGGGATTTTTGTTCACCGTTCTTGTGATCATTTTGGCCCCACGGGGTGAGATCTTGCGTGGAGCCCCAGATCGAGGGAGATTATCAGTGGTCTTGTATGCCTTCCATTTTCTAATAATTGCTCCCACAGTTGATTTCTTCACACCAAGCTGCTTACCTATTGCAGATTCAGTCTTCCCAGCCTGGTGCAGGTCTACAATTTTGTTTCTGGTGTCCTTTGACAGCTCTTTGGTCTTGGCCATAGTGGAGTTTGGAGTGTGACTGTTTGAGGTTGTGGACAGGTGTCTTTTATACTGATAACAAGTTCAAACAGGTGCCATTAATACAGGTAACGAGTGGAGGACAGAGGAGCCTCTTAAAGAAGAAGTTACAGGTCTGTGAGAGCCAGAAATCTTGCTTGTTTGTAGGTGACCAAATACTTATTTTACCGAGGAATTTACCAATTAATTCATTAAAAATCCTACAATGTGATTTCCTGGATTCTTTCCCCCCATTCTGTCTCTCATAGTTGAAGTGTACCTATGATGAAAATTACAGGCGTCTCTCATCTTTTTAAGTGGGAGAACTTGCACAATTGGTAACTTCTAAATACTGACTAAATACTTTTTTGCCCCACTGTATATATAACCATAATTAACTCCTCTGCAAAAATGCCTCTCCTGTACTGGTCCGTGTATATCATTTGCCTCTACTGACAATACATGATACCACATTACAAAAATGTTTCAGAGCTCATTACAAGAGAAAGAAAAAGAGAAATATTAGCCCATGGGTAGGAGCAGCATACAGCCTCCACAGTTTGAATCACTCCACAGAGTGACGGACCCGTCGGTCACTAATCAAACTTTTAAATTTGAGCGCAATACAGCCTCAAGTTACGTTTTGCTGTGGCGGCTCACCTGTGATTTCTCTTTCTATGGATTGCGTATTGATCACCCCAGACAGACGTCTTACTCTCCTCGGTCCGGTCGCCGCCGTCCTTCCTCTAGGTGACTGATTACAGTTACCTCTCTGTGAGAAGGTGGGTTGTGGTCTCGGGGTTTGAACTCCCGGCAGTGCGCACTGTCTAAGCCATTCCGACTTGAGAGAAATCTGCGTAGGAGAAAACCAAGTTAGCAATCCTGCCGACTACGCCATATTGTCGTGGATTTTTCCCTTTCAAACCACAGTGAGCAAGTCTGTCCAAACAGAACCACAACAAAACCATGTAATAGAATAAGAAAAAGAATTTCAGTTTATTTGGAGATAAACTCAGAATGAGAGAGAGTCTTACCAGAATCTCTCTAACTTGAAAACAGAATACAGAGGACATTTATACACAATCTATTATTGCTTTACTGATTTGCCACAAGGGGCGGTTTCTAAACATACAGAGACAAGGGTATCCATTTCTTGGTGTTTAGTCTTTCGATAACCTCTAACCTTCAAACCAAGTAATGAAAACATCCATCTCACAGACTGCCTGTCTCTGCAGATTGTGAAGGAGAGGCACAGAGGGAGTGAAAACACAGCAGGCCTGCTTAAAGCCTACTCAGTGTTCACAGAGAATACACTGTTTAATTACTTAACTCAATATAATTGATCTACTATATTAAATGCTTAATGATAAGCATGTGATTGTCTCTTTGTTAATACACACACATTGTAAAACAGAAAATTCCTTCACACAAGGCCAGTTCCTTAACCATTATACTACACTGCCGCCCCCTTTGTAAAGTAAAACTCGGAGTTCCAAAGTTTAGGTCAATAGCAATTTAATTATAATGCAAAATAGTCTTCATTACAGTATACAAGATACCGGGTAATAGTAAGGCAGTTCAATCACAAAATAGTGTTGTGTGGGGTACAAGCCTTATACCCCAAACCTGAAATAAAATGCTGACATAGAATGCAGGTTCCTGTCCCTGATTGGGTGACAAGCAAACAAATGTATGTGGTGTGGGAGGGAACCAAATGGTTATTGTCACCTAGGTAAGCTGGCTAACTCCCATCTCACACCCGAGCAGTCCTGTCATCACCAGGCTTTGTTTCTAACCCCCCCTTGATCATTGAGTAAGGCTGATTGTGTTAGGTGACCATCCAAGAACACTGAAGCAGGAAATGTATTTTCCCTACAGACCCAACAATATCAAAAGACTCTTGATATCTTATTTTCTGGGATGCCTACAAGCGATACTATAACGTCTCTGCATTTGAATGGATCTCTATGGGAATTGGGGGGTGGGACTCATAGACTGTATAAAAATATGGACAAAGCCACTGGGTACGTTTACATGCACACCAATACTCCGATCTGAACCCGGTTATGGCAATACTCTGGTTACTGAAATGGTCATGTAAACACCTTTATCCGATAATGTAAGGTCATAATCCGTGTTTTCGAAACCTGATTAACACCCCTGGTTTTTTGGCCAAACTTTCGAATTTTTGGAGCATGTAAACACCTTTCTCCGGTTTCTTTCGGCTTTTCAAAACTACGCATGTCAGGCAGAAGAGGCGGTGTCACGTCAAAATGATTCCACCCGTCAAAATTTGCTATGCCTGGGGTTCCTTCAGCATCTCACTTCCAGAATTTTATTATTAAATTTGCATTTCACCGGTGAAAATATATTGTTCAGTGTTACGTGCTTGTGTTTGTACTAGCTAGTTTGTGGCTAGCACATTAAATAACTTATAACTAATAATTTTCGGGAAATTCGCCAGATTTAGAGATCGGTAAAGCTAGCTAGTACAATAATACAAATCAACCACTACTAGCAATTAGCTATAAATAAGTAGCTATAATAATTACTAGCTAGCTATAATAATAATAATAGCCTACTAACGTAAATTTTTGAAGGGCGGATCATTTTTGTCCTTACAACGGGAAGCAGTTAGTAGCTACGTTTTCCACAGCTGATTATGGAGAGAATCATGTAAACGCGGCTTTTGGAGTAATCACATTTCTTATGTCCATGTGAACGCAATAAGTTAAATACTGGCGTAAGCTGATCGCTTCCAGTAATCGGATATTGCTGTGCATGTAAACGTACCCACTGTGACGTCACCCATTGCCTTTCCACGGCCTCGTAAAAACTGAATTGAATTGTCTTTTTCGCCGCCCGTTTGTACAACTGCGCCTGCTCCGTGGAGCCGAAGAGGACTCAACCTGTCCCTCTGATTGGTCCTGAACAAATGTGAATACCCTGTCCAAATGACACAATATTTTTAAAAATCAGCACAAGCAGAGGCATTAGATGAAGGAAAGGCACCTATTGCAATTCTTTTTTTTTTTGGGAAAAATTTATTGACTGAGTATTTTGACCACATTGCTGCCATTGACGTACATGGTGAAAGACCTATACTGGAGCCAATCGCAGTGGCGCTAGTGAGCAACAGCATAAGTGCCGCTCCCAGCCCAACCAGGAAGTGAGCTTCAAAACGAAAGCCCAGTCTTGGCCCCTTGGTGGGACTACATTTAGCTGTAAATTACACTGGAACAGTATGGAACACATGGTTGGCTAAATGGCTCTAAGTCATCAAGGGTCTGACGTATCAAACAAGCCTTAAACCATCACTCTGCTGCCAGAGATACAGTAGATATGGATGGATAACTTGAAGGGTTTCTTCTCCTGACTTATTTTTCCATAAAAAGTTATTTTTGAACATAAAAAGTGGAAACAGGAAAAGCTAAAAAGAACATGATATAATATGATAAAACTAATAATAAAATAAGAAATAAGAAATAAGAATAAAGTGAAAGTTGAAGTGAACACACACTAGATAAAAGCCAGGCTAAAAAGGTGTGTTTTAAGTTTTCTCTTAAAGATATCCACACTCTCTGCCACCCTCAGGTCCTCCGGCAAGCCCTTCCATAGGCTGGGGCCATAGAGACTAAAAGCGGCCTCGCCGTAGGTCTTAGACCGGACCCTTGGAACAACCAATCGACTACTACCAGAGGACCTGAGGGATCTAGTGGGTACATATCTTAAAACCATGTCAGACATGTAGTCGGGCGCAAGACCATTTAGTGATTTGTAGACCAATAAAATAATTTTAAAATCAATTCTAAAACCAACAGGTAGCCGGTGCAGCGATTTTAAAACAGATGATCTGAGAGTGCACGTCAAAACTCCCCCAGGTAAGGGAACAGGAAAGTACAGCAGTTTCTTGCCTTGCCGGTACGGTGAGGCAGCAGCAAGAACATCGTCCACATTCTGTTTGATTCCATTTTTTTGGATGATCTCTGAAGTTCATCCCGACACAAAAGCCAAAGAACGGCTATAAAAGTTTGCTCGCCACTTCACTTCCTGTACTGCCGGTCTGTATAGCTGTGACCGAATATGACCGCTGTTCCCTGCCCCCTGTCCCCTCAGACCCC
The DNA here is from genome assembly GCA_029718625.1 of Synaphobranchus kaupii. Classification (NCBI taxonomy): domain Eukaryota; kingdom Metazoa; phylum Chordata; class Actinopteri; order Anguilliformes; family Synaphobranchidae; genus Synaphobranchus; species Synaphobranchus kaupii. The sequence goes on along the minus strand of CM056394.1, from coordinate 6,797,322 downwards.
TGTTTACTATGTGCCCTCTCCCCTCACTTTGCAAGCAGTGTGCCAAAGAAATCCTGCACAACTTCAGTTCCATATTCTGTGCGTGGAGTTCAAACGGCAAGAATGTTGGTGTAAATTCAACACTGCTGGTGTACATTTAACACAGAGGGTGTTTATATTTTATATGAGTTCACAGGCTCGGGTGTGAAATGTACACAGCCATTTTTGCTGTGCAGAATTATGAATAAAAGTAACATGTACACACAGACAGATACATGTACACACAGACAGACACGTACACACAGAGAGACACATGTACACACAGACAGACACATGCACACACAGACAGACACATGCACACACAGACAGACACATGTACACACAGACAGACACATGCACACATGTACACACAGACAGACACATGCACACACAGACACATGTACACACAGACAGGCACATGTACACACAGACACATGTACACACAGACAGACATGTTTAATGCTCTTGTCTCTCTTTAGGGTGGCCACTGTAGTATTCAGGACATGAAGAATCAGGACTGTTAAAACTGAAGAGTTGAACCCTGGACACTATGGACAACTTTAATTCAACACTTGAGTCTCTGAAGAACATGTCATATGAGACTGGCATGGGGAATAACACCATGTTAACAAATGACTCCACGGAGTGGTTTATTATTGAGTCTCTCCGCTCCATAGAATATGTGTTTAACATAGTAACTATATGCATTGAGCTGCCAGTTATCTGCTGGGCAGTGTTTACCCTGTATCATCAGGTCAAGGCTGGCAATGTCACACCTGTTTATGTCATAAATCTCCTCATTTCAGATTTAATGCAGATCATTGGAAGAATTTTGTATTCAAAGGAACGGTATAGAGAAGAGTATCTTGCAGGCCTTGCTTTATTCTTTATTGGTATATGGGCCAGTGTTTTGTTCATGGTTTGTATTGCGCTGGAGAGATACCTCCTGGTTGTGCATCCTTTGTGGTATCGATGTCGCCGCACTATCAAACACTCCATCCTCCTCTCACTGGCTGTATATGTGTTTGACGTGCTCTTACAAGCAGCTGGTTATTTCAGCTTGTTATCCCTTGACTCCGATCTCCGAATTACAGTATGTATCTCCTTCCCCTTCCTCTTCCTCCTCCCTCTGCCACTTCTTGTGTTCTTCCTGGGGGCCACATGGAGAGCCCTCTCCCACTCCATCTCAGTCCCACACAAAGAGAAGAAAAGGATTCTGGGTACACTGGCACTCGTCCTGCTTATTTATTTTGTTCTGTTCTTTCCGAGCATATTAGTACTTTTATATTTGTCTAAAAATGTACCACATTCTTGTTATATTTGCAAGAAAATGAGTTTAGTTGCATTCATGTTCCTGGATATCAGCCCCTTAATGGACGCCCTACTGTACATCTTAATTCAGAAAGATGCCAGATACACACTGAAGGTCCCACACTGCTGTAGAAGACTCTGCCCTCGCAAGGAGAGCAGAGAGACGTCCACTGTTCCAACTGAAAATGTTACCAGTGTCTAGAACATGCATTTATAACAGGAAATACAGGGGTTTGAAACAATAGTGAAACACTTCACAGATACAGTATATGAATATAAAGTCATAAGGAATAGGGCGACCGTTCACGTGGCGCTGTCATGGCGACATGTAGTCCAGCTGTCTCTCGTGTTCGTGTTTGTTAGTTTGAATGTGTTTCGTTGTGTCTGGCTTTTGTTTTTTGTTTTTTTCATGCGCTGTGTGTCTGTTGTGGGACGGGGAAGTGGGCTGGAGATTTTTCAGGGCACTCCTGCTGCTTGTTTTGATAATATTGACGAATTGTCTAGTCGGGATAATTTTGTTTGTGGTCGTCACCATGGAGACGCATTCGCAACATACGTATGCTTGGGAATGTCGTTGGATCTGCAGCAACAAATCTCCAAAAGGCAACATGGGAAGGGAAGGAGAAGATAATGCGGGGGAGGAGTGAGGCGACGAGTTGGAAGGCTGACGCAGTTTGGTGCTCCGTTTCGACAGTGTACAGCAACGCTGTGTACGGAGGAAAGTCGTGGATGCGGAGTTCGTGCGTTGGACTGCTTAATGACAATGGACATCTCGGGACAGCGGGGGCTATTTTTATTCATGACGTTTGGCTGTATTCCACTTTAATTCACGTAATTAGTTTGATTAATGCAATGATTCTATTGAATGTCTTTATTTGATATGTTTGTTTGTGTGTTGTGGGTCTGCCCCACTGTCTATGTCTTTTTTGTTGATTCTGGTGGCTACAACTGAAGTTCCCTAAAGGGAAGATAAAAGTTATTCTATCCTATTCTATCTATCTATCTATCTATCTATCTATCTATCTATCTATCTATCTATCTATCTATCTATCTATCTATCTATCTATCTATCTATCTATCTATCTATCTATCTATCTAATCTATCTATCTATCTATCACCTTCAGAACAGCTTCAGTCCTTCTTCGAATGCTGTCATACAAGTTCTGAACCGTGTACTAGGATATCAGATCACTCGTTCCAAGAAGGAAAGGAGGTGGAAGTCTATTTTGCACTCTTTGCTCCATAACTTCCCATACAAGTTCAATCATGTTTAGATCTGGTGATTGTGGAGGTCGTGGATGGAAGGTGTTTGACTTTATCCTGGTGTTCAGGAAGCCACTCTTGAATTTGTTTAGCAGTGTAGACTTTGTTCATCAGTGTGTAGAATGTGTTTATCAGTTTGTTGAATTTGTTTAGCAGTGTGTTTAATTTGTTTAGCAGTGTGTTGAATTTGTTTAGCAGTGTGTTTAATTTGTTTAGCAGTGTGTTGAATTTGTTTAGCAGTGCGTTGAATTTATTCAGCAGTGCGTTGAATTTATTTAGCAGTGTGTTGAATTTATTTAGCAGTGTGTTGAATTTGTTTAGCAGTGTGTTTAATTTGTTTAGCAGTGTGTAGATTTTGTTTAGCAGTGCATTGAATTTATTTAGCAGTGCGTTGAATTTATTTAGCAGTGCGTTGAATTTATTTAGCAGTGTGTTGAATTTATTTAGCAGTGTGTAGAATTTGTTTAGCAGGGTTTAGAATTTGTATAGCAGTGTGCTGAATTTGTTTATCAGTGTGTTCAATTTGTCTAGCAGTTTGTAGAATTTGTTTAGTATAGTGTATGGAGGTGTTATAATCTTGGAATATGGGAACATCAGGGGGGAATCGTGTTTGCACCATAGGGTGCATCTGGCCTCTTTTAAAATGGCTTCATATTCCTTAGCTGTTATACGATCATGGACAGCAATTGTCGGACTCAATGATTACCATGAAATGGCCGCCCACACCATTACAGCTCCACCACTATGTTTAACAGTTTAAAACATAACATAACTTAGTACTTTTCCCCATTGCTCAGGGGTCCAGTTTAGTGTTCCTTACACCAGGTTATGCACGTTTGTGCATCAGGCTTGGATACAGGTGGTTTCCAGATGAACACCTGCACTCACCTTGTTCTACACACAAACACACAACCTGCACTCTCCAGTAAGAACTGGCAGCCACCTCTGCCAATAGACCCAGCCAATCCTACCACTAACAGCAGCTGCAATAAGCCCCTTAGCTCAGACGGAATGTTCCGGTGTGTGTCCGGCCTCCCAGGACTCTACTTTTATAAAAATGTAAATCTGAATCACTTTCTTTTTACCATTTTTGTTCATAGTCGAGTTCCAACTCCTTTTTTTTCTGATGGTGTTTTGCCTTGTTTGCACACTGTGGGCCCTATCTTACAGCCGGCGCAAAGCGGCGCTAACCCAAACGCAAGTGTCTTTGCTATCTTACACCCGGCGCTAGGTTCATAATAACGCCTTGCGTTCACATCCTTTAACTACCAAGTATTCTTGCGCCCATTACAAGTGAACTGGGCGTGTTGGTCTTAAGATGAGGAGTGGCCAGGATTCTTTTTGGCGTATTGCTATCTTGAGCCAGCAGAAAGCGCTTGCGCTAGAACCACCACAAACCTGGTCTAAAGTCATGTCGCAATTGTTTACATGTTATTTTAACGGCGCATATAAGTGCGTCTACATAGGCGTGTGCACAACGCGCATACCCTCCTGTCTGTTACACACAGAGGCGTGCACAAGCATGACTAAAATATCTAGATCACAATGCGAAATATTATTATTGTGTAGGCTATGTCAAAAATGCATAATAATAAAAGGTTCCATAGGTCCACATACCTTTCCCTCAGCGAAGGGAAACGATGCCACATTACATTGCTCTCAGCCCACTCCATCAACATCCAGGCGATGTGCGATGGTACGGGACAATGGCTATCCATTAAAAAGGAGCTGATAACACCTATAGCTATCAAGCCTAATGCGCGAATTGTCATTTACACCTAATGCGTGAATTGTCATTCAATGGAAAACTTGCGCACTGCAGTAGACGGACATTTGAGTTTTGAAAATGCGCTTCAGATGTCATTACAATACAGGTCTGTTTATCTAGGAATACAGCCTGTAAGTAAGTAGAATGGTTTGTGACTGAAAAAAAGTTTAAAACCTTGTCCAGTGAATATTGCTTTTATTGTTTTTCAAATAGCCCAGGCTACAGCGGATTCGCTATGCCTATGGTTAAAAACGCAGATACGTAAATGTCACCATGTTAACTGAATTGTAACCTTAGTTATTCTTCGTCCTTCATATTTTTTAAATTACAGTGACAAGGTTTCCATACCCTCAGCTTATTAAAACCCTGTTGATTTCACCTGTTATTCCATAACTGAACAAAATATTTTAAAGAGAACTAAGTGTCTAATTAGAAACGAAAATAAATTTGCAGCACGTTACAATTAATTCACAATTCATTTAAATACCATTATCTGCATGTGCGCTTTAGAGGAGCAGGTCTGTTTCCCCTGCTGTAAATCGCACTTTTAACGGTCTTCCTGGGAAAGTGGATTGTTTTAAAGCATTACGCTACCAGTAAAACTGGTTGGTCACATTTCCATAAGCAGGACATTATAAAACAAGGGAAAATATGCGTAAACCTAAGGGTTGCCAACCTGACAGCTTTATTGTATTTGTTTTCATCATTAAGGTAAAATAACGTTATTTATTTTATTAATCAAAATTAGAATGCAGGTAATGAACATGAGTTCATTGCTTCATTGCATAATCAAACGAAATTCGTTAAACAAGCAGGCTAATTTGGCGTTTTCTAAGGTGAGACGGAAGCCATTGGTAGCTTATTCTCAGCTGTTTCAGGTGCCTTTAACTAAATTTAACCGCATATATTTTGTAGAATAACAGCACTGTCGGGAATTACCGGGAACTCATAATGGTTTGTCCGAATAATATTTATCATAGGCTACTATTGATCCATATAGCCTATTCCTTGATCGCACTAAACACGCACGAGCATGTCTGTTTCACCATCATATAAGCAATCCGCCAAGGTGGAAAAGCAGGCTTTTAAAGGGAATGGGATATGACATTTTGATTGGTTTATTGCATGTCACGCCCAAGACACACCTATAATTAATGAAGAGACTAGGTTCAGCCCACTTGCACACTGTGCCGTGCTTAGCGCCCAAAAAACACGCCGTTAAAATAGCAAAAGTGGACTTGGACATGCCCTAAATGGACTTTACGCCATGCGCTTAGACCAAGCGCCAAGATCGCCAAGATAGGGCCCTGTGTTTTTTCTAATGCAGTATTCCGTCGATAGCTTTTCAATAAAAGTGTCTAAAGTTTAAAATACTTTTTTCTTTTAAGTTTATTAATGGGGTGTCTGAGTGGTGTAGCCTGTAAGAGCACTGTCCATACCCAGTGAACAACAGTCGTCCATGGACGGCTAAATTGTGTTGAAAACGCGTCTTGGACAGTGGCGGAACTAGAGTTTTATACATGGGATGGCCAGGGGGTGGCCAAGGCTACTTCAGGGGGTCCATAGACCATGACAGAAAATGAGTGTGTAACCCTAACCTGGCATCTAAGGAGCATGAATGAATCCTATGATTGCTGATTACAGGTAGAAGTGATAATTCACTTAACCTGGAGTTCTTCAATGTGGCAGATAGTGTGGTCCACTAGGGTTACATCACTAGAATTATTTGACATACTATGAATAGCCAGTGTCTCTACCTCGGAAGTGCAGCTCAATTTCTCTCTCGCACACTCGCACGCGCGCACACGCACACGCACACGCTCACACTCACACTCACACACACAGTACTGTACTCACATACTGGAGAGACTTGGGTCACTCTGTTTTCATGAATATATAATCTGGGTCTATAAGTGTTGAACATCCAAAATATCTTCAGAAAATAAAGCTCAAGCACCAAGGAGATAAGATAGCATTTGTGTGACATAATTTGCATAGTTTATTTATGGAAGTAAATTTACAATGTATGACCAACTTGTACAGACCTCTCTGATCCACCCAATTCAAACAATATGTTTTTTTCCGTCTGACTGAAAACACAAGATATGCCTGCACTAAATATTGTCAAGCAGAAATGGACTTGAAAAAGAAAAATAATTTTGGTGCCCATTTCAAACTGCTAAATGTTAACTTGCTGGACACTGACAGCTGTACTAGTTACCCCACATTAGCTAAACACTCGTATACTGTAACTTACAACACTGCACTGTATGCGTGGCGTGCAGCCGCGGAGGCACGGGTGGGCGACCGCCACCCACTTGGAACCCCTGCCCACCTAATCAGTTTGGTCTTTTTTAAATGTTTTTTTATTATTTAAAAAAAAAATGTTGTATTAGTATTATTAACCAGGCTGCATTTATATTTCATAAATATATCAATATTTAATTAGGTATTATTTTGAGCGCACCCCCAACCAATCATCTTATCACATTCGTTACAATGTAGGCTAGTCTACGTTCTTGAGTGTGTCGTGTAGCTGTGTCATCTTAAAAATGCTGCCGAAGTTATTGTGCGTGCGCGTGAGGAGCCAGTCGTTTGTTAGCTAGCTAACTAAACTTAGACTACTTCAGTTGCCTAGAGTAGCCTACCTTAAAATGGCGAAACAAAGCTCTCTATTAAATTGTTTCAAAAGACCACGACTAGAAGAGCACGACGCGCCTCAAGTCGGCGAGCATGTTTCTGCCACTGAATCCAGATCAACCGCGCCTCCCCCCCTGCAGTCATGGCCCTGGCCTCAGCCCCTGCACCGGACTTAAGCGACACATGTGCCACCGCTGCACTCGCACACCTATCAGCGGTAGATGAGCCAGCTTCGCAGCCTAGGCTGCAAACATTCCCTGCTACAAGAACGGACAAATGGGACAGAAGTTTTTCCTGTCGATGGTATAAATGGATTGAATATAGCATATCGAGAAATGCTGTTTTTTGCCAACCATGCCGCCACCGATGCGGGCCAGGCGCGGATCTACGGGGTGGCAGCTGCCACTCCATTAAAAGTCCTTGCCACCCCAATTTCAGATGTAAATATTATTATATTATAAATAAAATAAAGCTAATTGTGTTGAACATTCATGATATTTCTTCAAAGTTGATGTAAATTGCTCCAATCACCAGTTTATAATTCACTGTGCCACCCTGAATGTAAAAATAAATGGTTGCGTCCGTCAACGCATGTTCTGTAACTGAAAAGTCTCGAGCCAGCTGTGGAATAAAATTCAGGTATGAGAATAATCATTCAGAATGTGTCTAAATAGTACTCGTATAAACAGAAATGACATAATCCTGGTAGGCATTGCGCAGGGTGTAAGGGCAGGGAGATTGAGGGAGTGCCCCTCATCTTCCACCCAGGTATCCTTACACATAAATGCATAAAAGGGAATGATGAGGCCTAAAAACAATATATGACCACTATATTTGATTATACACGATGTATTGTATATATGTATATGTATGATTGCATCTAAGTATATATATATATATATATATATATATAATGTATCACTACAGACCACTGTATGTCCAGAGTAAGGGCCCTGTTCTGACTTTATGTAAGCATGATATTCTGTGCCGGGCATCGCCTTGACCGGCTTATGACACGCTTACATAAAGATGGTATTCTGTATAGGGGGGTTTGGTCTAGTCGCAAAACAAGTCTAAACCAGAACCAACACACACACACCAAGATACTCACACATAGGCCTCTCACCATCAAAGACACATGGGCAGACCTACACACACTGGAATCAGGGGCCCAGCCACATTTTTAATTGTTATTGGAAGGATCTGAGTGAGAGAAGACTCCCACATCCTACCAGGAAGACCCGGCTAGCTTATCAAGCTGAGGTGTCGAAAACACATATATTCACGCAGTTGTGCTCATTAAAATTAAAATATGGCCTTCAGTTTCCTAGCCTGGGCCCATCCTAATCTAGATCGTGTCAAAATGAGATATAGTCACAAGTATGCGCTCATCTTCGAACAAAGGACCATTCAGAGGCAATTATAGGTATTTTTCTGCTTCATAATAGAAGGACATGAACACACACATAGGAAAAATGAACACACGCACTTCTTTAAGTTTAAGTTTCTGACTGCAGATCTCTCAAGGCAAAGAGGCCCGGCTTGGAGTTTTTGTCTGATATGTTCAAGGATGAGAGGAAAAGTTTAAAATGAGTGTATCTGAACATTCAAGGATTATATTACAGAAAATGTTGGCTTATATTTCTTAACACATTCACACGTACACGGTGGTCTGTGGAAATAAAACTTATAGTTTGTCTCGAGTTTATCAGATTGAGGGGAGCAATAAGTATTCATTTATATCTGTGAGGGCAACAGAGCTATTCAGTGTGTCCTCACAGTAGTTGACTGCCTGATGTTCTTTTCACAAACTGATCATTGATTGCCACCATAGGCTGTATGTAAATGCAGTAACTACAACATAACACAAGTACTATATATTACATCTTGTGAACACTGTTAGATCAATATCAAAAGGTAAATGTTTGCATAACAAGTATATTATAACAAAGGTTCTCAAAATTGGTAGATGAAAATGAACCACAATTGTATCTGGTCCACAGTGGGTCTCTTCAATTTCATTTTACTGTTCACATAGGCAGTAGAAATATTTCCCTAAACTAATGTTAAGGAACTCATTAAGTGCTTTCTGGCAGTGAAGGAGAAAACTAGTGTTTTGTACAACTTAGAGGAAATAATTGTGTAAAGTAACCAGTGCTTTCTAGATTTGTGTAAAAGTATTGAAATTACATTGATTAAAGGGGAAATGTGGTGAGCTGTACTGTAAAACTGTGTTGCTAGTAAAGGAATTCTGTAAGAATTATCTATTGTACAATTACACTACACATTCTAGAGAGATTTGTTTGTTCCATAACCTGAAACTCAGCTGTTATTTGTATCACACAAACTGTTGTTAATGCTTACTAATATTGTGTTCCATATTTCGCATGTTAAATGTAATGAGAAATTAACTACAATCAATAGTCTCTGTATTACATGTGTCATATGCATTTAGTTCATTTTTGGTTTCTGAGTGTATTTATTTCTGTTACTTTATTGTACTTTTATTGTTTTAACCTAGTAGATCATTGTAATGATCACTTATTGAACTAGAATGGTCAAACCATGGCCAGGCCATTTCCTGTATATTTAAATCATAGCATTTCATCAAACTACAGTATAAATAAATACCATAAGTAATGCATAATTAAAATGTTGTGCCATGAAAAGAAAAAGGGCCTGGTGTAGGATTTCAGAGGATGGGACCTGCCTCTGCGAGGATGCAAAGTTCCGCCCCAAGTAGGTAGAGATAAGGACAGGATAAAAGGCCTAGTAATTCAAAGATCATGGGGCTTTTTACGATTGCTGAGATTGAATATGAGTTGGTCTGCGCAGACCAGCCCGGGTTTTTTTTGTATGTTATTATTGAATCATATGCAATAAACCTGATTGCATCAGACTCTGAAGATCATGGTTGTTTTTCTTGAAGAAACACTCAACTGTGTGGGAGAAACTCCCCAGTCCATCTGGCCCGGACTGGGGTATTATATTTTCTTCGATATTTAATGGCGAGCCAGCCAGGAGAGGCTCGAGGAAGTCGAAAGCTCGGACGGAACGGCTGTCTCTCGATTCACCAGTCGCCACAAGATTAATAAGGTGAGCAGAGCCTTTTTTCTAAAAATCTGCAAATACTTGTTGAATCTGAGAGCAGTGCGTATTCCGCCCGGGCTGAGACAGATACGAAACCTCTCCTCCAAAAGAACCTACATTAAAAATTCAGGTAAAAGTTATGGTAAGACAGAGTCTGATGTAATATTGTGCCTGAATATAAATTGTATGTGTATGAGTGGTAAGAATGAATTGTGACTGTATAGAACAAATGTAATTATCCAGTTGTAGTGGAGTCTAATGTGTAGCCTACATAATTCACGTAACTGTTCATGGAACCTTTGTTGTGTGGACTGTTTCCGTCAACACTGTTTAGCAGGTAGCGCAAGGTTCTCATGCTCATGGAAGTGGTTGCTGAAATTGCTAAGCGGGGTTTTTGATAGTTCTGTGGGTTTTTGCCTAAATAAACGAGTGATTAGGGGCCGGTTGCACCGGCTATGCGTAAGTTCAAACGTAGGCTAGTTATAACTTAAGTGTTTACTAAATGAATGTTTACACATTACTAAATAAAAATGGGTTGTGCCACACAAACTAGTTTGTACGTTGAGCTTAGTAATTAGCTACTAAATATTTACTCCTAAGGTCGGAGGTGTAAATTGTGGCGTAACCAGTGGCGTTTTCATATGTAAAAAATTGGTGGGGCAGCCACCAACCACTTAGGCTACATACCAGGTAAACTACAGTAATCAAAATTACAGTAATCCCACTTGCTACTGATGTGTTTTTAACACGTCAACAAACAGCAATCCATTTAGAGAGAGAGAGAGTATGTGAGTGTGTGTGTGTGTGTGTGTCAGTGGCGACTGGTGAGGTCCACAACAGGTGAAGCTGAGCTCCAGGAGGGGGGAGGGGATCAGGATTATCCTGACAGTGCCGCGGGAACATGTTAAAAAACAAAGTAATTTCAATTTAGATATTAATTTAGCTATTCCAACCCCTCCCGTATGCAATCGCCCCCTGTCATGAATGTTACCATTGCTTAGCAATGCTGGGTTAGCTAGCTAGCAAGCTAACGATATCTCACCGCAAGTCATTTTAACATTTAGCTAGCAAGCTAACGATAGCTTATGGCAAGCCATTTTAATTTAACGGTTATTCGACTTCCTTAAAGTCATCCTTGCTGGCTGGCCATATAAGTTCGCTAGCTACCGTGATTGCCTAGCTAACGTTAACCAGCTGCTCTAGCTAGAAATCTAACCGGACATTTCTACACCTGGATAAATGTTTTAGGTCCCAAAAATTACGAAAATGTGCGGGGAAGAGAGCCAAAGTGTTAGCGGTATTTTTGTACTGACTAAATACGAGGATGTTTAAAATAAAACAGGTTACAGGATGCAGATGAAAGTTAATGCCAGCTACAATTTAGCTACTGTGCTTTTAGCTAGCGTGTGAACCCACTAACCTTAATCCCCACTTTATCTGGAAGAGTTTTCAGAACAGGGTTTCATGCTGCGGCAAAAAAATTAATCAAATCCTTGAAACCCGTCCTCGACCAAGGACCGTCTCCCCCAAATAACATACATGGAAAACAGAAGAGTGCCTTCTTGTCTCCGCTAGCTGTTAAGCCTTTTTTTTTCAAAAACCACTGCACATTAAACCCGCGGTTGTGTTTTCCAGTTTGGGTGATGATTATATCGCGTGGCTGGTGGGCACCAAGGCGCTTAACCTCCAATTTCTCACCCAGAGTAAGGGTGTCAAAAGTGTGCTTCAGTAAATAATCCACTTCGTTCATATTTATTTTATTTTTTTTCTCAAGTTAGCTAGCTATAATAAAGTACTAGTATCCCCTCTCTTATTGACTGTCTAACGTTACTGTTACACTAGCGCCAGACAGAAATAGCCAATCAACTCTGAAATATGATATGACGTTTTAGTAGGGCTAGGGGCTGTTGGCCCCACTTGTCATCAAAATCGTGTGATCTACATTGAATACAGTAACTCTCTGAGCATGCGTATTTGCATTTTCCAACGGTACACACACATTGCGCTGTGAGCGAGGGGCTAGCCCCACTCACGGTCTAACGTTACTGTGGACACGAATCTGGAGAACGCAGTCTAAAGCAGCAAGGCAGGGACCAATGAACATGATAAAAACATGATAAAATATAAAAAATTATATGCGATTTAGGAAGATGTTGTATACATATTTAATAAATTAAAGCAGAGATGATAATATTTGAGAATGAATAATAATATAATTTGTTTGCACAATTCTTTCAGCTGACAGCAGGTGGGGCTGTGCCCCACTTGCCCCTAATGACCAGTCGCCACTGGGCGTAACCATAACCAATGAAAAATAATGTAAACATGGCCCGTTCAGAGAATTTCGAGGAAGCTGTTCTTACCGTTATTACTAAACCGATATTTTGAAATGTTGTTGCTATTCGGTTGTCGTAAGGAAATAAAAAACTAACTGTCTGTTCGTCTAAATGGCTACCTCCGCCGTTTCTTCAGAAAACACTGCAATAAATAAATAAATAAAATGCGTGGAAAAGGTTCAGTTTGAAAATTAGATATTTAGAGTTCAAAAGAGTGGCAAACAAAACAGTCCCGTTATGTAACTTAGGCTACTTTTCTTTTTGAACGGCGTGCTGGTCGTCCTATCTTGAATGTGCGAGTAGCTAACAGAGTTCAGAGGAAGACAAATGTTTTTAGTTCTTTGGACTGCTGCATTCGTGGTGTTTTGTGTAGCAGTTACCAGATGGTGGATAATAAAACGAATTCTTAAGTGATTTAGCGTAGAATGTATGAAGTCTTTATGATCATCTGTGTACTGCTGGTTGATTCGCTCATGCAAAAGGATCGGAATAAACTTGGAAAGCACTAATTGTCTTTTATTGGTTGTGTAAATTAAATTTCCAATAAAAGCATTCATTTTAAAACATTTTTACATCATTCACTGCATCAGTTCAGACATCTTATTACAGTTAAAAACATTTATAAGGGGGGAATACCCATTAATTTAATTAAAATACACACAACAATTAAGACACCACAATAACTGACATTACATGCAAAAGAAAAACTCCAAAAGAGAGTTTTAGTGGAAAGCACTAAATCTGAACATACCTGAAAGTGATCCTATACACACACACTTTATACTCGGGATAGAGTCCCCAGTTTTATTAAAGGTTCGAGTCCCCGCCAAAGTGTAAATGGGAATCGCGGTAGATATGCTAATTCATCTGATATATGAAAAAACCGATAGCTCGATTCCCGAAAAACATTTCACGTGCCTGGACGTTGATGTAGGATCTGAGGGAACTTTTATAGAGAAGTGGGTGCTTGAGACACAAAGTTTGAATCCGCGTTGCACGTTTAACATGAACAAAGAACAGTGGGAGGAAATACGTGATGTAAACGTGCACAGGATTGTGGCAGTAACTTTTCTTTTTGTTTCTGTGTAATCCCGGGTTGTTCTAACAGACTTGTTTCGGTTTTGCAGAATTACTGGTTTGAAAAGCGGACGCGCCATACCTCTATATTTGTATGTAAAAATTAATGGGGGGATATAGAAACCCAAGGGATTAGGAAGCACTTCTGGTTAAAACATGCCTATTTAGATTCAGAAGGGGTAGAATAGTATCAGGATACACGGCTCATCAGATTGTTTCCAAGCATCAGTCTAACATTTTCAAAAAGCATGATACGAAACGGCTAACGTTATATCACAACCATAATGGCTCTAACATAAAGTAAATAGACTAAAACAAACAAATAAGGATATTTTGAATTTTATTTGTAAAAATATTAACATGCACACATTGTATTTCTGTTCAATGTTTAATTTTCCATGGAATGCAAAATAGACATAGCCTGTTAAACTCAATGCATGTTGATTTCCGTGTTTACATTGTAGCGTGTTGATTGATTGGTTACGGATTTGTTCTAGTCATGAAAGCGACTAAGTAACTTTAGTATTGAACCAGGGTGGTATTATTACTTTAACCTCTTCCTACCGAGGGCAAAATAGGCCAATTTTCACCTGTTTTCACTAGTGACAAACAAAGGTGGTTATCTCAAAAACTATAAATGTTAAATGGTAAAGTATCGGCACCCCGTCCACTTACCACAGGAGTCCCCCAGGGCTCAGTCCTTGGTCCCCTCCTTTTCTCCACCTACACCAAATCCCTTGGCCCTGTTATCACTGCTCATGGTCTTTCTTACCACTGCTACGCTGACGATACTCAACTCTTTCTCTCCTTCTCACCCTCTGACACTCAGGTGTCAGCCCGCATCTCCGCTTGCCTGAGAGACATCCAGACCTGGATGGACAACCACCATCTGAAGCTCAATCCAGATAAGACTGAGCTCATCTACATTCCTGCTCTAACCTCTCCCCCTCTCAATCTCTCCATTTCCCTAGGGGACATTCCACTGACCCCAACGCCCTGTGCCAGGAACCTCAGAGTGGTGATGGACAACAGGCTGTCCCTCTCCGAGAACATCGCAGTGGTAACCCGGGCGTGCAGGTTCTTCCTGTACAACATCAGGAGAATCCGCCCTTTCCTCACCACCCACTCAACCCAGATCCTGGTCCAAGCGATGGTGCTGTCCCGCCTAGACTACTGCAACTCTCTCCTGGCTGGTCTGCCAGCATCGGCCATCAGACCCCTTCAGCTCATCCAGAACGCAGCAGCCCGCCTGGTCTTCAACCTCCCCCGACACTCCCATGTCACCCCCCTGCTCATTGACCTCCACTGGCTACCTGTGATGGCTCGCATCAAATTCAAAACATTGGTGCTCGCCTTCCAGGCAGTCCGAGGATCAGCCCCTCCATACCTCCAAAAGCTCATCAGACCCTACACACCTACCAGATCCCTGCGTTCCGCCTCCTCAGGACGACTGGTACCCCCCCCACTTCATACTAGCACCCGGTCTCGACGTCTGTCTGTCCTGGCCCCACGGTGGTGGAATGAGCTCCCCGTGGAGGTCAGAACAACAGAAAGTCTGACCGCCTTCAAGCGCAGATTGAAGACTCACCTCTTTAAGCTGCACCTCTCTCCACCCCTCCCTACCTCCTTGTGACCTCCCTTGATTGTGTTTTATAAATCCTTGTTTAAGTGTTTCAAGCTTCTAGTTTAGTACTTGTAAGGTTACTTATTGGCTTACTGTTGTGCATGCCAATGATTGATATCGTGTGGTCCCCCCCCCCCCCCAAAAAAAAAAAAAAAAAAAAAAAAAAAAATCATACTGACTGCGCCTGGTGTTTGAATTTGTATTTACCTTTTAGGGTTGTTTTAACGCACTTGTTTCAGGTTGGAAAATGCACTAATGTACGTCGCTCTGGATAAGAGCGTCTGCCAAATGTCTAAAATGTAAATGTAAATGTAAATGGTACAAATATGGGTCATGGCTTTTATTAAAGAAGACACCTGCAGTATTACGACTAAGCAGTGAGAACTCATAGAAATCCAGTTTTTGATACTTAACTACAACAATTTATGTACAGAAAATATAAAAAAACTAAAAAACGGGTACCTACATTCAAGTTTAAGAATTTTTACCTGGGGAGCTACATATGCAATCAAGGAAATGACTCCTCTATCTGATTCATCAATATGCTGCCTACCTCTGGTAACAATCTGGTGTCAATATCTCAAACCATTCAAATTTTACAGGGTTTTTTTCAGGTGAACATTTTTCGTTATCCAAATGGTGCCAAATGTGCCAAAAATGGCAATGTTCCAGAAAGGTCTCAATATGATTTATTTTTTAGGTTTTTACAAAACAATGAGATAATTTGTCAATATTGGCAATAAAAGTTCATTTTTAGACGTGTTCTTGTTGCTCTTCATATTACACAACTAACTACCCGAGGTCACAAAAAGCTGTCAAAACCCATGTAGCAGCACAGTGAATCTTGTGTATTTCACCAGAGCCCAATTAGCCAGAAATGAGTCCAGGAATGTGCAAACAGGTTTTCAAATGAATAATGGGAATAGTATGAAACTTCCCTACACATTACTGCTAGCCAGTCCTGTCCTTTATTCTGTTGCCACCTCCTATGACAGGGACGTTGGGGTTGGGTTTTAGGAGGCAAAACTTTATACATGACAAACATATATCAACTATATACAAGTGCACTAAGGTGTACTACTAAAAGTGCAGTGGATAAAAAATCAAAAGTCCACCAGTTTCCTAGATAAAAAATAAAAACACCCCTGCTGTAACAAATAAAAAGATCCTTGCCCTCTAATTGCTGAAGTTACCGTATTTACACAAAGAAAGTACAAAGTGGCAGGGTCCAAAAAGCTAAAAAAAATGAACTAAAAACAAAAAAAGGCAAAGGATCAAAACATGGGGGTGGAGGGTGAGGAGAGATTATTTAACCATTCATACAGAAGCCATTTAGACTACACATTCCCTCAGGAGAGCAATCTGCATCATTACAAACCCCACTAACCCTGTCCATGGAATTGTCCACCATGTTGATATACCCATTAGTCCCCCTTATACAACAACAATCAACAATAATAATAATAAACAAGTACTCCCTCATGTTATCATGTTCTCTCCCTCATACCATGCATAAATTGCCATTTTGTTTACCTGCACAGCCTTCTGTACTGCATACAGAACAATTTACTCATGTGGAACAGTGACTTTACTAAACACTTCCAGAAGCCATTTCACACTCAAAAAAATCGATTTAGTAGCTCATCTCAGACACAAATAGATAGCTAGCTGCTTGTTACCTGTAATTTTGCTTGCTAGCTTGCCACTGTAAAGGTAATACTATCTATATTAATTTAGCTGAGAGGGACCGATTTTATGCATAAGTATATAAGGTTAGTTAGCTTCACAGAAGAAACACAGGGATTCACGCATTGCAGCTAAATTGCACATTTCCTTCGATGCTTACACCAAACTTAGTTTCCACAAACATCTGTGTTGTTGGCAACGCCACGTAACACGTGCGAGTTTGTCAACACAGACAATACACCCTAAGTTTACCAAGGAGCTGGATAGAATATTATTTAACTTTGTGTGGAGGAATAAACCCCATTATTTAAAGAAGAACAAAATATGTAATCTCCATGAACAGGGTGGTTTGAATATACTTGATTACACCACCTCAAGTGAATACTTTTAAGATCAATTGGCTTAGAAACATCATCAACAATAATTATTCTCTCAGGAATACTTTCCCTAATCATATATCTGAACAGCTTGGTGGTATCAACTTTTTTCTGAAATGTAGTTTTGATGTTAAAAAAATACCTGTTAAATTATCCAATTTTCACCAGCAAGTGCTACTGATGTGATGTATGATTTTTAAAACACAACTTTTCTCCATACACGTTTTACATTTGGAATAATAAGTAAATTATACATCAAAATAGAACTTAAAACAAAATAGAACTTAAAAAAAAAAAAAAAAAAAAAACGATAGTTTGAGTCTAACATACTGTTGGGTGGTCAGTTATTGAACTCTGACAATCAGTTTCTAAGCATTGATGAGTTGGATAGCAGATTCAACTGTCAGACTTCAGTTAAAGAATACTTCACTGCTTTGGGCTCAATCTCTAGGAAAACTATCTTTATAGCATATGCTATAACATAGACCATTGCTATGTCTCAAGGCACTTGCTTTTGGATAACATTGATATAATTAATGACAAGTGTAGCAACCAGATGGTTACATCTTTATTTAGCACTCTCACTTTTACTCCTCCATCGAGATATGGGTGGACTTCAGTGTTTCCTTCATTAGTATGGGAAGATATGTGGTGTGTTTTCAGTCGTTATTGTATCACTAATAAAACCCAAGAAGTAGCTTTCAAATTATGCACAAAATATATCCAGCAAAGGATACACTACAGAGATTCCAATTGGACGTATATTAGGCTATAGCTGTTCATTCTGTAATACTGAAAGGGAAACTATTGAACATGTTTTATTTTTTGAATGAACCAACTGCAGTGATGACGTTTTTGTGATTTAAAGGATTCAGTTTTCGCTACAAACACAAGGCGATTTATAGGTTTAGCATCAAAATGAGAATATATATATAGATTTTGTTGCAATGTCAGTCAATATTCTTGATATTTAAGCAGTTGATTCTTATTCTACAGACGATCGTAGGTGAATCAGATGTTCTGAATTCATACTAGTTGTATCAGGTCATAGCAAATGTTGCTATCAGCGAATTTAGCAGCGTAGCAAGCAGTTGTGTGTGTGTTAGCTAACGTTAATAAACTTTTAGCGCGAAACTATGTTGTCCATATGACTTTGAAGATGTTTGAAAGCAAAGACTGCTGTGAACAAGGTTGGTTGGAAAACGAAGTTGTTGCATTTGGATGCAACTTTACCTAGCAGACTAAGTGGCTAATGTAGCTAACACCAGCCGAATATCAAATTAAAAAGTTTAGCAAACGTTTGTGTGCTGGATCAAAAATAATGACACTTTCATTTACGAGTCTATGCTTCTATGAAGTGCCGGTGGCATTAGAACCAGAGACCGTGCCGACGTCGGTTGTCTACAACTGTATCCTTAACGCCTGAATCAGCAAGGACCTCTGATATGTTTCGTTTTCAATTACGTCATCCCAGAGCGTGTGATGACATCGCCTTCCATTCGCTTTTGCAGAAGCTCACTCTCTTCTCTCTTTACACTCTTTGATTGAACTACACATTACTTGGTTTTTACTAGCTAAGACATTACTTATGTATTGGTATTGGTGGTGCAACTGAATTTAATAACGCGACAGTTTGGAACTAATTAGTGACAACTAAGGACCTAGTAAAGACTTTACGCACAAACTTGCGAATGACCGGTGCAACCCAGCCCAGAGGAGGGGAGGGAACGCAGCCAAATACCCAAAAACTAGAGCCAGAGTCAAACAGAGTTTCCCCGACAGAAACATTTCAGAGAGGCAGCCATTATCCAGGTATACAGTGATAATATTAGGATATTTTAACCTTTCGAACAGAAAGCAAGAACACACTGGTTATTTCTTGAGGAGAAGAACATTACAGTATAGGCTGATGCATAGGTGTAGGCTATATCAGGCTTAGAATGGACAAATTTTCAAACAATATCTGAATTCATTATATCCATTTTGCAATATATCCATGTTGGGAAATAACTGATATGCATTGCTTAGTGTTTCAAAAACATAGATTACATCTCATAAAATGTCTCCGTTTTGATGGGAAAGATCTCATGTTGCCTATAGGCTACTTTCAGGAATGATCTATAGTGAATTTAACTCTTATCCCAGCCATAATTTATCACAATTAGGTAGCCTAATATAATTAAACGTTTCTTAAATGTTGTTGAACAATTGAATGTGTTTTATAACTGCTGTAATGAAAAATGTATGTAAATGTATATATATGTAAATACTGATGCAATGTTATGCCTGTTGTAAATATTATGTGTAAGAAGTGTGCAAGGTGCATACTTAGGATAAAGTTCTGTGAATCTGTAATCTCCATCTGTAATGCGGAAGTGTATCAGGAGGAGGTCTGAACGGGAAGAACTAACAAGGCCTAGGGTAGTCCAAGTAGTGAGGTTCTGTGGATACTGCTCCATCTGTGTTAAGGAAGTGTATCAGGGGGAGGGCTAAACGACCAGAACTAACTGCCCCTTGGGCCACTCATATGTGCTGCGGCTGTCTGGGATGGGCATTCGAGCCATTCATTTGTGTGCTCATTTGTTTGGTTGCGGCGCGCCGGCCTGGACGTGTCTCTGTGCATCTGGGGGGCCTAGCGGGTTACGGACTGCTCATGGTTTTGTAGAGGTATAAAACGTCGCTAGGGGGCGACATTGATCATAGCTATGAATACAGTTTACTATGGAGCCTACGGGAAGGTAAATGGTTTATTTACTATGGAGCCTACGGGACGGTAAATAGTTTATTTACTATGGAGCCTACGGGACGGTAAATGGTTTATTTACTATGGAGCCTACGGGACGGTAAATAGTTTATTTACTATGGAGCCTACGGGACGGTAAATAGTTTATTTACTATGGAGCCTACGGGACGGTAAATAGTTTATTTACTATGGAGCCTACGGGACGGTAAATGGTTTATTTACTATGGAGCCTACGGGACGGTAAATAGTTTATTTACTATGGAGCCTACGGGACGGTAAATAGTTTATTTACTATGGAGCCTACGGGACGGTAAATGGTTTATTTACTATGGAGCCTACGGGACGGTAAATGTTGTATTTACTATGGAGCCTACGGGACGGTAAACAGGTTACTATGGAGCCTACGGGACGGTAAATGGTTTATTTACTATGGAGCCTACGGGACGGTAAATGGTTTATTTACTATGGAGCCTACGGGACGGTAAATAGTTTATTTACTATGGAGCCTACGGGACGGTAAATAGTTTATTTACTATGGAGCCTACGGGACGGTAAATAGTTTATTTACTATGGAGCCTACGGGACGGTAAATGGTTTATTTACTATGGAGCCTACGGGACGGTAAATGGTTTATTTACTATGGAGCCTACGGGACGGTAAATGGTTTATTTACTATGGAGCCTACGGGACGGTAAACAGTTTACTATGGAGCCTACGGGACGGTAAACAGTTTACTATGGAGCCTACGGGATGGTAAACAGGTTACTATGGAGCCTACGGGACGGTAAACAGGTTACTATGGAGCCTACGGGACGGTAAACAGGTTACTATGGAGCCTACGGGACGGTAAATCGTTTATTTACTATGGAGCCTACGGGACGGTAAATAGTTTACTATGGAGCCAACGGGACGGTAAACAATTTACTATGGAGCCAACGGGACGGTAAACAAAGTCGCTAAGGGGCCTCAATGGGATGAATGGAAATGTGTCATGTGAGTCTGAGTGGTGAGTCAAGTTGAGTAATTAGATACGTGCGATAAAATATAATATATAAATACAATTAAGTGCATTCTAGGTTTTGTATGTATGTATATGTGTGTATATATATATATATATATATATATATATATATATATATATATATATATATATATATAAATAGATAAAATAATAATTATATAATTCTTAGGATTGGTTGACTATTGCCAAAACTGGATAGTAGATTTTTCTGTGATTGTACAGCAATTAGACAAAATTACCCATGGGTCCAAATGAAAATTACTGAAACATTTTATTAAACAACAGAAGCTGAAATGGCATTTAAGGGAATTAAATTGGCTTTGATAAACACTCCGTGTTTAGGAATTCCCGATTACGAAGAAACAAAAAAACCAACTATTTGTAGATGAAAAGAATGGATGTACGACAGCTGTCTTAACTCAGAAACATGGTGAAAAGTATAAACCAAATGGATATTACTCAAGAAAAACTTGATTCTGTAGCTAGAGGACTGCCAACCTGTTTGCGAGCTGTAGCAGCTGCAACAGAAGCTGTATAACATGACATAGTAGTATACTCTCCCCTGACTGGCTACATTCCCCAGGCTGTTCATGCGCTGTTATTACAGGCTAAAACAGCACACCTAACTCCTGCCAGGCTATTGCATTGGCATGGAGTGTTACTAGCTCTACCTCATATTACCCTAAAGAGGTGCACTACTGTTAACTCTTATTTTACTTTCCACAGAAGGAGAATCGCATTCCTGGGAGCATATTGTGGAAACAGTGTTAAAACCCCACAGTGATTTAAATTATGTGCCTCTCACTGACCCCGAGATTGTAGTTTTTGTTGACAGATCAGCCCTGAAGCACCCCACAACAGGAGCTCCACGAGCTGCCTATTCGGTAAGAAATCAGCATCAAATTTTTGAAAATGCGCAGTTACACTCACATAAACGTGTGAGTTATTTGTGCTCACAAGAGTATGCTATTTGGCTAAAGGGAAAACTGACCATTTACAGTGATTCAAGATATGCTGTTGGAGTGGTGCATGATTTTTGAGCTTAATGGAAAGAACAAGGTTTTATAACCTCAGGGGGCAAGTGTGTGTCTCACTATAGATTAGTTGCAAATCTATTGGAAGCATTACTCCTACCGAAAGAAATAGAGGTGTGTAAATGTCAGGAAAATTTAAGATGTCTCAAAAAGGGGAATGCTCGTGTTGGTCAGGCAGCAAAAACTGCAACACTCTCCTTTGATGCCCCAGTGTTGCAAATGTATGTAAATAATGTAAATAATATAAATTTGTTTGATAACGATGAGTTGAAGTTGTTGCAGAAATCTACAGGACAACAGGAACAAACTCAGTGGAGGAAGCATCGATACGTACCCCGCCCGGACGGGCTATGGTTCTCACCTGAAGGAAAACCTGTGTTGCTTGCATGTACATATCATGTACGTGTATGTTAGATATGGTGAAAGCTTACTGGTATACACCAGGGTTTTCAGCCATTGCGCAGCGACTCTGTGACAAATGTGTGATCTCTTTACAGGATAACTCTGCTCGCGGACAATCAATGGGAGCAGGGGGACAGCCTGTCCCCGAGAAACCATTCTCTTATATAATGATGGATTTGGTAGAATTAAGTCCATGCAGAGGTTATAAATATTGTCTGGTGATTGTGGACATGTTTTCCAAATGGGTGGAATGTTTCCATTGCAGAAAGGAGACCGCACCTTGGGGGCCAAGGGCAACAATTTAGCAAACGAGGCATTGCGTTGTGCTGCCATAGGGCTAGCCCTGATTGGAGCGATAGTAGCAGAAGAGCCTGGTCCCACAGGGAACTTAGTCTCTCTCATTGAGGCACAAAACAAAGCAAGTGTGTACAACTCAGCGTTTGGCTAAAAAGGGGGCGATGGAAACAGAGGACGGCCCTAACAAGGGATTGTGGCATTGACCGGCTTATGACACGCTTACATAAAGATGGTATTCTGTATAGGGGGGTTTGGGCTAGTCGCAAAACAAGTCTAAACCAGAACCAACACACACACACACCAATATACTCACACATAGGCCTCTCACCATCAAAGACACATGGGCAGACCTACACACACTGGAATCAGGGGCCCAGCCACATTTTTAATTGTTATTGGAAGGATCTGAGTGAGAGAAGACTCCCACATCCTACCAGGAAGATCCGGCTAGCTTATCAAGCTGAGGTGTCAAAAACACATATATTCACGCAGTTGTGCTCATTAAAATTAAAATATGGCCTTCAGTTTCCTAGCCTGGGCCCATCCTAATCTAGATCGTGTCAAAATGAGATATAGTCACAAGTATAAAATAGAATGAATAGAAAACTTTATTAATCCCCGAAGGGAAATTGCATTGTTATAGCAGCAACATTAAAACACAATAAAAACACAACAGACGGTACCAACACAACAGATGCAAACACAGAATGCTATAGTGATTAAAACAGGTGACTGGACAGATAAATAGACATATGAATAAATAATAAATAGGTATGTATGCTGACTGTGATGATTTAGCCAGTCCTGGCAAAGGAGGAAGAGTTGTACAGTTTTATTGCTCTTGGCAGGAATGATCTCCTGTGCCGCTCCCTGAGACAGCGGGGTTGAATCAGTCTGTTGCTCTGACTTCGGGAGCTCCTCAGCCTGCCTATCATGTCATGGAGGGGGTGGGAGGGGTTGTCCATGATCGCCACCAGTTTGGCCAGCTGTCTCTTCTCCACCACGTCCTCCAGTGTGACCAGCTTAGAGCCTATAACATTGCCACACTTTTTTATCAGTTTGTTGAGCCTGTTGCTGTCCCTTGCTTTGATGCCAACGCCCCAGCACACCACCGCAAAGAAGATGGCACTCGCAACACCAGACCGATAAAAAATGTGTAGCATCTTCTGGCAGACATTGAAAGACCTGAGCCTTCTGAGGAAGTACAGCCGGCTCATGCCTTTCCTGTAGATGGCCTCGGTGTTGGTGGACCACTCCAGCTGGTCATTCAGATGGACTCCCAGGTACTTGTAGGTCTTAACAATCTCTACGTTATTACCACTGATGCAGACTGGAGCAGGTGGGCTCTTGCTCTTTCTAAAGTCCACCACAATCTCCTTGGTTTTGGCCACATTTAGTTGCAGGTGGTTTTCCCCAGACCACTTCACAAAGCGGTCCACCAGGCCCCTATACTCCCCCTCCCATCCACCCTCCACACATCCCACAATAGCAGTGTCATCCGAGAATTTCTGTACATGGCAGGATTCAGAGGAGTAGCTGAAATCCGATGTGTAGAGGGTGAACAGGAAAGGAGACAGCACAGTCCCCTGGGGAGCCCCGATGTTGCACACAAGGCGTGCAGACACACAGCTCTGCAGCCTCACAAACTGCGGTCTGCCTGTCAGGTAGTCCTCAATCCATGTGATCATGGGGGCGCCCACCTGCATGACTTCCAGTTTCTCTTTAAACAGTCTGGGCTGGATCGTATTGAAAGCGCTGGAAAAGTCAAGGAATGTAATCCGCACCGAGCTGTTGGGTCTGTCAAGGTGGGAATAGGCTTTCTGCAGCAGGAATATAACTGCATCATCAACGCCTACATGTGGCCGATATGCAAACTGCAGGGGGTCTAATGAAGAGCTTACTAATGGTCTAAGGTGTGTTAGGACCAGTCTCTCCATGACCTTCATTCCGTATGATGTTAGTGCAATGGGCCTGTAGTCGTTGGGGACTGTGGGGCACCTCCTCTTCGGCACTGGCACCAGGCATGATGTTTTCCATAATACAGGAACTTTCCTGAGGTGCAGACTCATGTTGAACAGGTGCTGAAATACTCCACATAACTGGCCAGCACAAGCCTTCAAGCACACGAGGGCTGATGCCATCAGGTCCTGCTGCCTTGCCCTGGTGAAGTCTCTCCATCTCTCTCTTCACCTGGTTGGCTGTGATGTGGAATTCAGCCTGGGGAGTGGGAGATGTGGCTGGGTCGGCAGCAGGTGTCGGTGAGGGGGAGTTTATTATGGAGTGCCTGGTGTTTGGAGTGGGGGACTGGATGCCAGGGAGACATAGTCCTAGGAATTGGGGGAGTGGGCAGGGAGGCAGCACAGGATCCACCTGGAAGGGTGTAGTGGGGGCCAAGTCGAACCTATTAAAAAATTGATTCAGTTCATTTGCCCACTCTAGATTCCGCTCAGCTGCACCAGCCTTTTTCTGGAAGCCGGTGATTTCTCTCATTCCACTCCAGACATCCTTCACCCTGTTTCTCTGTAGCTTCTCCTCCAGCTTCCTTCTGTATGAGTCCTTGCTCTCCCTTAGCTTCTGCTTTAGTTCTCTCAGAATGTGTTTTAGTTTAGCCCTGTCCCCTGTCCTAAAGGCCCTCTTTTTCTCATTGAGCAAGGCCTTCAGGTCGCTTGTAACCCAGGGCTTGTTATTGGGAAAACAGCAAACTTCTTTTGTGGGGATGATGTTATCAATACAGAAGCTGATGTAGTCCGAGACACAATCTGTTAAGCCATCAATGTCATCACCATGTGGTTTAAATAGGACATCCCAGTCAGTGGCCTCCAGAGCACCCCGCAGTGTCTCTGTGGCTTCATGGGTCCATTTCCTCACTGTCCTCACAGTCACTGGTTGCCGCTGGACGACTGGCTTGTATGATGGTGTGAGAAGAACTAAGTTGTGGTCTGATCTGCCAAGGGGGGGTAGTGCAGTGGAGCTATAGGCATCTTTTACATTTGCATAAAGCAGATCTAAGGTCTTATTCTCTCTGGTTGTGCATTTAACAAACTGGTAGAAAGTGGGTAGGATAGCGGAGAGAGAGACATGGTTAAAATCACCTGTAATTGCAATGAATGCACAGGGATATTTAGTCTGCAGTCCGGCAGTTACAGAGTTAATGACGTCACCCGCGGCTTCCACGTTCCCCGAGGGTGGAATGTAAACACTGATGACGATGACACTTGTAAACTCCCTTGGTAGATAGTATGGGCGAAGTCCGATGACACTCAGCTCGATGTCAGGGCTGCAGAAGTACTCTTTAACAGAGATATGTCCTGGATTGCACCATCTGGAGTTTACAAGCACGGCAAGTCCCCCTCCCTTCTTCTTACCGCTCGCGGTGTTGTCCCTGTCCGCACGTACTGTGTGGAATCCGGGGATAGTCACGTTCGTGTCGGGTATCTGTTGATGTAACCACGTCTCACTGAAACACATAAGACTGCACTCTCTGTACTCCCTCTGTGTTTTCACAAGTGCTGATAGTTCATCAATCTTGTTTGTCAGCGACCTCACGTTCCCCATGATGACTGCAGGGATGTAGGGTTTGTATGCGCTCATCTTCAAACAAAGGACCATTCAGATGCAATTATAGGTATTTTTCTGCTTCATAATAGAAGGACATGAACACACACATAGGAAAAATGAACACACACACTTCTTTAAGTTTAAGTTTCTGACTGCAGATCTCTCAAGGCAAAGAGGCACGGCTTGGGGTTTTTGTCTGATATGTTCAAGGATGAGAGGAAAAAGTTTAAAATAAGTGTATGTGAACATTCAAGGATTATATTAGAGAAAATGTTGGCTTATATTTCTTAACACATTCACACGTACACGGTGGTCTGTGGAAATAAAACTTATAGTTTGTCTCGAGTTTATCAGATTGAGGGGAGCAATAAGTATTAATGTATATCTGTGAGGGCAACAGAGCTATTCAGTGTGTCCTCACAGTAGTTGACTGCCTGATGTTCTTTTCACAAACTGATCATTGATTGCCACCATAGGCTGCATGTAAATGCAGTAACTACAACATAACACAAGTACTATATATTATATCTTGTGAACACTGTTAGATCAATATCAAAAGGTAAATGTTTGCATAACAAGTATATTATAACAAAGGTTCTCAAAATTGGTAGATGAAAATGAACCACAATTGTATCTGGTCCACAGTGGGTCTCTTCAATTTCATTTTACTGTTCACATAGGCAGTAGAAATATTTCCCTAAACTAATGTTAAGGAACTCATTAAGTGCTTTCTGGCAGTGAAGGAGAAAACTAGTGTTTTGTACAACTTAGAGGAAATAATTGTGTTAAAGTAACCAGTGCTTTCTAGAATTGTGTAAAAGTATTGAAAGTACATTGATTAAAGGGGAAATGTGGTGAGCTGTACTGTAAAACTGTGTTGCTAGTAAAGGATTTCTGTATGAATGATCTGTTGTACAATTATACTACACATTCTAGAGAGATTTGTTTGTTCCATAACCTGAAACTCAGCTGTTATTTGTATCACACAAACTGTTGTTAATGCTTACTAATATTGTGTTCCATATTTCGCATGTTAAATGTAATGAGAAATTAACTACAATCAATAGTCTCTGTATTACATGTGTCATATGCATTTAGTTCATTTTTGGTTTCTGAGTGTATTTATTTCTGTTACTTTATTGTACTTTTATTGTTTTAACCTAGTAGATCATTGTAATGATCACTTATTGAACTAGAATGGTCAAACCATGGCCAGGCCATTTCCTGTATATTTAAATCATAGCATTTCATCAAACTACAGTATAAATAAATGCCATAAGTAATGCATAATTAAAATGTTGTGCCATGAAAAGAAAAAGGGCCTGGTGTAGGATTTCAGAGGATGGGACCTGCCCCTGCGAGGATGCAAAGTTCCGCCTCAAGTAGGTAGAGATAAGGACAGGATAAAAGGCCTAGTAATTCAAAGATCATGGGGCTTTTTACGATTGCTGAGATTGAATATGAGTTGGTCTGCGCAGACCAGCCCGGGGTTTTTTTGTATGTCATTATTGAATCATATGCAATAAACCTGATTGCATCAGACTCTGAAGATCATGGTTGTTTTTCTTGAAGAAACACTCAACTGTGTGGGAGAAACTCCCCAGTCCATCTGGCCCGGACTGGGGTATTATATTTTCTTCGATACAGCTTTATAAGCCTATCTCTCACCGCCATTTTGAAAAAGGAAGTAACCCAATGTCATTGTATCCCGGTTTCCTGCCAGTGGCGGTAGCAATGGCTAACTGTGTGGAAGAAATGGGTGAAACAATAATCTTTAGCAGATCTTTAGCACATCTACCAAAACTCCGTCTTTCAGACGTTGGCACATTGATAGAAAGACACACAAAGACAAAACGGTCAAAAATGGATAAGGGATACAAGTTTTTTCATGAAGAATTTATCTTTAATTACGAAGGTAAAATGCCAAGTAGCTAGCTAGCTAACGTTAGCCACTTGCTAGCTAGCATTTGCTTGCTAGCTTTTTTACTAGCCCGTTAACTATATATTTAGCCTATATATGTATTTATGATATCTTGAGGATGTTAATGAAAGTGTTGCCATTGTTCACTTTCGAATTTGGTCCATATTTTACATGTAGATGGTGGCCTACTAGTAATCTATCGATAGCCTATACTATCGTGCAGCCATTGAGTTTGCATATTTACATCCTGTTGTTGCCTACACTAATATGTAATATAGACTGTAGCTAATATATAAACAGAATGGTAACCAAGTAGGTTAGCTAGCTAGCTAGCTAGCTAATCAAGTTAATAATATACACTTACCGGCAGGTGGTCGAGCATCGTAGTCATGATCGGACACCGCAGGAACAGCGGCGGCTATCTCTACCTCTTCGCCGTTTTCCGTAATCTCCCGAACATCAGACCCAAGTCGTTCCGTAGCCCTTGCATACGCTGACTTTCGACGCGAAGACCTGTTTGCCCATGCAAAACGACAAGGCACCGCATCTTTCCTCACACGTTTCAGGCCACCTGGCGTCAGGAACACGTCTCCCTCCTCAAAATGGGCGCTACAGATATAGGTGCACATCGTTACTTTAAACAAAGGACCTTCCTCTCTCCTCACGGCCTGGACCCACTTCTTCTTTTGGCCTTCGTCTTCCGGGAAATTGTGGAAACTTAAATATGGGTGCGTTTGTTTGCTGTTTTTGCACATAGGGACACAGCACCACCACTTGCTTCTGCTTTGTGCCATGGCGAATGGTGGGAGCGGAAGTGAAGATACAACGAGTAATCATAAACATGCTGGATTCAGTATAGCAAGCATGGCCATTATAGTTGAGAGAACAAGTGCCCGTGTTCCACACTGTAACGTTAGCTGACGTTAGCTAGCTGTCAGCGTTAGTAGGGCAATGAATGCCCAAAAGTTCAATCAATGTCTTTTGTGCAGATCATGTGCTTTGGTGATATTTGTGAGGGATTACAGTAACGTTATCTCGTTTACATATGCACAGACCCCTCCACTTTTACTATCGGTACTGTAGTCACGCCAACATCGTTGGACGATCTATGCTAGCTAAGGTTAGCTCTCGTGAACTACAGTTCCTTATACGATCGTTCGAAAATTCTACCGTCGCCTTAAGCTGGTTTAAGGTGCAATATGTGACTTTTATTTTACGGGCCTATGCACGTAAACAAATTTTACCTGGTTAAATAAATGTCCCCTTATTACACTTGCAGTCTCACAGACAGGTACACACCTGTACACACACTCACCTGCAGTCTCACAGAAAGGTACACACCTGTACACACACTCACCTGCAGTCTCACAGACAGGTACACACCTGTACACACACTCACCTGCAGTCTCACAGACAGGTGTACACACCTGTACACACACTCACCTGCAGTCTCACAGACAGGTACACACCTGTACACACACTCACCTGCAGTCTCACAGACAGGTGCACACCTGTACACACACTCACCTGCAGTCTCACAGACAGGTGCACACCTGTACACACACTCACCTGCAGTCACACAGACAGGTGCACACCTGTGCAAACACTCACCTGCAGACTCACAGACAGGTGCACACCTGTACACACACTCACCTGCAGTCACACAGACAGGGGCACACCTGTACACACACTCACCTGCAGTCACACAGACAGGTGCACACCTGTACAAACACTCACCTGCAGACTCACAGACAGGTGCACACCTGTACACACACTCACCTGCAGTCACACAGACAGGTGCACACCTGTACACACACTCACCTGCAGTCTCACATACAGGTACACACCTGCACACACACTCACCTGCAGTCACACAGACAGGTGTACACACCTGTACACACACACCTGCAGTCTCACAGACAGGTACACACCTGTACACACACTCACCTGCAGTCACACAGACAGGTACACACCTGTACACACACACCTGCAGTCACACAGACAGGTGCACACCTGTACACACACTCATCTGCAGTCACACAGACAGGTACACACCTGCACACACACTCACCTGCAGTCACACAGACAGGTGTACACACCTGTACACACACACCTGCAGTCTCACAGACAGGTACACAGTTGTATACACACACCTGCAGTCACACAGACAGGTGCACACCTGTACACACACTCATCTGCAGTCACACAGACAGGTGCACACCTGTACAAACACTCACCTGCAGTCTCACAGACAGCTGCACACCTGTACACACACTCAACTGCAGTCACACAGACAGGTGCACACCTGTACACACACTCACCTGCAGTCTCACATACAGGTTCACACCTGTACACACACTCACCTGCAGTCACACAGACAGGTGCACACCTGTACACACACTCACCTGCAGTCACACAGACAGGTACACACCTGTACACACACTCACCTGCAGTCACACAGACAGGTACACACCTGTACACACACTCACCTGCAGTCACACAGACAGGTGCACACCTGTACACACACATCTGCAGTCACACAGACAGGTGCACACCTGTACACACACTCATCTGCAGTCACACAGACAGGTGCACACCTGTACAAACACTCACCTGCAGTCTCACAGACAGCTGCACACCTGTACACACACTCAACTGCAGTCACACAGACAGGTGCACACCTGTACACACACTCACCTGCAGTCTCACATACAGGTTCACACCTGTACACACACTCACCTGCAGTCACACAGACAGGTGCACACCTGTACACACACTCACCTGCAGTCACACAGACAGGTGCACACCTGTACACACACTCACCTGCAGTCACACAGACAGGTACACACCTGTACACACACACACACACCTGCAGTCTCACAGACAGGTACACACCTGTACACACACTCACCTGCAGTCACACAGACAGGTACACACCTGTACACACACTCACCTGCAGACTCACAGACAGGTACACACCTGTACACACACTCACCTGCAGTCACACAGACAGGTGTACACACCTGTACACACACTCATCTGCAGTCACACAGACAGGTGCACACCTGTACACACACTCACCTGCAGTCACACAGACAGGTGCACACCTGTACACACACACTCACCTGCAGTCACACAGACAGGTGCACACCTGTGTACACACACTCACCTGCAGTCACACAGACAGGTACACACCTGTACACACACTCACCTGCAGTCACACAGACAGGTACACACCTGTACACACACTCACCTGCAGACTCACAGACAGGTGCACACCTGTACACACACTCACCTGCAGTCACACAGACAGGTGCACACCTGTACACACACTCACCTGCAGTCACACAGACAGGTGTACACACCTGTACACACACACCTGCAGTCTCACAGACAGGTACACACCTGTACACAGACTCACCTGCAGTCACACAGACAGGTACACACCTGTACACACACACACACACCTGCAGTCTCACAGACAGGTACACACCTGTACACACACTCACCTGCAGTCACACAGACAGGTACACACCTGTACACACACTCACCTGCAGACTCACAGACAGGTACACACCTGTACACACACTCACCTGCAGTCTCACAGACAGGTGTACACACCTGTACACACACTCACCTGCAGTCACACAGACAGGTACACACCTGTACGAACACTCACCTGCAGTCTCACAGACAGGTGCACACCTGTACAAACACTCACCTGGAGTCTCACAGACAGGTGTACACACCTGTACACACACTCACCTGCAGTCACACAGACAGGTACACACCTGTACGAACACTCACCTGCAGTCTCACAGACAGGTGCACACCTGTAAAAACACTCACCTGGAGTCTCACAGACAGGTACACACCTGTACACACACTCACCTGCAGTCTCACAGACAGGTGTACACACCTGTACACACACTCACCTGCAGTCACACAGACAGCGACACAGCTGTTTTGGATTACGCTGTACCTCTTCTCTGAGAAACATGCAAAACACACTCCAGGAAATATACAGAACAGAAGCGTAACAAAGACACTCTTTCTGTGCCTCTGTCCATCTCCACTGCTCTGCGCACAGACATGCAAAGCAAACATAACAGAAACCATGGAGCACAACACGCACACACACACACACACACACAAACACACGGACCCTGCTTGTGTGTGGCTGTTAAAAGCTGCATCAGTAATGGTGGAGAAGGCCTTAGTGCAGCTGTCTCTGATGGTAAAGGGGACTAGGCCCTGCCAGAGACATTCATCCTCCTGGGCGTGTGCATTTCATATGGTCACAGACCGCAGGTACACGTCCGAGCCCAAATACCGACCACACGTGTGAAAGGGCCCGTCCTGGTTCGCTCTTCTATAGGTTTTGGCTCTGCTCCAAACTGACTCCATTTTGGCTCTCCTTCTGGATTCTACCATCTTGTGTATTTTATCTCAATATTTATGCACATTTGTATGGGTTTGTACTGCTGCTTTAAAAAAACACTATTAAAACTGAAATTGTGATGCGATGAGAAAACCTGAATAAAAATAATGTAGGAGCTAGCCATTAGTTTATTTTGGTGGAAGTCTAGCGAATCCTTTAAAGAAAACCAAATTATAAGCTAGCCAGCCAGCCAACTGTAAACAGAAGCCATTAATACATGATCCATTCAAGGGCCACAACCTCCACTTTTAAAACCACTATAATGGTGGCCATAAAACAATATGTCATAAGTAGCAGTGTTGGGCTATTTCACAAAAAAAGTTCAAATGTCAACTCAACGGTTTGGCTCAAAAAAATAAGCATTAAAAGATTCTTAATCCCAGAAGAAAAATTAGTTTTCTTGCGAAAGGCTCCAGTGGAATATTGCTATTGCTGGTTAGTGGCACTTGAGAAAGAGCATAGAAAGTAGCAGCAGCAGTATCAGCAGTAATCTTAGCCCTTAACCCTGAAGAGTTGGTTCTTTGGAATGTTTTTTTATTTTTTTATTTGAAGTCTACAATTTCAAGATACTCAGTGTTCT
Source organism: Synaphobranchus kaupii (assembly GCA_029718625.1). NCBI lineage: Eukaryota > Metazoa > Chordata > Actinopteri > Anguilliformes > Synaphobranchidae > Synaphobranchus > Synaphobranchus kaupii. The sequence continues at coordinate 6,764,134 of CM056394.1, read as the reverse complement.
AGAACTCATATTACATCAGCATTAGAATGTTCAGTTGAGAACATTCTAATCGCATATTTGTGACCTCACCCCTTGAGGGGTTTTGATGGTCGTACGACTAGTTGTAGAAGCATCATCTGTGGTACTAGTACAGTGATAACAGAAATATGTGTATAAAAATATTTGTGAAAAAAGTTAACATTACAGCATCACATTATTATTATATACCATTAATGCAATACATGTCTTTATCCTGTACCATTTACTGCACTACTGGATCAAAATGAGCTTCATATTTTATAGCTGGTGAGGTTGGTAAGTATATACACTGCTATAGGACATTTAGATGAGTGCGGTAATTGTATGTGCCGGTATAGGGTATTTAGTTTAGTTTGATAATTATATTTCTTGTGTGGTCAGTTAGAGAAGCAGGCCTCTATGTATGACTCATTGACTGATGGAGATGAAAATCTATTCAAATTAACGCCATGAAAATCCAATTCAAATAATACACAAATGAAGCAATGCAGGCTAGCATCATGACCACCAATTCAGAGCTGCACACACTCACCTGTAGTCTCACAAAGGTGTACACACCTGTACACTCACCCACAGTCACACACACACACACACACACACACACACACACACACCTGTAGTCTCACAAAGGTGTACAACTGCATACATTCACCTGCAGTCACACACACGTACACACCTATGCACACTCGCGATGCAAGTATTGCGGTGTGTTTGAGACTATACTTGAAGTACACTTTTTAAAAGTACATTTTAAACATACTTCAAATTAAGTACAAAAAGGAAAAGAATACTTGTAATAACCTACTTAAATTGTATTTTTATTACACTAAAGAATACTACGCTTTCACCTGGGTGGGGTGTTATAATCTTGGAATATGGGAACATCAGGGGGGAATAGTGTTTGCACCATAGGGTGCACCTGTCCTCTTGTAAAATGGCTTCATATTCCTTAGCTGTTATACGATCATGGTTAGCAATTGTCGGACTCAATGAATACCATGAAATGGCCGCCCACTCCATTACAGATCCACCACGATGCTTAAAAGTTGGCAACAGACATTGTGAGCTGAAGGCTTCCTTTGGCTTTCTCCAAATATAACCCCATTTAGATGTAGAAAAAGGTTAAAATATGACTCATCAGTCCTTAGTATTTTTCCCCATTGCTCAGGGGGCCAGTGCAGTGCTTCTTACACCAGGTTATGCACGTTTGTGCATCAGGCTTGGATACAGGTGGTTTCCAGATGAACACCTGCACACTCACCTTATTCTACACACAAACACACAACCTGCTCTCTCCTGTAAGAACTGGCAGCCACCTCTGCCAATAGACCCAGCCAATCCTACCACTAACAGCAGCTGCAATAAGCCCCTTAGCTCAGACGAATGTTCCGGTGTGTGTACGGCCTCCCAGGACTCTACTTTTATAAAAATGTAAATCTGAATCACTTTCTTTTTACCATTTTTGTTCATAGTCGAGTTCCAACTCCTTTTCTCTGATGGTGTTTTGCCTTGTTTGCACACTGTGTTGTTTTTTCTAATGCAGTATTCCGTTGATAGCTTTTCAATAAAAGTGTCTAAAGTTTAAAATCTAAAGTTTAAAATCTAGTCTAGTCTAGTCTAGCTGCTGAAGGAGCAACAGCTCAAGGCAACAGCTCAAGGCAACAGCTGTGAACTGTGGGGGAGAGAGAACTGAATGATAAGCTCAGCGAAGTAATGTCAGGCTGTACTGTACGGTACAGCTGGCGGTAGAAAACCATATAGCAAATCCTTAAAAATCCTTAAAAAACCACTGAACCAAGAAAATGGGCAAGACAGACAGGACAGGCAAATCGAGCCAGTCCAGTCTACCGGACTTGTCAGCAATCATGGAAAGCCTTGATGGTATCAAGGTCCAACTGGAAAGCCTTGATGGTATCAAGGTCCAACTGAACAAATTAATGAAGGAGTTCCGAAACCTCAAAGAGGAAAATGTCAAGAAAGACCAGCTGATAAAGTCTCTGACCATCAGAGTGGAGGAGCTTGAACAGCACAGGAAGCTCAATGATGTGATCATCACAGGTCTCAAGATTAAACCCAGGAGCGAGGCAGACATGCAATCTGTGGAAGTGCAGGTGGCGGAGTTTCTAAACTCCAAAAACATCGACATGGATCTCGACAATGTGGATTCTTGCCATCTGCTTCCCAAGAAAAAAGTTAACGGAGGCTGTGACAACGAAACCCGGGCCGTAGTGCTGAGATTCACAAGCAGGAAACACAAAGTTGCTCTGCTGAAGCACGGTAAAAAGCTGAAAGGATCCAACGTGTTTATCAACGAAAATCTCAGCAAAGTAAACGCTACCATCGCTTGGAAAGCTCGTCAACTGAAGAAAGGAAAAAAAATGACAAAACACCTGGACGGCGAACTGTAAAGTCTATATCAAACCCAATGGGTCATCTCCAGAAAATACCAGACCGGTGCTGATCAGGGCGTTGGAGGAGCTGGAGAAATTTGAACAGTAAGGTACGTGAAAACTACGTGAATACTCCATGAACTCAGTTCAACCAAAAAGAAAAGCTTCACTGATTAAAATGAATGAATTGGTGGATACAATTGCTGATTATGAAAAAGTGAGTATGACATCTAACCAGCATCAAAGATCAAAAGACCCGAATGACGAAGTTGATCTGGACAGACACTTTTATTATAATGGAATAAACAAATGTGGATATTACTTGGAAGACCACTCGTTGAACACGAGGACATTAGCATGGATGGAAAGCTGTCAATAATCCACTTCAATAGCAGGAGTTTATACGCCAACTTTGACCAGATACAGGATTATCTATTGACATTTGCTAAACCTTTCAACATCATTGCAGTGTCGGAAACTTGGATTAACGACGAGAAATGCATGGACTTCCACCTTGAAGGGTATAATTTTGTGTGTAAGAGCAGAAGTAACAAATCTGGTGGAGGGGTTGCCCTGTTTATTGATGAGAACATACATTTTGAGATTCTGGAAAGCATGTCAATTGTCGTTGAAAATGTAATGGAGTGTGTAACAATTGAATTGTCAATGCTGAAAGGTAAAAAAACTGTTATATGCTGTGTTTACAGAGCACCCAGTTCAAAAATAGATTTATTCAGCAATTGCCTGGGGGAAATACTAGCAAAAATGAAACAGAGAAATGTTTTCATGTGTGGTGACTTTATGGATCAGAAACCAGTGTCAAAAACCTTAAAAAGAATTAGAAATGAAAAGAGACTCAAAGATCTTGAACAAGATATGATGAAACAAAAGTGAATGTGAATCGTGCTTCCTCTCAAGTTGTGACACACACGGCTTGGGGGGAGGCATGGTTTGCAGGCAGAGGCTGATGAATTCTACACTCAGAGGTCATTCTGTATCTATTGCGGGGGTTAAGCTTTGGAACAGTTTAAATGTTGAGATTAAATTGTCTACGAATTTGAAGGTCTTCAAGCGTGGGATAAAATGTAAGATGGTAGGGGACTACCAAACATAAACAAAGTGGGTTACCATGAAATGAAAACAATGTCACAATGTGCAAAAAGATTGTAAGCGGTTTTGACTTTCATGGCTGTGTTGATATGTACATTCAAATTGTGATATGAAGCTGTTGTGATATGAAACAATCTGTTTTAAACAATGTATAATGTGAACATTCAAATTTGATTTGGGAATTGGGGCGGGACCTTGATAAGCAGTCTGCTTTTTCCCGTATCCCTTTTCGGCAGGTACTGTGTTTGTTCAGGGCATATTACAGAAATTGTGATGAAGTGTGACTATATGCGTGCCGAAATAAATAAATAAATTAAAATACTTTTTTCTTTTAAGTTTATTAATGGGGTGTCTGAGTGGTGTAGCCTGTAAGAGGACTGTCCATACCCAGTGAACAACAGTCATCCATGGACGGCTAAATTGTGTTGAAAACGCGTCTTGGACAGTGTTTTTAACTAGAGTTTTATACAGGGGGTGGCCAAGGCTACTTCAGGGGGTCCATAGACCATGACAGAAAATGAGTGTGTAACCCTAACCTGGCATCTAAGGAGCATGATTGAATCCTATGATTGCTGATTAGAGGTATAAGTGATAATTCACTTAACCCGGAGTTCTTCAATGTAGCAGATAGTGTGGTCCACTAGGGTTACTTCACTAGAATTCTTTGACATACTATGAATAGCCAGTGTCTCTACCTTGGAACTGCACCTCAATTTCTCACACACACACTCACACTCACACTCACACTAACACTCACACACACTCACACTCACACACACACACTCACTCACTCACACTAACACTCACACTAACACTAACACTCACACACACACACACACACACACACACACACAGACACGGTACTGTACTCACATACTGGAGAGACTTGGGTCACTCTGTTTTCATGAATATATAATCTGGGTCTATAAGTGTTGAACATCCAAAATATTTTCAGAAAATAAAGCTCAAGCACCAAGGAGATAAGATAGCATTTGTGTGTGACATAATTTGCATAGTTTATTTATGGAAGTAAATTTATAAATAAACACACTGAAATTTGACATACCAGGTATGACCAACTTGTACAGACCTCTCTGATCCACCCAAGTCAAACAATATGTGTTTTTCTGTCTGACTGAAAACACAAGATATGCCTGCAATAAATATTGTCAAGCAGAAATGGACTTGAAAAAGAAAAAAAATTTTGGTGCCCACCAATATTAGAAACTTAAACAATTTTCCCTGCAATTATTGCAAGGTTGTTTTTATTGAAAAACATATAATTTCTCAACAACCCCTTTTTAACATATAGTAAATTCATTTTTGTTTGTTACTCAAACTTACATATATTTTACAGGCTCTGTTGCATATGCAACTTATTTGTTGTCCTGTTAGATCATGGCTAGCCCTACTCTGCAGTAAGTAGCTATAATTTCTTACACCTTTACGATAGCAAACAGGCTATCTGCAAATTGTGGTAATCTTTTGAATAACGTTAAGAGTGATAATAACAATTGTTCGTTTTGAGTTCAAGTACGAAAATCTAACTGAGTTAATGGATTTCAAATTGCGAAATGTTAACTTGCTGAACACTGACAGCTGTACTAGTTACCCCACATTAGCTAAACACTCGTATATTGTAACTTACAACACTGCACTGTATGCGTGGCGTGCAGCCGCGGAGGCACGGGTGGGTGACCGCCACCCACTTGGAACCCCTGCCCACCTAATCAGTTTGGTCTTTTTTAAATGTTTTTTTATTATTTTTAAAAAAAATGTTGTATTAGTATTATTAACCAGGCTGCATTTATATTTCATAAATATATCAATATTTAATTAGGTATTATTTTGAGCGCACCCCCAACCAATCATCTTATCACATTCGTTACAATAGGCTAGTCTACGTTCTGGAGTGTGTCGTGTAGCTTGTGTCATCTTAAAAGTGCTGCCGAAGTTATTGTGCGTGCGCGTGAGGAGCCAGTCGTTTGCTAGCTAGCTAACTAAACTTAGACTACTTCAGTTGCCTAGAGTAGCCTATCTTAAAATGGCGAAACAAAGCTCTCTATTAAATTGTTTCAAAAGACCACGACTAGAAGAGCACGACGCGCCTCAAGTCGGCGAGCATGTTTCTGCCACTGAATCCAGATCAACCCCGCCTCCCCCCCTGCAGTCATGGCCCTGGCCTCAGCCCCTGCACCGGACTTAAGCGACACGTGCCACCGCTGCACTCGCACACCTATCAGCGGTAGATGAGCCAGCTTCGCAGCCTAGGCTGCAAACATTCCCTGCTACAAGAACGGACAAATGGGACAGAAGTTTTTGCCGTTTTTTGCCAACCGTGCCGCCACCGATGCGGGCATGGACGATCGGTTCATTAAGACTGGTTTCAATGACTGGAAGCACATGAGTCCGTTATGTCCTAAACCGAAGCTAGCAAAGCACATTGTTCCGCAGTGGTCAAAGACAAGGCCTTTAAAGAAAGTTACCAGTCAGAACGACGAAATATCCTCAATCAGCTTAATAGAGACGCACATGCAGCCAATGCCTCCTGAAAGGAATCGAGCACACATTAAAGTAATGGACATTGTGCTTTTTTGTGCCAAGCAGGATCTCCCATTACATGGCCACTGCGAGAATGAGGAGACTCTTAACAAGGGCAACTTTCTTGAAAGATTTTAATTCATATGCCGTTATGATCCCGAGATTAAAAACCGACTAGACGAGCTCCCAAAAAATGCGACTCATGAGCCCGGATATCCAGAACAAACTGCTGGAAACGCCCGCGTCGCTCCTTCTCAGAAAGTGACACCCTGTCACTGCTCTCATTCGGAAGAGAATTACTGAATCATTGGATTATGATTAAATAATTTCTCTGTTCAACACCAAGCCCCGTAGTCTTGTGTTGTGATTTTGACAACATTGGTATGCAATATAATCTTCTTGTTTTTATATTTCTCCTTGTTCTTTCTTGTAATGCTATTGTAACTATACACATATGGTATATATGCATGTAGCCTATGTATAATACATATGTATTTCATGTAGTAATGGCTTGTGTAATTACAAACACGTGGTAGGCTAATATCATGTAACAATATGTAACATTACCTTACGTTGTAGTTATTATGTAGGCTATACATACACATAGGCCTATTAGAGAAACTTAATTTGTGCCCATCCAGTTTCATGTATGCCCACCCACCAGCACATTTCTGGCTATGCTACTGATGGCGTGTATTATTAGCTACTAGCACAGATGTAAACATAATGTTAGGCTAAATTGGGAACTGATCTCTCTTATCTGATTACCTGTCTGTTATGGAGCCAAATTGCCAATATGCATCTACACAGCGACTCAACTTTCGTAAAAGTTGTTTGGGAAACTTAAACCCGATGCTAAACCTTAAAACTTACTTCAATACGGTGCTTTCGCCGCAGGTCTGCCATATTTGTGTCAGTCGCTCGCGTGACTCGTGAGCTGTGGAAGTATTCTCGTCCTTGATTTGAAAAAGGCGCCGCCAGATGTCAAAATAAATGCTTCTTTCAACAAGAGGTGAAATGAGATGTCAACCAGCATCAAACTGCCAGTGATAGCGAATGAAATTTTAGGGTGGCACCCGGGGTGGCCAATCATATATCAGGGGTGTCCAATGCCACCCCGGACACCCCTCTGGCTCCGCCACTGGTATTGGACGCCTTTTCAATGGCTTTTCAATGCCATTTTGTGGCATTTTACGCACTGGGTATGGTCATTGCGAGCCGCGGTTTGAAACCGGCCACATAACCCTGTTCGCATGTCTCTCCCACTCTCTCGTTCCCCCTCTTCCTGTATCTCTACAAGGTGCTGTCCAATAAGAAATGCCCAAAAAGAACAAATTTGCTTTTTTTAAATTTAAATGAGCTTTTACTTACAACCTGTGTGTCTGTGCATGCATGCATTTGTGTGTGTGTGTCGGTGTTTGCGTGTGCTTTTGCAAGTGTGTGTGTGTGTGTGTGTGTGTGTGTGTGTGTTTGTGCATTAGGGGTGTGCCTGAAGCCGAATACCTTATTCGGAACCACAAGGATAATGAACCTGAAACAGATAATCCAACTTGCAAGCTAATTGTGATGGCAGGTATACCATCCGCCAGGATACAGCTTGGCAGGGCATGCCCCATACCTATACAGCACAGAGAGTTTGCCACTTTTCACGGTTTCCTACAGAAATAACCACAATGACTACAGACTCTCAGCCCTTAAGAACATTAACTTCTGTACCTTCTGACCTCATGTAACCACACATAATTCAGGTACAACTTCACACATCCACACAATAAAGCTCCAAACTTGGGTTATTTCTGCAATTTTCTTCTTTTTCCTGCTGAAAAATGCTCCATGCCCTCAAAGAATAATTCTCCCCATTGCATAAGCATATCTGATCTGCCAATGAAAATGTCTGATCAATCTAGTCTCACCTCAAAGTACACTATTGCTACATGCTTAAGAGCCTGACAAAAAACAGATTATTTATTTGTACTTGGGGCAGTCCCAAGCAGTACACAACAATAATTTCCCCGGATCTTCTCCGGGACATCACACTTGCTCCAAGCCGGAGCTGGACTTAGACAGGAAGCTCCAAGCCAGAGCTGAACTGGATCGGAACACAGACTGGAACACCTGGAAATGTTCCAAACCAGAACTGGACTTGACAGAACACCTGGAAATGTTCCAAACCGGAACTGGACTTTAGGAGTCGGTCAGGGATTGCCCCAAACCGGGACTGGACTCTGGACTCAGACGGAACAACTGGAAATGTTCCAAACCGGAACTGGACTTGGCGGATCTGGACAGACTGGACAAACAAGACAAGCAGACGGAGCGCTAGGCATCCAACAATTTATGCTTCTAACTAATACTCCTGAAGCGAGGGAGGACATATAAAACAAACAATCCGGTTATGATTAATGATGAAGGTTTTTGAAGTGGGAGAGACTGGAATGTTATTGGTAACGAATAACCGGGTTGTTGAAGCAGAGGAAGGGCAGCAGCAGAAACGGCAGGGCAGGACAGTGCAGCGAACCTCGGGTCGGCCCAGATGTGGCAGCAGGACAAGAGCAGCAGGCGCAACCGTAACCGTAACACTGGCAGTGGCAACGGCCGGACGCAGGAACAGTTGTAGAGTGGGAGAGCAGAGTGCCCCGCTGCGGGCACAACGTCAGGTGGAAAGTGGGGGTACCGCAACACAAACAGGGAGTCGAACAACGACTGCAGGCTGGCAGACTTCAAACAAAGAAGAGGTTACTCAGACAGGTTATTGCACGGCAGGTATAGTCGCACAAACGGAACAGGATAAGGGGTTGTAGTTTGGCAGAGTGCCGTAAGCACCAAAACGGAACCAAACACAGGAATCACGGTTAAACACGCCGGCAGGGTGAACTAACACCAATACGGAACCGAACTGTGCATCTAGACTAAGACAAGGAATTTACTAGACCAGAGGTTTCAATAACAACGATAACGAACAACAACGTTAATGAACTGGCAGTGAACAGATGAAAGAGGGTGAGTTAAATACAGAGGGCTCTATTTTAATAAACCAAACGCAATGGTGAACGCAAGAGTAATCGCTTGGCGGTATCGCTCTGAGGGCGTGTCGGCGAGAAATTTGGTAATTTCATGACGGCAATCTTGGCGCACCTTATGGCGGTATTGCTAAAAGGCTGGGTTTAAATGTCCAAGGTGTGTCTCTATGGTAGCCAATCAAATTGTTGTTCTCATGCTTTAAAAAAAAGCCAGTTGGAACACAATCGCTCCATGCAATTTCATAATGAGCAACCCAAACGCACTGGACCGTCAACTTGGATGTGTTTATGATTCTACGTGGGAACATGCATTGAAATGTTCATTTTAAAAGCTGATCCGATACTTACCATTTATCTAGCCATATTAAACCGCTCAGCCAGTTGATTTATCTTTGCTCTGGCTGTGATGGGGACCGCGACCACTGGTGCAGTTGGGGGCAAGCTAATTTTGTCGCATGTCACCTGGACATTGATGTGTTCCTTTGCGATTGACGAAAACTATTGCATGCTCGGGTGGTGCGCGGATTTGTATGTGCGTGCAGTCGATAGCACCAAGCACCCCGGGGAACCCACACTTGAGAAAAAATGCGAGTTTTGACTTTTTACTGCATTCATTGTCCGTATAGTTGAGGAAGGACACCCGCTGAAAGTATATCCTTTCTGTGTATTGTGTAGTGGTAGGCTTATGATTCAACTGTGCCAATGTGTAATTTATATATTATAGGCTATTGGCCTACATGATCGCAAGTTTCTTGTAAGCTGTCCTGTTTTATTCTAGTAGTTTAAATTAAAATGAATTAATTAATAATAATTATAGGCTATTTGTTCATTAAATGGAAGTGTAATGTTGGCATCACCTATAGACACTACATAGAACTACATGACTAATAAGTTACCAAATTGCCAGAGTCTATTGCGTTTCCGCTAAGAGGTGGTTCCAGCTGATCATAACGCAATGGGTTTTCGTTGGTTCAAATTGTCACTGAGCCGAAAGTATTTTAGAACACGCCCCAGACAGCGCCACCCATCCCACTGCAGCGCAACCGAAAGGATGTTATGTTGAGAATTTGTTGATCCTAGCGGTATTGCTGAGAAACGCCATAGCGCCAGTTTTAAGACGTTGATGCTGTCAACAAGCTTGCGTTTGACTATACCGTCCCCTTGCGCTGGTTTGAAAATAGAGCCCAGAGTGTAATTGATACCAATTTAGAAAAGCGTGCGAATGTGTGTGTGTTTAATTGAACAGAGCGAAGTGTGAGGAATGTATGCAAAATGGGAAGAGGGCTGAGATAGAAGTGGTGTAATTGAGTGGAACGAACGGAGGGAACACGCCCAGCCTGCAAAACGGGGGGAAAACACGGACAATGGAAGTTGAACATGACACGGAGGGATAAGGGAAAACACGGAAACCGGAGACGATAGGAACGGAACGTAACGTTACAGTATCTTTATGTAAATCCATAAATTATTTGGCTCATTGTGTTTGTGTAAAAATATGAGAGAGCTGCATGATGGTGTGTATTATTCCCCCTGCATCATGTTCAGTGTTTTATCTGAAACACTGTGCCTTACCTTTGCATTTGCACATACAGGCTGGATGGGAGGTTATTTAAATAAATATGCAAATGTTCCCCATTTACTCTGATAGCTTATCTCATCAATATCAGCTCATTTAAGAAATTATTGAAACCTTGTCATTAATAAAATGATTACTGATAGATTTTATATTTTAACTTTCATCATTCTATACTCTCAGAAATAAAGGTACAGTGGAGGTAGAAAAATTTTAAGGAACAAATTTCCCAAATGTACCCTATTTGGGCACTAATAAATACCTCTTCATGCCAAATAGGTACAAATGTGTTGATGGCTATGGGTGCAATTTTATGTACCTATAGGGTACCACCCCAGTGACATAAGCGTTTGTACCTTTTTAGGTAGGCTACTTTACAAACTATTTTTTCTGAGAATGTATGATTGACTGAGCTGTTCATGAGACGCTTTTGATACAAAGAGGCGTGTCACTTCCAATGTGCAAATGCATGAGCTCTACCTGTGTATGTGTGTCTGAGCTAGCCAAACCCATTTATATATTAATAATACTTGATCACGTGTCCATATTAGCTAAGTTCATTTATATTTCAATACTGCTCAATCATGCGTCAATGTTAGCCAAGTTCATTGAACAGTGAGTTTGTCTGATCTCCAAACTTCAACCATCAGAGAGAGAAACTGAAGAAGATCTCTGTCCAAACAGCTTCTTCTGGTGAGTTCATGTCTGCATTCTGAGTGAATCTGCCTTTGATATTCAGCTGGTGTAGGTACTTTAGGAGCACATGGAAGAAACGACCATCTAAATTTATAGTGTTTTTACATAAAACTTTATTTTTAAAAACATGCTTGTTTCTCCCTTGACATTGGAATACATTGTTTCAGTATTTGGTAGTGGGTCATTTGTATGTTGTTTCTGCAGTATGCTGGTGCAGTATGCTGGCTTTTGTTTGAGCCAATCTCTTGATCAGGTTGTTGAAAACATGTTTAAGTTCTACTGTATTTTTTATTTTTATTTTTTTACAAAATGTAGGTTTGGGTCCCTTGGACCAAGTTTGGGACCGGTGCTCTAGCCTTTTTAGTTTTTAAAGTTCTCCTTTTAAACTCTAAATAATTTAATAAATGAACAGAATAATCAAAGAAGTTGTTACGAGGATCTCATAAAATAATATTTTTCTATGTTGGCTTTCCAAAAGGTGCATTATAAGACACAACATAATAATAACTGTTCTACACTGCAAAAAACAAACATTAACAAGCATTTTGATCTTATATTTAGGCTTTAGAATATTATTTCTGTTACTTTTATGCTAAATAAGACAAAAATATTGCCAGTGAGGTGAGATATTATTTATCCATTTCAAGATTTGCGAGTAGGGTAAGAAACAAGCTAATATTTTCCACTTTAGAGAAAAAATATGATTTTAAGTCTCATTAGAGGACTAAAACAGTTGCTAAGACAGACATATTTTGCAGTGTACAATTGACAAACGCTTGAAAAAAATGGTAGCCTACCCATCTTGAATTCTCAAAAAAACATTACGAACTGTAGGGAAAGTTAATGTCATGAATAATGTCACGTGTTTGTGAAGAAACTGAACGCAGTTAACCAATAAAAGGGTTTAGAAAGATCTATGGGGTAAACTGCAAGTTGAAAGAAAGCATGTTGGCTGAAAGACAGGGCATTACTGAGGGGACATTGAAGTGAGCAGCGCTCACTACACATGAGGCAGCTTCAGAAAACCCATCCCAGATTAAATAGCATCAGGCAGTCTTCATTTAATAAATGCATCTGTCAATGTGTTGAGAAATGCATTAAAATCTGTATTTTATTTTGAACAATAAATAACCATTGTCATCTTTTTATTACGACACTCCATTGGAAATTACCAACAAATAAAAAATAAAAAAATAATCTAATTTCATTGACAACTTCATAAAGTGTTTCTGCCACCAGGGAGGACGACAGGACCAGGGACAGCGCCAGCCCCACTCACAGGCAGGGTAGAGGCTGTGACTCGCTGGCAGTACAGACAGGGCCAGCCCCACTCACAGGCAGGGTAGAGGCTATGACTCGCTGGCAGTACAGACAGGGCCAGCCCCACTCACAGGCAGGGTAGAGGCTATGACTCGCTGGCAGTACAGACAGGGCCAGCCCTACTCACAGGCAGGGTAGCGGCTGTGACTCGCTGGCAGTACAGACAGGGTCAGCCCCACTCACAGGCAGGGTAGAGGCTATGACTCGCTGGCAGTACAGACAGGGCCAGCCCCACTCACAGGCAGGGTAAAGGCTATGACTCGCTGGCAGTACAGACAGGGCCAGCCCTACTCACAGGCAGGGTAGCGGCTGTGACTCGCTGGCAGTACAGACAGGGTCAGCCCCACTCACAGGCAGGGTAGAGGCTATGACTCGCTGGCAGTACAGACAGGGCCAGCCCCACTCACAGGCAGGGTAGAGGCTATGACTCGCTGGCAGTACAGACAGGGCCAGCCCCACTCACAGGCAGGGTAGAGGCTATGACTCGCTGGCAGTACAGACAGGGCCAGCCCCACTCACAGGCAGGGTAGAGGCTATGACTCGCTGGCAGTACAGACAGGGCCAGCCCCACTCACAGGCAGGGTAGAGGCTATGACTCGCTGGCAGTACAGACAGGGCCAGCCCCACTCACAGGCAGGGTAGAGGCTATGACTCGCTGGCAGTACAGACAGGGCCAGCCCCACTCACAGGCAGGGTAGAGGCTATGACTCGCTGGCAGTACAGACAGGGTCAGTCCCACTCACAGGCAGGGTAGAGGCTATGACTCGCTGGCAGTACAGACAGGGCCAGCCCTACTCACAGGCAGGGTAGCGGCTGTGACTCGCTGGCAGTACAGACAGGGCCAGCCCCACTCACAGGCAGGGTAGAAGCTGTGATCTTGATCTAACTCTCAATCAACCCACCAAATTTCAGAACTTTATATCAAACGGTTTTAGAAGTACTAGCATTTATATGATAAGCCACGCCCAATGCAAAATTCATTGGCTTCACATTCGGCCAATTTTTGACATACGCCTTAGTAAAGTAATGCATGTATGTAGGGATGCGGGTTGAGTCCCCTGAACAGGTTTGGTGAAAATTGGTCTAATTCTGTAGGAAGAGTATAATTTTAAGTATTTTACAAAAAATGCTAATTAGCAGAAAATTGAAGATGGCAGACTTCATGGTTTCTTGAGGCAAATTTGTTGGGCAAATTTGTTGACTGTAGATCAAATGGGGCGTCGGCAATGGGCGTGTCAATGATTTTTAGTGAATTTTTAAATATTTTCTTATATTTGGATCTCTATAGCGCCACCATGTGGCTCGATTGGGTTGAAACTGGAGAGGTCAGGTCCAGATGTTACTATTAATAGACCTACCAGGTTTCATCACTTTCTGTGAAATGATTTTGGAGTTATTAGCATTTTTGTGATTAGTCATGTCCATTGAAAATTCATTGGCTCGTCATTCGGCCATCTTTAAAAAAATCTAAATTCTGAATATAACTTTTATGAGGCATGGTCTAAGGAGTCTGTCTACCAGGTTTATCTCAATTGGTTAAATTTTGTAGGAGGAGTAGCATTTTAAGTGTTTTACAAAAAATGCTAATTAGCAGAAAATCCAATATGGCGGACTTTATGGGTCCTTAAGGTAAATTTGTTCGGAATGAGCAAAGGGACCTGTATACCAAATTTTGTGACTCTAGGTGAAACGGGGCATCGGCAGTGGGCGTGTCAATGTCAAAATTTTGTCACGTGCACTACAGCGCCACCAGGTGTTCAATCTGCGTCATAATATTGAGGATCCAAGAGTTTGGCAATCCCAACAAGCATGCCAAGTTTGGTGATTCTAGGCCAAACCAGCTCATGGGAATTTTAGGTGAAAGGGGATGGAAAAAAACAAAACAAAAAAAAAAAGAATCTGAACAAATACAAGAGGGTACCAGCAGCTATGCTGCTCGGTCCCCTAATAATAGAAACATCAGAAGCTGAATTAGTAAATGTAACGTAACCTGGGAAACCCTGCAGGCTAAGCCACGCCCCCCACACAGAGCTGGCAGCTGTTGGAGCAGCATCAATAGAGCATTCAGCACAGGATGGAGTGTGTTTGGCCCATGGCAGAAACAAACATGTATTCATCTCATTTGGCCTACAGGTATGGACGAGGATGGAAAATAAGTTTTAAGAAAAAACAAATTACTAGCACGGTGGTGCAGTGGTTAGCACTGTCACATCACAAGAAGATCCTGGGTTCTAATCCCGGCCAGGGGCCTTTCTGTGCGGAGTTTGCATGTTCTAATCCCGGCCAGGGGCCTTTCTGTGCGGAGTTTGCATGTTCTAATCCAGGCCAGGGGCCTTTCTGTGCGGAGTTTGCATGTTCTAATCCCGGCCAGGGGCCTTTCTGTGCGGAGTTTGCATGTTCTAATCCCGGCCAGGGGCCTTTCTGTGCGGAGTTTGCATGTTCTAATCCCGGCCAGGGGCCTTTCTGTGCGGAGTTTGCATGTTCTAATCCCGGCCAGGGGCCTTTCTGTGCGGAGTTTGCATGTTCTAATCCCGGCCGAGGGCCTCTCTGTGCGGAGTTTGCATGTTCTCCCCGTGTCCACATGCATGGGTTTCCTCCCTCAAACTTTTACATTTTTTTAATAAAAAATTGTATTGGCACAATCCAGTGCGTAATATGCAACAATAATCCCCCACCCTCCCTAACACAACATTTAAAAATAACCACTACTTATCAACAAATAACCACACAAAATCCCACAGTCCGAAGAAATGCAAGTTAGGCTAATTAGAGACTCTAAATTGCCCATAGGATTGTGTGAGTGAATGGTGTGTGTGCCCTGTGATGGATTGTCGACCTGTCCAGGGTATAGTCCTAACCTCTCGCCCAATGCATGCTGGGATAGGCTCCAGTCCCCCCTGTGACCCTGACCAAGAATAAGCGGCTTAGATAATGGATGGATGAATTACTGCAGCTGCTGGTTTATAACATACTATGGGCTCTATCTTGATGATATTAGCGCTTGGTCTAAACGCATGGCATTTAGGGCGTGTCCAAATCCACTTTTGCTAGTTAGACGGCGTGTTTTTTGAGCGCTGAGTACGGCCCAAGGTGCAAATGGGCTGAACCTAGTCTCTTTATTAATTATAGGTGTGTCTTGGGCGTAACATACAATAAACCAATCAAAATGGCATATCCCATTCCCTTTAAAAGCCTGCTTTTCCACCTTCGCCAATTACTTATATGAGGGCGAAACAGCCATGCTCATGCGTGTTAAGTGCGAGCAATGAATAGGCAATATGGATCAATATTATGATCAATATTATTCAGATTAACCATTATGACGCGTTTTGATATACTCAATAAGAATCTTTAACATTAGGGTTTAACACCGGAAAGGTTCTCAGTAATTCCCAACAGTGCTATTATTTAGAAAATAAAGGCCTATCTGTTCAATTTTGTTAAAAGCACCTGCAACAGCTGAGAATAAGTTACCAGAATGTAGCTTCCGTCTCACCTTAGAAAACGCCAAATTAGCCTGCTTATTTAATGAATTTCGTTTGATTATGCAATGAAAGTGTCAAACATCAATTCCATGAGGCTGTTCTCATGGAGTTCTCGAAGTTCAAGCTTCATCCGACGTTCATTACGTGCATTGGGCTATTGATTAATAACATAAATACCTTAATGATGACACTAAATACACTAAAGCTGTCAGTTTGGGAACCCAGAGGTTCACGCATATTTTCCCTTGTGTTATAATGTTCTGCTTATGGAAATGTGACCAACGTGTTTTACTAGTAGCTTAATGCTTTAAATACAAGTCCACTTTCCCACTGTGAAAAGTGTGATTTACAGCAGGTGAAACGGACCTGCTCGTGCATGAACTTAAAGCGCACATGCAGAGAATGGCATTAAAATAGTGAATTAATTGTGCAATGTGCTGCTAATTTGTTTTCTTTTCTAATTAGACTCTTAGTTCTCTTTAAAATCGTTTTGTGCAGTTAGGGAATAGATGAAATCAGCAGGGTTTTAATAAGCTGAGAGTAGACTAAGCCTATGGAAACCTGGTCACTGTAATTAAAAGAATGTAAGACAAAGAATGAGGTTAAAATTCAGTTAAAATGGTGAAATTTAAATTAATCTCCGATTTTTAACCGTAGGCTATCGTAAAAACCTTATGCACAATGGATCCCAGGGACTTTAGCCTAGCTATTTGAAAAACATTTAAATCCACTATTCACTGGACAAGGTTTTGAACTTTTTTCTGTCAAAACCATTCTATTTACTTACAAGCTGTAGGCCTAGATGAAGAGAACTGTATTCATATCGGATGAACCGTTTAGAAATTATAGAACCTTTTGTACATAGTCCCCCCCCATTTTTGGGCATCAAAAAATATTGGACAGTTTAACATAATGTAAAATAAAGTAATCACTTTTAATATTTGGTCGCATATCCTTTGCATGCCATGACTTCCTGATGTCTGTGACTCAACAATATCAAAAGACTCTTGATATCTTATTTTCTGGGACGCCTACAAGCGATACTATAACCTCTCTGCATTTGAATGGATCTCTATGGGTATTGGGGGGTGGGACTACATTTAGCTGTAAATTACACTGGAACAGTATGGAACACATGGTTGGCTAAATGGCTCTAAGTCATCAAGGGTCTGACGCATCAAAAAAGCCTTAAACCATCACTCTGCTGCCAGAAATACAGTAGATATGGATGGATAACTTGAAGGGTTTCTTCTCCTGACTTATTTTTCCATAGAGTTCAATAGGAATGTGTCAGGAGAAACAACCCTTAAACTGATCCATCCATATCTACTGCATATCTGGCAGCAGAGTGATTTGAGGCTTGTTTGATACCTCAGACCCTTGATGACTTTCAGCCATCTTACCAACCATGTATTCCGTAGAACAAGTCATACATCAGATGCAACTCCAAGTGCTGAACATAAAAAGTGGAAACAGGATAAGCTAAAAAGAGCATGATATAATATAATAAAACTAATAATAAAATAGGAAATAAGAAATAACAATAAAGTGAAAGTTGAAGTGAACACATTAGATAAAATCAGGCTAAAAAAGTGTGTTTTAAGTTTTCTTTTAAAGATATCCACACTCTCTGCCATCCTCAGGTCCTCCGGCAAGCCGTTCCATTGGCTGGGGCCATAGTGACTAAAAGCGGCCTCGCCGTAGGTCTTAGACCGGACCCTTGGAACAACCAATCAACTACTACCAGAGGACCTGAGGGATCTAGTGGGTACATATCTTAAAACCATGTCAGACATGTAGTCGGGCGCAAGACCATTTAGTGATTTGTAGACCGATAAAATAATCTTAAAATCAATTAAAAAACCAACAGGTAGTCAGTGCAGCGATTTTAAAACAGATGATCTGAAAGTGCACGTCAAAACTCCCCTGGTAAGGGAAAAGGAAAGTACAGCAAAAGGTGTTGAGTTTCTTGCCTTGCCGGTACAGAGAGGCAGCAGCAAGAACATTGTTCACATTCTGTTTGATTCCATTTTTTTTGGGATGATCTCTGAAGTTCATTCTGACACAAAAGCACAAAAGCCAAAGAGCGGCTATAAAAGTTTGCTCACCACTTCACTTCCTGTACTGCCGGTCTGTATGGCTGTGACCGAATATGACCCCTGTTCCCTGCCCCCTGTCCCCTTTCCACTGTCCCCTGCCCCCTGTCCCGTCCCCTGCCCCCTGTCCACTGTCCCCTGTCCACTCAGATCCCTGTTTACTATGTGCCCTCTCCCCTCACTTTGCAAGCAGTGTGCCAAAGAAACCCTGCAAAACTTCAGTTCCATATTCTGTGCAAACGGCAAGAATGTTGGTGTAAATTCAACACTGCTGGTGTACATTTAACACAGAGGGTGTTTATATTTTATATGAGTTCACAGACTCAGGTGTGAACTGTACACAGCCATTTTTGCTGTGCAGAATTATGAATAAAAGTAATATGCACACAGACACGTACACAAGACACATGCACATACAAACATGTACACACAGACAGACACATGTACACACAGACATACGCATGCACACAGACACATGTACACACAGACAGACATGTACACACAGACACATGTAAATACAGACATGTACACACAGACAGACACATGCACACACAGACACATGTACAGGCATGTTTAATGCTCTTGTCTCTCTTTAGGGTGGCCACTGCAGTCTTCAGGATGTGAAGAATCACGACTGTTAAACCTGAAGAGCTGAACTGGACAATATGGACAACTTTAATTCAACACTTGAGTCTCTGGAGAACATGTCATATGAGACTGGCTTGGGGAATAACACAACATTTACACATGACTACATGGAGTGGAATATTATTGAGTCTCTGCGCTCCATAGAATATGTGTTTAACATAGTAACTATATGCATTGAGCTGCCAGTTATCTGCTGGGCAGTGTTTGCCCTGTATCATCAGGTCAAGGCTGGCAATGTCACACCTGTTTATGTCATAAACCTCCTCATTTCAGATTTAATACAGATCATTGGAAGAATTATGTATTTACAGAAAGGATATTTACTGGGGTTTCTAGGCTATATGCTGTTCTATTTTGGTTTAATAGCCAGTATTTTGTTCATGGTGTGTATTGCGCTGGAGAGATACCTCCTGGTTGTGCATCCTTTGTGGTATCGATGTCGCCGCACTATCAAACACTCCATCCTCATCTCACTGGCTGTCTATGTGTCTGACCTGCTCTTATTGGTATCTGGGAATTTCAGCATTAGCTTCTCTTCATCCAATCTCCCAATTATAGGATGCGGCACCTTCCTCTTCCTCCTCCCTCTACCACTTCTTGTGTTCTTCCTGGGGGCCACATGGAGAGCCCTCTCCCACTCCATCTCAGTCCCACACAAAGAGAAGAAAAGGATTCTGGGTACACTGGCACTCGTCCTGCTTATTTATTTAGTTCTGATCTTTCCGAGCATATATTTACTTTTCCATTTGGATTCATGGCAAAATTTCCAGAAAATTGTTTTCGTTGCATTCATGTTCCTGGATATCAGCCCCTTAATAGACACCCTACTGTACATCTTAATTAACAAAGATGCCAGATACACACTGAAGGTCCCACACTGCTGTAGGAGACTCTGCACTCACAAGGAGAGCAGAGCGACGTCCACTCTTCCAACTGAAAATGTTACCAGTGTCTAGAACATGCTTTTATAACAGGAAATACAGGGGTTTGTGAAGTGGAAACACTTCACAAATATATGAATATAAAGTCATAAGGAATAGGACGACCCTTCACCTTCAGAACAGCTTCAGTCCTTATTAGAATGCTGTCATGCAAGTTCGGAGCCGTGTACTCTGATATTGGCTCACTCTTCAAGAAGGAAAGCCTCCAGTCGTTTGAGGGGTGAAGGAGGTGGGAGTCTACTTTGCAGTCTTTGCTCCATAACTTCCCATAAAAGTTCAATCATGTTTAGATCTGGTGATTGTGGAGGTCATGTTTAGATCTGGTGATTGTGGAGGTCATGGACGGAAGGTGTTTGACTTCATCCTCGTGTTCAGGAAGCCACTCTTGAATTTGTTTATCAGGCTGTAGAATGTGTTTATCAGTGTGTAGCATATGTTCAGCTGCCTTTTGAATTTGTATATCAATGCGTAAAATTTGTTTATCCATTTGTCAAATTTGTTTAGCAGTGTGTAGAATTTATTTAGTGTGTAGAATTTGTTTATCAGTTTGTAGAATTTGTTTATTAGTGTGTTGAATTTGTTTATTATTGTGTTGAATTTGTTTAGTAGCATGTATGGATTAGGCTATGTGTATTGCCCAGGTGAAAAAAGATTATACTTGAAATATACTATTTCAAAGTATATTTTTAGTAGTTTTTGTACTAAGTATGTACTTTCTGCTAAATTGGCAGTGCTTTAAGTATACTAAGTGCCCTAAAGTTGTTCAAAAGTAGAACTTAAGTGTACTTCAAATGCAGTGTGTGTGTTAAAATTGGACTATTCTTAGTATACTTAAGTGGACTATGTCTGTATGTTAAAATGGGACTATTTTAGTGTATTTTAGTAAATTTAAGTGCACTAACAAAGAGTATGATTTGTTGGTATCTTAAATACACTTGCAGTACAATTTAATTATGTCACCAGTGCATTTGAAACAAACTTTAAAAGTATTGCGGTGTGTTTGAGACTATACTTGAAGTACTTTTTAAAAATACATTTTAAACATACTTCAAATTCAGTACAAAAAGGAAAAGAATACTTGTAATAACCTACTTAAATAATATTTTTATTACACTAAAGAATACTACGTTTTCACCAGGGTGGGGTGTTATAATCTTGGAATATGGGAACATCAGGGGGGAATAGTGTTTGCACCATAGGGTGCATCTGTCCTCTTGTAAAATGGCTTCATATTCCTTAGCTGTTATACGATCATGGTCAGCAATTGTCGGACTCAATGATTACCATGAAATGGCCGCCCACACCATTACAGATCCACCACCATGTTTAACAGTTGGCAACAGACATTGTGAGCTGAAGGCTTCCTTTGGCTTTCTCCAAATATAACCCCATTTAGATGTAAAAAAAGGTTAAAATATGATTCATCAGTCCTTAGTACTTTTCCCCATTGCTCAGGGGGCCAGTGTAGTGCTCCTTACACCAGGTTATGCACGTTTGTGCATCAGGCTTGGATACAGGTGGTTTCTAGATGAACACCTGCACACTCACCTTGTTCTACACACAAACAAACAACCTGCTCTCTCCTGTAAGAACTGGCAGCCACCTCTGCCAATAGATCCAGCCAATCCTACCACTAACAGCAGCTGCAATAAGCCCCTTAGCTCAGACGGAATGTTCCGGTGTGTGTACGGCCTCCCAGGACTCTACTTTCATAAAAATGTCAATTTTTTACCATTTTTGTTGTTTTTATTATAGTTCTTTGGCATTTTTTCTGTGTAAATACTGATCATTCATAGTCGAGTTCCAACTACTTTTTTCTGACGTTGTTTTGCCTTGTTTGCACACTGTGTTGTTTTTTCTAATGCAGTATTCCGTTGATAGCTTTTCAATAAAAGTGTCTAAAGTTTAAAATACTTTTTTCTTTTAAATTTATTAATGGGGTGTCTGAGTGGTGTAGCCTGTAAGAGCACTGTCCATACCCAGTGAACAACAGTCGTCCATGGACGGCTAAATTGTGTTGAAAACGCGTCTTGGACAGTGGCGGAACTAGAGTTTTATACATGGGATGGCCAGGGGGTGGCCAAGGCTACTTCAGGGGGTCCATAGACCATGACAGAAAATTAGTGTGTAACCCTAACCTGGCATCTAAGGAGCATGAATGAATCCTATGATTGCTGATTACAGGCAGAAGTGATAATTCACTTAACCTGGAGTTCTTCAATGTGGCAGATAGTGTGGTCCACTAGGGTTACTTCACTAGAATTCTTTAACATACTATGAATAGCCAGTGTCTCTACCTCGGAACTGCAGCTCAATTTCTTACTCACACACACACACACACACACACACACACACACACACGGTACTATACTCACATACGGGAGAGACTTGGGTCACTCTGTTTTCATGAATATATAATCTGGGTCTATAAGTGTTGAACATCCAAAATATTTTGAGAAAATAAAGCTCAAGCACCAAGGAGATAAGATAGCATTTGTGTGTGACATAATTTGCATAGTTTATTTATGGAAGTAAATTTACAAAAAACACACTGAAATTTGACATACCAGGTATGACCAACTTGTACAGACCTCTCTGATCCACCCAAGTCAAACAATATGTTTTTTTCCGTCTGACTGAAAACACAAGATATGCCTGCACTAAATATTGTCAAGCAGAAATGGACTTGAAAAAGAAAAATAATTTTGGTGCCCACCAATATTAGAAACTTAAACAATGTTCCCTGCAATTATTGCAAGGTTGTTTTTATTCAAAAACATATCATTTCTCAACAACAACCCCTATTTACACTACATTACATTACATTTATTTAGCAGACGCTTTTATCCAAAGCGACGTACAGTAAGTGCGTACAGAGACATCATCAAGATCACTACAGAACAGACAAGGCAAAGCACATCCTTCCCATAATGTAGCAGCTATCCTTAGTAATGAACGTCGACTGTAGTTCACAGTAAGCTGTGGGCAAATCAGCAACACCACACTTCCATTCCAAATACTATTATAAACTATAATAAACAGACAGGAAAACACAGGGAACTAGTAAACAGTAAGTATTAACATATAGTAAGTGCATTTCTGTTTGTTACACAAACGTACATATATTTTACAGTCTCTGTTGCATATGTAACTTATTTGTTGTCCTGTTAGATCATGGCTAGCCCTACTCTGCAGTAAGTAGCTATAATTTCTTACACCCTTACGATAGCAAACAGGCTATCTGCAAATTGTGGTAATCTTTTGAATAACGTTGACAGATTGATAATAACAATTGTTCGTTTTGAGTTCAAGTACGAAAATCTACCTGAGTTAATGGATTTCAAATTGCTAAATTTTAACTTGCTGGACACTGACAGCTGTCCTAGTTATCCCACATTAGCTAAACACTCGTATACTGTAACTTACGACACTGCACTGTAAGCGTGGCGTGCAGCCGCGGAGGCACGGGTGGGCGACCGCCACCCACTTGGAACCCCTGCCCACCTAATCAGTTTGGTTTTTTTAAAATGTTTTTTTTTTATTAATTAAAAAAACCCGTTGTATTAGTATTATTAACCAGACTGCATTTATATTTCATAAACATATCAATATTTAATTAGGTATTATTGTGAGCGCACCCCCAACCAATCACGTTGGGCTAGTCTACGTTCTTGAGTCTGTCGTGTGGCTGTGTCATCTTAAAAGTGCTGCCGAAGTTATTGTGCGTGCGCGTGAGGAGCTAGCTAACTAAACTTAGACTACTTCAGTTGCCTTGAGTAGCCTATATTAAAATGGCGAAACAAAGCTCTCTATTAAATTGTTTCAAAAGAGCACGACGCGCCTCAAATCGTCGAGCATGTTTCTGCCACTGAATCCAGATCAACCCCGCCTCCCCCCCTGCAGTCATGGCCCTGGCCTGAGCCCCTGCACCGGACTTAAGCGACACGTGCCACCGCTGCACTCGCACACCTATCAGCGGTAGATGAGCCAGCTTCGCAGCCTAGGCTGCAAACATTCCCTGCTACGAAAACGGACAAATGGGACAGAAGTTTTTCCTGTCGATGGTATAAATGGATTGAATATAGCATATCGAGAAATGCCGTTTTTTGCCAACCGTGCCGCCACCGATGCGGGCATGGACGATCGGTTCATTAAGACTGGTTTCAATGACTGGAAGCACATGTGTCAGTTATGTCCTAAACCGAAGCTAGCAAAGCACATTGTTCCGCAGTGGTCAAAGAGAAGGCCTTTAAAGAAAGTCACCAGTCAGAACGACAAAATATCCTCAATCAGCTCAATAGAGACGCACATGCAGCCAATGCCTCCTGAAAGGAATCGAGCACACATTAAAGTAATGGACATTGTGCTTTTTTGTGCCAAGCAGGAACTACCATTACATGGCCACTGCGAGAACGAGGAGACTCAAGGGCAACTTTCTTGAAAGTTTTTAATTCATATGCCGTTATAATCCCGAGATTAAAAAGCGACTAGACGAGCTCCCAAAAAATGCGACTCATGAGCCCGGATATCCAGAACAAACTGCTGGAAACGGCCGCGTCGCTCCTTCTCAGAAAGTGACACCCTGTCACTACTCTCATTCGGAAGAGAATTACTGAATAATTGGATTATGATTAAATAATTTCTCTGTTCAACACCAAGCCCCGCCGTATTGTGCTGTGATTTTGACAACAATGGTATGCAATACAATCTTCTTGTTTTTATATTTCTCCTTGTTCTTTCTTGTAATGCTATTGTAACTATACACATATGGTATGTATGCATGTAGCCTATGTATAATACATATATATTTCATGTTGTAATGGCTTGTGACAAACAAGTGGTAATATCATGTAACAATATGTAACGTTACCTTACATTGTAGTTATTATGTAGGCTATACATACACATAGGCCTATTAGAGAAACTTAATTTTTGCCCACCTAGTTTCCAGCACATTTCTGGCTACGCTATTGGTGGCGTGTATTATTACCTACTAGCACAGATGTAAACATAATGTTTGGCTAAATTGGGAACCGATCTCTCTTATCTGATTAACTGTCTATTATGGAGCCAAATTGCCAATATGCATCTACACAGCGACTCAACTTTCGTAAAAGTTATTCAGGAAACTTAAACCCGATGATAAACCTTAAAACTTACTTCAATATGGTGCTTTCGCCGCAGGTCTGCCATATTTGTGTCAGTCGCTCGCGTGACTCGTGAGCTGTGGAAATACTCTCGTCCTCGATTTGAAAAAGGTGCCGCCGGATGTCAAAATAAATGCTTCTTTTCAACAAGATGTGAAATGAGATGTCAACCAGCATCAAACTGCCAGTGATAGCGAATAAAATTTTAGGGTGGCACCCGGGGTGGCCAATCATATATCAGGGGTGTCCAGTGCCACCCCGGACACCCCTCTGGCTCCGCCACTGGTATTGGACGCCTTTTCAATGGCTTTGCAACGCCATTTTGTGGCATTTTACGCACTGGGTATGGTCATTGCGAGCCGCGGCATTGGCGGTTTGAAACCGGCCACATAACCCTGTTCGCATGTCTCTTCCTCTCTCTCGTTCCCCCTCTTCCTGTATCTCTACAAGGTGCTGTCCAATAAGAAATGCCCTAAAAGAACAAATTTGCTTTTTAAAACTTTTTTTTAAATGTAAATGAGCTTTTATTTACAACCTGTGTGTGTGTGTGTGTGTGTGTGTGTGTGTGTGTGTGTGTGTGTGTGTGTGTGTGTGTGTGTGTGTGCATGCATGTGTGCATTTGTGTGTGTGTGTGTGTGTGTGTGTGTGTGTGTGTGTGTGTGTGTGTGTGTGTGTGTGTGTGTGTGTGTGTGTGTGTGTGTGTATTAAGGGGTGTGCCTGAAGCCGAATACCTTATTCGGAACCACAAGGATAATGAACCTGAAACAGATAATCCAACTTGCAAGCTAATTGTGATGGCAGGTATACCATCCGCCAGGATACAGCTTGGCAGGGCATGCCCCATACCTATACAGCACTGACAGTTTGCCACTTTTCACGGTTTCCTACAGAAATAACCACAATGACTACAGACTCTCAGCCCTTAAGAACATTAACTTCTGTACCTTCTGACCTCATGTAACCACACATAATTCAGGTACAACTTCACACATCCACACAATAAAGCTCCAAACTTGGGTTATTTCTGCAATTCTCTTCTTCTTCCTGCCGATTTCATCATGAAAAATTCTCCATGCCCTCAAAGAATAATTCTCCCCATTTGATAAGAATATCTGATCTGCCAATGAGAATGTCTGATCAAACTAGTCTCATTTCAAAGTACACTGTAGCTACATGCTTAAGAGCCTGTCTAACTGCCCCACAAAATGTGAAAGTGCCCATAGCTTGGTGGTTACAGCACTGCACCACGCTGGAGACCTGGGGTTCGAGCCTCGCCAGTTCCCTACAGTTACAGAACACTGGAGACAAAAGATGAATGCATTATTTATTGGATCTTTATGTAAATCCATAAATTATTTGGCTCATTGTGTTGTGTAGAAATATGAGAGAGCTGCATGATGGTGTGTATTATTCCCCCTGCATCATATTCAGTGTTTTATCTGAAACACTGTGCGTTACCTTTGCATTTGCACATACAGGCTGGATGGGAGGTTATTGATAGCTACTGATAGCTAATGTCATCAATATCAGCTAATTTCTAAAGAAATTATTGAAACCTTGTATTGTGAATATGGTATAACCGAAAAACTGGTAATTTCATTACTAAAATGATTACTGATAGATGCAACATTTTAACTTTGATCATTCTACACTCTCAGAAATAAAGGTACAGTGGAGGTACATTTTTTTTTAGGAACAAATTTTCCAAATGTACCATGAAAGTACAATAATGTTGTATTTGGGTACTAATAAGTACCTTTTCAAGCCAAATAGGTACAAATTACTTATGTGTTGATGGCAATGGGTGCAATTTTATTTACCTATAGGGTACCACCCCAGTGACATAAGCATTTGTACATTTTTAGGTAGGCTACTTTACGAACAATTTTTTCTGAGAATGTATGATTGACTGAACTCTGTTCATGAGACGCTTTTGATACAAAGAGGCGTGTCACTTCTTCCATTGTGCAAATGCACCAGCTCTACCTGTGTATGTGTGTCTGAGCTAGCCAAGCTCATTTATATATTAATAATACTTGATCACATGTCCATATTAGCCAAGTTCATTTATATATCAACATTATTTGATCATGCGTCAATGTTAGCCAAGTTCATTGAACAGTGAGTTTCTCTGATCTCCAAATTTCAACCATCAGAGAGAGAAACTGAAGAAGATCTCTGTCCAAACAGCTTCTTCTGGTAAGTTCATGGCTGCGTTCTGAGTGAATCTGCCTTTGATATTCAGCTGGTGTAGGTACTTTAGGAGCACATGGAAGAAAAGACCATCTCAATTTATAGTGTTTTTACGTAAAACTTTATTTTAAAAAACATGCTTGTTTCTCCCTTGACATTGGAAGACATTGTTTCAGTATTTGGTAGTGGGTCATTTCTCTTCTTAAAATGGACATGAAAAAATATTAGTGAAATTATACAACATCGAACCTTTATTGAATAAAAGACAAAAGGTCAAATTACACTTTTACATTACAAATGAGTTTGTTACTGAATAATTTGTATGTTGTTTCTGCAGTATGCTGGCTTTTGTTTGAACCAGTGTCTTGATCAGGTTGTTGAAAAGTTCGACTGTATTTTTTTTTTTTCATAATAAATATTTAAAAATAAATAGTAATTTTACAAAATGCAGGTTTGAGTCCCTTGGACCAAGCTTGGGAGCCGTGCTCTAGCCTTTTTATTTTTTAAAGGTCTCCTTTTAAACTCTAAATCATTTAATAAATTAACTAAAATAATCAAAGAAGCTGTTACTAGAATCTCATAGCATTATGTTTTTCTATGTTGGCTTTCCAAAAGATCCACTATAAGACACAACATAATAATAACCATTCTACACTGCAAAAAACTAATCTTAACAAGCATTTTGATCTTATATTTAGGCTTTAGAATCTTATTTCTGTTACTTTTATGCTAAATAAGACAAAAAGATTGCCAGTGGGGTGAGATATTATTTCTCATTTCAAGATTTGCGAGTGGGGTAAGAATTTTTACTTTAGCAAAAGGTAACTTAAAACAAGCTAATATTTTCCACTTTAGAGAAAAAATATGATTTTAAGTCTCATTAGAGGACTAAAACACTTGCTAAGACAGACATTTTGTGCAGTGTACAATTGAGAAACACTTGAAAACAATGGTAGCCTTTAGCCTACCCATCTTGAATTCTCAGAAAAAAACATTACAAACTTTAGGGAAAGTTAATGTCATAAATAATGTCACGTGTGTTTGTGAAGAAACTGAACGCAGTTAACCAATAAAAGGGCTTAAAAAGATCTATGAGGTAAACTGCAAGTTGAAAGAAAGCATGTTGGCTGAAAGACAGGGCATTACTGAGGGGACATTGAAGTGAGCAGCGCTCGCTACACCTGAGAGGCAGCTTCAGAAAAGAGGACAGAATGTGCGCACATCTAAAACAGGTGCGTAAACAGGTGCGTAAACAGGTGCATGAACAGGTGCATAAACAGGTGCGTAAACAGGTGCATAAACAGGTGCATAAACAGGTGCATAAACAGGTGCATAAACAGGTGCAGGGCAGCTGAGTAGAAGCATAATAAAAATGAATTACCCGCACACTGTTGATGAATGCGCCCGATCAGTGTTTAATGGAGACACAGACACAACGTTTCCACCAGAAGGTCTTCGTCAGGTATCAAGAAAAACCAGTGAACAACCCAGTATATATACACATGCGCATCTAGGTAACTAGAGAGCGTCCAACACAGGGTCATGGTCAAGTAATGGTTATAGGCTAGTAAGGCTACCACATAACCATATGTCAAAACTGTAGAAACACGTTAATATGCAATACAGCAAAAAATAATAAACTGCCGTGGGTTACACCCATTAGTTACAATAATAACAATCGTGAAGGTTGTGCACATAGTACTTTCAATTGTTACATAAACACTATAAAAAAATAAAAAAAAAGTAGGCCTAGGCTATTTCAAATATATCACAGATAGTGAGAACAAACTATGTCAGGCAAATACAAATTAGGTCATGACTATAGAAATGGCTTGATATCTAATTCTTGATTTAAACCTTTTGGCGTCATACAGTTGAGAAAATATATCCAGTACGCCTCTCGTTGTAATAAGAGCCGTTCTTGGTTGCCCCCCCCCCCCCCCCCCCCCCCCCCCTGGGTGGTTTCCCTATACCAGTGTAGCGAAGCGCACTTACATAACATCCAGCTTGTTCAAAATGAACCACCACAGGGCTCCTTTCATCGTAAGCGCGGATGTTGCTACGATATTCGCTGATTCGGGTCTTAAGAGCTCTGCAAGTGCATCCCTCATAAGCAAGACTGCATGGAAAACTTCATCAAATGTACTACAAAAGCAGTATGACAAGAGATAACACCGTGTATTTTTATTTGCTTACCACTGTGCGGATGTGTAAAACTCTTGCATTTATTGGTGCATACACACTGAGTACAATGTCCGCATTTGTAATTACCATCCCGGATCTGATTCAGGAAGGTTGACTTTGGTTCACGGGGTACATAATATTTTACTATCTTGTACCGTAAAATGTGAGGCCGTTTAAATACAATTCTTGGCGGATTTTTAAACACAGCTTTCAAGTCTGGGTCTGTCTCAATGATGTGCCAATGTTTGCGAATAATTTTTTAAAAATGACAACCAAGGGCCGAATATTTGGTGGAGCATGTAACGGTAGAGTCCATTTTGGTTTTCACCTTTGACTGGAGACATTCATCCTGAGAGATGTGAGCAAAGCCATTCCTTACAGAGTCGATATATGTACTAGGATAACCACTTACAAGGAACCTGTCAGTTAAGTTATGGGCCTGTACTTTAGGATAACCACATACAAGGAACCTGTCAGTTAAGTTATGGGCCTGTACTTTAGGATAACCACATACAAGGAACCTGTCAGTTAAGTTATGGGCCTGTACTTTAGGATAACCACGTACAAGGAACCTGTCAGTTAAGTTATGGGCCTGTACTTTAGGATAACCACGTACAAGGAACCTGTCAGTTAAGTTATGGGCCTGTACTTTAGGATAACCACGTATAAGGAACCTGTCAGTTAGGTCATATAAAGTACAGGCCCATAACTTATCAGTGCTACAGATCCTTCTGATGCGGCGGAACTGGCTTATAGAGAGGCTCCTGATGAGAGGTTTAGGATGGAAACTATCTCCACTAAGTAGAGTATTTCTATCTGTGGATTTGCGGTAAAGATCGGTCAGTAGACAATTATTTTCTTTTATGACCATCACATCTAGAAAACTGATGCGCTCAGGACTAGATTCTAGGGTAAAACGTAAATGTGGGTGAACATTATTCAGAAAGGAATGGAATTTTTGTAGGTCAGGACCAGGGACAGCGCCAGCCTCACTCACAGGCAGGGTAGCGGCTATGACTCGCTGGCAGTACAGACAGCGCCAGCCTCACTCACAGGCAGGGTAGCGGCTATGACTCGCTGGCAGTACAGACAGGGTCAGCCCCACTCACAGGCAGGGTAGCGGCTATGACTCGCTGGCAGTACAGACAGGGTCAGCCCCACTCACAGGCAGGGTAGCAGATGTGACTCGCTGGCAGTACAGACAGGGTCAGCCCCACTCACAGGCAGGGTAGCGGCTGTGACTCGCTGGCAGTACAGACAGGGCCAGCCTCACTCACAGGCAGGGTAGTGGCTGTGACTCACTAGCAGTACAGACAGGACCAGCCTCACTCACAGGCAGGGTAGTGGCTGTGACTCGCTGGTAGTACAGACAGGGTCAGCCCCACTCACAGGCAGGGTAGCGGCTGTGACTCGCTGGCAGTACAGACAGGGCCAGCCCCACTCACAGGCAGGGTAGTGGCTGTGACTCGCTGGCAGTACAGACAGGGTCAGCCCCACTCACAGGCAGGGTAGCGGCTGTGACTCGCTGGCAGTACAGACAGGGCCAGCCTCACTCACAGGCAGGGTAGTGGCTGTGACTCACTGGCAGTACAGACAGGGTCAGTCCCACTCACAGGCAGGGTAGCGGCTATGACTCGCTGGCAGTTGTTGCCTAAATTGGGCTCAATAAAAATGCTCAGCTCTCAGGCCAAAGAGAGAGATCTTCTGTGTGACCTTTGACTCCTAACCCCTGGAGCACTGTGTCCTTCAGCCTTTTGATAACGGTGCCTTTAGTTGTTCCAAGTTCTTATTTATTGGCACTGATCTTTCTTTAAAGTATAAGAAGTAAATAAAACGTGGCATTTTTTCTGTGATGTCCTGTCCATTCACCATCTGACACAGTCATCACCCAGTATTATGTCACAGTATATACACACTTCTCAGTGCCAGCTGTGTTAACCAAAAACCAAAGTACAATTTTGGAATACAAATGTATAACAAGCCCTAAGCCAAGAAACATAAAACCATAAAATACAACATTAAATAATAGAAACATCAGAAGCTGAATTAGTAAATGTAATGTAACCTGGGAAACCCTGCTGGCTAAGCCACGCCCCCCACACAGAGCTTGCAGCTGTTGGAGCAGCATCAATAGAGCATTCAGCACAGGATGGAGCGTGTTTGGCCCATGGCAGAAACAAACAGGTCTTCATCTCATTTGGCCTACAGGTATGGACGAGGAAGGAAAATAAGTTTTATGAAAAAACACGTACTAGCACGGTGGTGCAGTGGTTAGCACTGTCACATCACAAGAAGATTCTGGGTTCTAATCACGGCCAGGGGCCTTTCTGTGCGGAGTTTGCATGTTCTCCCCTTGTCCACATAGGTTTCCTCCCACAGTCCAAAGACATGCAGGTTAGGCTAATTGGAGACTTTAAATTGCCCGTATGGGTGTGTGAGTGAATGGTGTGTGTGCCCTGCGATGGATTGTCGACGTGTCCAGGGTATATTCCTGCCTCTCGCCCAATGCATGCTGGGATAGGCTCCAGTCCCCCCTGTGACCCTGACCAGGAATAAGCGGCTTAGATAGTGGATGGATGAATTACTGGTTTATAATAACTGGTTTATAACATATGAGTTTTTATTCATACCTACAGCTCTAATATCATAAACATATACAGTATATCCTATATTCTGTTCTGCCTTAAATATATTTTCACTTTCTGTAGAAACCTTATATTTTTGCATGTACATGAAAAAGTGAAAGAGAAAAATTCTCCAGAAATCTGTGTAAGTTTGTGTTGCCATGTGCGCTATGTGGGAAAGAACAAGTTTCTTTTTTTCTGGGGAAATTCCTGATTTGTATCCTACAGAAAAAAAAACAATTATTTAATTAAATTAGAATTAAGCAGACATGTACACACAGACACACATATGCACACACAGACAGACACATGCACACACACACACACAGACAGACATGTACACACAGACAGACATGTACATACAGACACATGCACACAGACATGTACACACAGACACATGTACACACAGACATGTACACACACAGACACATGTACACACAGACAGACATGTACACACACACAGACAGACATGTTTAATGCTCTTGTCTCTCTTTAGGGTGGCCACTGTAGTTTTCAGAACGTAAAGAATCAGGACTGTTAAAACTGAAGAGCTGAACTGGACACCATGAACAACTTTAATTCAACACTTGAGTCTCTGAAGAACATGTCATATGAGACTGACATGGGGAATGACACCATGTTAACAAATGACTCCATGGAGTGGATTATTATAGAGTCTCTGGGCTACATAGAATATGTGTTGAACATAGTAACTATATGCATTCAGCTGCCAGTTATCTGCTGGGCTGTGTTTGCCCTGTATCATCAGGTCAAGGCTGACAATGTTACACCTGTTTATGTCATAAACCTCCTAATTTCAGATTTAATACAGATCCTTGGAAGAATTATGTATTTACAGGCAGGCTATGGAGCACACTATCAAGTACAGTATCGAGCAGGCCTTCATTTGTTACATTTTGGTTTAGTAGCCAGTGTTTTGTTCATGGTGTGTATTGCGCTGGAGAGATACCTCCTGGTTGTGCATCCTTTGTGGTATCGATGTCGCCGCACTATCAAACACTCCATCCTCCTCTCACTGGCTGTCTATGTGTCTGACTTGCTCTTGATCACAGCTGGGAAATTATTATCCTTTGAGGTCGCACTAATAGGATGTGCCACCTTCCTCATCCTCCCTCTGCCACTTCTAGTGTTCTTCCTGGGGGCCACGTGGAGAGCCCTCTCCCACTCCATCTCAGTCCCACACACAGAGAAGAAAAGGATTCTGGGTACACTGGCACTCGTCCTGCTCATATATTTAGTTCTGTTCTTTCCAAGCATATTAGCACTTTTGTATCCGTATCAGTGGTCACAAATGCATTACTTTATTGTCCTCAAAATGGATTGTTTTGCATACATGTTCCTGGATATCAGCCCCTTAATGGACGCCCTACTGTACATCTTAATTAAGAAAGATGCCAGATACAAACTGAAGGTCCCACACTGCTGTAGGAGACTCAACACTCACATGGAGAGCAGAGAGACGTCCACTGTTCTAACTGAGAATGTTACCAGTGTCTAGAACATGCTCTTACAACAGGAAACACAGGGGTTTGAAACACAGATATATAACTATAAAGTCATAAGGAATAGGGCGACTGTTAACCTTCAGAACAGCTTCAGTCCTTCTTCGAATGCATGTCAGGTTCTGAACCGTTTCTACCTTATTCGGAAGGATAATGAACCTAAAACAGATAATCTGAACATCAATGAGTAGATTTCTTTTTTAAATTTATTTTGAAAGCAATATGCGGGCTACCATTATGCTTCTAGACAGGCTAGGCCTATTTTAACTGCCTCTATATCAGCTTCTGTAGATAGAGGGGTGTTGGATGCTCACCCAGTGGACTATAAAGAGCATTTGGACTGGCTTTTGGTCTTTTGGATCACTAGGTGTTTGATTTTATTTGTTATTCTTGGGGGAATTAAATGTGTTTACGTGTATTATTCTCACCTACGCCACTTGGCTGTCATGTCCGTTAGAGAAAAGTGACCTATGTCAGACTTTCTATTTTCTGTTATTTTCATGAAGAATATGTTCATAATCATTTTACAACATGTGTTCAATTATTAAATTTTTAAGTACAGTATATCAATAGAAAAGTTGCTATGGTCCACCAAGTGTGTTAATTGTGTTGTAAATTATATTATTCGTTATTTATCACAAAGACAAAGTACATTATCAACAGAAATTGTAAGTAGGCAACATTATAATTATATTTCCTTGTTGAATAAAAATGAATCACACTGTGTCATTATAGAGCTATAATCTAGTATTTAATACTCCAAAATCATTAAACATTTCCGTAATATTTAATATTATAACACTATGGTTTTTTGTGTGCTTATTGAATTCAATCCTCAGCTGCAGAAAGTGATATTTAAGAAAAAAAATGAATGGGAGAAAAAATGAATGGGAGGCATTATTAAAAACATTAATAACAGTATTAATGGGCCCCTTTACATGGTTTAATAGCCAGACTTTGATTTAAAAAAAGACTTCGATCAAAATATATTTTCTCAGCATAATTAAACAAAAAACAAAAAAACAAGGTTTTGTCCCAATGCTCATGAATGGGTAATATCAATTATTTTTCCATTTATTTTTTACTTGAAGTTTACTTGAAATTATTTATTTTAGTGGAAAGCAAGAATCTTCCTGAATGAATGTGCAGCTGCTGTACCAAATAGATTTAACTCTGAGTGTAAAAATACACCCTGTGGTACTTTTACTCTGGGAGTGTTAAAATACACCAAACATTTACTCTCTGAGTGTTAAAATACACTGTACATTTACTCTCTGAATGTTAAAATACACTGTATGGTACTTACACTGTCCAGAGTGTTAAAATACACTGTATGGTACTTACACTCTCAGAGTGTTAAAATACACTGTACATTTACTCTCTGAGTGTTAAAATATACTATATGGTACTTACACTCTCAGTGTTAAAATACAACATACATGTACTCTCTGAGTGTTAAAATACACTGTACATTTACTCTCAGAGTGGTAAAATACACTGTATGGTACTTACACTCTCAGAGTGTTAAAATACAACATACATGTACTCTCTGAGTGTTAAAATACACTGTACATTTACTCAGAGTGTTAAAATACACTGTATGGTACTTACACTCTCAGAGTGTTAAAATACACTGTACATTTACTCTCTGAATGGAAAATCCTAAAATGACAAAAGGGGCAATAATGGTAGTGGGGCTCAGAATGTAATTCAAAATAAATAATTTTTTTCCTTTTTAAATAAAATGATACCTCCTACAGACAGCTTCAAATGAATTATGTGGGACCATATGTGCATGCTGAATGGTACATGCATCAGCAGCCTTAAGCCAATATAATTTACATTGTAATGTCAGACACATCTATTCATTCATTCTCCATTGTTAGTGCAAAGGTTTCCAAAGAGATAAATTCAATGCAACAGCCTTGTTTTCGCGTGCGATGGAGACAATGCAGTATTGCCATATAAAATATCCAACTGTTCTGACCCTGCTAATAACATCAAATACACTATACACTGGATAATTGCTTACGATAATTGTAGACTCTAAATTGCCCATAGGTATGAATGTGTGAGTGAATGGTGTGTGTGCCCTGCGATGGATTGTCGACCTGTCCAGGGCATATTCCTGCCTCTCGCCCAATGCATGCTGGGATAGGCTCCAGTCCCCCCTGTGACCCTGACCAGGAATAAGCGGCTTAGATTGTGGATGGATGAATTACTGCAACTGCTGGTTTATAACATAATATGAGTTTTTATTCATACCTACAGCTCTAATATCATGAACATATAGAGTATATCCTATATTCTGTTCTGCCTTAAATATATTTTCACTTTCTGTAGAAACCTTATATTTTTGCATGTACGTAAAAAAGTGAAAAAGAAAAATTCAACAGAAATCTGTGTAGGTTTGTGTTGCCATGTGCGCTATGTGGGAAAGAACAAGTTTATTTCTTTCTCTGGAAATTCCTGATTTGTATCATACAGAAAAAAATTAATTGATGTGTACACAGACAAACACATGTACATACAGACACACATATGTACACACAGACACACATATGTACACACACAGACACATGCACACACAGACAGATACATGAACATACAGACACACATATGTACTGTCGGGTAAGTGAGGATTAGGTAAAATGTGTATTTTCTGAATCCAGCGGTTCCAACAGTCAATGCCCTTGTTAAAACGTTCAGCACTCTGAATACTGAACACAAGCGATATTGCGTGCTAGAACCCCTCACTTAACCTACATTCAAAATAAGCTTTACGTGATTTAATTTAGTAATTATTATTAAGAATTACAATCATCAATTAAATCGCCAAATTCGTTAATAGGTAAGTCGAACAGTAACCTGGTGGATCAACCAACAAGCCAAAACAAAGTCTAAATCAGGTCTTGAGATTAAATAATTTTATTAAATGAAAAACATTCAATTAGAATAATTGCTGGAAATCATACATTCACTAAGGAATGTAGGCTGACTGCTTATAATTTACCAAAGGGAAGACATTAAACCAGACATTAATTAGGAAATACCAGTAAAGAGAGAGATAAGCCAGAAATTGCCAAATTATTTACCCTCCAGCTGAACAGTGTGAAGGAATTTTCTGGTTTACAATATGTGTGTATTATCATAAAGACAATCACATGATTATCATTAAGCATTTAATATAATAGATCAATTATATATTGAGTTAAGTAATTAAATAATGTATTCTTTGTGAACACTGAGTAGGTCATGGTTCACTCCCTCTGTGTCTCTCTTTCACAAACTGCTGAGAACAGGCAGATGTTTTCGTTACTTGTTTTGAAGGTTGTTGATAGTTATAGAAAGACAAAACACCAAGAATTGGATACCCTTGTCTCAGTATGTTTAGAAATCGCCCCTTGTGGCAAATCAGTAAAGCAACGATATTGTGTATAAATCTCCTCTGTATGCTGTTTTTGGGTCAGAGAGATTCTGATGAGACTCTCTCTCATTCTAAGTTTAACTCCAATAGAATAAGAAAAAGAATTTCAGTTTATTACATCGGTTTTGTTACGAACCAGATACGAGACGAACCCAAGTGCAACGACCAGGAGACAGATTCACAGAAAGGAGCTTTATTAAATTAAGTGTTGGGGTAGTCCCAACACTGTACAGGAATGGCAAACACACAGTATCACACAGGGTATGCCAGGAAGCCCGGAACGGGCTGCTCCAAGCCGGAGCTGGATTGGAAGGTCTGGAACGTATTGTTCCAAGCCGGAACTGGACTGGACTGGAACTGGACCGGGAGGTCCACACTGGAATCAGGGTCTGGAATGGAATGTTCCAAACCGGAACTGGACTGGACTGGAACTGGACCGGGAGGTCCACACTGGAATCAGGGTCTGGAATGGAATGTTCCAAACCGGAACTGGACTGGACTGGAACTGGACCGGGAGGTCCACAGTGGAATCAGGGTCTGGAACGGAAAGTTCCAAACCGGAACTGGACTGGACTGGAACTGGACCGGGAGGTCCACACTGGGATCAGGGTCTGGAACGGATTTGTTCCAAACCGGAACTGGACTGGACTGGAACTGGACCGGGAGGTCCACACAGGAATCAGAGTCAGGAAAGGATTGTTCCAAACCGGAACTGGACTGGACAGGAAGGTGCACGACTCACACCTGGACTGGAACTAGCAGGGGAGCGACTCACTACGGCAGGACTGGAACTGGACCGGGATGACTACACCGGTACTGATCAAAACAAAACAGAGGGGGATTAGTGCAAGGGAAGGCACGGGAAGGACCGGGAGGTTCTCACAGAGGTGCAGGGTTTGACAGGTAGGTGGCTGGTGAAGCACGGCAGGGCTGGGTAGTGTGGCGTAGCTGCGGTAGGTCCGGATGGAGCTGACTGGTCTCCAGAGCTCCCGGAACCGTAACCGAAGAACTTGGTGGTTTCTTCGGCCGGACAGGAACAACTGGAGGGTAGCCAGGTATAACGCCAACACGGAGCCTACACGAGCTGGAGGTGGAGGTACCGCAACACACACAAACAAACACGGGGAAAACGAACACTGCCACGGAAGAATGGGAGCTGGGTTAGCTGGAGGAAGAGGGAAACAGGTTAGCTGCATACACAACAGGAATAACTGGGGAGGTAAACTACCAATCCGTAGTTACGAGCGAACTCAATGCTGTAAGGGGATAATATCCCACAACCAAGCGAGTAGTTCTTAGTAAAAGACCAGGAAAACAACGAGCATTAACACCGAGTGACGATAGTTAACGAACTGGCCCCGACTGGCAGCCAGCCGAAGGAATAAATAGTGAGGCTAATGATAAACTAAATAAGGAACAGGTGTGGAAATTAAACGGGAGTGATTACGAAACACCAGGTGAGGAAATGCATGCAACGAGGGGGGAAGGAGTGAAAGGCGGAAGTAAGGCAAGACAACCAGACGAACAAGACAGGGAAGGAAACGCCTAGTCCGCAGCAGCGGGGAAAACACGGACAAAAGGATCCAACATGACACGGAGGGAAAACAGGAAAACACGGAAAACGAACAGGAAGGGAGCGGAACATTACATTACCCCCCCCTCAACGTACGCCACCTGGCGTACCTGGCGGCCTGGTCTTGAAAGGGAAGCGACTGTGGAAATCTTGGATCAGTGATTGATCCAGGATGAGGCTCCTGTGGAGCCACGACCGCTCCTCAGGGCCATACCCCTCCCAGTCCACGAGGTATTGGAATCCCCGACCCTTACGGCGGATGTCGATGATGCGGTCCACCGTGTAGGCCGGGGCGTTGTCGATGACCCGGACAGGTGGAGGAGGGAGGGTAGGGGCACTGAGGGGGCTGGAGGCGACAGGCTTGACTTGTGACACATGAAAAACGGGGTAAACCTTGAGGGAGGCAGGGAGGGAGAGCTTAACAGAAACCGGGTTAATAAGACAAACAACAGGGAAGGGACCAATAAACCGGGGCCGAAGTTTTTTAGAGGAGGAGGGAAGGGAAATGTTGGACGTGGAAAGCCAGACCTGCTGACCGGCCCTATACTTAGGGGCTGCGGTCCTGTGCAGGTCCGCCCGACGTTGAGAACGGGAATTAGAACGCAGGAGTGCGGTGCGTGCAAGTCTCCACATGCGCTTGCATTTGAGGATGTGAGATTTAACGGAGGGGACTGCTACCTCGGCCTCCTGGGCCGACAGG
The DNA here is from genome assembly GCA_029718625.1 of Synaphobranchus kaupii. NCBI lineage: Eukaryota > Metazoa > Chordata > Actinopteri > Anguilliformes > Synaphobranchidae > Synaphobranchus > Synaphobranchus kaupii. The sequence continues at coordinate 6,724,925 of CM056394.1, read as the reverse complement.
AGAGGGGGTTGGTAACCCAATGAGCACTCGAACGGGGACAACCCTGTGGAAGCACTTTTAAGGGAGTTGTGAGCGTACTCTACCCAGGGGAGAAAACGGCTCCAGGAGGCGGGATTGCGTGCAGTGACGCACCGCAGGGCGGCCCCCAGGTCCTGGTTCGCCCTCTCTGCCTGGCCGTTAGACTGGGGATGGAAACCAGACGACAAACTGGCCGAGGCCCCCAGGGCTACACAGAACGCCTTCCAAACCTGGGAGGAGAATTGGGGCCCACGGTCAGAAACGATGTCGGATGGGATCCCGTGCAGCCTGACCACATGTAACACCAGGAGCTCCGCAGTTTCGAGGGCGGACGGGAGCTTAGGGAGGGGAATAAAGTGAACCGCCTTGGAGAACCGATCCACAATTGTCAGAATGACGGAGTTACCTTCTGACAATGGCAGACCGGTGACGAAATCTACGCCAATGTGGCTCCAAGGACGGCCCGGGACAGGGAGGGGAAGGAGAAGACCAGAGGGAGGCTGGTGGGAAGCCTTGCTCCTGGCGCACACTGCGCAGGCCAGGACAAAAGCACGGGTATCCTCCTTGAGAGTGGGCCACCAAAAACTCCTCCTGACGAGGGTGGTCGTTCTGGCAACACCTGGGTGACACGCCAGGCAGGAGGCGTGAACCCACTCAAGGACCTGGGAGCGGACGGAGTTGGGAACAAACAGGGAGGAGTTAGGGTTACTACGGGGGTCAGGGTGGGAAGTCTGGGCGGACCTCACAATCTCCTCGATCTTCCAGGAGACCGCAGCCACCACACAGGACGCCGGTAAAATAGGCTCGGGGTCAGCAGGACTGGAGGGAAGGGAAAAAACACGGGATAAGGCATCCGCCTTGATATTGCGGGAACCGGGGCGGAAAGACACAGAAAAATTGAATCGGGCAAAGAATAATGACCACCTAGCCTGTCTGGCATTAAGCCTCTTAGCAGTCTTAAGGTAAATTAAATTCTGGTGGTCAGTTAAAACAATAAAGGGGTTACCTGCCCCCTCCAGCCAGTGGCGCCACTCCTCAAGAGCCAGCTTGATGGCAAGAAGCTCCCGATCCCCGACATCATAGTTTCGTTCGGCGGAGGACAGCCTCCGGGAGAAGAAAGCACAGGGATGGAGTTTGTTGTCCAAGGCGGCTCGTTGGGACAGAATGGCCCCCACGCCGGTGTCGGAGGCATCCACCTCAATCGTAAATTGACGGGTGGGATCAGGGTGACAAAGAATAGGGGCCGAGGAAAACCGAGTCTTAAGCCGTTCAAACGCGAGCTGGGCCTCGGAGTTCCAACAAAAAGAAAAGACAGTGGAGGTGAGTTTGGTAAGGGGAGCAGCAATGACACTGTAATTACGGATAAACCGACGATAGAAATTGGCAAAACCAAGGAATTGTTGCAGGTGCTTACGAGAGGTGGGTTGGGGCCATTCTGTCACCGCCTTGATCTTGACAGGATCCGCCCGGATGCTGCCCTCCTCGATGATGAAGCCGAGGAACGGGACTGAGGAGACGTGGAAGGAGCACTTCTCTGCCTTGACGAAGAGCTGATTTTCAAGAAGACGCTGGAGAACCTCCCGGACATGGAGAATGTGCTCCTGAGGGGACTTGGAAAAAATCAAAATATCATCTATGTAAACAAAGACAGTTTTCCCGAACAGGTCTCGCAGCACGTCATTCACCATGCCCTGGAAGACTGCCGGGGCGTTAGTAAGGCCGAAGGGGACCACCAGGTACTCGTAGTGGCCCAACGGGGTATTGAAGGCAGTCTTCCATTCATCCCCCTCCCGTATACGCACCAAGTGGTACGCATTACGGAGGTCGAGCTTGGTAAAAATGACGGCCTGCGAGAGGGGTTCAAAAGCAGTGTTAATGAGGGGAAGAGGATATTTATTGCGGATGGTGATTTGATTAAGCCCCCGGTAGTCGATGCAGGGCCGTAGTGAGCCGTCCTTTTTCCCCACAAAAAAGAACCCAGCACCAACAGGAGAAGAGGAGGGACGGATGATGCCCGAGGCGAGGGACTCATGAATGTACTCCTCCATGGCGAGCTTCTCCGGCCCCGACAGACTGTAGAGGCGGCCAGACGGAAGCTTGGCTCCTGCCAGCAGGTCTATGCAGCAATCGTAAGGCCGGTGAGGAGGTAGGGACAGAGCGCGTGATTTCGAAAAGGTAAGGCAGAGGTCGTGATATTGCTTGGGAACGTTGGACAGATCGGGTTCGGGTAAGTTGGTGCTGGGATTCTTGGACCCCGGAGGGGGGAGAGCGGAACGGAGACAGCTAGCCAGACAGTGACCACTCCACGCCAGGATACGACCGGCTTGCCAGTCGATGTGAGGGTTGTGAAGGCGGAGCCAGGTCTGACCCAAAACTATGGAGGATTGTTTAGAGTTGATGAGCAGAAGTTGAATACTCTCCCGATGATTGCCGGATAAAACGAGCTGTACGGGAACGGTGGAGTGGGTCACTAACCCTAGACTCCTACCGTCTAAGGCAAAGGCAGTAATGGGAGAGGGTAGTAGTTCCGTGGGGATGCCGGCCCTCCTGGCGAAGGTGATGTCCATAAAGTTGGCGTCGGCTCCAGAGTCGATGAGAGCCGACGAGACTTCGGACTTGTCCCTCCAAAGGAGAGTGGCCTTGAAGACAAGGCGATTCTGAGCTGCATGGCAAGGTAAGATAGGGCTCGTCAGTACGCCCAGTTTAACTGGCGAGCCTATTCTTTTGGGCGAATCGGGCATGAGGCGATCTGGTGGCCAGGCTTGCCACAGTAGAAGCAGGATCTAGATCGTAGGCGACGTTGGCGCTCCTCGGCGTTGACCGCAACTCTGCCCAGTTGCATGGGCTCTTCCTCAGAGACCCCAGACGCCGCTCTGGATCCAGAAGCAGAAGGGTGTGAGCGTGTGTGTTGTTGATGACCGGAGTTCCCCCCTCGCTCACGGGCCCGGATACGGAGACGGTTGTCAATAGCTATGGCCAGGCTAATAAGACTGTTGAGTGAGGTGGATTCTTCACGGGTGGCAAGTTGGTCTTTCAGCTCCTCGCTAAGCGCCTGGCGAAAGGCCCCCTGAAGGGCGGTGTCATTCCATCCGGACTCCGCTGCGAGGGTACGGAATTGGATAGCCATTTCAGCGACGCTGCGACTTCCTTGACGGACCTGAAGTAGGCGTTGAGTTGCGTCTCGCCCACAGGTAGGGTGATCAAACACACGCCGTATCTCGGCGGTGAAGGCAGCGAAGTTGTTGCAGAGCGCGACTTGGCTGTCCCAAATGGATGTAGCCCACTCCAGGGCACCTCCTCCCAAGCTGCTCATAATAAAGGCGATCTTACATGGGTCAGAGGCGAAGGAGGAGGGCTGCATCCGGAATACAATGTCGCATTTCATTAAGAACTCGCGACATTTTCCCAATCCCCCGCGGTATAATTCTGGATGTTGTACGCGGGGCTCTCGAAGTGAAGTGGAAACAGGAGGATCCACCGGCGGATCCGGCGCGGGCGGTGTAGGGCCCATAGGAATACGCGGAAGCGGCTGGTGAAGAGTTAGCTGCGCCACTTGCTCCGTGATGCCCCTCAGCACCTCCAACACGTCATCCAAACGACGGCCCTGTTGGTCGCTGACCGCAGTTTGGCAGGAGAAGGCGTGACGAATCTGCTCCAGGTCGGCTGGGTCCATGTTTTTGGCCAGTTCGTTCTGTTACGAACCAGATACGAGACGAACCCAAGTGCAACGACCAGGAGACAGATTCACAGAAAGGAGCTTTATTAAATTAAGTGTTGGGGTAGTCCCAACACTGTACAGGAATGGCAAACACACAGTATCACACAGGGTATGCCAGGAAGCCCGGAACGGGCTGCTCCAAGCCGGAGCTGGATTGGAAGGTCTGGAACGTATTGTTCCAAGCCGGAACTGGACTGGACTGGAACTGGACCGGGAGGTCCACACTGGAATCAGGGTCTGGAACGGAATGTTCCAAACCGGAACTGGACTGGACTGGAACTGGACCGGGAGGTCCACACTGGAATCAGGGTCTGGAACGGAATGTTCCAAACCGGAACTGGACTGGACTGGAACTGGACCGGGAGGTCCACACTGGAATCAGGGTCTGGAACGGAAAGTTCCAAACCGGAACTGGACTGGACTGGAACTGGACCGGGAGGTCCACACTGGGATCAGGGTCTGGAACGGATTTGTTCCAAACCGGAACTGGACTGGACTGGAACTGGACCGGGAGGTCCACACAGGAATCAGAGTCAGGAAAGGATTGTTCCAAACCGGAACTGGACTGGACAGGAAGGTGCACGACTCACACCTGGACTGGAACTAGCAGGGGAGCGACTCACTACGGCAGGACTGGAACTGGACCGGGATGACTACACCGGTACTGATCAAAACAAAACAGAGGGGGATTAGTGCAAGGGAAGGCACGGGAAGGACCGGGAGGTTCTCACAGAGGTGCAGGGTTTGACAGGTAGGTGGCTGGTGAAGCACGGCAGGGCTGGGTAGTGTGGCGTAGCTGCGGTAGGTCCGGATGGAGCTGACTGGTCTCCAGAGCTCCCGGAACCGTAACCGAAGAACTTGGTGGTTTCTTCGGCCGGACAGGAACAACTGGAGGGTAGCCAGGTATAACGCCAACACGGAGCCTACACGAGCTGGAGGTGGAGGTACCGCAACACACACAAACAAACACGGGGAAAACGAACACTGCCACGGAAGAATGGGAGCTGGGTTAGCTGGAGGAAGAGGGAAACAGGTTAGCTGCATACACAACAGGAATAACTGGGGAGGTAAACTACCAATCCGTAGTTACGAGCGAACTCAATGCTGTAAGGGGATAATATCCCACAACCAAGCGAGTAGTTCTTAGTAAAAGACCAGGAAAACAACGAGCATTAACACCGAGTGACGATAGTTAACGAACTGGCCCCGACTGGCAGCCAGCCGAAGGAATAAATAGTGAGGCTAATGATAAACTAAATAAGGAACAGGTGTGGAAATTAAACGGGAGTGATTACGAAACACCAGGTGAGGAAATGCATGCAACGAGGGGGGAAGGAGTGAAAGGCGGAAGTAAGGCAAGACAACCAGACGAACAAGACAGGGAAGGAAACGCCTAGTCCGCAGCAGCGGGGAAAACACGGACAAAAGGATCCAACATGACACGGAGGGAAAACAGGAAAACACGGAAAACGAACAGGAAGGGAGCGGAACATTACATTACCCCCCCCTCAACGTACGCCACCTGGCGTACCTGGCGGCCTGGTCTTGAAAGGGAAGCGACTGTGGAAATCTTGGATCAGTGATTGATCCAGGATGAGGCTCCTGTGGAGCCACGACCGCTCCTCAGGGCCATACCCCTCCCAGTCCACGAGGTATTGGAATCCCCGACCCTTACGGCGGATGTCGATGATGCGGTCCACCGTGTAGGCCGGGGCGTTGTCGATGACCCGGACAGGTGGAGGAGGGAGGGTAGGGGCACTGAGGGGGCTGGAGGCGACAGGCTTGACTTGTGACACATGAAAAACGGGGTAAACCTTGAGGGAGGCAGGGAGGGAGAGCTTAACAGAAACCGGGTTAATAAGACAAACAACAGGGAAGGGACCAATAAACCGGGGCCGAAGTTTTTTAGAGGAGGAGGGAATGGAAATGTTGGACGTGGAAAGCCAGACCTGCTGACCGGCCCTATACTTAGGGGCTGCGGTCCTGTGCAGGTCCGCCCGACGTTGAGAACGGGAATTAGAACGCAGGAATGCGGTGCGTGCAAGTCTCCACATGCGCTTGCATTTGAGGATGTGAGATTTAACGGAGGGGACTGCTACCTCGGCCTCCTGGGCCGACAGGAGAGGGGGTTGGTAACCCAATGAGCACTCGAACGGGGACAACCCTGTGGAAGCACTTTTAAGGGAGTTGTGAGCGTACTCTACCCAGGGGAGAAAACGGCTCCAGGAGGCGGGATTGCGTGCAGTGACGCACCGCAGGGCGGCCCCCAGGTCCTGGTTCGCCCTCTCTGCCTGGCCGTTAGACTGGGGATGGAAACCAGACGACAAACTGGCCGAGGCCCCCAGGGCTACACAGAACGCCTTCCAAACCTGGGAGGAGAATTGGGGCCCACGGTCAGAAACGATGTCGGATGGGATCCCGTGCAGCCTGACCACATGTAACACCAGGAGCTCCGCAGTTTCGAGGGCGGACGGGAGCTTAGGGAGGGGAATAAAGTGAACCGCCTTGGAGAACCGATCCACAATTGTCAGAATGACGGAGTTACCTTCTGACAATGGCAGACCGGTGACGAAATCTACGCCAATGTGGCTCCAAGGACGGCCCGGGACAGGGAGGGGAAGGAGAAGACCAGAGGGAGGCTGGTGGGAAGCCTTGCTCCTGGCGCACACTGCGCAGGCCAGGACAAAAGCACGGGTATCCTCCTTGAGAGTGGGCCACCAAAAACTCCTCCTGACGAGGGTGGTCGTTCTGGCAACACCTGGGTGACACGCCAGACAGGAGGCGTGAACCCACTCAAGGACCTGGGAGCGGACGGAGTTGGGAACAAACAGGGAGGAGTTAGGGTTACTACGGGGGTCAGGGTGGGAAGTCTGGGCGGACCTCACAATCTCCTCGATCTTCCAGGAGACCGCAGCCACCACACAGGACGCCGGTAAAATAGGCTCGGGGTCAGCAGGACTGGAGGGAAGGGAAAAAACACGGGATAAGGCATCCGCCTTGATATTGCGGGAACCGGGGCGGAAAGACACAGAAAAATTGAATCGGGCAAAGAATAATGACCACCTAGCCTGTCTGGCATTAAGCCTCTTAGCAGTCTTAAGGTAAATTAAATTCTGGTGGTCAGTTAAAACAATAAAGGGGTTACCTGCCCCCTCCAGCCAGTGGCGCCACTCCTCAAGAGCCAGCTTGATGGCAAGAAGCTCCCGATCCCCGACATCATAGTTTCGTTCGGCGGAGGACAGCCTCCGGGAGAAGAAAGCACAGGGATGGAGTTTGTTGTCCAAGGCGGCTCGTTGGGACAGAATGGCCCCCACGCCGGTGTCGGAGGCATCCACCTCAATCGTAAATTGACGGGTGGGATCAGGGTGACAAAGAATAGGGGCCGAGGAAAACCGAGTCTTAAGCCGTTCAAACGCGAGCTGGGCCTCGGAGTTCCAACAAAAAGAAAAGACAGTGGAGGTGAGTTTGGTAAGGGGAGCAGCAATGACACTGTAATTACGGATAAACCGACGATAGAAATTGGCAAAACCAAGGAATTGTTGCAGGTGCTTACGAGAGGTGGGTTGGGGCCATTCTGTCACCGCCTTGATCTTGACAGGATCCGCCCGGATGCTGCCCTCCTCGATGATGAAGCCGAGGAACGGGACTGAGGAGACGTGGAAGGAGCACTTCTCTGCCTTGACGAAGAGCTGATTTTCAAGAAGACGCTGGAGAACCTCCCGGACATGGAGAATGTGCTCCTGAGGGGACTTGGAAAAAATCAAAATATCATCTATGTAAACAAAGACAGTTTTCCCGAACAGGTCTCGCACCACGTCATTCACCATGCCCTGGAAGACTGCCGGGGCGTTAGTAAGGCCGAAGGGGACCACCAGGTACTCGTAGTGGCCCAACGGGGTATTGAAGGCAGTCTTCCATTCATCCCCCTCCCGTATACGCACCAAGTGGTACGCATTACGGAGGTCGAGCTTGGTAAAAATGACGGCCTGCGAGAGGGGTTCAAAAGCAGTGTTAATGAGGGGAAGAGGATATTTATTGCGGATGGTGATTTGATTAAGCCCCCGGTAGTCGATGCAGGGCCGTAGTGAGCCGTCCTTTTTCCCCACAAAAAAGAACCCAGCACCAACAGGAGAAGAGGAGGGACGGATGATGCCCGAGGCGAGGGACTCATGAATGTACTCCTCCATGGCGAGCTTCTCCGGCCCCGACAGACTGTAGAGGCGGCCAGACGGAAGCTTGGCTCCTGCCAGCAGGTCTATGCAGCAATCGTAAGGCCGGTGAGGAGGTAGGGACAGAGCGCGTGATTTCGAAAAGGTAAGGCAGAGGTCGTGATATTGCTTGGGAACGTTGGACAGATCGGGTTCGGGTAGGTTGGTGCTGGGATTCTTGGACCCCGGAGGGGGGGAGAGCGGAACGGAGACAGCTAGCCAGACAGTGACCACTCCACGCCAGGATACGACCGGCTTGCCAGTCGATGTGAGGGTTGTGAAGGCGGAGCCAGGTCTGACCCAAAACTATGGAGGATTGTTTAGAGTTGATGAGCAGAAGTTGAATACTCTCCCGATGATTGCCGGATAAAACGAGCTGTACGGGAACGGTGGAGTGGGTCACTAACCCCAGACTCCTACCGTCTAAGGCAAAGGCAGTAATGGGAGAGGGTAGTAGTTCCGTGGGGATGCCGGCCCTCCTGGCGAAGGTGATGTCCATAAAGTTGGCGTCGGCTCCAGAGTCGATGAGAGCCGACGAGACTTCGGACTTGTCCCTCCAAAGGAGAGTGGCCTTGAAGACAAGGCGATTCTGAGCTGCATGGCAAGGTAAGATAGGGCTCGTCAGTACGCCCAGTTTAACTGGCGAGCCTATTCTTTTGGGCGAATCGGGTATGAGGCGATCTGGTGGCCAGGCTTGCCACAGTAGAAGCAGGATCTAGATCGTAGGCGACGTTGGCGCTCCTCGGCGTTGACCGCAACTCTGCCCAGTTGCATGGGCTCTTCCTCAGAGACCCCAGACGCCGCTCTGGATCCAGAAGCAGAAGGGTGTGAGCGTTGTGTTGTTGATGACCGGAGTTCCCCCCTCGCTCACGGGCCCGGATACGGAGACGGTTGTCAATAGCTATGGCCAGGCTAATAAGACTGTTGAGTGAGGTGGATTCTTCACGGGTGGCAAGTTGGTCTTTCAGCTCCTCGCTAAGCGCCTGGCGAAAGGCCCCCTGAAGGGCGGTGTCATTCCATCCGGACTCCGCTGCGAGGGTACGGAATTGGATAGCCATTTCAGCGACGCTGCGACTTCCTTGACGGACCTGAAGTAGGCGTTGAGTTGCGTCTCGCCCACAGGTAGGGTGATCAAACACACGCCGCATCTCGGCGGTGAAGGCAGCGAAGTTGTTGCAGAGCGCGACTTGGCTGTCCCAAATGGATGTAGCCCACTCCAGGGCACCTCCTCCCAAGCTGCTCATAATAAAGGCGATCTTACATGGGTCGGAGGCGAAGGAGGAGGGCTGCATCCGGAATACAATGTCGCATTTCATTAAGAACTCGCGACATTTTCCCAATCCCCCGCGGTATAATTCTGGATGTTGTACGCGGGGCTCTCGAAGTGAAGTGGAAACAGGAGGATCCACCGGCGGATCCGGCGCGGGCGGTGTAGGGCCCATAGGAATACGCGGAAGCGGCTGGTGAAGAGTTAGCTGCGCCACTTGCTCCGTGATGCCCCTCAGCACCTCCAACACGTCATCCAAACGACGGCCCTGTTGGTCGCTGACCGCAGTTTGGCAGGAGAAGGCGTGACGAATCTGCTCCAGGTCGGCTGGGTCCATGTTTTTGGCCAGTTCGTTCTGTTACGAACCAGATACGAGACGAACCCAAGTGCAACGACCAGGAGACAGATTCACAGAAAGGAGCTTTATTAAATTAAGTGTTGGGGTAGTCCCAACACTGTACAGGAATGGCAAACACACAGTATCACACAGGGTATGCCAGGAAGCCCGGAACGGGCTGCTCCAAGCCGGAGCTGGATTGGAAGGTCTGGAACGGAATGTTCCAAACCGGAACTGGACTGGACTGGAACTGGACCGGGAGGTCCACACTGGAATCAGGGTCTGGAACGGAAAGTTCCAAACCGGAACTGGACTGGACTGGAACTGGACCGGGAGGTCCACACTGGGATCAGGGTCTGGAACGGATTTGTTCCAAACCGGAACTGGACTGGACTGGAACTGGACCGGGAGGTCCACACAGGAATCAGAGTCAGGAAAGGATTGTTCCAAACCGGAACTGGACTGGACAGGAAGGTGCACGACTCACACCTGGACTGGAACTAGCAGGGGAGCGACTCACTACGGCAGGACTGGAACTGGACCGGGATGACTACACCGGTACTGATCAAAACAAAACAGAGGGGGATTAGTGCAAGGGAAGGCACGGGAAGGACCGGGAGGTTCTCACAGAGGTGCAGGGTTTGACAGGTAGGTGGCTGGTGAAGCACGGCAGGGCTGGGTAGTGTGGCGTAGCTGCGGTAGGTCCGGATGGAGCTGACTGGTCTCCAGAGCTCCCGGAACCGTAACCGAAGAACTTGGTGGTTTCTTCGGCCGGACAGGAACAACTGGAGGGTAGCCAGGTATAACGCCAACACGGAGCCTACACGAGCTGGAGGTGGAGGTACCGCAACACACACAAACAAACACGGGGAAAACGAACACTGCCACGGAAGAATGGGAGCTGGGTTAGCTGGAGGAAGAGGGAAACAGGTTAGCTGCATACACAACAGGAATAACTGGGGAGGTAAACTACCAATCCGTAGTTACGAGCGAACTCAATGCTGTAAGGGGATAATATCCCACAACCAAGCGAGTAGTTCTTAGTAAAAGACCAGGAAAACAACGAGCATTAACACCGAGTGACGATAGTTAACGAACTGGCCCCGACTGGCAGCCAGCCGAAGGAATAAATAGTGAGGCTAATGATAAACTAAATAAGGAACAGGTGTGGAAATTAAACGGGAGTGATTACGAAACACCAGGTGAGGAAATGCATGCAACGAGGGGGGAAGGAGTGAAAGGCGGAAGTAAGGCAAGACAACCAGACGAACAAGACAGGGAAGGAAACGCCTAGTCCGCAGCAGCGGGGAAAACACGGACAAAAGGATCCAACATGACACGGAGGGAAAACAGGAAAACACGGAAAACGAACAGGAAGGGAGCGGAACATTACATTACCCCCCCCCTCAACGTACGCCACCTGGCGTACCTGGCGGCCTGGTCTTGAAAGGGAAGCGACTGTGGAAATCTTGGATCAGTGATTGATCCAGGATGAGGCTCCTGTGGAGCCACGACCGCTCCTCAGGGCCATACCCCTCCCAGTCCACGAGGTATTGGAATCCCCGACCCTTACGGCGGATGTCGATGATGCGGTCCACCGTGTAGGCCGGGGCGTTGTCGATGACCCGGACAGGTGGAGGAGGGAGGGTAGGGGCACTGAGGGGGCTGGAGGCGACAGGCTTGACTTGTGACACATGAAAAACGGGGTAAACCTTGAGGGAGGCAGGGAGGGAGAGCTTAACAGAAACCGGGTTAATAAGACAAACAACAGGGAAGGGACCAATAAACCGGGGCCGAAGTTTTTTAGAGGAGGAGGGAAGGGAAATGTTGGACGTGGAAAGCCAGACCTGCTGACCGGCCCTATACTTAGGGGCTGCGGTCCTGTGCAGGTCCGCCCGACGTTGAGAACGGGAATTAGAACGCAGGAGTGCGGTGCGTGCAAGTCTCCACATGCGCTTGCATTTGAGGATGTGAGATTTAACGGAGGGGACTGCTACCTCGGCCTCCTGGGCCGACAGGAGAGGGGGTTGGTAACCCAATGAGCACTCGAACGGGGACAACCCTGTGGAAGCACTTTTAAGGGAGTTGTGAGCGTACTCTACCCAGGGGAGAAAACGGCTCCAGGAGGCGGGATTGCGTGCAGTGACGCACCGCAGGGCGGCCCCCAGGTCCTGGTTCGCCCTCTCTGCCTGGCCGTTAGACTGGGGATGGAAACCAGACGACAAACTGGCCGAGGCCCCCAGGGCTACACAGAACGCCTTCCAAACCTGGGAGGAGAATTGGGGCCCACGGTCAGAAACGATGTCGGATGGGATCCCGTGCAGCCTGACCACATGTAACACCAGGAGCTCCGCAGTTTCGAGGGCGGACGGGAGCTTAGGGAGGGGAATAAAGTGAACCGCCTTGGAGAACCGATCCACAATTGTCAGAATGACGGAGTTACCTTCTGACAATGGCAGACCGGTGACGAAATCTACGCCAATGTGGCTCCAAGGACGGCCCGGGACAGGGAGGGGAAGGAGAAGACCAGAGGGAGGCTGGTGGGAAGCCTTGCTCCTGGCGCACACTGCGCAGGCCAGGACAAAAGCACGGGTATCCTCCTTGAGAGTGGGCCACCAAAAACTCCTCCTGACGAGGGTGGTCGTTCTGGCAACACCTGGGTGACACGCCAGGCAGGAGGCGTGAACCCACTCAAGGACCTGGGAGCGGACGGAGTTGGGAACAAACAGGGAGGAGTTAGGGTTACTACGGGGGTCAGGGTGGGAAGTCTGGGCGGACCTCACAATCTCCTCGATCTTCCAGGAGACCGCAGCCACCACACAGGACGCCGGTAAAATAGGCTCGGGGTCAGCAGGACTGGAGGGAAGGGAAAAAACACGGGATAAGGCATCCGCCTTGATATTGCGGGAACCGGGGCGGAAAGACACAGAAAAATTGAATCGGGCAAAGAATAATGACCACCTAGCCTGTCTGGCATTAAGCCTCTTAGCAGTCTTAAGGTAAATTAAATTCTGGTGGTCAGTTAAAACAATAAAGGGGTTACCTGCCCCCTCCAGCCAGTGGCGCCACTCCTCAAGAGCCAGCTTGATGGCAAGAAGCTCCCGATCCCCGACATCATAGTTTCGTTCGGCGGAGGACAGCCTCCGGGAGAAGAAAGCACAGGGATGGAGTTTGTTGTCCAAGGCGGCTCGTTGGGACAGAATGGCCCCCACGCCGGTGTCGGAGGCATCCACCTCAATCGTAAATTGACGGGTGGGATCAGGGTGACAAAGAATAGGGGCCGAGGAAAACCGAGTCTTAAGCCGTTCAAACGCGAGCTGGGCCTCGGAGTTCCAACAAAAAGAAAAGACAGTGGAGGTGAGTTTGGTAAGGGGAGCAGCAATGACACTGTAATTACGGATAAACCGACGATAGAAATTGGCAAAACCAAGGAATTGTTGCAGGTGCTTACGAGAGGTGGGTTGGGGCCCATTCTGTCACCGCCTTGATCTTGACAGGATCCGCCCGGATGCTGCCCTCCTCGATGATGAAGCCGAGGAACGGGACTGAGGAGACGTGGAAGGAGCACTTCTCTGCCTTGACGAAGAGCTGATTTTCAAGAAGACGCTGGAGAACCTCCCGGACATGGAGAATGTGCTCCTGAGGGGACTTGGAAAAAATCAAAAATATCATCTATGTAAACAAAGACAGTTTTCCCGAACAGGTCTCGCAGCACGTCATTCACCATGCCCTGGAAGACTGCCGGGGCGTTAGTAAGGCCGAAGGGGGACCACCAGGTACTCGTAGTGGCCCAACGGGGTATTGAAGCAGTCTTCCATTCATCCCCCTCCCGTATACGCACCAAGTGGTACGCATTACGGAGGTCGAGCTTGGTAAAAATGACGGCCTGCGAGAGGGGTTCAAAAGCAGTGTTAATGAGGGGAAGAGGATATTTATTGCGGATGGTGATTTGATTAAGGCCCCCGGTAGTCGATGCAGGGCCGTAGTGAGCCGTCCTTTTTCCCCACAAAAAGAACCCAGCACCAACAGGAGAAGAGGAGGGACGGATGATGCCCGAGGCGAGGGACTCATGAATGTACTCCTCCATGGCGAGCTTCTCCGGCCCCCGACAGACTGTAGAGGCGGCCAGACGGAAGCTTGGCTCCTGCCAGCAGGTCTATGCAGCAATCGTAAGGCCGGTGAGGAGGTAGGGACAGAGCGCGTGATTTCGAAAAGGTAAGGCAGAGGTCGTGATATTGCTTGGGAACGTTGGACAGATCGGGTTCGGGTAAGTTGGTGCTGGGATTCTTGGACCCCGGAGGGGGGAGAGCGGAACGGAGACAGCTAGCCAGACAGTGACCACTCCACGCCAGGATACGACCGGCTTGCCAGTCGATGTGAGGGTTGTGAAGGCGGAGCCAGGTCTGACCCAAAAACTATGGAGGATTGTTTAGAGTTGAATGAGCAGAAGTTGAATACTCTCCCGATGATTGCCGGATAAAACGAGCTGTACGGGAACGGTGGAGTGGGTCACTAACCCCAGACTCCTACCAAGGCAAAGGCAGTAATGGGAGAGGGTAGTAGTTCCGTGGGGATGCCGGCCCTCCTGGCGAAGGTGATGTCCATAAAGTTGGCGTCGGCTCCAGAGTCGATGAGAGCCGACGAGACTTCGGACTTGTCCCTCCAAAGGAGAGTGGCCTTGAAGACAAGGCGATTCTGAGCTGCATGGCAAGGTAAGATAGGGCTCGTCAGTACGCCCAGTTTAACTGGCGAGCCTATTCTTTTGGGCGAATCGGGCATGAGGCGATCTGGTGGCCAGGCTTGCCACAGTAGAAGCAGGATCTAGATCGTAGGCGACGTTGGCGCTCCTCGGCGTTGACCGCAACTCTGCCCAGTTGCATGGGCTCTTCCTCAGAGACCCCAGACGCCGCTCTGGATCCAGAAGCAGAAGGGTGTGAGCGTGTGTGTTGTTGATGACCGGAGTTCCCCCCTCGCTCACGGGCCCGGATACGGAGACGGTTGTCAATAGCTATGGCCAGGCTAATAAGACTGTTGAGTGAGGTGGATTCTTCACGGGTGGCAAGTTGGTCTTTCAGCTCCTCGCTAAGCGCCTGGCGAAAGGCCCCCTGAAGGGCGGTGTCATTCCATCCGGACTCCGCTGCGAGGGTACGGAATTGGATAGCCATTTCAGCGACGCTGCGACTTCCTTGACGGACCTGAAGTAGGCGTTGAGTTGCGTCTCGCCCACAGGTAGGGTGATCAAACACACGCCGTATCTCGGCGGTGAAGGCAGCGAAGTTGTTGCAGAGCGCGACTTGGCTGTCCCAAATGGATGTAGCCCACTCCAGGGCACCTCCTCCCAAGCTGCTCATAATAAAGGCGATCTTACATGGGTCGGAGGCGAAGGAGGAGGGCTGCATCCGGAATACAATGTCGCATTTCATTAAGAACTCGCGACATTTTCCCAATCCCCCGCGGTATAATTCTGGATGTTGTACGCGGGGCTCTCGAAGTGAAGTGGAAACAGGAGGATCCACCGGCGGATCCGGCGCGGGCGGTGTAGGGCCCATAGGAATACGCGGAAGCGGCTGGTGAAGAGTTAGCTGCGCCACTTGCTCCGTGATGCCCCTCAGCACCTCCAACACGTCATCCAAACGACGGCCCTGTTGGTCGCTGACCGCAGTTTGGCAGGAGAAGGCGTGACGAATCTGCTCCAGGTCGGCTGGGTCCATGTTTTTGGCCAGTTCGTTCTGTTACGAACCAGATACGAGACGAACCCAAGTGCAACGACCAGGAGACAGATTCACAGAAAGGAGCTTTATTAAATTAAGTGTTGGGGTAGTCCCAACACTGTACAGGAATGGCAAACACACAGTATCACACAGGGTATGCCAGGAAGCCCGGAACGGGCTGCTCCAAGCCGGAGCTGGATTGGAAGGTCTGGAACGTATTGTTCCAAGCCGGAACTGGACTGGACTGGAACTGGACCGGGAGGTCCACACTGGAATCAGGGTCTGGAACGGAATGTTCCAAACCGGAACTGGACTGGACTGGAACTGGACCGGGAGGTCCACACTGGAATCAGGGTCTGGAACGGAATGTTCCAAACCGGAACTGGACTGGACTGGAACTGGACCGGGAGGTCCACACTGGAATCAGGGTCTGGAACGGAAAGTTCCAAACCGGAACTGGACTGGACTGGAACTGGACCGGGAGGTCCACACTGGGATCAGGGTCTGGAACGGATTTGTTCCAAACCGGAACTGGACTGGACTGGAACTGGACCGGGAGGTCCACACAGGAATCAGAGTCAGGAAAGGATTGTTCCAAACCGGAACTGGACTGGACAGGAAGGTGCACGACTCACACCTGGACTGGAACTAGCAGGGGAGCGACTCACTACGGCAGGACTGGAACTGGACCGGGATGAGTACACCGGTACTGATCAAAACAAAACAGAGGGGGATTAGTGCAAGGGAAGGCACGGGAAGGACCGGGAGGTTCTCACAGAGGTGCAGGGTTTGACAGGTAGGTGGCTGGTGAAGCACGGCAGGGCTGGGTAGTGTGGCGTAGCTGCGGTAGGTCCGGATGGAGCTGACTGGTCTCCAGAGCTCCCGGAACCGTAACCGAAGAACTTGGTGGTTTCTTCGGCCGGACAGGAACAACTGGAGGGTAGCCAGGTATAACGCCAACACGGAGCCTACACGAGCTGGAGGTGGAGGTACCGCAACACACACAAACAAACACGGGGAAAACGAACACTGCCACGGAAGAATGGGAGCTGGGTTAGCTGGAGGAAGAGGGAAACAGGTTAGCTGCATACACAACAGGAATAACTGGGGAGGTAAACTACCAATCCGTAGTTACGAGCGAACTCAATGCTGTAAGGGGATAATATCCCACAACCAAGCGAGTAGTTCTTAGTAAAAGACCAGGAAAACAACGAGCATTAACACCGAGTGACGATAGTTAACGAACTGGCCCCGACTGGCAGCCAGCCGAAGGAATAAATAGTGAGGCTAATGATAAACTAAATAAGGAACAGGTGTGGAAATTAAACGGGAGTGATTACGAAACACCAGGTGAGGAAATGCATGCAACGAGGGGGGAAGGAGTGAAAGGCGGAAGTAAGGCAAGACAACCAGACGAACAAGACAGGGAAGGAAACGCCTAGTCCGCAGCAGCGGGGAAAACACGGACAAAAGGATCCAACATGACACGGAGGGAAAACAGGAAAACACGGAAAACGAACAGGAAGGGAGCGGAACATTACAGTACCCCCCCCTCAACGTACGCCACCTGACGTACCTGGCGGCCTGGTCTTGAAAGGGAAGCGACTGTGGAAATCCTGGATCAGTGATTGATCCAGGATGAGGCTCCTGTGGAGCCACGACCGCTCCTCAGGGCCATACCCCTCTCAGTCCACGAGGTATTGGAATCCCCGACCCTTACGGCGGATGTCGATGATGCGGTCCACCGTGTAGGCCGGGGCGTTGTCGATGACCCGGACAGGTGGAGGAGGGAGGGTAGGGGCACTGAGGGGGCTGGAGGCGACAGGCTTGACTTGTGACACATGAAAAACGGGGTAAACCTTGAGGGAGGCAGGGAGGGAGAGCTTAACAGAAACCGGGTTAATAAGACAAACAACAGGGAAGGGACCAATAAACCGGGGCCGAAGTTTTTTAGAGGAGGAGGGAATGGAAATGTTGGACGTGGAAAGCCAGACCTGCTGACCGGCCCTATACTTAGGGGCTGCGGTCCTGTGCAGGTCCGCCCGACGTTGAGAACGGGAATTAGAACGCAGGAATGCGGTGCGTGCAAGTCTCCACATGCGCTTGCATTTGAGGATGTGAGATTTAACGGAGGGGACTGCTACCTCGGCCTCCTGGGCCGACAGGAGAGGGGGTTGGTAACCCAATGAGCACTCGAACGGGGACAACCCTGTGGAAGCACTTTTAAGGGAGTTGTGAGCGTACTCTACCCAGGGGAGAAAACGGCTCCAGGAGGCGGGATTGCGTGCAGTGACGCACCGCAGGGCGGCCCCCAGGTCCTGGTTCGCCCTCTCTGCCTGGCCGTTAGACTGGGGATGGAAACCAGACGACAAACTGGCCGAGGCCCCCAGGGCTACACAGAACGCCTTCCAAACCTGGGAGGAGAATTGGGGCCCACGGTCAGAAACGATGTCGGATGGGATCCCGTGCAGCCTGACCACATGTAACACCAGGAGCTCCGCAGTTTCGAGGGCGGACGGGAGCTTAGGGAGGGGAATAAAGTGAACCGCCTTGGAGAACCGATCCACAATTGTCAGAATGACGGAGTTACCTTCTGACAATGGCAGACCGGTGACGAAATCTACGCCAATGTGGCTCCAAGGACGGCCCGGGACAGGGAGGGGAAGGAGAAGACCAGAGGGAGGCTGGTGGGAAGCCTTGCTCCTGGCGCACACTGCGCAGGCCAGGACAAAAGCACGGGTATCCTCCTTGAGAGTGGGCCACCAAAAACTCCTCCTGACGAGGGTGGTCGTTCTGGCAACACCTGGGTGACACGCCAGACAGGAGGCGTGAACCCACTCAAGGACCTGGGAGCGGACGGAGTTGGGAACAAACAGGGAGGAGTTAGGGTTACTACGGGGGTCAGGGTGGGAAGTCTGGGCGGACCTCACAATCTCCTCGATCTTCCAGGAGACCGCAGCCACCACACAGGACGCCGGTAAAATAGGCTCGGGGTCAGCAGGACTGGAGGGAAGGGAAAAAACACGGGATAAGGCATCCGCCTTGATATTGCGGGAACCGGGGCGGAAAGACACAGAAAAATTGAATCGGGCAAAGAATAATGACCACCTAGCCTGTCTGGCATTAAGCCTCTTAGCAGTCTTAAGGTAAATTAAATTCTGGTGGTCAGTTAAAACAATAAAGGGGTTACCTGCCCCCTCCAGCCAGTGGCGCCACTCCTCAAGAGCCAGCTTGATGGCAAGAAGCTCCCGATCCCCGACATCATAGTTTCGTTCGGCGGAGGACAGCCTCCGGGAGAAGAAAGCACAGGGATGGAGTTTGTTGTCCAAGGCGGCTCGTTGGGACAGAATGGCCCCCACGCCGGTGTCGGAGGCATCCACCTCAATCGTAAATTGACGGGTGGGATCAGGGTGACAAAGAATAGGGGCCGAGGAAAACCGAGTCTTAAGCCGTTCAAACGCGAGCTGGGCCTCGGAGTTCCAACAAAAAGAAAAGACAGTGGAGGTGAGTTTGGTAAGGGGAGCAGCAATGACACTGTAATTACGGATAAACCGACGATAGAAATTGGCAAAACCAAGGAATTGTTGCAGGTGCTTACGAGAGGTGGGTTGGGGCCATTCTGTCACCGCCTTGATCTTGACAGGATCCGCCCGGATGCTGCCCTCCTCGATGATGAAGCCGAGGAACGGGACTGAGGAGACGTGGAAGGAGCACTTCTCTGCCTTGACGAAGAGCTGATTTTCAAGAAGACGCTGGAGAACCTCCCGGACATGGAGAATGTGCTCCTGAGGGGACTTGGAAAAAATCAAAATATCATCTATGTAAACAAAGACAGTTTTCCCGAACAGGTCTCGCACCACGTCATTCACCATGCCCTGGAAGACTGCCGGGGCGTTAGTAAGGCCGAAGGGGACCACCAGGTACTCGTAGTGGCCCAACGGGGTATTGAAGGCAGTCTTCCATTCATCCCCCTCCCGTATACGCACCAAGTGGTACGCATTACGGAGGTCGAGCTTGGTAAAAATGACGGCCTGCGAGAGGGGTTCAAAAGCAGTGTTAATGAGGGGAAGAGGATATTTATTGCGGATGGTGATTTGATTAAGCCCCCGGTAGTCGATGCAGGGCCGTAGTGAGCCGTCCTTTTTCCCCACAAAAAAGAACCCAGCACCAACAGGAGAAGAGGAGGGACGGATGATGCCCGAGGCGAGGGACTCATGAATGTACTCCTCCATGGCGAGCTTCTCCGGCCCCGACAGACTGTAGAGGCGGCCAGACGGAAGCTTGGCTCCTGCCAGCAGGTCTATGCAGCAATCGTAAGGCCGGTGAGGAGGTAGGGACAGAGCGCGTGATTTCGAAAAGGTAAGGCAGAGGTCGTGATATTGCTTGGGAACGTTGGACAGATCGGGTTCGGGTAGGTTGGTGCTGGGATTCTTGGACCCCGGAGGGGGGAGAGCGGAACGGAGACAGCTAGCCAGACAGTGACCACTCCACGCCAGGATACGACCGGCTTGCCAGTCGATGTGAGGGTTGTGAAGGCGGAGCCAGGTCTGACCCAAAACTATGGAGGATTGTTTAGAGTTGATGAGCAGAAGTTGAATACTCTCCCGATGATTGCCGGATAAAACGAGCTGTACGGGAACGGTGGAGTGGGTCACTAACCCCAGACTCCTACCGTCTAAGGCAAAGGCAGTAATGGGAGAGGGTAGTAGTTCCGTGGGGATGCCGGCCCTCCTGGCGAAGGTGATGTCCATAAAGTTGGCGTCGGCTCCAGAGTCGATGAGAGCCGACGAGACTTCGGACTTGTCCCTCCAAAGGAGAGTGGCCTTGAAGACAAGGCGATTCTGAGCTGCATGGCAAGGTAAGATAGGGCTCGTCAGTACGCCCAGTTTAACTGGCGAGCCTATTCTTTTGGGCGAATCGGGTATGAGGCGATCTGGTGGCCAGGCTTGCCACAGTAGAAGCAGGATCTAGATCGTAGGCGACGTTGGCGCTCCTCGGCGTTGACCGCAACTCTGCCCAGTTGCATGGGCTCTTCCTCAGAGACCCCAGACGCCGCTCTGGATCCAGAAGCAGAAGGGTGTGAGCGTTGTGTTGTTGATGACCGGAGTTCCCCCCTCGCTCACGGGCCCGGATACGGAGACGGTTGTCAATAGCTATGGCCAGGCTAATAAGACTGTTGAGTGAGGTGGATTCTTCACGGGTGGCAAGTTGGTCTTTCAGCTCCTCGCTAAGCGCCTGGCGAAAGGCCCCCTGAAGGGCGGTGTCATTCCATCCGGACTCCGCTGCGAGGGTACGGAATTGGATAGCCATTTCAGCGACGCTGCGACTTCCTTGACGGACCTGAAGTAGGCGTTGAGTTGCGTCTCGCCCACAGGTAGGGTGATCAAACACACGCCGCATCTCGGCGGTGAAGGCAGCGAAGTTGTTGCAGAGCGCGACTTGGCTGTCCCAAATGGATGTAGCCCACTCCAGGGCACCTCCTCCCAAGCTGCTCATAATAAAGGCGATCTTACATGGGTCGGAGGCGAAGGAGGAGGGCTGCATCCGGAATACAATGTCGCATTTCATTAAGAACTCGCGACATTTTCCCAATCCCCCGCGGTATAATTCTGGATGTTGTACGCGGGGCTCTCGAAGTGAAGTGGAAACAGGAGGATCCACCGGCGGATCCGGCGCGGGCGGTGTAGGGCCCATAGGAATACGCGGAAGCGGCTGGTGAAGAGTTAGCTGCGCCACTTGCTCCGTGATGCCCCTCAGCACCTCCAACACGTCATCCAAACGACGGCCCTGTTGGTCGCTGACCGCAGTTTGGCAGGAGAAGGCGTGACGAATCTGCTCCAGGTCGGCTGGGTCCATGTTTTTGGCCAGTTCGTTCTGTTACGAACCAGATACGAGACGAACCCAAGTGCAACGACCAGGAGACAGATTCACAGAAAGGAGCTTTATTAAATTAAGTGTTGGGGTAGTCCCAACACTGTACAGGAATGGCAAACACACAGTATCACACAGGGTATGCCAGGAAGCCCGGAACGGGCTGCTCCAAGCCGGAGCTGGATTGGAAGGTCTGGAACGGAATGTTCCAAACCGGAACTGGACTGGACTGGAACTGGACCGGGAGGTCCACACTGGAATCAGGGTCTGGAACGGAAAGTTCCAAACCGGAACTGGAC
Source organism: Synaphobranchus kaupii (assembly GCA_029718625.1). Lineage (NCBI taxonomy): Eukaryota > Metazoa > Chordata > Actinopteri > Anguilliformes > Synaphobranchidae > Synaphobranchus > Synaphobranchus kaupii. The sequence goes on along the minus strand of CM056394.1, from coordinate 6,703,496 downwards.
TGGACTGGAACTGGACCGGGAGGTCCACACTGGGATCAGGGTCTGGAACGGATTTGTTCCAAACCGGAACTGGACTGGACTGGAACTGGACCGGGAGGTCCACACAGGAATCAGAGTCAGGAAAGGATTGTTCCAAACCGGAACTGGACTGGACAGGAAGGTGCACGACTCACACCTGGACTGGAACTAGCAGGGGAGCGACTCACTACGGCAGGACTGGAACTGGACCGGGATGACTACACCGGTACTGATCAAAACAAAACAGAGGGGGATTAGTGCAAGGGAAGGCACGGGAAGGACCGGGAGGTTCTCACAGAGGTGCAGGGTTTGACAGGTAGGTGGCTGGTGAAGCACGGCAGGGCTGGGTAGTGTGGCGTAGCTGCGGTAGGTCCGGATGGAGCTGACTGGTCTCCAGAGCTCCCGGAACCGTAACCGAAGAACTTGGTGGTTTCTTCGGCCGGACAGGAACAACTGGAGGGTAGCCAGGTATAACGCCAACACGGAGCCTACACGAGCTGGAGGTGGAGGTACCGCAACACACACAAACAAACACGGGGAAAACGAACACTGCCACGGAAGAATGGGAGCTGGGTTAGCTGGAGGAAGAGGGAAACAGGTTAGCTGCATACACAACAGGAATAACTGGGGAGGTAAACTACCAATCCGTAGTTACGAGCGAACTCAATGCTGTAAGGGGATAATATCCCACAACCAAGCGAGTAGTTCTTAGTAAAAGACCAGGAAAACAACGAGCATTAACACCGAGTGACGATAGTTAACGAACTGGCCCCGACTGGCAGCCAGCCGAAGGAATAAATAGTGAGGCTAATGATAAACTAAATAAGGAACAGGTGTGGAAATTAAACGGGAGTGATTACGAAACACCAGGTGAGGAAATGCATGCAACGAGGGGGGAAGGAGTGAAAGGCGGAAGTAAGGCAAGACAACCAGACGAACAAGACAGGGAAGGAAACGCCTAGTCCGCAGCAGCGGGGAAAACACGGACAAAAGGATCCAACATGACACGGAGGGAAAACAGGAAAACACGGAAAACGAACAGGAAGGGAGCGGAACATTACAGGTTTGTTGTGGTTCTGTTTGGACAGACTTGCTCACTGTGGGTTGAAAGGG
>CM056394.1:6513032-6702342 GCA_029718625.1 Synaphobranchus kaupii | reverse complement strand
ACTGTCATTTTTAACTGTCATTCTAATTTGTAACGTAACCGTAAGCTAACTGTAATTTATGTGTGGCTGTGATTGGCTAGGAATTTGTAAGTGTGTTCGCCAATCACAGCCAACTAGTTGAAATATAAGGCAGTACCTGAAGTGATTCCTGGTCAGTCTAAGAAGGTGCTTCAACTGTGAACAACGCTGAGCTGGATCCTGGAAAAGCTAACGGCTCTTTTAAGAGCTGGTAAGGTAGCGTGAATAAAACGAAGCTCGGCTAGAGCGATTCGGGTACTGCAAACTGCTGTCTCTCTCCCTCATTCTCCGCGCTCGCTACAATATGGTGCTTTCGCCGCAGGTCTGCCATATTTGTGTCAGTCGCTCGCGTGACTCGTGAGCTGTGGAAATATTCTCGTCCTCGATTTGAAAAAGGCGCCGCCGGATGTCAAAATAAATGCTTCTTTTCAACAAGAGGTGAAATGAGATGTCAAGTCAACCAGCATCAAATTGCCAGTGATAGCGAATGAAATTTTAGGGTGGCACCCGGGGTGGCCAATCATATATCAGGGGTATCCAGTGCCACCCCGGACACCCCTCTGGCTCCGCCACTGGTATTGGACACCTTTTCAATGGCTTTTCAACGCCATTTTGTGGCATTTTGTGGTATGGTCATTGCGAGCCGCGGCATTGGCGGTTTGAAACCGGCCACATAACCCTGTTCGCATGTCTCTCCCTCTCTCTCGTTCCCCCTCTTCCTGTATCTCTACAAGGTGCTGTCCAATAAGAAATGCCCTAAAAGAACAAATTTGCTTTTTAAAACTTTTTTTAAATGTAAATGAGCTTTTATTTACAACCTGTGTGTCTGCATGCATGTGTGCATTTGTGTGTGTGTGTCTGTGCTTGCGTGTGCTTTTGCAAGTGTGTGTGTGTGTGTGTGTGTGCATTAGGCATGTGCCTTAAGCCGAATACCTTATTCGGAACCACAAGGATAATGAACCTGAAACAGATAATCCAACTTGCAAGCTAATTGTGATGGCAGGTATACCATCCGCCAGGATACAGCTTGGCGGGGCATGCCCCATACCTATACAGCACTGACAGTTTGCCACTTTTCACGGTTTCCTACAGAAATAACCACAATGACTACAGACTCTCAGCCCTTAAAAACATTAACTTCTGTACCTTCTGACCTCATGTAACCACAGATAATTCAGGTACAACTTCACACATCCACACAATAAAGCCCCAAACTTGGGTTATTTCTGCAATTTTCTTCTTCTTCTTCCTGCCGATTTCATCATGAAAAATGCTCCATGCCCTCAAATAATAATTCTCCCCACTGGATAAGAATATCTGATCTGCCAATGAGAATGTCTGATCAATCTCTGTCTCACCTCAAAGTACACTATAGCTACATGCTTAAGAGTCTGTCTAACTGCCCCACACAATGTGAAAGTGCTCATAGCTTGGTGGTTACAGCACTGCACTACCGCGCTGGAGACCCGGGGTTCGAGCCTCGCCAGTTCCCTACAGTTACAGAACACTACAGATAAAAGATGAATGCATTATTTATTGGATCTTTATGTAAATCCATAAATTATTTGGCTCATTGTGTTTATGTAAAAATATGAGAGCTGCATGATGGTGTGTATTATTCCCCCTGCATCATGTTCAGTGTTTTATCTGAAACACTGTGCGTTACCTTTGCATTTGCACATACAGGCTGGATGGGAGGTTATTAAAATAAATATGCAAATATTCCCCATTTCCTCTCATAGCTTATCTCATCAATATCAGCTAATTTATTAAGAAATTATTGAAACCTTGTAATTGTGAATATGGTCTAACCGAAAAACTGGTCATTTAATTACTAAAATGATTACTGATAGATGCAACATTTTAACTTTGATCATTCTACACTCAGAAATAAAGGTACAGTGGAGGTACGTTTTTTTAGGAACAAATTTCCCAAATGTGCCCTGAAAGTACAATAACGTTCTATTTGAGTAATAATAAGTACCTTTTCAAGCCAAATAGGTACAAATTACTTATGTGTTGCTGGCTATGGGTGCAATTTTATTTACCTATAGGGTACCACCCCAGTGACATAAGCGTTTGTACATTTTTAGGTAGGCTACTTTACGAACAATTCTTTCTGAGAATGTATGATTGACTGAGCTGTTCATGAGACGCTTTTGATACAAAGAGGCGTGTCACTTCCATTGTGCAAATGCATGAGCTCCACCTGTATATGTGTGTCTGAGCTAGCCAAGCTCATTTATATATTAATAATACTTGATCACATGTCCATATTAGCCAAGTTAATTCATATATCAACATTATTTGATCGTGCGTCAATGTTAGCCAAGTTCATTGAACAGTGAGTTTGTCTGATCTCCAAACTTCAACCATCAGAGAGAGAAACTGAAGAAGATCGAAAACAGCTTCTTCTGGTAAGTTCATGGCTGCATTCTGAGTGAATCTGCCTTTGATATTCAGCTGATGTAGGTACTTTCGGAGCACATGGAAGAAAAGACCATCTCTATTAATAGTGTTTTTAAAAACATGCTTGTTTCTCCCTTGACATTGGAAGACATTGTTTCAGTATTTGGTAGTAGGTCATTTCTCTTCTTAAAATGGACATGAAAAAATATTAGTGAAATTATACAACATCAAACCCTTATTGAATAAAAGACAAAAGGTCAAATTATACTTTTACATTACAAATGAGTTTGTTACTGAATAATTTCTAGTTTCTGCAGTATGCTGGCTTTTGTTTGAGCCAGTCTCTTGATCAGGCTGTTGAAAAGTTCGACTGTATAATTTCTTTTTTCATAATAAATATTTAAAAAGAAATACACTGCCCGGCCAAAACAAAAGTCGCACACTCTAATATTTAGTTGGACCGCCTTTAGCTTTGATTACGGCGCGTATTTGTTGTGGCATTGTTTCGACAACCTTATGCAATGTTACAACATTTATTTCCATCCAGAGTAGGATAAGTTTTTGGCTGAGATATTGTATTGATGACGGGAGAGTCGAACCACTCCGTAAAGTGTTCTCCAGCACATCCCAAAGACTTTCAATGGGGTTAAGGTCAGGAATCTGGTGGCCAATTCATGTGTGAAAATGATTCCTCATGCTCCCTGAACCACTCTTTCACAATTTGAGCCCGATGAATCTTGGCATTGTCATCCTGGCATATGCCCATTGATGGGATAACCTGGTCATTCAGTACATTCAGGTACTTCGCTGACTTCATTTTATTGCTGCATAATGTTGCTGAGGCCTAGACCTGACCAACTGAAGCAACCCAAGATCATAACACTGCCTCCAGAGGCTTGTACAGTGGGCACTATGCATGACGGGTGCAATGGCTACTTTTTTTTTGGCCGGGCAGTGTAGTAATTTTACAAAATGCAGGTTTCAGTCCCTTGGACCAAGCTTGGGAGCCGTGCTCTAGCCTTTTTACTTTTTAAAGTTCTCCTTTTAAACTTTTAACTACCAATAATCAAAGAAGCTGTTACTAGAATCTCATAGCATAATTTTTTTCTATGTTGGCTTTCCAAAAGATCCACTATAAGACACAACATAATAATAACCATTCTACACTGCAAAAAACAAATCTTAAGCATTTTGATCTTATATTTAGGCTTTAGAATCTTATTTCTGTTACTTTTAAGCTAAATAAGACAAAAAGATTGCCAGTGGGTGAGATATTATTTCTCATTTCAAGATTTGCGAGTGGGGTAAGAATTTTTACTTTAGCAAAAAGTAACTTAAAACAAGCTAATATTTTCCACAAAAAATATGATTTTAAGTCTCATTAGAGGACTAAAACACTTGCTAAGACAGACATTTTGTGCAGTGTACAATTTACAAACACTTGAAAATAAATGGTAGCCTTTAGCCTACCCATCTTAAATTCTCAGAAAAAAACATTACAAACTTTAGGGAAAGTTAATGTCATAAATAATGTCGTGTGTTTGTGAAGAAACTGAAAGCAGTTAACCAATAAAAGTGCTTGGAAAGATCTATGGGGTAAACTGCACGTTGAAAGAAAGCATGTTGGCTGAAAGACAGGGCATTACTGAGGGGATATTGAAGTGAGCAGCGCTCACTACACATGAGAGGCAGCTTCAGAAAACCCATCCCAGATTAAATAGCATCAGGCAGTCTTAATTTAATAAATGCATCTGTCAATGTGTTGAGAAATGCATTAAAATCTGTCTTATTTTGCAAAAGTAATAACTATTGTATTATTTTTATTACGCCCATTGGAAATTAGCATCAACTTAACGGGGTAGAGGCTGTGACTCGCTGGCAGTACAGACAGGGTCAGCCCCACTGACAGGCAGGATAGAGGCTATGACTCGCTGGCAGTACAGACAGGGTCAGCCCCACTCACAGGCAGGGTAGAGGCTGTGACTCGCTGGCAGTACAGACAGGGTCAGCCCCACTCACAGGCAGGGTAGCGGCTGTGACTCGCTGGCAGTACAGACAGGGTCAGCCCCACTCACAGGCAGGGTAGCAGCTGTGACTTGCTGGCAGTACAGACAGGGTCAGCCCCACTCACAGGCAGGGTAGTGGCTGTGACTCGCTGGCAGTACAGACAGGGTCAGCCCCACTCACAGGCAGGGTAGCGGTTGTGACTCACTGGCAGTTGTTAACAAAATTGGGCTCAATAAAAAGGCTCAGCTCTCTGGCCAAAGAGAGAGATCTTCTGCTGAATGTGTGTGACCTTTGACTCCTAACCCCTGGAGCACTGTGTCCTTCTGCCTTTTGATAATGGTGCCTTTAGTTGTTCCAAGTTCTTATTTATTGATGCTTCTTCTTCTTCTTCTTCGTTTGGGTGGGATCTTTTGTCCCACATCCCCAGGCTCGGGGCCGAGGGGCTATCCTTTTACCACCCCGAGCCTAGGGGGGGGTTCACCCGGACTATATTTCAGGGCACACCTCCAGTAGCCACGTCACCGTGTCATCATCCAGAACCGACAGACCATGCATCCCATTGGGTGCCCGATAAATCGGGCAGTCCAGGATGACATGGTCTGCGGTTTGTTCCTCCGCGCCACACTCGCAGGCTGCGCAAGAAGCCAAGCCCCATCTGTGCATCGATGAGCGGAAGCGCCCAACGCCGGTCCGGAGGCGGTTAAGCCTCACCCATGCCAGTCTAGGCAGGTCCACCCCAATAGGGGGAAAACCGACGTCTGGGATGAAGTCACGGAGTCTAGAGGTGTTCTCCTCCCACTCCGTGCTCCAGATGTAATCCGCCCACCGTGCCGCACTGATGTTAAGATCACTGCATTGCTGCAGGAATTCCTGTGCGGCAGGCACAAATGGGTGTCTCGACTTAAGGCGCCGGGGAGGCTCAGCAATTACAGCGAGCCTTTCGTGGAGCAGATGGTTTGGCTCCATGGCCCGGCACGCGAGACGTGCTGTGGCTCCCGCGCGGCGAAGCCCAGCGGGCTGGATGCCTGCAAGAATGGGAAGATTGTCCACGGGAGTGGGACGCAGGCATCCTGTCACGATGCGCAAGGCTTCGTTGATGGGCGTATCGATGAGGCGGGTGTGGGCACTGCGACACCATACCGGTGCGCAGTACTCACTAGTCGAGTAAACAAGGGCCAGGGCTGCCGTACGCAATGTTCTTGCGTCGGCGCCCCAGCCTGACCCGACTAGTCGCCTCATCAATGCCACACGAGATGTTAACTTCTTGCGCAGTGACTCAAGGTGTCGGCGAAACGTGAGCGACCTGTCCAATGTCACGCCGAGGTAGATTGGCTCAGCGCAGCATGGCAGGGGTGTTCCGCCAATATATATTCGGAGCTCACGTTTAGCCTCCCTGTTGTTAAGATGGAAGGCCGCCGACACCGTCTTTGCCTCGCTGAGCTTCAACCTCCATTTCCAGAGGTATGCCACTAGTGTCTGCATGTCCTGGCTCAAAGTCCCCTCCAATGACTGCCAGTCTCCAGCGGAGTACACCAACGCGAGGTCATCCGCGTAGGCATACTTCCGCGAGACTGTATCAGGCAAGTCATAAGTGTAGATATTATAGAGGAGGGGGGCCAGGACAGATCCCTGGGGGACGCCGTTCTTGAGGCGTCGTAACCTGCTTTGCTGTCCGCTACCGGTGGTAAGGTTAAAGCTGCGATGTGATATTGATGCTGATATTTGTTTAAAGTTTCAGAAGTAAATAAAAGGTGGCATATTTCCTGTGATGTCCTGTCCATTCACCATCTGACACAGTCATCACCCAGTATTATGTCACAGTATATACACACTTTTCAGTGCCAGCTGTGTTAACCAAAAACCAAAGTACAATTTTGGAATACAAATGTATAACAAGCCCTAAGCCAAGAAACATAAAACCATGAAATACAACATTAAATAATAGAAACATCAGAAGCTGAATTAGTAAATGTAATGCAACCTGGGAAACCCTGCAGGCTAAGCCACGTCCCCCACACAGAGCTGGCAGCTGTTGGAGCAGTATCAATAGAGCATTCAGCACAGGATGGAGCGTGTTTGGCCCATGGCAGAAACAAACATGTATTCATCTCATTTGGCCTACAGGTATGGACAAGGATGGAAAATAAATTTTATGAAAAAACTAATTACTGGCACGGTGGTGCAGTGTTTAGCATTGTCATATCACAAGAAGATCCTGGGTTCTAATCCCGGCCAGGGGCCTTTCTGTGCGGAGTTTGCATGTTCTAATCCCGGCCAGGGGCCTTTCTGTGCAGAGTTTGCATGTTCTCCCCGTGTCCGCATAGGATTCCTCCCACAGTCCAAAGACATGGAGGTTAGGCTTATTGGAGACTTTAAATTGCCCGTATGGGTGTGTGAGTGAATGGTGTATGTGCCCTGCGATGGATTGTCGACCTGTCCAGGGCATATTCCTGCCTCTCGCCCAATGCATGCTGGGATAGGCTCCAGTCCCCCCTGTGACCCTGACCAGGAATAAGCGGCTTAGATAATGGATGGATGAATTACTGCAGCTGCTGGTTTATAACATAATTAGGTTTTATTCATACCTACAGCTCTAATATCATGAACATATACAGTATATCCTACAGTATATTCACTTTCTGTAGAAACCTTATATTTTTGCATGTACGTGAAAAAGTGAGAGAAAAATTCTACAAAAATCTGTGAAGTTTGTGTTGCCATGTGCGCTATGTGGGAAAGAAGTTTTCGTTTATTTTTTTCTCGGGAAATTCCTGATTTGTATCATACAGAAAAAAAAAAATGATTACATGTACACACAGACACATGTACAGAGACAGACACATGTACACACAGACACACACATGTACACAGACAGACATGCACACACAGACACATGTACACACAGACATACACATGTACATACAGACACACACATGCACACAGACACATGTACACACACAGACACATGCACACACAGACAGACACATGTACATACAGACACATGTACACAGACACACACATGCACACACAGACAGACACGTACACACAGACAGACACATGCACATACTGACAGACACATGTACACACAGACATACACATGCACACAGACAGACACATGTACACACAGACACACACATGCACACACAGACAGACACATGTACATAGAGACAGAAACATGTACACACACACACACACACAGACACATGTACACACAGACAGACACATGTACACACAGACAGACACATGTACACACAGACAGATACATGTACATACTGACAGACACATGTACACACACACACACACACACACACACACACACACACACACACACGTATACACAGACAGACACAAGTACACAGACACATGTACACACAGACAGACACATGTACACAGACAGACATGTACACACAGGCAGACATGTTTAATGCTCTTGTCTCTCTTTAGGGTGGCCACTGTAGTTTTCAGGACATGAAGAATCAGGACTGTTAAAACTGAAGAGTTGAACCCTGGACACTATGGACAACTTTAATTCAACACTTGAGTCTCTGAAGAACATGTCATATGAGACTGGCATGGGGAATAACACCATGTTAACAAATGACTCCACGGAGTGGTTTATTATTGAGTCTCTCCGCTCCATAGAATATGTGTTTAACATAGTAACTATATGCATTGAGCTGCCAGTTATCTGCTGGGCTGTGTTTGCCCTGTATCATCAGGTCAAGGCTGGCAATGTCACACCTGTTTATGTCATAAATCTCCTCATTTCAGATTTAATACAGATCATTGGAAGAACTATGTATGCAAAGGCATGGTATACAGATGGGTATCATGCAGGCTATGTTTTTTTCGATTTTGGTATATTAGCCAGTGTTTGGTTCATTGTGTGTATTGCGCTGGAGAGATACCTCCTGGTTGTGCATCCTTTGTGGTATCGATGTCGCCACACTATCAAACACTCCATCCTCCTCTCACTGGCTGTATATGTGTCTGACCTGCTCATATTCACTGCTGTGTATTTCAGCTGGAATTTCAGCCGGGATTTCCTTTATTTTGTGTTCAAGTTTGTTATGGGTCCCACCTTCCTCATCCTCCCTCTGCCACTTCTAGTGTTCTTCCTGGGAGCCACGTGGAGAGCCCTCTCCCACTCCATCTCAGTCCCACACAGAGAGAAGAAAAGGATTCTGGGTACACTGGCACTCGTCCTGCTTATTTATTTTGTTCTGTTCTTTCCATTCATATTTGTACTTTTTCATTGGACTACAAATGTATCACAGTCTTGTTATATTTGCAGGAAAATGAGTTTGGTTGCATTCATGTTCCTGGATATCAGCCCGTTAATGGACGCCCTACTGTACATCTTAATTAAGAAAGACACACTGAAGGTCCCACACTGCTATAGAAGACTCTGCACTCACATGGAGAGCAGAGAGACGTCCACTGTTCTAACTGAAAATATTACCAGTGTCTAGAACATGCTCTTACAACAAGAAATACAGGGGGTTGAAACAATAGTGGAAACAGATATATCACTATAAAGTCATAAGGAATAGGGCGACTGTTAACCTTCAGAACAGCTTCAGTCCTTCTTCGAATGCATGTCAGGTTCTGAACCGTGTCTACCTTATTCGGAAGGATAATGAACCTAAAACAGATAATCCGAACATCAATGCTTAGATTTTTTTTTTAAATTTATTTTGAAAGCAATATGCGGGCTACCATTATGCTTCTAGACAGGCTAGGCCTATTTTAACTGGCTCTATATCAGCTTCTGTAGATAGAGGGGTGTTGGATGCTCACCCAGTGGACTATAAAGAGCACTTGAACTGGTATTTGGTCTTTTGGATCACTAGGTACCTAGTGATGTTATTAATGTTTGATTGTTGGGGGAATTAAATGTGTTCACGTGTATTATTCTCACCTGCGCCACTTGGCTGTCATGTCCGTTAGAGAAAAGTCACCTATGTCAGATTTTCTATTTTCTGTTATTTTCATGAAGAATATGTTCATAATCATTTTACAATGTGTAAACTTATTTCAATTATTTAATTTTTAAGTATATCAATAGAAAAGTTGATATGGTACACCAAAAGTGTGTTAATTGTGTTGTAAATTATATTATTTGTAATTTATCACAAAGACAAAGTACATTATCAACAGAAATTGTAAGTAGGCAACATTATAATTATATTTCTTTGTTGAATAAAAATAAATCACACTTTCATTATAGAGCTATAATATAGTATTTAATACTCTAAAATCATTAAACATTTCCTTAATATTTAATATTATAATACTATGATTTCTTGTGTGCTTATTGAATTCAAGTCCTCAGCTGCAGAAAGTGATATTTAAGAAAAAAATGAATGGGAGAAAAAATTAATGGGAGGCATTATTAAAAACATTAATAACAGTATTAATGGGCCCCTTTACATGGTTTAATAGCCAGACTTTGATTTAAAAAAAAGACTTCTTTCAAAATATATTTTCCCAGCATAATTGAAGAGTCAAAAACAAAAAAACAAGTTTTTGTCCCAATGCTCATGAATGGGTAATATCAATTATTTTTCCATTTATTTTTTACTTGAATTCTACTTGAAATGATTTATTTTAGTGGAAAGCAAGAATCTTCCTAAATGAATGTGCAGCTGCTGTACCAAATAGATTCAACTCTGAGTGTAAAAATACACCCTGTGGTACTTTTACTCTGGGAGTGTTAAAATACACCAAACATTTACTCTCTGAGTGTTAAAATACACTGTACATTTACTCTCTGAATGTTAAAATACACTGCACATTTACTCTCTGAATGTTAAAATACACTGTATCGTACTTACACTGTCCAGAGTGTTAAAATACACTGTATCGTACTTACACTCTCAGAGTGTTAAAATACACATTTACTCTCTGAATGGAAAATCCTAAAATGATAAAAGGGGCAATAATGGTAGTGGGGCTCAGAATGTAATTCAAAATAAATAATTTTTTTCCCTTTTTAAATAAAATGATACCTCCTACAGACAGCTTCAAATGAATTATGTGGGACCATATGTGCATGCTGAATGGTACATATATCAGCAGCTTTAAGCCAATATCATTTACATTGTAATGTCAGACACATCTATTCATTCATTATCCATTGTTAGGGCAAAAGTTTCCAAAGAGATAAATTCAATGCAACAGCCTTGTTTTCGCGTGCGATGTAGACAATGCAGAATTGCCATATAAAATATCCAGCTGTTTCACCCCCTACCATGTGTCTAACCCCCATTCCTCTGTGCTCTATGCCTCGCCCAAGGAGGTCCAACCACCGCAGGCGCTGCCCGGCTAACCTGGTCTGCCCAACCCTGTCCTCTTATAAGGAACTTTCAGTGGTAGGTGGACTATGGAACTGCCTATGCCAAGATGAAGTCCCTCCACTTCCTGGCTCTCACAGAGACCTGGATCACCCCAGATAATACGGCCACTCCAGCTGCTCTTATCTGATGGCTACTCCTTTTCGCACACCCCCAGGACCTCTGGCCGAGGCGGGGGCACTGGTTTGCTTATATCTCAGTCCTGGAAATTCTCCATGCCCAAATATTTCCTCCTTTGAGTTTCATGCAATCACTGTAACTCACCCATCTAAACTTAACATTGTTGTTCTCTACCGCCCTCCAAGTCCACTCAGCGCTTTCCTGGATGAACTGGACACTCTCCTGAGCTCCTTCCCTGAGGACGGCACCCCTATAATTCTACTGGGTGACTTCAACCTCCAGCCAGAGAGCTCCCAGTTATCCAGTGTCACCTCACTCCTCCAGTCCCTCGCCCTCACCCAGTCCCCATCGCCCGCCACCCACAAGGCCGGTAACCAACTACACCTTGTATTCACCAGGAGCTGCGCCACGTCTGAACTCACGGTGACTCCGCTCCATGTATCGGACCATTTCTTTATTTCATTCTCTCTCGCCTACACACTCTCCCGCAACTCCTCTAACAGCCTACCCTCTGTAATCTCAGCACTCTCTCGCACTCCTCTCTCTCTACCTCTGCTCTCTCTGCACTTCCTCCTCCTGCATCTTTTGTTAATTTGCCTATTGATGTTGCCACCTCCACCTTTAACTCCTGCCTCTCTCAGTCTCTCGATTCACTATGTCCTCTTGTCTCCAAACCGGCCCGATCATCACCCCCCTGCCCGTGGCTGACGGATTCTCTCCGATCCAGCAGAACCAGGCTGCGAGCTGCTGAGAGAAAGTGGAGGAAATCCAGATCCCAGATGATCTGGCCTCGTATCACACTCTGCTGGCAGCCTTCACATCAGCAACTACGTCTGCTAAGACGACATTTTTCCAGTCAAAAATTAATGCATGCATGTCTAACCCCCGTAAACTCTTTTCCACCTTCTCTTCCCTGCTGATCCCTCCTCCACCCCGCTCACCCTCTTCCCTCTCTGCCGATGACTTCCTGATCCACTTTGAGGAGAAGGTAGCCATGATCCGAAACTTCACACATCCGGTGACGCCCCATATCCCCCATAATGAACCCACCGCTACATTTTCGTCCTTTAAGACTCTGGAGGACACAGATGTACTCCAACTTGTAACGCGCCAGCGTGCAACCACCTGCCCACTGGACCCCATCCCGTCAGCAGTCCTCCAGTCTATATCCAGTGAGGTCCTTCCATATCTTTCCTCTATCTTTTCCTTCCATATCAACACCTCCTTAACCTGTGGCTATGTTCCTGCTGTTTTCAAAACTGCTCGTGTTACCCCACTCCTTAAAAAACCTAGCTTAGACCCCTCTGATGTTAGAAACTATCATCCTGTGTCTCTCCTGCCCTTTCTGTCCAAAGCTCTTGACCGAGCTGCCCTTAACCAACTGTCAGTTTTTCTCCACCAGAACAACTTGCTCGACCCTCATCAGTCCGGCTTCAGAACCGGGCATTCCACTGAAACGGCGCTCCTGGTTGTGACGAGGCACTCGCCACTGCAGAGCCTCCTCCGTTTCCTCTGTCCTGATTCTCCTTGACCTGTCTGCAGCGTTCGACACGGTCAACTACAAACTCCTGATCTCCACACTGGCTGAGATGGGCATCTCTGGAACTGCCCTCTCTTGGTTTACATCCTATCTCACAGATAGATCCTACCAAGTCTCCTGGAAGGGCTCTGTCTCTGCACCTCATCCACTTTTTACAGGAGTCCCGCAGGGATCTCTACTGGGTCCTCTGCTGTTCTCCATTTACACAAAGTCTCTTGGTTTGGTTATTAATTCACATGGCTTCTCTTACCATAGTTATGCTGATGACACTCAACTCTTCCTCTCTTTCCCTCCCTCTACCCCACAGGTAAAGGAAAGGATATCTGCTTGCCTGGCTGACATCTCTGAGTGGATGTCTAGCCATCACCTGAAGCTCAACTCGACAAGACTGAGCTGCTCTTCATGCCATACAAGACCTCCCGGCTCCTAGACCTGTCCGTCACCGTTGACGGAACCATGGTCACCGCCTCCCGCTCTGCAAGAAACCTGGGGGTGGTCCTGGACGACCAGCTGGACTTCAAAGAACACATCAGGGCAACGGCACGGTCCTGCAGGTTCCTCCTGTACAACATCAGGAGGATTCGGCCGTACTTGACCACCTACTCCGCCCAGCTTCTTGTCCAGACCATGGTCACCTCATGTCTGGACTACTGCAACTCCCTTCTCGCAAGCCTACCAGCCTGCGCCATTCTGCCCCTACAACTGGTCCAGAACGCGGCTGCTCGGCTTGTGTTCAACCTCCCCAAGTTCTCGCACGTCACCCCCCTGCTGAGGTCACTCCACTGGCTGCCGGTCGTGGCCAGGATCAGGTTCAAAGTTCTGACCCTGGCCTACACTGCAGCCAAAAGGTCAGGCCCCTCCTACCTACAGGACTTAATCCAGCACTATGCTCCTGCTCGACCACTTCACTTTGCTGCTGCAGGGCGACTTGCACTTCCCCCCTTCTGTGTTAATGGCTCCCGCTCGTCCCGACTGCGGAGCTTTTCCACCCTAGCTCCCCAGTGGTGGAACGAACTCCCCAATCTGCTGCGCTCAGCTGAAACACTGTCTGTTTTTCGTCGTGGTCTGAAAACGCACTTTTTCAGACTTGTTTTTTTTTTTTTTTGCTTGTTTTCTATTTAACTTGTGTTTTTGGTTATTTTTAATTCAGAATGTATAGCTGACTGTGTGTACTACTCATGTTCATTACTAGGGATAGCTCCTACGCTGTGAGAAAGTTGTGCTTTGTCGGATTTGCTTTGAAGTCGTGTCAATGACCTTCAATATGCACTTATTGTACATCGCTTTGGATAAAAGTCTCTGCCAAATGATTGTAATGTAATTTAATGTTCTGACCCTGCTAATAACATCAAATACACTATCATGAACATATACAGCTCTGGAAAAAATTAAGAGACCACTGCAAAATTATCAGTTGTCTCATTGTTATTTCGGTTCTGTACTCTAGCCCTTTGAGTTTGAAAGGATACAATGATAATGAGGTTGAAGTGCAGACTGTCAGCTGTAATTTGGGTATTTTCATCCATATCAGATGAACCGTTTAGAAATTATAGAACCTCTTGTACATAGTCCCCCCCATCTTTGGGCATCAAAAAATATTGGACAGTTTAACATAATATAGAATAAAGTAATCATATTTAATATTTGGTGGCATATCCTTTGCATGCCATGACTAACTGATGTCTGTGACCCAACAACATCAAAATAATATTTTCTGGTGCTCATTTTCACACTGAAGGTCCCACACTGCTGTAGGAGACTCAACACTCACAAGGAGAGCAGAGAGACGTCCACTGTTCCAACTGAAAATGTTACCAGTGTCTAGAACATGCTTTTATAACAGGAAATACAGGGGTTTGAAACAATAGTGTAAACACTTCACAAATATATGAATATAAAGTCATAAGGAATAGGACGACCCTTCACCTTCAGAACAGCTTCAGTCCTTATTAGAATGCTGTCATGCAAGTTCGGAGCCGTGTACTCTGATATTGGCTCACTCTTCAAGAAGGAAGCCTCCAGTCGTTTGAGCGATGAAGGAGGTGGAAGTCTACTTTGCAGTCTTTGCTCCATAACTTCCCATACAAGTTCAATCATGTTTAGATCTGGTGATTGTGGAGGTCGTGGACGGAAGGTGTTTGACTTCATCCTCGTGTTCAGGAAGCCACTCTTGAATTTGTTTATCAGGCTGTAGAATTTGTTTATCAGTGTGTAGCATATGTTCAGCTGTCTTTTGAATTTGTATATCAATGCGTATAATTTGTTTATCCATTTGTCAAATTTGTTTAGCAGTGTGTAGAATTGATTTAGTGTGTAGAATTTGTTTATCAGTTTGTAGAATTTGTTTATTAGTGTGTTGAATTTGTTTATAAGTGTGTTGAATTTGTTTAGTAGTGTGTTGAATTTGTTTAGTAGCATGTATGGATTAGGCTATGTGTATTGCCCAGGTGAAAAAAGATTATACTTGAAATATACTATTTCTTTTTCTTTTTACTAAGTGCCCTAAAGTTGTTCAAAAGTAGAACTTAAGTGTACTTCAAATGCAGTGTGTGTTTTAAAATTGGACTATTCTTAGTATACTTAAGTGGACTATGTCTGTATGTTAAAATGGGACTATTTTAGTGTATTTTAGTAAATTTAAGTGCACTAACAAAGAGTATGATTTGTTGGTATCTTAAATACACTTGCAGTACAATTTAATTATGTCACCAGTGCATTTGAAACAAACTTTAAAAGTATTGCGGTGTTTTTGAGACTATACTTGAAGTACTTTTTAAAAATAAATTTTAAACATACTTCAAATTAAGTACAAAAAGGAAAAGAATACTTGTAATAAACTACTTAAATAATATTTTTATTACACTAAAGAATACTACGTTTTCACCAGGGTGGGGTGTTATAATCTTGGAATATGGGAACATCAGGGGGGAATAGTGTTTGCACCATAGGGTGCATCTGTCCTCTTGTAAAATGGCTTCATATTCCTTAGCTGTTATACGATCATGGACAGCAATTGTCGGACTCAATGATTACCATGAAATGGCCGCCCACACCATTACAGATCCACCACCATGTTTAACAGTTGGCAACAGACATTGTGAGCTGAAGGCTTCCTTTGGCTTTCTCCAAATATAACCTCATTTAGATGTAGAAAAAGGTTAAAATATGATTCATCAGTCCTTAGTACTTTTCCTCATTGCTCAGGGGGCCAGTGTAGTGCTCCTTACACCAGGTTATGCACGTTTGTGCATCAGGCTTGGATACAGGTGGTTTCTAGATGAACACCTGCACACTCACCTTGTTCTACACACAAACACACAACCTGCTCTCTCCTGTAAGAACTGGCAGCCACCTCTGCCAATAGATCCAGCCAATCCTACCACTAACAGCAGCTGCAATAAGGCAATGTACGGCCTCCCAGGACTCTACTTTTATAAAAATGTCAATTTTTTACCATTTTTGTTGTTTTTATTATAGTTCTTTGGCATTTTTTCTGTGTAAATACTGATCATTCATAGTCGAGTTCCAACTCCTTTTTTCTGACGTTGTTTTGCCTTGTTTGCACACTGTGTTGTTTTTTCTAATGCAGTATTCCGTTGATAGCTTTTCAATAAAAGTGTCTAAAGTTTAAAATACTTTTTTCTTTTAAATTTATTAATGGGGTGTCTGAGTGGTGTAGCCTGTAAGAGCACTGTCCATACCCAGTGAACAACAGTCGTCCATGGACAGCTAAATTGTGTTGAAAACGCGTCTTGGACAGTGGCGGAACTAGAGTTTTATACATGGGATGGCCAGGGGGTGGCCAAGGCTACTTCAGGGGGTCCATAGACCATGACAGAAAATTAGTGTGTAACCCTAACCTGGCATCTAAGGAGCATGAATGAATCCTATGATTGCTGATTACAGGTAGAAGTGATAATTCACTTAACCTGGAGTTCTTCAATGTGGCAGATAGTGTGGTCCACTAGGGTTACTTCACTAGAATTCTTTAACATACTATGAATAGCCAGTGTCTCTACCTCGGAACTGCAGCTCAATTTCTTACTCACACACACACACACACACACACACACACACACACACGGTACTGTACTCACATACGGGAGAGACTTGGGTCACTCTGTTTTCATGAATATATAATCTGGGTCTATAAGTGTTGAACATCCAAAATATTTTGAGAAAATAAAGCTCAAGCACCAAGGAGATAAGATAGCATTTGTGTGTGACATAATTTGCATAGTTTATTTATGGAAGTAAATTTACAAAAAACACACTGAAATTTGACATACCAGGTATGACCAACTTGTACAGACCTCTCTGATCCACCCAAGTCAAACAATATGTTTTTTTCCGTCTGACTGAAAACACAAGATATGCCTGCACTAAATATTGTCAAGCAGAAATGGACTTGAAAAAGAAAAATAATTTTGGTGCCCACCAATATTAGAAACTTAAACAATGTTCCCTGCAATTATTGCAAGGTTGTTTTTATTCAAAAACATATAATTTCTCAACAACAACCCCTATTTACATTACATTACATTTATTTAGCAGACGCTTTTATCCAAAGCGACGTACAGTAAGTGCGTACAGAGACATCATCAAGATCACTACAGAACAGACAAGACAAAGCACATCCTTCCCATAATGTAGCAGCTATCCCTAGTAATGAACGTCGACTGTAGTTCACAGTAAGCTGTGGGCAAATCAGCAACACCACACTTCCATTCCAAATACTATTATAAACTATAATAAACAGACAGGAAAACACAGGGAACTAGTAAACAGTAAGTATTAACATATAGTAACTGCATTTCTGTTTGTTACACAAACTTACATATATTTTACAGTCTCTGTTGCATATGTAACTTATTTGTTGTCCTGTTAGATCATGGCTAGCCCTACTCTGCAGTAAGTAGCTATAATTTCTTACACCTTTACGATAGCAAACAGGCTATCTGCAAATTGTGGTAATCTTTTGAATAACGTTAACAGATTGATAATAACAATTGTTCGTTTTGAGTTCAAGTACGAAAATCTACCTGAGTTAATGGATTTCAAATTGCTAAATTTTAACTTGCTGGACATTGACAGCTGTCCTAGTTACCCCACATTAGCTAAACACTCGTATACTGTAACTTACGACACTGCACTGTAAGCGTGGCGTGCAGCCGCGGAGGCACGGGTGGGCGACCGCCACCCACTTGGAACCCCTGCCCACCTAATCAGTTTGGTCTTTTTTAAATGTTTTTTTTTTATTAATTAAAAAAAACAGTTGTATTAGTATTATTAACCAGACTGCATTTATATTTCATAAACATATCAATATTTAATTAGGTATTATTGTGAGCGCACCCCCAACCAATCACGTTGGGCTAGTCTACGTTCTTGAGTCTGTGGTGTAGCTATGTCATCTTAAAAGTGCTGCCGAAGTTATTGTGCGTGCGCGCGAGGAGCTAGCTAACTAAACTTAGATACTTCAGTTGCCTTGAGTAGCCTATATTAAAATGGCGAAACAAAGCTCTCTATTAAATTGTTTCAAAAGACCACGACTAGAAGAGCACGACGCGCCTCAAGTCGTCGAGCATGTTTCTGCCACTGAATCCAGATCAACCGCGCCTCCCCCCCTGCAGTCATGGCCCTGGCCTGAGCCCCTGCACCGGACTTAAGCGACACGTGCCACCGCTGCACTCGCACACCTATCAGCGGTAGATGAGCCAGCTTCGCAGCCTATGCTGCAAACATTCCCTGCTACAAGAACGGACAAATGGGACAGAAGTTTTTCCTGTCGATGGTATAAATGGATTGAATATAGCATATCGAGAAATGCCGTTTTTTGCCAACCGTGCCGCCACCGATGCGGGCATGGACGTTCGGTTCATTAAGACTGGTTTCAATGACTGGAAGCACATGAGCCAGTTATGTCCTAAACCGAAGCTAGCAAAGCACATTGTTCCGCAGTGGTCAAAGACAAGGCCTTTAAAGAAAGTCACCAGTCAGAACGACAAAATATCCTCAATCAGCTCAATAGAGACGCACATGCAGCCAATGCCTCCTGAAAGGAATCGAGCACACATTAAAGTAATGGACATTGTGGTTTTTTTGTGCCAAGCAGGATCTACCATTACATGGCCACTGCGAGAACGAGGAGACTCAAGGGCAACTTTCTTGGAAGTTTTTAATTCATATGCCGTTATGATCCCGAGATTAAAAAGCGACTAGACGAGCTCCCAAAAAATGCGACTCATGAGCCCGGATATCCAGAACAAACTGCTGGAAACGGCCGCGTCGCTCCTTCTCAGAAAGTGACACCCTGTCACTACTCTCATTCGGAAGAGAATTACTGAATAATTGGATTATGATTAAATAATTTCTCTGTTCAACACCAAGCCCCGCCGTATTGTGCTGTGATTTTGACAACAATGGTATGCAATACAATCTTCTTGTTTTTATATTTCTCCTTGTTCTTTCTTGTAATGCTATTGTAACTATACACATATGGTATGTATGCATGTAGCCTATGTATAATACATATATATTTCATGTTGTAATGGCTTGTGACAAACAAGTGGTAATATCATGTAACAATATGTAACGTTACCTTACATTGTAGTTATTATGTAGGCTATACATACACATAGGCCTATTAGAGAAACTTCATTTTTGCCCACCTAGTTTCCAGCACATTTCTGGCTACGCTACTGGTGGCGTGTATTATTACCTACAAGCACAGATGTAAACGTAAAGTTAGGCTAAATTGGGAACCGATCTCTCTTATCTGATTAACTGTCTGTTATGGAGCCAAATTACCAATATGCATCTACACAGCTTTCGTAAAAGTTATTCAGGAAACTTAAACCCGATGCTAAACCTTAAAACTTACTTCAATATGGTGCTTTCGCCGCAGGTCTGCCATATTTGTGTCAGTCACTTGCGTGACTCGTGAGCTGTGGAAATACTCTCGTCCTCGATTTGAAAAAGGCGCCGCCGGATGTCAAAATAAATGCTTCTTTCAACAAGAGGTGAAATGAGATGTCAACCAGCATCAAATTGCCAGTGATAGCGAATGAAATTTTAGGGTGGCACCCGGGGTGGCCAATCATATATCAGGGGTGTCCAGTGCCACCCCGGACACCCCTCTGGCTCCGCCACTGGTATTGGACACCTTTTCAATGGCTTTTCAACGCCATTTTGTGGCATTTTACGCACTGGGTATGGTCATTGCGAGCCGCGGTTTGAAACTGGCCACATAACCCTGTTCGCATGTCTCTCCCTCTCTCTCATTCCCCCTCTTCCTGTATCTCTACAAGGTGCTGTCCAATAAAAAATGCCCTAAAAGAACAAATTAGCTTTTAAAAATGTAAATGAGCTTTTATTTACAATAAATGTGCATGCATGTGTGCATTTGTGTGTGTGTGTCTGTGCTTGCGTGTGCTTTTGCAAGTGTGTGTGTGTGTGTGTGTGTGTGTGTGTGTGTGTGTGTGTGTGTGTGTGTGTGCATTAGGCATGTGCCTTAAGCCGAATACCTTATTCGGAACCACAAGGATAATGAACCTGAAACAGATAATCCAACTTGCAAGCTAATTGTGATGGCAGGTATACCATCCGCCAGGATACAGCTTGGCGGGGCATGCCCCATACCTATACAGCACTGACAGTTTGCCACTTTTCACGGTTTCCTACAGAAATAACCACAATGACCACAGACTCTCAGCCCTTGAGAACATTAGCTTCTGTACCTTCTGACCTCATGTAACCACAGATAATTCAGATACAACTTCACACATCCACACAATAAAGCCCCAAACTTGGGTTATTTCTGAAATTTTCTTCTTCTTCTTCCTGCCAATTTCATCATGAAAAATGCTCCACGCCCTCAAATAATAATTCTCCCCATTGGATAAGAATATCTGATCTGCCAATGAGAATGTCTGATCAATCTCTGTTTCACCTCAAAGTACACTATAGCTACATGCTTAAGAGTCTGTCTAACTGCCCCACACAATGTGAAAGTGCCCATAGCTTGGTGGTTACAGCACTGCACCACGCTAGGGACCCGGGGTTCGAGCCTCGCCAGTTCCCTACAGTTACAGAACACTACAGACAAAAGATAAATACATTATTTATTGGATCTTTATGTAAATCCATGAATTATTTGGCTCATTGTGTTTGTGTAAAAATATGAGAGAGCTGCATGATGGTGTGTATTATTCCCCCTGCATCATGTTCAGTGTTTTATCTGAAACACTGTGTATTACCTTTGCATTTGAACATACAGGCTGGATGGGAGGTTATTAAAATAAATATGCAAATATTCCCCATTTCCTCTGATAGCTTATCTCATCAATATCAGCTCATTTATTAAGAAATTATTGAAACCTTGTAATTGTGAATATGGTCTAACCGAAAAACTGGTCATTTAATTACTAAAATGATTACTGATAGATGCAACATTTTAACTTTGATCATTCTACACTCAGAAATAAAGGTACAGAGGAGGTACGTTTTTTTAGGAACAAATTTCCCAAATGTGCCCTGAAAGTACAATAACGTTCTATTTGAGTAATAATAAGTACCTTTTCAAGCCAAATAGGTACAAATTACTTATGTGTTGCTGGCTATGGGTGCAATTTTATGTACCTATAGGGTACCACCCCAGTGACATAAGTGTTTGTACATTTTTAGGTAGGCTACTTTACGAACAATTTTTTCTGAGAATGTATGATTGATTGAGCTGTTCATGAGACGCTTTTGATACAAAGAGGCGTGTCACTTCCATTGTGCAAATGCATGAGCTCTACCTGTATATGTGTGTCTGAGCTAGCCAAGCTCATTTATATATTAATAATACTTGATCACATGTCCACATTAGCCAAGTTAATTCATATATCAACATTATTTGATCGTGCGTCAATGTTAGCCAAGTTCATTGAACAGTGAGTTTGTCTGATCTCCAAACTTCAACCATCAGAGAGAGAAACTGAAGAAGATCCAAAACAGCTTCTTCTGGTAAGTTCATGGCTGCATTCTGAGTGAATCTGTCTTTGATATTCAGCTGGTGTTGGTACTTTCGGAGCACATGGAAGAAAAGACCATCTCTATTTATAGTGTTTTTACATAAAACTTCATTTTTAAAAACATGCTTGTTTCTCCCATTGGAAGACATTGTTTCAGTATTTGGTAGTAGGTCATTTCTCTTCTTAAAATGGACATGAAAAAATATTAGTGAAATTATACAACATCAAACCCTTATTGAATAAAAGACAAAAGGTCAAATTATACTTTTACATTACAAATGAGTTTGTTACTGAATCATTTCTAGTTTCTGCAGTATGCTGGCTTTTGTTTGAGCCAGTCTCTTGATCAGGCTGTTGAAAAGTTTGACTGTATAAATTTATATTTCATAATAAATATTTAAAAAGAAATACACTGCCCGGCCAAAAAAAAAGTCGCACACACTAATATTTTGTTGGACCGCCTTTAGCTTTGATTACGGCGCGTATTTGTTGTGGCATTGTTTCGACAACCTTATGCAATGTCACAACATTTATTTCCATCCAGAGTAGGACAAGTTTTTGGCTGAGATATTGTATTGATGACGGGAGAGTCGAACCACTCCGTAAAGTGTTCTCCAGCACATCCCAAAGACTTTCAATGGGGTTAAGGTCAGGAATCTTGTGGCTAATTCATATGTGAAAATGATTCCTCATGCTCCCTGAACCACTCTTTCACAATTTGAGCCCGATGAATCTTGGCATTGTCATCCTGGCATATGCCCATTGATGGGATAACCTGGTCATTCAGTACATTCAGGTACTTCGCTGACTTCATTTTATTGCTGCATAATGTTGCTGAGCCTAGACCTGACCAACTGAAGCAACCCCAGATCATAACACTGCCTCCAGAGGCTTGTACAGTGGGCACTATGCATGACGGGTGCAATGGCGACTTTTTCTTTGGCCGGGCAGTGTAGTAA
The DNA here is from genome assembly GCA_029718625.1 of Synaphobranchus kaupii. Taxonomy (NCBI): domain Eukaryota; kingdom Metazoa; phylum Chordata; class Actinopteri; order Anguilliformes; family Synaphobranchidae; genus Synaphobranchus; species Synaphobranchus kaupii. Next base: position 6,679,916 of record CM056394.1, on the reverse strand, counting down.
TTTTACAAAATGCAGGTTTCAGTCCCTTGGACCAAGCTTGGGAGCCGTGCTCTAGCCTTTTTACTTTTTAAAGTTCTCCTTTTAAACTTTTAACTACCAATCAAAGAAGCTGAATCTCATAGCATTATTTTTTTCTATGTTGGCTTTCCAAAAGATCCACTATAAGACACAACATAATAATAACCATTCTACACTGCAAAAAACAAATCTTAAGCATTTTGATCTTATATTTAGGCTTTAGAATCTTATTTCTGTTACTTTTAAGCTAAATAAGACAAAAAAAGATTGCCAGTGGGGTGAGATATTATTTCTCATTTCAAGATTTGCGAGTGGGGTAAGAATTTTTACTTTAGCAAAAAGTAACTTAAAACAAGCTAATATTTTCCACTTTAGAGAAAAAATATGATTTTAAGTCTCATTAGAGGACTAAAACACTTGCTAAGACAGACATTTTGTGCAGTGTACAATTGACAAACACTTGAAAATAAATGGTAGCCTTTAGCCTACCCATCTTGAATTCTCAGAAAAAAACATTACAAACTTTAGGGAAAGTTAATGTCATAAATAATGTCATGTGTGTTTGTGAAGAAACTGAAAGCAGTTAACCAATAAAAGTGCTTAGAAAGATCTATGGGGTAAACTGCACATTGAAAGAAAGCATGTTGGCTGAAAGACAGGGCATTACTGAGGGGACATTGAAGTGAGCAGCGCTCGCTACACATGAGAGGCAGCTTCAGAAAACCCATCCCAGATTAAATAGCATCAGGCAGTCTTCATTTAATAAATGCATCTGTCAATGTGTTGAGAAATGCATTAAAATCTGTCTTATTTTGCACAAGAAATAACTATTGTATTCTTTTTATTACGCCCATTGGAAATTAGCATCAACTTAATGGGGTAGAGGCTGTGACTCGCTGGCAGTAGAGACAGGGTCAGCCCCACTCACAGGCAGGATAGAGGCTATGACTCGCTGGCAGTACAGACAGGGTCAGCCCCACTCACAGGCAGGATAGAGGCTGTGACTCGCTGGCAGTACAGACAGGGTCAGCCCCACTCACAGGCAGGGTAGAGGCTGTGACTCGCTGGCAGTACAGACAGGGTCAGCCCCACTCACAGTCAGGATAGAGGCTATGACTCGCTGGCAGTACAGACAGGGTCAGCCCCACTCACAGGCAGGGTAGCGGCTGTGACTCGCTGGCAGTACAGACAGGGTCAGCCCCACTCACAGGCAGGGTAGCGGCTGTGACTCACTGGCAGAACAGACAGGGCCAGCCCCACTCACAGGCAGGGTAGCGGCTGTGACTCGCTGGCAGTACAGACAGGGTCAGCCCCACTCACAGGCAGGGTAGCGGCTGTGACTCGCTAGCAGTACAGACAGGGTCAGCCCCACTCACAGGCAGGATAGAGGCTATGACTCGCTGGCAGTACAGACAGGGTCAGCCCCACTCACAGGCAGGATAGAGGCTATGACTCGCTGGCAGTACAGACAGGGTCAGCCCCACTCACAGGCAGGATAGAGGCTATGACTCGCTGGCAGTAGAGACAGGGTCAGCCCCACTCACAGGCAGGATAGAGGCTATGACTCGCTGGCAGTACAGACAGGGTCAGCCCCACTCACAGGCAGGATAGAGGCTGTGACTCGCTGGCAGTACAGACAGGGTCAGCCCCACTCACAGGCAGGATAGAGGCTATGACTCGCTGGCAGTACAGACAGGGTCAGCCCCACTCACAGGCAGGATAGAGGCTATGACTCGCTGGCAGTACAGACAGGGTCAGCCCCACTCACAGGCAGGATAGAGGCTATGACTCGCTGGCAGTACAGACAGGGTCAGCCCCACTCACAGGCAGGGTAGCGGCTGTGACTCGCTGGCAGTACAGACAGGGTCAGCCCCACTCACAGGCAGGGTAGAGGCTGTGACTCGCTGGCAGTACAGACAGGGTCAGCCCCACTCACAGGCAGGATAGAGGCTATGACTCGCTGGCAGTACAGACAGGGTCAGCCCCACTCACAGGCAGGATAGAGGCTATGACTCGCTGGCAGTACAGACAGGGTCAGCCCCACTCACAGGCAGGGTAGCGGCTGTGACTCGCTGGCAGTACAGACAGGGTCAGCCCCACTCACAGGCAGGGTAGCGGCTGTGACTCGCTGGCAGTACAGACAGGGTCAGCCCCACTCACAGGCAGGGTAGAGGCTGTGACTCACTGGCAGAACAGACAGGGCCAGCCCCACTCACAGGCAGGGTAGCGGCTGTGACTCGCTGGCAGTACAGACAGGGTCAGCCCCACTCACAGGCAGGGTAGCGGCTGTGACTCGCTAGCAGTACAGACAGGGTCAGCCCCACTCACAGGCAGGGTAGAGGCTGTGACTCGCTGGCAGTACAGACAGGGTCAGCCCCACTCACAGGCAGGGTAGAGGCTGTGACTCGCTGGCAGTACAGACAGGGTCAGCCCCACTCACAGGCAGGGTAGCGGCTGTGACTCGCTGGCAGTACAGACAGGGTCAGCCCCACTCACAGGCAGGGTAGCGGTTGTGACTCACTGGCAGTTGTTAACTAAATTGGGCTCAATAAAAAGGCTCAGCTCTCTGGCCAAAGAGAGAGATCTTCTGCTGAATGTGTGTGACCTTTGACTCCTAACCCCTGGAGCACTGTGTCCTTCTGCCTTTTGATAACGGTGCCTTTAGTTGTTCCAAGTTCTTATTTATTGATGCTGATATTTGTTTAAAGTTTCAGAAGTAAATAAAAGGTGGCATATTTCCTGTGATATCCTGTACATTCACCATCTGACACAGTGATCACCCAGTATTATGTCACAGTATATACACACTTTTCAGTGCCAGCTGTGTTAACCAAAAACCAAAGTACAATTTTGGAATACAAATGTATAACAAGCCCTAAGCCAAGAAAAATGAAACCATAAAATACAACATTAAATAATAGAAACATCAGAAGCTGAATTAGTAAATGTAATGCAACCTGGGAAACCCTGCAGGCTAAGCCACGCCCCCCACACAGAGCTGGCAGCTGTTGGAGCAGCATCAATAGAGCATTCAGCACAGGATGGAGCGTGTTTGGCCCATGGCAGAAACAAACATGTATTCATCTCATTTGGCCTACAGGTATGGACGAGGATGGCACAAATTACTGGCACGGTGGTGCAGTGTTTAGCACTGTCACATCACAAGAAGATCCTGTGTTCTAATCCCGGCCAGGGGCCTTTCTGTGCGGAGTTTGCATGTTCTCCCCGTGTCCGCATAGGTTTCCTCCCACAGTCCAAAGACATGCAGGTTAGCCTAATTGGAGACTTTAAATTGCCCGTATGGGTGTGTGAGTGAATGGTGTGTGTGCCCTGCGATGGATTGTCGACCTGTCCAGGGTATATTCCTACCTCTCGCCCAATGCATGCTGGGATAGGCTCCAGTCCCCCCTGTGACCCTGACCAGGAATAAGTGGCTTAGATAATGGATGGATGAATTACTGCAGCTGCTGGTTTATAACATGAGTTTTTATTAATATCTACAGCTCTAATATCATGAACATATACAGTATATCCTACAGTATATTCACTTTCTGTAGAAACCTTATATTTTTGCATGTACGTGAAAAAGTGAAAGAGAAAAATTCTACAGAAATCTGTGTAAGTTTGTGTTGCCATCTGCGCTATGTGGGAAAGAAGTTTTAGTTTATTTTTTTCTCGGGAAATTCCTGATTTGTATCATACAGAAAAAAAAAATGTATTACATGTACACACAGACACGTTTAATGCTCTTGTCTCTCTTTAGGGTGGCCACTGTAGTTTTCAGGACATGAAGAATCAGGACTGTTAAAACTGAAGAGTTGAACCCTGGACACTATGGACAACTTTAATTCAACACTTGAGTCTCTGGAGAACATGTCATATGAGACTGGCATGGGGAATAACACCAGGTTAACAAATGACTCCATGGAGTGGATTTTTATTGAGTCTCTCCGCACCATAGAATATGTGTTTAACATGGTAACTATATGCATTGAGCTGCCAGTTATCTGCTGGGCTGTGTTTGCCCTGTATCATCAGGTCAAGGCTGGCAATGTCACACCTGTTTATGTCATAAATCTCCTCATTTCAGATTTAATACAGATCATTGGAAGAACTATGTATGCAAAGGCATGGTATACAGATGGGTATCATGCAGGCTATGTTTTTTTAGATTATGGTTTAGTAGCCAGTGTTTGGTTCATTGTGTGTATTGCGCTGGAGAGATACCTCCTGGTTGTGCATCCTTTGTGGTATCGATGTCGCCACACTATCAAACACTCTATCCTCCTCTCACTGGCTGTATATGTGTCTGACCTGCTCATATTCACCGCTATGTATTTCAGCTGGAATTTCAGCCGGGATTTCCTTTATTTTGTGTTCAAGTTTGTTATGGGTCCCACCTTCCTCATCCTCCCTCTGCCACTTCTAGTGTTCTTCCTGGGGGCCACGTGGAGAGCCCTCTCCCACTCCATCTCAGTCCCACACAGAGAGAAGCAAAGGATTCTGGGTACACTGGCACTCGTCCTGCTTATTTATTTTGCTCTGTTCTTTCCATTCATATTTGTACTTTTTCATTGGACTACACATGTATCACAGTCTTGTTATATTTGCAGGAAAATGAGTTTGGTTGCATTCATGTTCCTGTATATCAGCCCCTTAATGGACGCCCTACTGTACATCTTAATTAAGAAAGATGCCAGATACACACTGAAGGTCCCACACTGTTGTAGAAGACTCTGCACTCACAAGGAGAGCAGAGAGATGTCCACTGTTCTAACTGAAAATATTACCAGTGTCTAGAACATGCTCTTACAACAAGAAATACAGGGGGTTGAAACAATAGTGGAAACAGATATATCACTATAAAGTCATAAGGAATAGGGCGACTGTTAACCTTCAGAACAGCTTCAGTCCTTCTTCGAATGCATGTCAGGTTCTGAACCGTGTCTACCTTATTCGGAAGGATAATGAACCTAAAACAGATAATCCGAACATCAATGCTTAGATTTCTTTTAAAAATTTATTTTGAAAGCAATATGCGGGCTACCATTATGCTTCTAGACAGGCTAGGCCTATTTTAACTGCCCCTATATCAGCTTCTGTAGATAGAGGGGTGTTGGATGCTGAACCAGGGGACTATAAAGAGCATTTGGACTGGCATTTGGTCTTTTGGATCACTAGGTACCTAGTGATGTTATTAATGTTTGATTGTTGGGGGAATTAAATGTGTTTACGTGTATTATTCTCACCTACGCCACTTGGCTGTCATGTCCGTTAGAGAAAAGTCACCTCTGTCAGATGTTCTATTTTCTGTTATTTTCATGAAGAATATGTTCATAATCATTTTACAATGTGTAAACTTATTTCAATTATTTAATTTTTAAGTATATCAATAGAAAAGTTGCTATGGTACACCAAAAGTGTGTTAATTGTGTTGTAAATTATATTATTTGTAATTTATCACAAAGACAAAGTACATTATCAACAGAAATTGTAAGTAGGCAACATTATAATTATATTTCTTTGTTGAATAAAAATAAATCACACTTTCATTATAGAGCTATAATCTAGTATTTAATACTCTAAAATCATTAAACATTTCCTTAATATTTAATATTATAATACTATGATTTTTTGTGTGCTTATTGAATTCAACTCCTCAGCTGCAGAAAGTGATATTTAAGAAAAAAAATGAATGGGAGAAAAAATTAATGGGAGGCATTATTAAAAACATTAATAACAGTAATAATGGGCCCCTTTACATGGTTTAATAGCCAGACTTTGATTAAAAAAAAGACTTCTTTCAAAATATATTTTCCCAGCATAATTGAAGAGTAAAAAACAAAAAAACAAGTTTTTGTCCCAATGCTCATGATTGGGTAATATCAATTATTTTTCCATTTATTTTTTACTTGAATTCTACTTGAAATGATTTATTTTAGTGGAAAGCAAGAATCTTCCTGAATGAATGAGCTGCTGCTGTACCAAATAGATTCAGCTCTGAGTGTAAAAATACACCCTGTGGTACTTTTACTCTGGGAGTGTTAAAATACACCAAACATTTACTCTCTGAGGGTAAAATACACTGTACATTTACTCTCTGAATGTTAAAATACACTGTACATTTACTCTCTGAATGTTAAAATACACTGTACATTTACTCTCTGAGTGTTAAAATACACTGTACATTTACTCTCTGAGTGTTAAAATACACTGTACATTTACTCTCTGAGTGTTAAAATACACTGTACATTTACTCTCTGAATGTTAAAATACACTGCACATTTACTCTCTGAATGTTAAAACACACTGTATGGTACTTACACTCTCAGAGTGTTAAAATATACATTTACTCTCTGAATGGAAAATCCTAAAATGATAAAAGGGGCAATAATGGTAGTGGGGCTCAGAATGTAATTCAAAATAAATAATTTTTTTCCCTTTTTAAATAAAATGATACCTCCTACAGACAGCTTCAAATGAATTATGTGGGACCATATGTGCATGCTGAATGGTACATATATCAGCAGCCTTAAGCCAATATCATTTACATTGTAATGTCAGACACATCTATGCATTCATTATCCATTGTTAGGGCAAAAGTTTCCAAAGAGATAAATTCAATGCAACAGCCTTGTTTTCGCGTGCGATGTAGACAATGCAGAATTGCCATATAAAATATCCAGCTGTTTCACCCCCTACCATGTGTCTAACCCCCATTCCTCTGTGCTCTATGCCTCGCCCAAGGAGGTCCAACCACCGCAGGCGCTGCCCGGCTAACCTGGTCTGCCCAACCCTCTCCTCTTATAAGGAACTTTCAGTGGTAGGTGGACTATGGAACTGCCTATGCCAAGATGAAGTCCCTCCACTTCCTGGCTCTCACAGAGACCTGGATCACCCCAGATAATACGGCCACTCCAGCTGCTCTTATCTGATGGCTACTCCTTTTCGCACACCCCCAGGACCTCTGGCCGAGGCGGGGGCACTGGTTTGCTTATATCTCAGTCCTGGAAATTCTCCATGCCCAAATATTTCCTATATATAGTTTCATGCAATCACTGTAACTCACCCATCTAAACTTAACATTGTTGTTCTCTACCGCCCTCCAAGTCCACTCAGCGCTTTCCTGGATGAACTGGACACTCTCCTGAGCTCCTTCCCTGAGGACGGCACCCCTATAATTCTACTGGGTGACTTCAACCTCCAGCCAGAGAGCTCCCAGTTATCCAGTGTCACCTCACTCCTCCAGTCCCTCGCCCTCACCCAGTCCCCATCGCCCGCCACCCACAAGGCCGGTAACCAACTAGACCTTGTATTCACCAGGAGCTGCGCCACGTCTGAACTCACGGTGACTCCGCTCCATGTATCGGACCACTTCTTTATTTCATTCTCTCTCGCCTACACACTCTCCCGCAACTCCTCTAACAGCCTACCCTCTGTAACTTTCAGCACTCTCTCGCACTCCTCTCTCTACCTCTGCTCTCTCTGCACTTCCTCCTCCTGCATCTTTTGTTAATTTGCCTATTGATGTTGCCACCTCCACCTTTAACTCCTGCCTCTCTCAGTCTCTCGACTCACTATGTCCTCTTGTCTCCAAACCGGCCCGATCATCACCCCCCTGCCCGTGGCTGACGGATTCTCTCCGATCCAGCAGAACCACGCTGCGAGCTGCTAAGAGAAAGTGGAGGAAATCCAGATCCCAGATGATCTGGCCTCGTATCACACTCTGCTGGCAGCCTTCACATCAGCAACTACGTCTGCTAAGACGACATTTTTCCAGTCAAAAATGAATGCATGCATGTCTAACCCCCGTAAACTCTTTTCCACCTTCTCTTCCCTGCTGATCCCTCCTCCACCCCGCTCACCCTCTTCCCTCTCTGCCGATGACTTCCTGATCCACTTTGAGGAGAAGGTAGCCATGATCCGAAACTTCACACATCCGGTGACGCCCCATATACCCCATAATGAACCCACCGCTACATTTTCGTCCTTTAAGACTCTGGAGGACACAGATGTACTCCAACTTGTAACGCGCCAGCGTGCAACCACCTGCCCACTGGACCCCATCCCGTCAGCAGTCCTCCAGTCTATATCCAGTGAGGTCCTTCCATATCTTTCCTCCATTATCAACACCTCCTTAACCTGTGGCTATGTTCCTGCTGTTTTCAAAACTGCTCGTGTTACCCCACTCCTTAAAAAACCTAGCTTAGACCCCTCTGATGTTAGAAACTATCATCCTGTGTCTCTCCTGCCCTTTCTGTCCAAAGCTCTTGACCGAGCTGCCCTTAACCAACTGTCAGTTTTTCTCCACCAGAACAACCTGCTCGACCCTCATCAGTCCGGCTTCAGAACCGGGCATTCCACTGAAACGGCGCTCCTGGTTGTGACGAGGCACTCGCCACTGCCAGAGCCTCCTCCCTTTCCTCTGTCCTGATTCTCCTTGACCTGTCTGCAGCGTTCGACACGGTCAACTACAAACTCCTGATCTCCACACTGGCTGAGATGGGCATCTCTGGAACTGCCCTCTCTTGGTTTACATCCTATCTCACAGATAGATCCTACCAAGTCTCCTGGAAGGGCTCTGTCTCTGCACCTCATCCACTTTTTACAGGAGTCCCGCAGGGATCTCTACTGGGTCCTCTGCTGTTCTCCATTTACACAAAGTCTCTTGGTTTGGTTATTAATTCACATGGCTTCTCTTACCATAGTTATGCTGATGACACTCAACTCTTCCTCTCTTTCCCTCCCTCTACCCCACAGGTAAAGGAAAGGATATCTGCTTGCCTGGCTGACATCTCTGAGTGGATGTCTAGCCATCACCTGAAGCTCAACTCGACAAGACTGAGCTGCTCTTCATGCCATACAAGACCTCCCGGCTCCTAGACCTGTCCGTCACCGTTGACGGAACCATGGTCACCGCCTCCCGCTCTGCAAGAAACCTGGGGGTGGTCCTGGACGACCAGCTGGACTTCAAAGAACACATCAGGGCAACGGCACGGTCCTGCAGGTTCCTCCTGTACAACATCAGGAGGATTCGGCCGTACCTGACCACCTACTCCGCCCAGCTTCTTGTCCAGACCATGGTCACCTCATGTCTGGACTACTGCAACTCCCTTCTCGCAAGCCTACCAGCCTGCGCCATTCTGCCCCTACAACTGGTCCAGAACGCGGCTGCTCGGCTTGTGTTCAACCTCCCCAAGTTCTCGCACGTCACCCCCCTGCTGAGGTCACTCCACTGGCTGCCGGTCGTGGCCAGGATCAGGTTCAAAGTTCTGACCCTGGCCTACACTGCAGCCAAAAGGTCAGGCCCCTCCTACCTACAGGACTTAATCCAGCACTATGCTCCTGCTCGACCACTTCACTTTGCTGCTGCAGGGCGACTTGCACTTCCCCCCTTCTGTGTTAATGGCTCCCGCTCGTCCCGACTGCGGAGCTTTTCCACCCTAGCTCCCCAGTGGTGGAACGAACTCCCCAATCTGCTGCGCTCAGCTGAAACACTGTCTGTTTTTCGTCGTGGTCTGAAAACGCACTTTTTCAGACTTGTTTTTTTTTTTTTTTTGCTTGTTTTCTATTTAACTTGTGTTTTTGGTTATTTTTAATTCAGAATGTATAGCTGACTGTGTGTACTACTCATGTTCATTACTAGGGATAGCTCCTACGCTGTGAGAAAGTTGTGCTTTGTCGGATTTGCTTTGAAGTCGTGTCAATGACCTTCAATATGCACTTATTGTACATCGCTTTGGATAAAAGTGTCTGCCAAATGATTGTAATGTAATTTAATGTTCTGACCCTGCTAATAACATCAAATACACTATCATGAACATATACAGCTCTGGAAAAAATTAAGAGACCACTGCAAAATTATCAGTTGTCTCATTGTTATTTCGGTTCTGTACTCTAGCCCTTTGAGTTTGAAAGGATACAATGATAATGAGGTTGAAGTGCAGACTGTCAGCTTTAATTTGGGTATTTTCATCCATATCAGATGAACCGTTTAGAAATTATAGAACCTCTTGTACATAGTCCCCCCCATCTTTGGGCATCAAAAAATATTGGACAGTTTAACATAATATAGAATAAAGTAATCATATTTAATATTTGGTGGCATATCCTTTGCATGCCATGACTAACTGATGTCTGTGACCCAACAACATCAAAATAATATTTTCTGGTGCTCATTTTCACACTGAAGGTCCCACACTGCTGTAGGAGACTCAACACTCACAAGGAGAGCAGAGAGACGTCCACTGTTCCAACTGAAAATGTTACCAGTGTCTAGAACATGCTTTTATAACAGGAAATACAGGGGTTTGAAACAATAGTGTAAACACTTCACAAATATATGAATATAAAGTCATAAGGAATAGGACGACCCTTCACCTTCAGAACAGCTTCAGTCCTTATTAGAATGCTGTCATGCAAGTTCGGAGCCGTGTACTCTGATATTGGCTCACTCTTCAAGAAGGAAGCCTCCAGTCGTTTGAGCGATGAAGGAGGTGGAAGTCTACTTTGCAGTCTTTGCTCCATAACTTCCCATACAAGTTCAATCATGTTTAGATCTGGTGATTGTGGAGGTCGTGGACGGAAGGTGTTTGACTTCATCCTCGTGTTCAGGAAGCCACTCTTGAATTTGTTTATCAGGCTGTAGAATTTGTTTATCAGTGTGTAGCATATGTTCAGCTGTCTTTTGAATTTGTATATCAATGCGTATAATTTGTTTATCCATTTGTCAAATTTGTTTAGCAGTGTGTAGAATTGATTTAGTGTGTAGAATTTGTTTATCAGTTTGTAGAATTTGTTTATTAGTGTGTTGAATTTGTTTATTATTGTGTTGAATTTGTTTATAAGTGTGTTGAATTTGTTTAGTAGTGTGTTGAATTTGTTTAGTAGCATGTATGGATTAGGCTATGTGTATTGCCCAGGTGAAAAAAGATTATACTTGAAATATACTATTTCTTTTTCTTTTTACTAAGTGCCCTAAAGTTGTTCAAAAGTAGAACTTAAGTGTACTTCAAATGCAGTGTGTGTTTTAAAATTGGACTATTCTTAGTATACTTAAGTGGACTATGTCTGTATGTTAAAATGGGACTATTTTAGTGTATTTTAGTAAATTTAAGTGCACTAACAAAGAGTATGATTTGTTGGTATCTTAAATACACTTGCAGTACAATTTAATTATGTCACCAGTGCATTTGAAACAAACTTTAAAAGTATTGCGGTGTTTTTGAGACTATACTTGAAGTACTTTTTAAAAATAAATTTTAAACATACTTCAAATTAAGTACAAAAAGGAAAAGAATACTTGTAATAAACTACTTAAATAATATTTTTATTACACTAAAGAATACTACGTTTTCACCAGGGTGGGGTGTTATAATCTTGGAATATGGGAACATCAGGGGGGAATAGTGTTTGCACCATAGGGTGCATCTGTCCTCTTGTAAAATGGCTTCATATTCCTTAGCTGTTATACGATCATGGACAGCAATTGTCGGACTCAATGATTACCATGAAATGGCCGCCCACACCATTACAGATCCACCACCATGTTTAACAGTTGGCAACAGACATTGTGAGCTGAAGGCTTCCTTTGGCTTTCTCCAAATATAACCTCATTTAGATGTAGAAAAAGGTTAAAATATGATTCATCAGTCCTTAGTACTTTTCCTCATTGCTCAGGGGGCCAGTGTAGTGCTCCTTACACCAGGTTATGCACGTTTGTGCATCAGGCTTGGATACAGGTGGTTTCTAGATGAACACCTGCACACTCACCTTGTTCTACACACAAACACACAACCTGCTCTCTCCTGTAAGAACTGGCAGCCACCTCTGCCAATAGATCCAGCCAATCCTACCACTAACAGCAGCTGCAATAAGGCAATGTACGGCCTCCCAGGACTCTACTTTTATAAAAATGTCAATTTTTTACCATTTTTGTTGTTTTTATTATAGTTCTTTGGCATTTTTTCTGTGTAAATACTGATCATTCATAGTCGAGTTCCAACTCCTTTTTTCTGACGTTGTTTTGCCTTGTTTGCACACTGTGTTGTTTTTTCTAATGCAGTATTCCGTTGATAGCTTTTCAATAAAAGTGTCTAAAGTTTAAAATACTTTTTTCTTTTAAATTTATTAATGGGGTGTCTGAGTGGTGTAGCCTGTAAGAGCACTGTCCATACCCAGTGAACAACAGTCGTCCATGGACAGCTAAATTGTGTTGAAAACGCGTCTTGGACAGTGGCGGAACTAGAGTTTTATACATGGGATGGCCAGGGGGTGGCCAAGGCTACTTCAGGGGGTCCATAGACCATGACAGAAAATTAGTGTGTAACCCTAACCTGGCATCTAAGGAGCATGAATGAATCCTATGATTGCTGATTACAGGTAGAAGTGATAATTCACTTAACCTGGAGTTCTTCAATGTGGCAGATAGTGTGGTCCACTAGGGTTACTTCACTAGAATTCTTTAACATACTATGAATAGCCAGTGTCTCTACCTCGGAACTGCAGCTCAATTTCTTACTCACACACACACACACACACACACACACACACACACACACACACACACACACACACACACACACACACACACACACACACACACACACACACACACACACACACACACGGTACTGTACTCACATACGGGAGAGACTTGGGTCACTCTGTTTTCATGAATATATAATCTGGGTCTATAAGTGTTGAACATCCAAAATATTTTGAGAAAATAAAGCTCAAGCACCAAGGAGATAAGATAGCATTTGTGTGTGACATAATTTGCATAGTTTATTTATGGAAGTAAATTTACAAAAAACACACTGAAATTTGACATACCAGGTATGACCAACTTGTACAGACCTCTCTGATCCACCCAAGTCAAACAATATGTTTTTTTCCGTCTGACTGAAAACACAAGATATGCCTGCACTAAATATTGTCAAGCAGAAATGGACTTGAAAAAGAAAAATAATTTTGGTGCCCACCAATATTAGAAACTTAAACAATGTTCCCTGCAATTATTGCAAGGTTGTTTTTATTCAAAAACATATAATTTCTCAACAACAACCCCTATTTACATTACATTACATTTATTTAGCAGACGCTTTTATCCAAAGCGACGTACAGTAAGTGCGTACAGAGACATCATCAAGATCACTACAGAACAGACAAGACAAAGCACATCCTTCCCATAATGTAGCAGCTATCCCTAGTAATGAACGTCGACTGTAGTTCACAGTAAGCTGTGGGCAAATCAGCAACACCACACTTCCATTCCAAATACTATTATAAACTATAATAAACAGACAGGAAAACACAGGGAACTAGTAAACAGTAAGTATTAACATATAGTAACTGCATTTCTGTTTGTTACACAAACTTACATATATTTTACAGTCTCTGTTGCATATGTAACTTATTTGTTGTCCTGTTAGATCATGGCTAGCCCTACTCTGCAGTAAGTAGCTATAATTTCTTACACCTTTACGATAGCAAACAGGCTATCTGCAAATTGTGGTAATCTTTTGAATAACGTTAACAGATTGATAATAACAATTGTTCGTTTTGAGTTCAAGTACGAAAATCTACCTGAGTTAATGGATTTCAAATTGCTAAATTTTAACTTGCTGGACATTGACAGCTGTCCTAGTTACCCCACATTAGCTAAACACTCGTATACTGTAACTTACGACACTGCACTGTAAGCGTGGCGTGCAGCCGCGGAGGCACGGGTGGGCGACCGCCACCCACTTGGAACCCCTGCCCACCTAATCAGTTTGGTCTTTTTTAAATGTTTTTTTTTTATTAATTAAAAAAACCAGTTGTATTAGTATTATTAACCAGACTGCATTTATATTTCATAAACATATCAATATTTAATTAGGTATTATTGTGAGCGCACCCCCAACCAATCACGTTGGGCTAGTCTACGTTCTTGAGTCTGTGGTGTAGCTGTGTCATCTTAAAAGTGCTGCCGAAGTTATTGTGCGTGCGCGCGAGGAGCTAGCTAACTAAACTTAGATACTTCAGTTGCCTTGAGTAGCCTATATTAAAATGGCGAAACAAAGCTCTCTATTAAATTGTTTCAAAAGACCACGACTAGAAGAGCACGACGCGCCTCAAGTCGTCGAGCATGTTTCTGCCACTGAATCCAGATCAACCGCGCCTCCCCCCCTGCAGTCATGGCCCTGGCCTGAGCCCCTGCACCGGACTTAAGCGACACGTGCCACCGCTGCACTCGCACACCTATCAGCGGTAGATGAGCCAGCTTCGCAGCCTATGCTGCAAACATTCCCTGCTACAAGAACGGACAAATGGGACAGAAGTTTTTCCTGTCGATGGTATAAATGGATTGAATATAGCATATCGAGAAATGCCGTTTTTTGCCAACCGTGCCGCCACCGATGCGGGCATGGACGTTCGGTTCATTAAGACTGGTTTCAATGACTGGAAGCACATGAGCCAGTTATGTCCTAAACCGAAGCTAGCAAAGCACATTGTTCCGCAGTGGTCAAAGACAAGGCCTTTAAAGAAAGTCACCAGTCAGAACGACAAAATATCCTCAATCAGCTCAATAGAGACGCACATGCAGCCAATGCCTCCTGAAAGGAATCGAGCACACATTAAAGTAATGGACATTGTGGTTTTTTTGTGCCAAGCAGGATCTACCATTACATGGCCACTGCGAGAACGAGGAGACTCAAGGGCAACTTTCTTGGAAGTTTTTAATTCATATGCCGTTATGATCCCGAGATTAAAAAGCGACTAGACGAGCTCCCAAAAAATGCGACTCATGAGCCCGGATATCCAGAACAAACTGCTGGAAACGGCCGCGTCGCTCCTTCTTAGAAAGTGACACCCTGTCACTACTCTCATTCGGAAGAGAATTACTGAATAATTGGATTATGATTAAATAATTTCTCTGTTCAACACCAAGCCCCGCCGTATTGTGCTGTGATTTTGACAACAATGGTATGCAATACTATCTTCTTGTTTTTATATTTCTCCTTGTTCTTTCTTGTAATGCTATTGTAACTATACACATATGGTATGTATGCATGTAGCCTATGCATAATACATATATGTTTCATGTTGTAATGGCTTGTGACAAACACGTGGTAATATCATGTAACAATATGTAACGTTACCTTACATTGTAGTTATTATGTAGGCTATACATACACATAGGCCTATTAGAGAAACTTCATTTTTGCCCACCTAGTTTCCAGCACATTTCTGGCTACGCTACTGGTGGCGTGTGTAATGATGAGGCTTTACACACCGAGTCACTGTGTCAGAATGCTTTACTTCCGTCCGCTAGTGCAATCAATACAAATGAATACACTGCCCTCTGGTGGCCTGATGGTATAACAACAGTCTTATCAATACATCTTCCCTTTTTTCAAAATAACAGTAGTTATTAAACTTGAAATAAGTTGCTTGAAATATTACAAACAATCTGTTGTCAACAACAACAATCTTAAGAACTTTCAATCAGTTACCTTTCTGTCACTTGTACATCTTTCAGAACAATTGCAGTAAGAACAGTTATGCAATATTTATGACCCTTTAGGAACTATTTTCTTTTTCTCTCTTTTTTTTTTTTTTTTTTTTTTTTTTTTTTTTTTTTTTTTTTTTTTTTTTTTTTTTTTTGACTCAAAACCTCCTTAGTTTACCTCTCAGACTACATTTCTTCTATGAGTCTCTTAGGTTTGACTATTTCTCTCCTCAAACCCTCTCTCTGTGTTCTGTCACCCGTACTGTTATTATTCTCAGGTGTTGCGTGTATGATTGTCATATCCGGTTGTTCATCATGTCTTATGCCTGTCATCTCTTCAGTGTTGTCACTGACCCTGATCTCTTTCTTAGGCACTTTCAGTAGGTGGCGTCTGTTTCGTCTGAGTGTGTTACCATGTTCTGTGATCACCTCATATGACCTGGGTGTTGTCTCTTTGACCACTTTTGCAAGCGGTCCCCACTGTCCATCACATCTCACCCGCACTATCTCCTCCTGTGCAAGCGGTCGTAGTGGCTTGGTGGTCCTGTTGTAGTACTCCATCTGTTTTGTTTCCTGAGCAGCTGGCTCCCTCTGCTCCTTCCTGAACCTTGCTGATGGAAGTCTCGTCCGTAGTTTTCTTTTCATGAGCATCTCTCCTGGTGAAAGTCCTTTCTCAAGAGGAGATGCCCGGTAGTTGAGAATAGCCAGGTATGGGTCTTCGTTGCTTTCCATGGCCTTCTTCAAGCTGCGTTTGACTATTTGTACTCCTTTCTCGGCTAACCCATTGGATTGTGGGTACCGGGGGCTTGATGTTATGTGCTCAAAACCATATGTCTTAGAAAAGTCTCTGAAACACTGGCTACTGAATTGTGGTCCATTATCACTGATAACTGTTAAGGGGATCCCTTGGCGGGAAAATATAGCTTTGGTGCGGGCTACCACCTGCTCTGCTGTTGTGTCAGACAACAAAGCATATTCCGGATATTTGGAATAATAGTCCATGACTAGTAAGTAGTCCTTGCCCTTAAGCTGAAAAAGGTCCATTCCCACTTTACACCAAGGTTCCTGTGGTCTGTCATGTGGCCTCATAGGCTCCTTAGGCTGTTGGTACTGGTGCCGCTGGCATATGTCACAGCGCTGCACACACGCCTCAATGTCCTTGTGCATGTACGGCCAGTAAAGAACATCTCGGGCTCGTCTCTTACATTTCTCTATCCCTAAATGTCCTTCGTGCACCAATCTGACCATCTGAGCCCTCATAGAGGTAGGAATGACTATTTGTGTGCCTTTAAGTAGAACACCATCTAACATTGACAGTTCACCCCTGAAATGTTGGTATGGCTTTTCCATGTTTATGTAGTCATGTGAGTGCATCTGATCTATCACTCTACTTAGCTTCTTGTCTTTCTTCGTTTCTCTGGCTATTTCTGCCCATTTCTCACTGGAGACTGGCATGTGTGCTCTGATTGAGTCAACATGGATCTGTACTTCTTCCTCAGTAGTGCTTTTACTGTGGCGTAGGCTAGCTCTACTCAATGTATCGGCTATCACTAAGTGCTTGCCTGGTGTGAACTCAAATGTGAGGTCATACTTTTGGAGTCGTAGCATTAAGCGTTGGATGCGCGGTGGCGCTTCACCCAGTGGCTTCTGTGATATGGCTATTAGTGGTTTATGATCAGTTTCTAGTATCACAGATCTTCCGTATACATACTCGTGAAACTTTTCGCAGCCATAAACTGCACCTAGTGTTTCCTTTTCGATTTGCGCATAATTTCTTTCTGCGGCTGTCATAGTACGTGATGCGTATGCTATTGGATACCACTCTGACTCATGCTTTTGGAGTAGCACGGCTCCTAGACCAGCTTTTGATGCGTCAGTAGACACTTTGAGTGGTTTGTCTTGGTTATAGAATTGTAGGACTGGCTCCTTGGTTAAGCTACTCTTAAGCCACTCCCATTCGTTTACATGTTCTGGCTTCCATTGCCATTCTGTGTCTGTTTCTAGTAGGCTTCTCAAAGCTCTTGTGTTTGCTGACAGATTCGGTAGGAATTTTCCTAGATAGTTTACTAAGCCTAAAGCTCTCTGTAGGTCCTTTTTTTCCCTTGGCTCCGGCATCTCTGAGATTGCCCGGACCTTTTCTGGGTCAGGCTGCACGCCTGCCTCTGATAGTCTCTCTCCCAAGTAAGTAATGTCTTGTACCCTGAACTGACATTTCTTTTCGTTTAGTTTCAGTCCAGATGCTTGTGCTCTATCAAGAACCCTGCGTAACCTCTCATCGTGTTCCTCAACTGTGCGTCCCCAGACTACCACATCATCAATGAAAACACCTACTCCTTCTATCCCGTCGAACAGTTGCTGCACTGTTCTATGGAAAACTTCGGGGGCCGAACTAATTCCAAACGGTAACCGCAGGAAATAATGCCTCCCGAACGGTGTGTTAAATGTGCATAATTTTGCACTCCCCTCATCGAGAACTATTTGATAAAATCCCGAAGAGGCATCAAGTTTGCTGAAGTAGCATGCTCCACTCATTGCACTGGTTATATCAGACTTAGTTGGTAGCCTATAGTGCTCTCTTTTTATTCCCTTATTCAAATCCTTAGGATCTATGCACAGTCTTAGATCTCCATTTTGTTTTTCTAGTATCACCAAGGAGTTAACCCATTCTGTGGGCTCCTCTATTTTTCTTATGACCCCTTCTTTTATCAGAGAATCTAGTTTCTCTCTTAACCTCTCCTTAAGTGCTATGGGTACTTTTCTTGCTGGGTGTATCACTGGTTCTGCATTTTCTTTCAGCTTTATCTTATGCTCGCCTGGTAAGCGGCCTATCCCTTTGAACACATCTTTGTATTCTCTCACCCAGTCACTAGACCTTGTAGGGGTAGACTCCTTAGAGCCTGCTGGAGTAACAATTTTCTCCCTTTGCATCTTTGTTGTCACTTTCTCTTTATCTATGACATTTACTCTTTTGATTAGACCTAGCTTTTCACATGTTTTCAAACCCAATATAGCTTGTCTCTCACCTTCCACAAGTACAAAAAGAGCATTTACAGTTTTCCCTTTGTGACACAAGCTCACTCTACACACTCCCTTAGTGGGTATGGGTTTATCATCATACGTTCTCAAATTTATCTTTTTATCTCGCACCTTTGGCCTGTTTTTCAGTCTCTTTAAGTCTTTCATGGGCAGGATGTTTACCTGCGCCCCTGTGTCCAGTTTTAATGGAACCTCTGTACCATTCACCTTTAGATGTGCTATCCACTCATCCCTGGAGAGATCTCCTTCCACCGTCGCTGCATCGCAGAAAAGCGGTGGACCATCGTCTTCCTCGCTGTCGCTCAGCTGTTCAACGAGCTGCACTTTCTTTTTGGAGAAACAACACTTGGCAAAGTGATTTCGACCCCCACACTTCCTGCAGTCCTTTCCGAACGCTGGGCATTGTTTTGGCATGTGCCTGTTGCCACACCTCTCGCAGCCTTTGCTGTCATGTGCCGTGCTCTGTGTCGGCTTCTGTTCTTTTCTCTTTGATGGCGCTCTCTTTCCCACGTGCTTCACTGCATTCACCTCGGCGCTCTCGCTGTCTTGGCTAAAAGTCTTTATTTGTGCCTTTGCACACTCTGAAGCTTGGCAAATTTTGATTGCCTTATCTAGCGTGAGGTCTGTCTCCTTTAACAAATGCATCCTCACTTTGTTGTCTTGTACACCTATTACTATTTGATCCCTTATTAAGGAATCACACAGAGTCCCAAAATTACAAGACTGACTTTTTAGTCTTAAATCTGTGACGTACTGTTCGATTGATTCTGACTCCTTCTGGACTCTGTTTCTGAAAACATACCTCTCATACGTTTCATTTTTCCTCGGTGTGCAATACTGCTCAAATTTCGCTATTACTGCATCATACTTGTCTTTTTCATCTTCTGTGAAGACGAACGTATTGTATACGTCGAGTGCACTGCGTCCTGCTACTGTTAGCAGCAATGCTATTTTTCTCTTTTCATCTCCTTGCAGATCAATAGCAACCATATAAAGTTCCAAACTTTGTCTAAACGCCTTCCAGCTTTCATTAACATCTCCAGTTAACTTTAACTCTTCAGGTTGACGGATGGAATTCATCTTTTTCCTCCTTTTTCTAACATTTATCCTGGTACCATGTAATGATGAGGCTTTACACACCGAGTCACTGTGTCAGAATGCTTTACTTCCGTCCGCTAGTGCAATCAATACAAATGAATACACTGCCCTCTGGTGGCCTGATGGTATAACAACAGTCTTATCAATACAGCGTGTATTATTACCTACAAGCACAGATGTAAACGTAAAGTTAGGCTAAATTGGGAATCGATCTCTCTTATCTGATTAACTGTCTGTTATGGAGCCAAATTACCAATATGCATCTACACAGCTTTCGTAAAAGTTATTCAGGAAACTTAAACCCGATGCTAAACCTTAAAACTTACTTCAATATGGTGCTTTCGCCGCAGGTCTGCCATATTTGTGTCAGTCACTTGCGTGACTCGTGAGCTGTGGAAATACTCTCGTCCTCGATTTGAAAAAGGCGCCGCCGGATGTCAAAATAAATGCTTCTTTCAACAAGAGGTGAAATGAGATGTCAACCAGCATCAAATTGCCAGTGATAGCGAATGAAATTTTAGGGTGGCACCCGGGGTGGCCAATCATATATCAGGGGTGTCCAGTGCCACCCCGGACACCCCTCTGGCTCCGCCACTGGTATTGGACACCTTTTCAATGGCTTTTCAACGCCATTTTGTGGCATTTTACGCACTGGGTATGGTCATTGCGAGCCGCGGTTTGAAACTGGCCACATAACCCTGTTCGCATGTCTCTCCCTCTCTCTCATTCCCCCTCTTCCTGTATCTCTACAAGGTGCTGTCCAATAAAAAATGCCCTAAAAGAACAAATTAGCTTTTAAAAATGTAAATGAGCTTTTATTTACAATAAATGTGCATGCATGTGTGCATTTGTGTGTGTGTGTCTGTGCTTGCGTGTGCTTTTGCAAGTGTGTGTGTGTGTGTGTGTGTGTGTGTGTGTGTGTGTGTGCATTAGGCATGTGCCTTAAGCCGAATACCTTATTCGGAACCACAAGGATAATGAACCTGAAACAGATAATCCAACTTGCAAGCTAATTGTGATGGCAGGTATACCATCCGCCAGGATACAGCTTGGCGGGGCATGCCCCATACCTATACAGCACTGACAGTTTGCCACTTTTCACGGTTTCCTACAGAAATAACCACAATGACCACAGACTCTCAGCCCTTGAGAACATTAGCTTCTGTACCTTCTGACCTCATGTAACCACAGATAATTCAGATACAACTTCACACATCCACACAATAAAGCCCCAAACTTGGGTTATTTCTGAAATTTTCTTCTTCTTCTTCCTGCCAATTTCATCATGAAAAATGCTCCACGCCCTCAAATAATAATTCTCCCCATTGGATAAGAATATCTGATCTGCCAATGAGAATGTCTGATCAATCTCTGTTTCACCTCAAAGTACACTATAGCTACATGCTTAAGAGTCTGTCTAACTGCCCCACACAATGTGAAAGTGCCCATAGCTTGGTGGTTACAGCACTGCACCACGCTAGGGACCCGGGGTTCGAGCCTCGCCAGTTCCCTACAGTTACAGAACACTACAGACAAAAGATAAATACATTATTTATTGGATCTTTATGTAAATCCATGAATTATTTGGCTCATTGTGTTTGTGTAAAAATATGAGAGAGCTGCATGATGGTGTGTATTATTCCCCCTGCATCATGTTCAGTGTTTTATCTGAAACACTGTGTATTACCTTTGCATTTGAACATACAGGCTGGATGGGAGGTTATTAAAATAAATATGCAAATATTCCCCATTTCCTCTGATAGCTTATCTCATCAATATCAGCTCATTTATTAAGAAATTATTGAAACCTTGTAATTGTGAATATGGTCTAACCGAAAAACTGGTCATTTAATTACTAAAATGATTACTGATAGATGCAACATTTTAACTTTGATCATTCTACACTCAGAAATAAAGGTACAGAGGAGGTACGTTTTTTTAGGAACAAATTTCCCAAATGTGCCCTGAAAGTACAATAACGTTCTATTTGAGTAATAATAAGTACCTTTTCAAGCCAAATAGGTACAAATTACTTATGTGTTGCTGGCTATGGGTGCAATTTTATGTACCTATAGGGTACCACCCCAGTGACATAAGTGTTTGTACATTTTTAGGTAGGCTACTTTACGAACAATTTTTTCTGAGAATGTATGATTGATTGAGCTGTTCATGAGACGCTTTTGATACAAAGAGGCGTGTCACTTCCATTGTGCAAATGCATGAGCTCTACCTGTATATGTGTGTCTGAGCTAGCCAAGCTCATTTATATATTAATAATACTTGATCACATGTCCACATTAGCCAAGTTAATTCATATATCAACATTATTTGATCGTGCGTCAATGTTAGCCAAGTTCATTGAACAGTGAGTTTGTCTGATCTCCAAACTTCAACCATCAGAGAGAGAAACTGAAGAAGATCCAAAACAGCTTCTTCTGGTAAGTTCATGGCTGCATTCTGAGTGAATCTGTCTTTGATATTCAGCTGGTGTTGGTACTTTCGGAGCACATGGAAGAAAAGACCATCTCTATTTATAGTGTTTTTACATAAAACTTCATTTTTAAAAACATGCTTGTTTCTCCCATTGGAAGACATTGTTTCAGTATTTGGTAGTAGGTCATTTCTCTTCTTAAAATGGACATGAAAAAATATTAGTGAAATTATACAACATCAAACCCTTATTGAATAAAAGACAAAAGGTCAAATTATACTTTTACATTACAAATGAGTTTGTTACTGAATCATTTCTAGTTTCTGCAGTATGCTGGCTTTTGTTTGAGCCAGTCTCTTGATCAGGCTGTTGAAAAGTTTGACTGTATAAATTTATATTTCATAATAAATATTTAAAAAGAAATACACTGCCCGGCCAAAAAAAAAGTCGCACACACTAATATTTTGTTGGACCGCCTTTAGCTTTGATTACGGCGCGTATTTGTTGTGGCATTGTTTCGACAACCTTATGCAATGTCACAACATTTATTTCCATCCAGAGTAGGACAAGTTTTTGGCTGAGATATTGTATTGATGACGGGAGAGTCGAACCACTCCGTAAAGTGTTCTCCAGCACATCCCAAAGACTTTCAATGGGGTTAAGGTCAGGAATCTTGTGGCTAATTCATATGTGAAAATGATTCCTCATGCTCCCTGAACCACTCTTTCACAATTTGAGCCCGATGAATCTTGGCATTGTCATCCTGGCATATGCCCATTGATGGGATAACCTGGTCATTCAGTACATTCAGGTACTTCGCTGACTTCATTTTATTGCTGCATAATGTTGCTGAGCCTAGACCTGACCAACTGAAGCAACCCCAGATCATAACACTGCCTCCAGAGGCTTGTACAGTGGGCACTATGCATGACGGGTGCAATGGCGACTTTTTCTTTGGCCGGGCAGTGTAGTAATTTTACAAAATGCAGGTTTCAGTCCCTTGGACCAAGCTTGGGAGCCGTGCTCTAGCCTTTTTACTTTTTAAAGTTCTCCTTTTAAACTTTTAACTACCAATCAAAGAAGCTGAATCTCATAGCATTATTTTTTTCTATGTTGGCTTTCCAAAAGATCCACTATAAGACACAACATAATAATAACCATTCTACACTGCAAAAAACAAATCTTAAGCATTTTGATCTTATATTTAGGCTTTAGAATCTTATTTCTGTTACTTTTAAGCTAAATAAGACAAAAAAAGATTGCCAGTGGGGTGAGATATTATTTCTCATTTCAAGATTTGCGAGTGGGGTAAGAATTTTTACTTTAGCAAAAAGTAACTTAAAACAAGCTAATATTTTCCACTTTAGAGAAAAAATATGATTTTAAGTCTCATTAGAGGACTAAAACACTTGCTAAGACAGACATTTTGTGCAGTGTACAATTGACAAACACTTGAAAATAAATGGTAGCCTTTAGCCTACCCATCTTGAATTCTCAGAAAAAAACATTACAAACTTTAGGGAAAGTTAATGTCATAAATAATGTCATGTGTGTTTGTGAAGAAACTGAAAGCAGTTAACCAATAAAAGTGCTTAGAAAGATCTATGGGGTAAACTGCACATTGAAAGAAAGCATGTTGGCTGAAAGACAGGGCATTACTGAGGGGACATTGAAGTGAGCAGCGCTCGCTACACATGAGAGGCAGCTTCAGAAAACCCATCCCAGATTAAATAGCATCAGGCAGTCTTCATTTAATAAATGCATCTGTCAATGTGTTGAGAAATGCATTAAAATCTGTCTTATTTTGCACAAGAAATAACTATTGTATTCTTTTTATTACGCCCATTGGAAATTAGCATCAACTTAATGGGGTAGAGGCTGTGACTCGCTGGCAGTAGAGACAGGGTCAGCCCCACTCACAGGCAGGATAGAGGCTATGACTCGCTGGCAGTACAGACAGGGTCAGCCCCACTCACAGGCAGGATAGAGGCTGTGACTCGCTGGCAGTACAGACAGGGTCAGCCCCACTCACAGGCAGGGTAGAGGCTGTGACTCGCTGGCAGTACAGACAGGGTCAGCCCCACTCACAGTCAGGATAGAGGCTATGACTCGCTGGCAGTACAGACAGGGTCAGCCCCACTCACAGGCAGGGTAGCGGCTGTGACTCGCTGGCAGTACAGACAGGGTCAGCCCCACTCACAGGCAGGGTAGCGGCTGTGACTCACTGGCAGAACAGACAGGGCCAGCCCCACTCACAGGCAGGGTAGCGGCTGTGACTCGCTGGCAGTACAGACAGGGTCAGCCCCACTCACAGGCAGGGTAGCGGCTGTGACTCGCTAGCAGTACAGACAGGGTCAGCCCCACTCACAGGCAGGATAGAGGCTATGACTCGCTGGCAGTACAGACAGGGTCAGCCCCACTCACAGGCAGGATAGAGGCTATGACTCGCTGGCAGTACAGACAGGGTCAGCCCCACTCACAGGCAGGATAGAGGCTATGACTCGCTGGCAGTAGAGACAGGGTCAGCCCCACTCACAGGCAGGATAGAGGCTATGACTCGCTGGCAGTACAGACAGGGTCAGCCCCACTCACAGGCAGGATAGAGGCTGTGACTCGCTGGCAGTACAGACAGGGTCAGCCCCACTCACAGGCAGGATAGAGGCTATGACTCGCTGGCAGTACAGACAGGGTCAGCCCCACTCACAGGCAGGATAGAGGCTATGACTCGCTGGCAGTACAGACAGGGTCAGCCCCACTCACAGGCAGGATAGAGGCTATGACTCGCTGGCAGTACAGACAGGGTCAGCCCCACTCACAGGCAGGGTAGCGGCTGTGACTCGCTGGCAGTACAGACAGGGTCAGCCCCACTCACAGGCAGGGTAGAGGCTGTGACTCGCTGGCAGTACAGACAGGGTCAGCCCCACTCACAGGCAGGATAGAGGCTATGACTCGCTGGCAGTACAGACAGGGTCAGCCCCACTCACAGGCAGGATAGAGGCTATGACTCGCTGGCAGTACAGACAGGGTCAGCCCCACTCACAGGCAGGGTAGCGGCTGTGACTCGCTGGCAGTACAGACAGGGTCAGCCCCACTCACAGGCAGGGTAGCGGCTGTGACTCGCTGGCAGTACAGACAGGGTCAGCCCCACTCACAGGCAGGGTAGAGGCTGTGACTCACTGGCAGAACAGACAGGGCCAGCCCCACTCACAGGCAGGGTAGCGGCTGTGACTCGCTGGCAGTACAGACAGGGTCAGCCCCACTCACAGGCAGGGTAGCGGCTGTGACTCGCTAGCAGTACAGACAGGGTCAGCCCCACTCACAGGCAGGGTAGAGGCTGTGACTCGCTGGCAGTACAGACAGGGTCAGCCCCACTCACAGGCAGGGTAGAGGCTGTGACTCGCTGGCAGTACAGACAGGGTCAGCCCCACTCACAGGCAGGGTAGCGGCTGTGACTCGCTGGCAGTACAGACAGGGTCAGCCCCACTCACAGGCAGGGTAGCGGTTGTGACTCACTGGCAGTTGTTAACTAAATTGGGCTCAATAAAAAGGCTCAGCTCTCTGGCCAAAGAGAGAGATCTTCTGCTGAATGTGTGTGACCTTTGACTCCTAACCCCTGGAGCACTGTGTCCTTCTGCCTTTTGATAACGGTGCCTTTAGTTGTTCCAAGTTCTTATTTATTGATGCTGATATTTGTTTAAAGTTTCAGAAGTAAATAAAAGGTGGCATATTTCCTGTGATATCCTGTACATTCACCATCTGACACAGTGATCACCCAGTATTATGTCACAGTATATACACACTTTTCAGTGCCAGCTGTGTTAACCAAAAACCAAAGTACAATTTTGGAATACAAATGTATAACAAGCCCTAAGCCAAGAAAAATGAAACCATAAAATACAACATTAAATAATAGAAACATCAGAAGCTGAATTAGTAAATGTAATGCAACCTGGGAAACCCTGCAGGCTAAGCCACGCCCCCCACACAGAGCTGGCAGCTGTTGGAGCAGCATCAATAGAGCATTCAGCACAGGATGGAGCGTGTTTGGCCCATGGCAGAAACAAACATGTATTCATCTCATTTGGCCTACAGGTATGGACGAGGATGGCACAAATTACTGGCACGGTGGTGCAGTGTTTAGCACTGTCACATCACAAGAAGATCCTGTGTTCTAATCCCGGCCAGGGGCCTTTCTGTGCGGAGTTTGCATGTTCTCCCCGTGTCCGCATAGGTTTCCTCCCACAGTCCAAAGACATGCAGGTTAGCCTAATTGGAGACTTTAAATTGCCCGTATGGGTGTGTGAGTGAATGGTGTGTGTGCCCTGCGATGGATTGTCGACCTGTCCAGGGTATATTCCTACCTCTCGCCCAATGCATGCTGGGATAGGCTCCAGTCCCCCCTGTGACCCTGACCAGGAATAAGTGGCTTAGATAATGGATGGATGAATTACTGCAGCTGCTGGTTTATAACATGAGTTTTTATTAATATCTACAGCTCTAATATCATGAACATATACAGTATATCCTACAGTATATTCACTTTCTGTAGAAACCTTATATTTTTGCATGTACGTGAAAAAGTGAAAGAGAAAAATTCTACAGAAATCTGTGTAAGTTTGTGTTGCCATCTGCGCTATGTGGGAAAGAAGTTTTAGTTTATTTTTTTCTCGGGAAATTCCTGATTTGTATCATACAGAAAAAAAAAATGTATTACATGTACACACAGACACGTTTAATGCTCTTGTCTCTCTTTAGGGTGGCCACTGTAGTTTTCAGGACATGAAGAATCAGGACTGTTAAAACTGAAGAGTTGAACCCTGGACACTATGGACAACTTTAATTCAACACTTGAGTCTCTGGAGAACATGTCATATGAGACTGGCATGGGGAATAACACCAGGTTAACAAATGACTCCATGGAGTGGATTTTTATTGAGTCTCTCCGCACCATAGAATATGTGTTTAACATGGTAACTATATGCATTGAGCTGCCAGTTATCTGCTGGGCTGTGTTTGCCCTGTATCATCAGGTCAAGGCTGGCAATGTCACACCTGTTTATGTCATAAATCTCCTCATTTCAGATTTAATACAGATCATTGGAAGAACTATGTATGCAAAGGCATGGTATACAGATGGGTATCATGCAGGCTATGTTTTTTTAGATTATGGTTTAGTAGCCAGTGTTTGGTTCATTGTGTGTATTGCGCTGGAGAGATACCTCCTGGTTGTGCATCCTTTGTGGTATCGATGTCGCCACACTATCAAACACTCTATCCTCCTCTCACTGGCTGTATATGTGTCTGACCTGCTCATATTCACCGCTATGTATTTCAGCTGGAATTTCAGCCGGGATTTCCTTTATTTTGTGTTCAAGTTTGTTATGGGTCCCACCTTCCTCATCCTCCCTCTGCCACTTCTAGTGTTCTTCCTGGGGGCCACGTGGAGAGCCCTCTCCCACTCCATCTCAGTCCCACACAGAGAGAAGCAAAGGATTCTGGGTACACTGGCACTCGTCCTGCTTATTTATTTTGCTCTGTTCTTTCCATTCATATTTGTACTTTTTCATTGGACTACACATGTATCACAGTCTTGTTATATTTGCAGGAAAATGAGTTTGGTTGCATTCATGTTCCTGTATATCAGCCCCTTAATGGACGCCCTACTGTACATCTTAATTAAGAAAGATGCCAGATACACACTGAAGGTCCCACACTGTTGTAGAAGACTCTGCACTCACAAGGAGAGCAGAGAGATGTCCACTGTTCTAACTGAAAATATTACCAGTGTCTAGAACATGCTCTTACAACAAGAAATACAGGGGGTTGAAACAATAGTGGAAACAGATATATCACTATAAAGTCATAAGGAATAGGGCGACTGTTAACCTTCAGAACAGCTTCAGTCCTTCTTCGAATGCATGTCAGGTTCTGAACCGTGTCTACCTTATTCGGAAGGATAATGAACCTAAAACAGATAATCCGAACATCAATGCTTAGATTTCTTTTAAAAATTTATTTTGAAAGCAATATGCGGGCTACCATTATGCTTCTAGACAGGCTAGGCCTATTTTAACTGCCCCTATATCAGCTTCTGTAGATAGAGGGGTGTTGGATGCTGAACCAGGGGACTATAAAGAGCATTTGGACTGGCATTTGGTCTTTTGGATCACTAGGTACCTAGTGATGTTATTAATGTTTGATTGTTGGGGGAATTAAATGTGTTTACGTGTATTATTCTCACCTACGCCACTTGGCTGTCATGTCCGTTAGAGAAAAGTCACCTCTGTCAGATGTTCTATTTTCTGTTATTTTCATGAAGAATATGTTCATAATCATTTTACAATGTGTAAACTTATTTCAATTATTTAATTTTTAAGTATATCAATAGAAAAGTTGCTATGGTACACCAAAAGTGTGTTAATTGTGTTGTAAATTATATTATTTGTAATTTATCACAAAGACAAAGTACATTATCAACAGAAATTGTAAGTAGGCAACATTATAATTATATTTCTTTGTTGAATAAAAATAAATCACACTTTCATTATAGAGCTATAATCTAGTATTTAATACTCTAAAATCATTAAACATTTCCTTAATATTTAATATTATAATACTATGATTTTTTGTGTGCTTATTGAATTCAACTCCTCAGCTGCAGAAAGTGATATTTAAGAAAAAAAATGAATGGGAGAAAAAATTAATGGGAGGCATTATTAAAAACATTAATAACAGTAATAATGGGCCCCTTTACATGGTTTAATAGCCAGACTTTGATTAAAAAAAAGACTTCTTTCAAAATATATTTTCCCAGCATAATTGAAGAGTAAAAAACAAAAAAACAAGTTTTTGTCCCAATGCTCATGATTGGGTAATATCAATTATTTTTCCATTTATTTTTTACTTGAATTCTACTTGAAATGATTTATTTTAGTGGAAAGCAAGAATCTTCCTGAATGAATGAGCTGCTGCTGTACCAAATAGATTCAGCTCTGAGTGTAAAAATACACCCTGTGGTACTTTTACTCTGGGAGTGTTAAAATACACCAAACATTTACTCTCTGAGGGTAAAATACACTGTACATTTACTCTCTGAATGTTAAAATACACTGTACATTTACTCTCTGAATGTTAAAATACACTGTACATTTACTCTCTGAGTGTTAAAATACACTGTACATTTACTCTCTGAGTGTTAAAATACACTGTACATTTACTCTCTGAGTGTTAAAATACACTGTACATTTACTCTCTGAATGTTAAAATACACTGCACATTTACTCTCTGAATGTTAAAACACACTGTATGGTACTTACACTCTCAGAGTGTTAAAATATACATTTACTCTCTGAATGGAAAATCCTAAAATGATAAAAGGGGCAATAATGGTAGTGGGGCTCAGAATGTAATTCAAAATAAATAATTTTTTTCCCTTTTTAAATAAAATGATACCTCCTACAGACAGCTTCAAATGAATTATGTGGGACCATATGTGCATGCTGAATGGTACATATATCAGCAGCTTTAAGCCAATATCATTTACATTGTAATGTCAGACACATCTATTCATTCATTATCCATTGTTAGGGCAAAAGTTTCCAAAGAGATAAATTCAATGCAACAGCCTTGTTTTCGCGTGCGATGTAGACAATGCAGAATTGCCATATAAAATATCCAGCTGTTTCACCCCCTACCATGTGTCTAACCCCCATTCCTCTGTGCTCTATGCCTCGCCCAAGGAGGTCCAACCACCGCAGGCGCTGCCCGGCTAACCTGGTCTGCCCAACCCTGTCCTCTTATAAGGAACTTTCAGTGGTAGGTGGACTATGGAACTGCCTATGCCAAGATGAAGTCCCTCCACTTCCTGGCTCTCACAGAGACCTGGATCACCCCAGATAATACGGCCACTCCAGCTGCTCTTATCTGATGGCTACTCCTTTTCGCACACCCCCAGGACCTCTGGCCGAGGCGGGGGCACTGGTTTGCTTATATCTCAGTCCTGGAAATTCTCCATGCCCAAATATTTCCTCCTTTGAGTTTCATGCAATCACTGTAACTCACCCATCTAAACTTAACATTGTTGTTCTCTACCGCCCTCCAAGTCCACTCAGCGCTTTCCTGGATGAACTGGACACTCTCCTGAGCTCCTTCCCTGAGGACGGCACCCCTATAATTCTACTGGGTGACTTCAACCTCCAGCCAGAGAGCTCCCAGTTATCCAGTGTCACCTCACTCCTCCAGTCCCTCGCCCTCACCCAGTCCCCATCGCCCGCCACCCACAAGGCCGGTAACCAACTACACCTTGTATTCACCAGGAGCTGCGCCACGTCTGAACTCACGGTGACTCCGCTCCATGTATCGGACCATTTCTTTATTTCATTCTCTCTCGCCTACACACTCTCCCGCAACTCCTCTAACAGCCTACCCTCTGTAATCTCAGCACTCTCTCGCACTCCTCTCTCTCTACCTCTGCTCTCTCTGCACTTCCTCCTCCTGCATCTTTTGTTAATTTGCCTATTGATGTTGCCACCTCCACCTTTAACTCCTGCCTCTCTCAGTCTCTCGATTCACTATGTCCTCTTGTCTCCAAACCGGCCCGATCATCACCCCCCTGCCCGTGGCTGACGGATTCTCTCCGATCCAGCAGAACCAGGCTGCGAGCTGCTGAGAGAAAGTGGAGGAAATCCAGATCCCAGATGATCTGGCCTCGTATCACACTCTGCTGGCAGCCTTCACATCAGCAACTACGTCTGCTAAGACGACATTTTTCCAGTCAAAAATTAATGCATGCATGTCTAACCCCCGTAAACTCTTTTCCACCTTCTCTTCCCTGCTGATCCCTCCTCCACCCCGCTCACCCTCTTCCCTCTCTGCCGATGACTTCCTGATCCACTTTGAGGAGAAGGTAGCCATGATCCGAAACTTCACACATCCGGTGACGCCCCATATACCCCATAATGAACCCACCGCTACATTTTCGTCCTTTAAGACTCTGGAGGACACAGATGTACTCCAACTTGTAACGCGCCAGCGTGCAACCACCTGCCCACTGGACCCCATCCCGTCAGCAGTCCTCCAGTCTATATCCAGTGAGGTCCTTCCATATCTTTCCTCCATTATCAACACCTCCTTAACCTGTGGCTATGTTCCTGCTGTTTTCAAAACTGCTCGTGTTACCCCACTCCTTAGAAAACCTAGCTTAGACCCCTCTGATGTTAGAAACTATCATCCTGTGTCTCTCCTGCCCTTTCTGTCCAAAGCTCTTGACCGAGCTGCCCTTAACCAACTGTCAGTTTTTCTCCACCAGAACAACCTGCTCGACCCTCATCAGTCCGGCTTCAGAACCGGGCATTCCACTGAAACGGCGCTCCTGGTTGTGACGAGGCACTCGCCACTGCCAGAGCCTCCTCCCTTTCCTCTGTCCTGATTCTCCTTGACCTGTCTGCAGCGTTCGACACGGTCAACTACAAACTCCTGATCTCCACACTGGCTGAGATGGGCATCTCTGGAACTGCCCTCTCTTGGTTTACATCCTATCTCACAGATAGATCCTACCAAGTCTCCTGGAAGGGCTCTGTCTCTGCACCTCATCCACTTTTTACAGGAGTCCCGCAGGGATCTCTACTGGGTCCTCTGCTGTTCTCCATTTACACAAAGTCTCTTGGTTTGGTTATTACTTCACATGGCTTCTCTTACCATAGTTATGCTGATGACACTCAACTCTTCCTCTCTTTCCCTCCCTCTACCCCACAGGTAAAGGAAAGGATATCTGCTTGCCTGGCTGACATCTCTGAGTGGATGTCTAGCCATCACCTGAAGCTCAACTCGACAAGACTGAGCTGCTCTTCATGCCATACAAGACCTCCCCGCTCCTAGACCTGTCCGTCACCGTCGACGGAACCATGGTCACCGCCTCCCGCTCTGCAAGAAACCTGGGGGTGGTCCTGGACGACCAGCTGGACTTCAAAGAACACATCAGGGCAACGGCACGGTCCTGCAGGTTCCTCCTGTACAACATCAGGAGGATTCGGCCGTACCTGACCACCTACTCCGCCCAGCTTCTTGTCCAGACCATGGTCACCTCATGTCTGGACTACTGCAACTCCCTTCTCGCAAGCCTACCAGCCTGCGCCATTCTGCCCCTACAACTGGTCCAGAACGCGGCTGCTCGGCTTGTGTTCAACCTCCCCAAGTTCTCGCACGTCACCCCCCTGCTGAGGTCACTCCACTGGCTGCCGGTCGTGGCCAGGATCAGGTTCAAAGTTCTGACCCTGGCCTACACTGCAGCCAAAAGGTCAGGCCCCTCCTACCTACAGGACTTAATCCAGCACTATGCTCCTGCTCGACCACTTCACTCTGCTGCTGCAGGGCGACTTGCACTTCCCCCCTTCTGTGTTAATGGCTCCCGCTCGTCCCGACTGCGGAGCTTTTCCACCCTAGCTCCCCAGTGGTGGAACGAACTCCCCAATCTGCTGCGCTCAGCTGAAACACTGTCTGTTTTTCGTCGTGGTCTGAAAACGCACTTTTTCAGACTTTTTTTTTTTTTTTGCTTGTTTTCTATTTAACTTGTGTTTTTGGTTATTTTTAATTCAGAATGTATAGCTGACTGTGTGTACTACTCATGTTCATTACTAGGGATAGCTCCTACGCTGTGAGAAAGTTGTGCTTTGTCGGATTTGCTTTGTAGTCGTGTCAATGACCTTCAATATGCACTTATTGTACATCGCTTTGGATAAAAGCGTCTGCCAAATGATTGTAATGTAATGTAATGTTCTGACCCTGCTAATAACATCAAATACACTATACACTGGAATACATTTCAGTATTGCCATATAAAATATCCAGCTGTTATGACCCTGCTAATAGCATCATACACTATACACTGGATAATTGCTTACGATAATTGTAGACTCTAAATTGCCCGTAGCTATGAGTGTGTGAGTGAATGGTGTGTGTGCCCTATGATGGATTGTCGACCTGTCCAGGACATATTCCTATCTCTCGCCCAATGCATGCTGGGACAGGCTCCAGTCCCCCCTGCGACCCTGACCAGGAATAAGCGGCTTAGATAGTGGATGGATGAATTACTGCAGCTGCTGGTTTATAACATCATATGAGTTTTTATCCATACCTACAGCTCTAATATCATGAACATATACAGCTCTGGAAAAAATTAAGAGACCACTGCAAAATTTTCAGTCTCGTTGTTATTTTGGTTCTGTACTCTAGCCCTTTGAGTTTGAAAGGATACAATAATAATGAGGTTGAAGTGCAGAATGTCAGCTTTAATTTGGGTATTTTCATCCATATCAGATTAACCGTTTAGAAATTATAGAACCTCTTGTACATAGTCCCCCCCATCTTTGGGCATCAAAAAATATTGGAGTTTAACATAATATAGAATAAAGTAATCATATTTAATATTTGGTGACATATCCTTTGCATGCCATGACTAACTGATGTCTGTGACCCAACAACATCAAAATATTATTTTCTGGTACTCATTTTCACACTGAAGGTCCCACACTGCTGTAGGAGACTCAGCACTCACAAGGAGAGCAGAGAGACGTCCACTGTTCCAACTGAAAATATTACCAGTGTCTAGAACATGCTTTTATAACAGGAAATACAGGGGTTTGAAACAATAGTGTAAACACTTCACAAATATATGAATATAAAGTCATAAGGAATAGGACGACCCTTCACCTTCAGAACAGCTTCAGTCCTTATTAGAATGCTGTCATGCAAGTTCGGAGCCGTGTACTCTGATATTGGCTCACTCTTCAAGAAGGAAAACCTCCAGTCGTTTGAGGGGTGAAGGAGGTGGAAGTCTACTTTGCAGTCTTTGCTCCATAACTTCCCATACAAGTTCAATCATGTTTAGATCTGGTGATTGTGGAGGTCGTGGACGGAAGGTGTTTGACTTCATCCTCGTGTTCAGGAAGCCACTCTTGAATTTGTTTATCAGGCTGTAGAATTTGTTTATCAATGTGTAGCATATGTTCAGCTGTCTTTTGAATTTGTATATCGATGCGTATAATTTGTTTATCCATTTGTCAAATTTGTTTAGCAGTGTGTAGAATTTATTTAGTGTGTAGAATTTGTTTATTATTGTGTTGAATTTGTTTATTATTGTGTTGAATTTGTTTAGTAGTGTGTTGAATTTGTTTAGTAGCATGTATGGATTAGGCTATGTGTATTGCCCAGGTGAAAAAAGATTATACTTGAAATATACTATTTCAAAGTATATTTTTTGTAGTTTTTGTACTAAGTATGTACTTTGTGCTAAATTGGCAGTGCTTTAAGTATACTAAGTGCCCTAAAGTTGTTCAAAAGTAGAACTTAAGTGTACTTCAAATGCAGTGTGTGTGTTAAAATTGCACTATTCTTAGTATACTTAAGTGGACTATGTCTGTATGTTAATATGGGACTATTTTAGTGTATTTTAGTAAATCTAAGTGCGCTAACAAAGAGTATGATTTGTTGGTATCTTAAATACACTTGCAGTACAATTGAATTATGTCACCAGCGCATTTGAAACAAACTTTAAAAGTATTGCGGTGTGTTTGAGACTATACTTGAAGTACTTTTTAAAAGTACATTTTAAACATACTTCAAATTAAGTACAAAAAGGAAAAGAATACTTGTAATAACCTACTTAAATTATATTTTTATTACACTAAAGAATACTACTTTTTCACCTGGGTGGGGTGTTATCATCTTGGAATATGGGAACATCAGGGGGGAATAGTGTTTGCACCATAGGGTGCATCTGTCCTCTTGTAAAATGGCTTCATATTCCTTAGCTGTTATACGATCATGGTCAGCAATTGTCGGACTCAATGATTACCATGAAATGGCCGCCCACACCATTACAGATCCACCACCATGTTTAACAGTTGGCGACAGACATTGTGAGCTGAAGGCTTCCTTTGGCTTTCTCCAAATATAACCCCATTTAGATGTAGAAAAAGGTTAAAATATGATTCATCAGTCCTTAGTACTTTTCCCCATTGCTCAGGGGTCCAGTTTAGTGTTTCTTACACCAGGTTATGCACGTTTGTGCATCAGGCTTGGATACAGGTGGTTTCCAGATGAACACCTGCACACTCACCTTGTTCTACACACAAACACACAACCTGCACTCTCCTGTAAGAACTGGCAGCCACCTCTGCCAATAGACCCAGCCAATCCTACCACTAACAGCAGCTGCAATAAGCCCCTTAGCTCAGACGGAATGTTCCGGTGTGTGTACGGCCTCCCAGGACTCTACTTTTATAAAAATGTAAATCTGAATCACTTTCTTTTTACCATTTTTGTTGTTTTTATTATAGTTCTTTGGCATTTTTCCTGTGTAAATACTGATCATTCATAGTCGAGTTCCAACTTTTTTCTGACAGTGTTTTGCCTTGTTTGCACACTGCGTTGTTTTTTCCAATGCAGTAGTCTGTTAATAGCTTTTCAATAAAAGTAAAAAATATATAATAATAATGCTTTTTTTGTATTTATTCATGGGGTGTCTCAGTGGTGTAGCCTGTAAGAGCACTGTCCATCTGGTCATTGCAAGCTGAGACATCGGCAGTTTGAATCCAGCCACGTTACCCTTGTCGCATGTCTCGCCCTCTCTCTCATTCCCCCTCTTCCCGTATCTCTACACTGTGCTGTCCAATATAAAACGCCCTAAAAGAAAAAATGGCTTTTTTCAAACTTTTAAAAAATGTAAATGAGCTTTTCTTTACGACAGGCATGAGTGTGTGCGTGCGTGCGTGCGTGCGTGCGTGCGTGCGTGCGTGCGTGCGTGCGTGCGTGCGTGCGTGCGTGTGTGTGTCCGTTAGGGGGTCCCCGAAGCCGAATACCTTATTCTGAACCACAAGGATAATGAACCTGAAACAGATAATCCAACTTGCAAGCTAATTGTGATGGCAGGTATACCATCCGCCAGGATACAGCTTGGCAGGGCATGCCCCATACCTATACAGCACTGACAGTTTGCCACTTTTCACGGTTTCCTACAGAAATAACCACAATGACCGCAGACTCTCACGCCATGTTCACAACTCAACGCATCATCGGACTGACGGACACCAGAAGTCATTCATTCCAATGAAGACTGACTAACGTACAGTTACGGATGTGCGCCCCCTAGTGGCCAACGGATGACGGTTCCTTCTGACTTTTTCAAACTCTGCGTTGCTAAACGGAACGTCGGAATTGGCGGAAGTAGAACATTTTTTTATTTCACAGCTTGTTTCTTTGATAATAACTTGTAACATCTTATTACAAGTTATGTTTACAGACAATATTAAATGACACCCGTTTTTATTCTGAAAGGTTATATAGATATATATAGATATAGATAGGCTACTGGGTTCACCCACTGCCGAGATGCGGGGAGATCAGACGATATTTTCTCTAGTTGTTTTCTAAAGGTGCTTTCTCACCAAATCCGGCGAGGTACATCGATCGGACGCATTCTATGAATTTTCTATGGAGAGGATGCGTCCGATCGATGTACCTCGCCGGATTTGGTGAGAAAGCACCTTTAGAAAACAACTAGAGAAAATATCTGATCTCCCCACATTTCGGCAGTGGGCGAACCCAGTAGCCTATCTTGAAGAACAGGGCCACGTTCAATCTGAAAACGATGTGCACCGTTTTGCTACGGTTTCCGGGTAGATCAAATATGAATCAAGATTTAGTAAGTGCATAGACTATTTCTCACCTCAAATGTTTTCAGAAACGTATTTTAGTGGACCGTTTAAGTGGTATAAAAGAAAATTTATTAACAGGCCGCCATATTTTTCCAGTTTGAAAACGCAGGCAAAATACATCTAACCAATCAGGTGCCGTTAATGCTCCTCATAGGCTACTGAACTGAACTGAAATATTTTAGATATATATATATTTTTTTTTTCTTCTCATTCTTCTTCTTCTTCTTGCCGATTTCATCCTGAAAAATGCTCTATGCCCTCAAAGAATAATTCTCCCAATTGGATAAGAATATCTGATCTGCCAATGAGAATGTCTGATCAATCTCTGTCTCACCTCAAAGTACACTATCACTACATGCTTAAGAGCCTGTCTAACTGCCCCACACAATGTGAAAGTGCCCATAGCTTGGTGGTTACAGCACTGCACCACGCTGGAGACCCGTTCCCTACAGTTACAGGACACTGGAGACAAAAGATGAATGCATTATTTATTGGATCTTTATGTAAATCCATAAATTATTTGGCTCATTGTGTTTGTGTAAAAATATGAGAGAGCTGCATGATGGTGTGTATTATTCCCCCTGCATCATGTTCAGTGTTTTATCTGAAACACTGTGCATTACCTTTGCATTTGAACATACAGGCTGGATGGGAGGTTATTTAAATAAATATGCAAATATTCCACATTTACTCTGATTGCATATCTCACCAATATAAGCTAATTTCTAAAAAAGTTAATGACAGATTGTCATTGTGTATATGGTCTAACCGAAAAAATGTCAACTAGTAATTTAATTAGTTAAAAATTTTAACTTTGATCATTATACAGTCTCTAAAATAAAGGTAGGCACATTTTTTTAAGGAACAAATTTCCCAAATGTACCCTGAAATGTTCTATTTCGGTACTAATAAGTACCTTTTCAAGCAAAAGATGTACAAATGACTTATTTACCTATAGGGTACCACCCCAGTGACATAAGCGTTTGTACATTTTTAGGTAGGCTACTTTATGTATCATTTTTTCTGAGAATGTATGATTGACTGAACTCTGTTCATGAGACGCTTTTGATACAAAGAGGCGTGTCACTTCTTCCATTGTGCAAATGCACCAGCTCTACCTGTGTATGCGTGTCTGAGCTAGCCAAGCTCATTTATATATTAATAATACTTGATCACGTGTCCATATTAGCCAAGCTCATTTATATATCAACACTACTTGATCATGCATCAATGTTAGCCAAGTTCATTGAACAGTGAGTTTGTCTGATCTCCAAACTTCAACCATCAGAGAGAGAAACTAAAGAAGATCTCTGTCCAAACAGCTTCTTCTGGTAAGTTCATGGCTGCATTCTGAGTGAATCTGCCTTTGATATTCAGCTGGTGTACATAAGACCATCTCTATTTGTAGTGTTTTTAAAACTATTTTTATATACATGCTTGTTTCTCTCTTGCCATTGGAATATATTGTTTCAGTATTTGGTAGTAGGTCATTTCATTACTAAAAATGGACCTTAAAGATTAGTGAAATTATACAACATCAAACCATTCTGAAATGAAAAACAAAAGGTTATGTTTTTACATTAAAAAAGAGTTACTAAATAATGTGTATGTTGTTTCCACAGCATGCTGGCTGTTGTTAGAGCCAGTCTCTTGACCAGGCTGTTGAAAACATGGTTAACTTCAACTGTAATTATTTTTGAAATCTTAATTTTACTAAATGCAGGTTTGAGTCCCTGGGACCAAGTTTGGGAGCCGTGCTCTAGCCTTTTTATTTATTATTAAGTTCTCCTTTTAAACTCTAAATCATTTAATAAATTAACCAGTAATAATCAAAGAAGCAGTTACTAGGATCTCATAATGTTATTTTTTTCTATGTTGGCTTAACAAAAGATGCAGTATAAGACACAACGTAATAACCTTTCTACAGTTGACAAATGCATGTAAAAAAATGGTAGCCTACCCATCTTGAATTCTCCGAAAAAAACATTACAAACTTTAGGGAAATTTAATGTCATAAATAATGTCACATGTGTTTGTGAAGAAACTGAAAGCAGTTAACCAATAAAAGGGTTTAGAAAGATCTATGGGGTAAACTGCACGTTGAAAGAAAGCATGTTGGCTGAAAGACAGGGCATTACTGAGGGGATATTGAAGTGAGCAGCGCTCGCTACACATGAGAGGCAGCTTCAGAAAACCCATCCCAGATTAAATAGCATCAGGCAGTCTTCATTTAATAAATGCATCTGTCAATGTGTTGAGAAATGCATTAAAATCTGTCTTATTTTGCACAAGAAATAACTATTGTATTCTTTTTATTACGCCACTCCATTGGAAATTAGCATCAACTTAACGGGGGGTAGCGGCTGTGACTCACTGGCAGTACAGACAGGGTCAGCCCCACTCACAGGCAGGGTAGCGGCTGTGACTCACTGGCAGTACAGACAGGGTCAGCCCCACTCACAGGCAGGGTAGCGGCTGTGACTCGCTGGCAGTT
Organism: Synaphobranchus kaupii; assembly: GCA_029718625.1. NCBI lineage: Eukaryota > Metazoa > Chordata > Actinopteri > Anguilliformes > Synaphobranchidae > Synaphobranchus > Synaphobranchus kaupii. Next base: position 6,640,632 of record CM056394.1, on the reverse strand, counting down.
GTTGCCTAAATTGGGCTCAATAAAAGGCTCAGCTCTCTGGCCTGAGAGAGAGATCTTCTGCTGAATGGCCTGTGTGTGACCTTTGACTCCTAACCCCTAGAGCACTGTGTCCTTCTGCCTTTTGATAACGGTGCCTTTAATTGTTCCAAGTTCTAATTTATTGGCGCTGATCTTTGTTTAAAGTTTCAGAAGTATATAAAACGTGGCATTTTTCCTGTGATGTCCTGTCCATTCACCATCTGACACAGTGATCACCCAGTATTATGTCACAGTATATACACACTTTTCAGTGCCAGCTGTGTTAACCAAAAACCAAAGTACAATTTTGGAATAAAAATGCATAACAAGCCTAAGCCAAGAAACATAAAACCATAAAATACAACGTTAAAATATAGCTGCAAGCAGCGATTCCCGGGGACCGAGCGGCATGAGCAGCATTTGTCAAACACAGAGATTGCAAAATGGTAGACAACTCTAGACAGGGTTGACGCAAAATACAAATATTTGTTTCTAATCAGGGCTTTTGCCATTGTTGATGGTATCTTAACCCGATCCAGTAAGGGCTTGCGTATTACGTCTTTTAAGTACAAGTGAAACAGTTAACAGTTAATATTGTTACATTTCTTAACCTTTGCAATAAAAAAGGTGTTTCTTAATGTGAAAACAACATTAAAAGAAGCATAGCATGTGCACAACAGTTTTGTCAGACATTAACTTAACCATTGGTACCAGGCTGGAATCGAACCACTGACCACACAAATGGAAAGCCAAGATTGTATCCACTACGCCAAAGCAGGTTAACAGAAATGTGGAGGCCAAATAATACTTTTGTGTTGTGGTATCAGATTGTTTTGGCTCACTGACTTCATAATTCAAATAGATAACAGGTAATATTGTGAAATTTCTTAGCCTTTGCTATAAAAATAACTTGTTTCATATTAAAAGAACATTCTTAGCATGACGTGCACATTGTGTGCCTTACAAAAATGTTGGGAACAGGTGGGGATCGAACCACCGACCTACTACACGGCAGTCCAATGCCTTAACCACTAAGCTACAGGAACAATCGCAGTTGGTATGGTAGGTAGACAGCCTATCAAGCATAGATAGTGTACTTGCCCGATGGCATACCTGCCATCCCAACATTTGTATTTCTATAGCGCCACCACGCAGATTGATTGGGTTAAAACTGCAGGGCTCAAGTCTTGATCTGACTCTCAATCAACCCACCAAATTTCAGAACTTTATATCAAACGGTTTTAGAAGTACTAGCATTTATGTGATAAGCCACGCCCAATGCAAAATTCATTGGCTTCACATTCGGCCAATTTTTGACATACGCCTTAGTAAAGTAATGCATGTATGTAGGGATGCGGGTTGAGTCCCCTGAACAGGTTTGGTGAAAATTGGTCTAATTCTGTAGGAAGAGTTTAATTTTAAGTATTTTACAAAAAATGCTAATTAGCAGAAAATTGAAGATGGCAGACTTCATGGTTTCTTGAGGCAAATTTGTTGGGCAAAATTTGGTGTACACCAAATTTTGTGACTGTAGATCAAATGGGGCGTCGGCAATGGGTGTGTCAATGATTTTTAGTGAATTTTTAAATATTTTCTTATATTTGGATCTCTATAGCGCCACCATGTGGCTCGATTGGGTTGAAACTGGAGAGGTCAGGTCCAGATGTTACTATTAATAGACCTACCAGGTTTCATCACTTTCTGTGAAATGATTTTGGCGTTATTAGCATTTTTGTGATTAGTCATGTCCATTGAAAATTCATTGGCTCGTCATTCGGCCATCTTTTAAAAAATCTAAATTCTGAATATAACTTTTATGAGGCATGGTCTAAGGAGTCTGTCTACCAGGTTTATCTCAATTGGTTCAATTTTGTATGAGGAGTAGCATTTTAAGTGTTTTACAAAAAATGCTAATTAGCAGAAAATCCAATATGGCGGACTTTATGGGTCCTTAAGGTAAATTTGTTCGGAATGAGCAAAGGGACCTGTATACCAAATTTTGTGACTCTAGGTGAAACGGGGCATCGGCAGTGGGCGTGTCAATGTCAAAATTTTGTCACGTGCACTACAGCACCACCAGGTGTTCAATCTGCGTCATAATATTGAGGATCCAAGAGTTTGGCAATCCCAACAAGCATGCCAAGTTTGGTGATTCTAGGCCAAACCAGCTCACGGGAATTTTAGGTGAAAGGGGAGGGAAAAAAACAAAACAAAAAAAAAAGAATCTGAACAAATACAAGAGGGTACCAGCAGCTATGCTGCTCGGTCCCCTAATAATAGAAACATCAGAAGCTGAAATAGTAAATGTAACGTAACCTGGGAAACCCTGCAGGCTAAGCCACGCCCCCCACACAGAGCTGGCAGCTGTTGGAGCAGCATCAATAGAGCATTCAGCACAGGATGGAGTGTGTTTGGCCCATGGCAGAAACAAACATGTATTCATCTCATTTGGCCTACAGGTATGGACGAGGATGGAAAATAAGTTTTAAGAAAAAACAAATTACTAGCACGGTGGTGCAGTGGTTAGCACTGTCACATCACAAGAAGATCCTGGGTTCTAATCCCGGCCAGGGGCCTTTCTGTGCGGAGTTTGCATGTTCTAATCCCGGCCAGGGGCCTTTCTGTGCGGAGTTTGCATGTTCTAATCCCGGCCAGGGGCCTTTCTGTGCGGAGTTTGCATGTTCTAATCCCGGCCAGGGGCCTTTCTGTGCGGAGTTTGCATGTTCTAATCCTGGCCAGGGGCCTTTCTGTGCGGAGTTTGCATGTTCTAATCCCGGCCAGGGGCCTTTCTGTGCAGAGTTTGCATGGTCTAATCCCGGCCAGGGGCCTTTCTGTGCGGAGTTTGCATGTTCTAATCCCGGCCAGGGGCCTTTCTGTGCGGAGTTTGCATGTTCTAATCCCGGCCAGGGGCCTTTCTGTGCGGAGTTTGCATGTTCTAATCCCGGCCAGGGGCCTTTCTGTGCGGAGTTTGCATGTTCTAATCCCGGCCGAGGGCCTCTCTGTGCGGAGTTTGCATGTTCTAATCCCGGCCGAGGGCCTCTCTGTGCGGAGTTTGCATGTTCTAATCCCGGCCGAGGGCCTCTCTGTGCGGAGTTTGCATGTTCTAATCCCGGCCGAGGGCCTCTCTGTGCGGAGTTTGCATGTTCTAATCCCGGCCAGGGGCCTTTCTGGGCGGAGTTTGCATGTTCTAATCCCGGCCAGGGGCCTTTCTGTGCGGAGTTTGCATGTTCTAATCCCGGCCGAGGGCCTCTCTGTGCGGAGTTTGCATGTTCTAATCCCGGCCAGGGGCCTTTCTGTGCGGAGTTTGCATGTTCTAATCCCGGCCGAGGGCCTCTCTGTGCGGAGTTTGCATGTTCTCCCCGTGTCCACATGCATGGGTTTCCTCCCACAAACTTTTACTTTTTTTTTTATAAAAAATTTTATTGGCACAATCCAGTGCGTAATATGCACCAATAATCCCCCACCCTCCCTAACACAACATTTAAAAATAACCGCTACTTATCAACAAATAACCACACAAAATCCCACAGTCCGAAGAAATGCAAGTTAGGCTAATTAGAGACTCTAAATTGCCCATAGGATTCTGTGAGTGAATTGTGTGTGTGCCCTACGATGGATTGTCGACCTGTCCAGGGCATATTCCTAACCTCTCGCCCAATGCATGCTGGGATAGGCTCCAGTCCCCCCTGTGACCCTGACCAGGAATAAGCGGCTTAGATAATGGATGGATGAATTACTGCAGCTGCTGGTTTATAACATACTATGGGCTCTATCTTGATGATATTAGCGCTTGATCTAAACGCATGGCATTTAGGGCGTGTCCAAATCCACTTTTGCTAGTTAGACGGCGTGTTTTTTGAGCGCTGAGTACGGCCCAAGGTGTAAATGGGCTGAACCTAGTCTCTTCATTAATTATAGGTGTGTCTTGGGCGTAACATACAACAAACCAATCAAAATGGCATATCCCATTCCCTTTAAAAGCCTGCTTTTCCACCTTCGCCAATTACTTATATGAGGGCGAAACAGCCATGCTCATGCGTGTTAAGTGCGAGCAATGAATAGGCAATATGGATCAATATTATGATCAATATTATTCAGATTAACCATTATGACGCGTTTTGATATACTCAATAAGAATCTTTAACATTAGGGTTTAACACCGGAAAGGTTCTCAGTAATTCCCAACAGTGCTATTATTTAGAAAATAAAGGCCTATCTGTTCAATTTTGTTAAAAGCACCTGCAACAGCTGAGAATAAGTTACCAGAATGTAGCTTCCGTCTCACCTTAGAAAACGCCAAATTAGCCTGCTTATTTAATGAATTTCGTTTGATTATGCAATGAAAGTGTCAAACATCAATTCCATGAGGCTGTTCTCATGGAGTTCTCGAAGTTCAAGCTTCATCCGACGTTCATTACGTGCATTGGGCTATTGATTAATAACATAAATACCTTAATGATGACACTAAATACACTAAAGCTGTCAGTTTGGGAACCCAGAGGTTCACGCATATTTTCCCTTGTGTTATAATGTTCTGCTTATGGAAATGTGACCAACGTGTTTTACTAGTAGCTTAATGCTTTAAATACAAGTCCACTTTCCCACTGTGAAAAGTGTGATTTACAGCAGGTGAAACGGACCTGCTTGTGCATGAACTTAAAGTGCACATGCAGAGAATGGCATTAAAATAGTGAATTAATTGTGCAATGTGCTGCAAATTTGTTTTCTTTTCTAATTAGACTCTTAGTTCTCTTTAAAATCGTTTTGTGCAGTTATGGAATAGATTAAATCAGCAGGGTTTTAATAAGCTGAGAGTAGGCTAAGCCTATGGAAACCTGGTCACTGTAATTAAAAGAATGTAAGACAAAGAATGAGGTTAAAATTCAGGTAAAATGGTGAAATTTAAATTAATCTCCGTTTTTTAACCGTAGGCTATCGAAAAAACCTTATGCACAACGGATCCCAGGGACTTTAGCCTAGGCTATTTGAAAAACATTTAAATCCACTATTCACTGGACAAGGTTTTGAACTTTTTTCTGTCAAAAACCATTCTATTTACTTACAAGCTGTAGGCCTAGATGAAGAGAACTGTATTCATATCGGATGAACCGTTTAGAAATTATAGAACCTTTTGTACATAGTCCCCCCCATTTTTGGGCATCAAAAAATATTGGACAGTTTAACATAATGTAGAATAAAATAATCATTTTTAATGTTTGGTCGCATATCCTTTGCATGCCATGACTTCCTGATGTCTGTGACCCAACAACATCAAAAGACTCTTGATATCTTATTTTCTGGTACTCTTACAAGCGATACTATAACATCTCTGCTTTGAATGGATCTCTATGGGAATTGGGGGGTGGGACTAGATTTAGCTGTAAATTATGCTGGAACAGTATAGAACACATGGTTGGTAAAATGGCTGTAAGTCAACAAGGGTCTGAGGTATCAAACAAGCCTCAAACCATCACTCTGCTGCCAGATATGCAGTAGATATGGATGGATCACTTTAAGGGTTTCTTCTCCTGACTTATTTTTCCATAGAGTTCAATAGGAAAATGTGTCAGGAGAAACAACCCTTAAAGTGATCCACCCATATCTACTGCATATCTGGCAGCAGAGTGATTTGAGGCTCGGTTGATACCTCAGACCCTTGATTACTTACAGCCATCTTACCAACCATGTATTCCGTAATAATAATAATAATAATAAACTTTAGTTATATAGCACAAGTCATACATCAGATGCAACTCCAAGTGTTGAACATAAAAAGTGGAAACAGGATAAGCTAAAAAGAGCATGATATAATATAATAAAACTAATAATAAAATAGGAAATAAGAAATAACAATAAAGTGAAAGTTGAAGTGAACACACTAGATAAAATCAGGCTAAAAAAGTGTTTTAAGTTTTCTTTTAAAGATATCCACACTCTCTGCCATCCTCAGGTCCTCCGGCAAGCCGTTCCATTGGCTGGGGCCATAGTGGCTAAAAGCGGCCTCGCCATAGGTCTTAGACCGGACCCTTGGAACAACCAATCGACTACTACCAGAGGACCTGAGGGATCTAGTGGGTACATATCGTAAAACCATGTCAGACATGTAGTCAGGAGCGAGACCATTTAGTGATTTGTAGACCGATAAAATAATCTTAAAATCAATTAAAAAACCAACAGGTAGCCAGTGCAGCGATTTTAAAACAGATGATCTGAAAGTGCACGTCAAAACTCCCCAGGTAAGGGAACAGGAAAGTCCAGCAAACGTGTTGAGTTTCTTGCCTTGCAGGTACGGTGAGGTAGCAGCAAGAACATCGTCCACATTCTGTTTGATTCCATTTTTTTTGGGATGATCTCTGAAGTTCATCCCGACACAAAAGCACAAAAGCCAAAGAGCGGCTATAAAAGTTTGCTCGCCACGTCACTTCCTGTACTGCTGGTCTGTATGGCCATGACCGAATGTGACCCGTCCCCTGCCCCCTGTCCACTGTCCCCTGCCCCCTATCCCGTCCCCTGTCCCCTGTCCCCTGCCCCCTATCCCATCCCCTGTCCACTCAGATCCCTGTTTACTATGTGCCCTCTCCCCTCACTTTGCAAGCAGTGTGCCAAAGAAATCCTGCAAAACTTCAGTTCCATATTCTGTGCAAACGGCAAGAATGTTGTTGTAAATTCAACACTGCTGGTGTACATTTAACACAGAGGGTGTTTATATTTTATATGAGTTCACAGACTCGGGTGTGAACTGTACACAGCCATTTTTGCTGTGCAGAATTATGAATAAAAGTAATATGCACACAGACACGTACACAAGACACATGCACATACAAACATGTACACACAGACAGACACATGTACACACAGACATACGCATGCACACAGACACATGTAAATACAGACATGTACACACAGACAGACACATGCACACACAGACACATGTACAGGCATGTTTAATGCTCTTGTCTCTCTTTAGGGTGGCCACTGTAGTCTTCAGGATGTGAAGAATCAGGACTGTTAAACCTGAAGAGCTGAACTGGACACTATGGACAACTTTAATTCAACACTTGAGTCTCTGAAGAACATGTCATATGAGACTGGCATGGGGAATGACACCATGTTAACAAATGACCACATCGAGTGGATTATTATTGAGTCTCTCCGCTCCATAGAATATGTGTTTAACATAGTAACTATATGCATTGAGCTGCCAGTTATCTGCTGGGCTGTGTTTGCCCTGTATCATCAGGTCAAGGCTGGCAACGTCACACCTGTTTATGTCATAAACCTCCTCATTTCAGATTTAATACAGATCATTGGAAGAATTATATATTTACAGAATGGAGGTTTACTGAGGTTTCTAGGCTATATGCTGTTCTATTTTGGTTTAATAGCCAGTATTTTGTTAATGGTGTGTATTGCGCTGGAGAGATACCTCCTGGTTGTGCATCCTTTGTGGTATCGATGTCGCCGCACTATCAAACACTCCATCCTCCTCTCACTGGCTGTCTATGTGTCTGACCTGCTCTTCATCACAACTAGGAGTTTATTATTCCTGAAGGTCGCACTAATAGGATATGCCACCATCTTCATCCTCCCTCTGCCATTTCTAGTGTTCTTCCTGGGGGCCACATGGAGAGCCCTCTCCCACTCCATCTCTGTCCCACACAGAGAGAAGCAAAGGATTCTGGGTACACTGGCACTCGTCCTGCTTATTTATTTAGTTCTGATCTTTCCGAGCATATATTTACAGTTCTATTGGGATGCGTTTTCATGGCAAGATATTCATTCCCAGAAAATTTATTTCGTTGCATACATGTTCCTGTATATCAGCCCCTTAATGGATGCCCTACTGTACATCTTAATCAAGAAAGATGCCAGATATACACCGAAAGTCCCACAATGCTGTAGGAGACTCTGCACTCACAAGGAGAGCAGAGAGACGTCCACTGTTCAGACTGAAAATATTACCAGTGTCTAGAACATGCTCTTACAACAAGAAATACAGGGGTTTGAAACAATAGAGGAAACACTTGACAAATATATGAATATAAAATCATAAGGAATAGGGCGACCCTTCACCTTCAGAACCGCTTCAGTCCTTATTAGAATGCTGTTCTGAACCGTGTCTACCTTATTTGGAACCACAAGGATAATGAACCTAAAACAGATAATCCAAACATGAATGCTCATATTTTTTATTAATTTTTTTTTATTTCGAAAGGAATATGCAGGCTACCATTATGCTTCTAGACAGGCTAGGCCTATTTTAACTGGCTCTATATCAGCTTCTGTAGATAGAGGGGTGTTGGATGCTCACCTAGTGGACAATAAAGACCATTTGGACTGGTATTTGGTCTTTTGGATCACTAGGTACCTCTTCTTTGAAAAGGCTCTCTTTTTGTATTTCAGATTTTTCCCTTTTTGGTAGCTAATTGAACCCTTATGCTAATCAATTCCCCCCCGTGCAGCAACCGCTAGAGAATCACCGCTACGCGCCCTGTCAGCCCGTAGTAGGATGGAGGGCGCCATGTCCTCTACAGGGAGCGACTCCTCATGCTCCTGACCGTGATTCCAGCTCGCCCAAGGGCCGTTCTGTGCGAGTTCTCTCCGAACCCCTCCCGCCGGGAGCAGCTCCCTCAGGCACTGCCCATGCTCGAACCCCCGATCCTCGCTGCACAACCGCACAGACTACTGCACCTTAGTCTTAGTCTGTGTGCTTCCAGTACAATCTGTTTTTAGTTTAATAACGTAAAAATAAAGGGATACATAGTTATAGATATTCATTTTGAAGCAGGGCAGGTTTCCAATAGCATGCAGATAATTACTTTTATTGTTTTGTAATTGTTGGGGGAATTAAACGTGTTTATGTGTACTATTCTCACCTTCGTCAGTTGGCTGTCATGTCCGTTAGAGAAAAGTCACCTCTGTCAGATGGACATTTTCTATTTTCTGTTATTTTCATGAAGAATGTGTTTATAATAATTTTACAACATGAGTTCAATTATTTAATTTAGGTATATCAATAGAGAAATTGCTACGGTACACCAAAAGTGTGTTCATTGTGTTGTAAATGATATTATTTGTTATTTCTCACAAAGACAAAGTACATTATCAACAGAAAAGTAGGCAACATTATAATTATATTTCTTTCTTCAGTAAAAATAAATCACACTTTCATTTTACAGCTAATAAAATAATCTCGTATTTAATAGTTGACAAAATTCAAGTCCTCAGCTGCAGAAAGTGTTATTTAAGAAAAAGATTAATGGGAGACATTATTAAAAACATTAATAACACCATTCATGGGCCCCTTTACATGGTTTAATAGCCAGACTTTGATTTTCAAAGAATAATTGAAGAGTAAAAAACAAAAAAATAAGGTGTTGTCCCAATGCTCAAGAATGGGTAATATCAATTATTTTTCCATAAATTTTTTACTTTCTACTTGAAAACCTTTAAAGGGTAACAAAGAGCAAAAACCATGCGGTGCCATATATTTTTACTGCAACCTTGGACTGTGATTCCAAGCACTTTAAATAAATCAGTACAACAAACGTGACAGCTTTTATGTAATTTATTTGATGGCTCAAGTGTAGGATCAAGCGTCTTACAAGTTGATGGGTTTTTGGATTGTTTACAAGAGCACACAATTCGTCATAGATCTAGCGTCTCAATTTTCCTCTCAAAGTGCACCAGATTGATGTATTTAACTGTTAAAATTTACATACATGTCTCCCTAGAGGACGGGGGTTTACCACCTCATAGTAGAGCCAACTATTTTTATTATTTACTTTTTGCCGGATGCATTCAACTGTATGAACATAATTATAGTCTAAACGTGACATATTGCATAGGCTACATACGGCAAAATTAATAGGCTATATCTTTGAAAGGACATGGGTTAATGTTAAGCATTGAAGGTTGCGTTTCTTAGTAAGAAACACACTGAATGATATGGGAAACAATAACGTCAGTAATATGCTTATGCGCATAACTGTAATGTGTTTTTGCCTCTTTTTTTCATTAATAAATGTGGCTTTTGTTCGTCCTAAAGAATGAGTGTTGTTATATGGATTAAAGCGGTTTATAATAAATTAAAAGGAAGGGTAAAATTGGACTGTGTGTAGTTTAAGAGCCCTTCCCTCCCTTGTTAACATTTTACAACTGGGACCCTGCCTGCCACATATAAGCACATCTTTCTCCTCTGGCGTCACTTTAACGCCAAAAGAGCGTGCGAGAAATTAATTTCAGAGCGGAATTCCCCCTGCTCGCACGGATTTGTGCTTCTCACAACTCTGTCCACACGCTCAGATTTGCTCCGCTCGTTTACGGATTATTTTCTGCTTCGAACCATGGATCTAACCAATCCATGTAAGATACAGATCTGTGATTCTGCACATAAATATGTGTGGCGTTCATCAAACCTCTCAAAAACTCTGCAGTCTTGGGGGTTTAAATAACCAAGTGGCAGTTATCCCACATTTCGCTATCTCCCCATTAACCTGACAAATGAGCTGCCTCTAATCCAAATAGTTTTCAGAGGGTCAGTAGGTAATGAGAGGCATGTCTGTCTGTTTGTTTTTATTCAAAAAGCCAAATGTAGAGCAGTCGGTGTAACCCCAGTCTCCATTTTACCAGCGCATGTCCTTAATGTTCACTTGGAAAACAAAAGCATGTGTCGTTACTTTGCAAGCACAGTTCGAGGCGAGTGTTTTTTTGGCGCTTTTCGCCGAACTCGCTGCGTTCGTGTGGACCGATGTCATCTCAGGCTACACAAACGTACACCATCTCTTGCATTTAAACGCAAGTCAGAGAGGCCTGGATCACTCAGGACTGGTGCAGTCTTTTTGTGAATCCACAGCATATATCACACCCATTATCCAACTGTAACGGGGGCAGTCAGAGCAGAACTTTCACACATCGAGTAAATTTAGCGTGACATGAGGGAGCCAACATGAAAGAGTTTCAATAAATCCAGTGAGAATGAAGAATTCAATCTGTGTAAAATGCTCATGGACACCCAACTTTGAACTGGTTCAGGAGGGATTATTCTCTAAAGAAAACTCTGGTTAGGAGTCAGGGTAAATCAGGAAGTATATATTTGGGAAACATTGGCCTGGAACTGGTTGGATCCCCATAGACAGCCAGTCACTTTCTAACATTATCTGGCAATCAAATTTGCATACATATACTTTTTAAAAAGTCCCAAAAAAATTCACTCATATATGAATTTCAATATGCATTGTGTTAATTGCTATATTACATACACTGCTCATATATACAGTCAAGCCGGAAAGTCTGCACACCCCTTTCACCTTCTCCACGTATTATTACGTTACAGACATATTCTACAATAGATTGAGTTCATTTTTTGTCACAAAATAGCTCATAATGACAAAGTGAAAACAGGTTTTTAGACATTTGTGCTAATTTATTAAAAATCTAAATGTAAAATATCATATGTACACAAGTGTGCACACCCTTTGATATGACACCCAAAAGTGAGCTGAGGTGCATTTTGTTTCCACTGATACTGCTTGAGATGTTTCTACAACTTAATTGGAGTCCACCTGTGATAAATTCAATTGATTGGACATGATTGGGGATTGCCAACACCTGCCTATATAAGGTCCCACAGTTGACAGTGCATGTCAGAGCAAACTCCAAGCCATGTGGTCAAAGGAATTATCTGCAGACCTCAGAAACAGGATTGTGTCAAGGCATAGATCTGGAGAAGGGTACGGAAAAATCTCTGCAGCTTTACAGGTCCCAAAGAGCACAGTGGCCACCATCATTCGTAAATGGAAGAAGTTTGGAACCACCAAGAATCTTCCTAGACCTGGCCGCCAGGCCAAACTGAGCAATCGGGGAAGACGGGCCTTGGCCAGGGAGGTGAGCAGGAACCCGAGGGTCACTCTGACAGAGCTCCAGCGTATCCTTGTGGAGATGGGAGAACCTTTCAGAAGATCAACCATCCAGGCAGCACTCCACCAATCAGGCCTTTATGGTAGAGTGGCCAGACGGAAGCCCCTCCTTAGTAAAAGGCACATCACAGCCAGCTTGGAGTTTGCCAAAAGGCACCTAGAGGACTCTCAAACCATGAGAATCAAGATTCTCTGGTCTGATGAAACCAAAATGTAACTTTTTGGCCTGAATACCAAGCGTCACGTCTGGAGGAAACCAGGCACCGCTCATCACCTGGCTAATACCATCCCTACAGTGAAGCATGGCGGTGGCAGCATCATGATGTGGGGATGTTTTTCAGCAGCGGGAACGGGGCGACTAGTCCTGATAGAGGGAAAGATGAATGCAGCTAAGTACACCGAGATCCTTGAAGAAAACCTGCTCCAGAGCGCTCTGGACCTCAGACTGGGGCGAAGGTTTACCTTCCAACATGACAACGACCCGAAGCACACAGCCAAGAGAACAAAGGAGTGGCTTCAGAGAAAGTCTGTGCATGTCCTTGAGTGGCCCAGCCAGAGCCCAAACCTGAATCTGTGGAAAGAGCTGAAAATGGCTGTGTACCGACGCTCCCCATCCAACCTGACGCAGCTTGCAAGGATATGCCAAGAGGAATGGGCAAAAATGTCCAGAAACAAGTGTGCCAAGCTCGTAGCTTCTTTCCCAAGACGCCTTGAAGCTGTAATCGCTGCCAAAGGTGCAGCAACCAAGTATTAGGCTAAGGGTGTGTACAGATATGTAACCCCTAAATAACCTATTTTTGTCAGTAAAATAAAATTGCATATTTTCTAAAAACCTGTGTTCACTTCGTCATTATTGGCTATTGTGTGTATGTTTGAGGCAAAAAATGAACTCAATCTATTGTAGTATAAGTCTGTAATGTAATAAAACGTGGAGAAGGTGAAAGGGGTGTGCAGACTTTCCAGCTTGACTGTACTTCACTGCAGTTAATATTGTAACCTTGTTTGGTATGTACTCAAAATGTCTGACCTGGCATTAGCTTTAATAATTATTCATAGCAAACGCATTATTAAATATGTACAACTGGTCCATATAACAGGACAGATTTACCTGTAATGGTGAGCTATGGCATTGTCCTTCAGCCATATGCTGTCTCGACTTTTCACAAGCCCATTGTGGTCCGGCTGTGGTTAAATGAAAGAAAACTTAATTTAAGATGCAGCTGAAATGTCTGTACACCAAAGATCAGAAAATTGCATGCACATCCTAATTAGTTAAGGAGCTGGGCAGAGGTATGCATGATACGTTAAAATTAAACTTGCAAAACTCATTCCAACATACACGGTCAACACCAGTACAGCTAACTCACCTCACCTGGTCTCTCCCGGCTGAATTTCAAGGTGAAAAGAAAAATTTGCATGTCCCGTGACTCTCCTAGAACAAGGCCAGCTGGGGACTTTATGGGCATGTGGGCACTGCCTGGACTCACCTGTGGAGCAGACCCTACGGAACGCTAACATCGTCTGTGGAACACAATAAAGGTGTGTTAAAGGTGTTACTTTTAGTCATAAATGGCTGTGTAGAGTATTCAGGGGGCAATTGCAACACCATAAAATTGCACCAATCTGAAACAAGCTCGAGCTGAGATTCTATCCAGCAAGCTAGCTAGTTTCATGTGTTCAGGGTTGGGGGCAATTGTAACAAAAAATAGTGTTACAATTGACCCCTGTTACAATTGCCCCCAGATTTCTCTACAGTTCACACCCTGGGGTGTTTATATGAGTCTGTGATCTCATATAAACACCCTCTGTGTTAAATGTACACCAGCAGTGTTAAATTTACACCAACATTCTTGCCGTTTGCACAGAATGTGGAACTGAAGTTGTGCAGGATTTCTTTGGCACACTGCTTGCAAAGTGAGAGGAGAGGGCACATAGTAAACAGGGGTCTGAGTGGACAGGGGGCAGGGGACAGGGGGCAGGGGGCAGGGGACAGGGGGCAGGGGGCAGGGGGCAGGGGGCAGGGGGCAGGGGGCAGGGGACAGGGGACAGGGGACAGGGGACAGGGGACAGGGGGCAGGGGACAGGGGGCAGGGGACAGGGGACATGGGGCAGGGGACAGGGGGCAGGGGACATAGGGCAGGGGACAGGAGGCAGGGAACAGGGGTCATATTCGGTCATGGCCATACAGACCGGCAGTACAGGAAGTGAAGTGGCGAGCAAACTTTTGCTTTTGTGCTTCTGTGTCGGGATGAACTTCAGAGATCATCCAAAAAAAAAATGGAATCAAACAGAATGTGAACAATGTTCTTGCTGCTGCCTCTCTGTACCTGCAAGGCAAGAAACTGCTGTACCTTCCTGTTCCCTTACCAGGGGGAGTTTTGACATGCACTCTCAGATCAATGCTTGATGGGCTCTGGTATTCGCGCTAATGGGTCTGATGACATTTACCCTGGTTCCAGGCCCTCTGACTTGGGTTCAACTGTGGAAACCCAAGTCTAGGACAGTGCCTGAATGCATTATTTCCATATCTTTTATAAATTCCCACTGTCAATATGAAAGCCACCAAGTTGAATAAACCAAGATGCTCTCTCTCTCTCTCTCCGTCTCTCACCCATCAGTGAATGAGCAAGTCTCAGACGCAGTGCCAGGCCTCTAATGAAGGGAAAGCCAAGATCTGTCCTGATGGATCATTTCTGCGCTTTTATTCTGAAAGATTTGTCCGCTTTAATTACTGCATCGCGTCAGAAGTCTTGGTACATGTAAACGTTCTGACATTTTATTTTGTACAATGACTTTGGGGCTTAAATTGCCTTTTTAAAAATCCTTATTTTTCCCTCTAAAGCTAATGTGTGGGATTGTGTTTTTTTTTTTTTTAGCTCAATGACATTTCTCAAGAAAATAAAAGCCAAAATAAGGAAAAGTGAATCCTTTTTTCCCCCCACCGCTTTAACTGCTTTTTAATTTTCATAGCAGTTCCTGAAATTGAGCCGACAAGCATTTTACAAAACATCTGAGAGATGCCAAGGCCTTAATTTCAACCCCTGCTGGGCAGCCTGACACATGGTGGCCAGGTCTCTAGAACAGCTGTAGTAATGAGCAGCGTTTATGCAGCACATACGATTTGTCCTCAACTCTCCTGGAATGTTTTGTTTCAAAATTCTAAGTTAGTGTTCTAGAACTCCATTGTTTTGTTACATCAACATTAGAATGTTCAGTTAAGAACATATTTGCGATCTTATACCTTAAAGGCTTAATGCATCCCAGGGAGCATTTATTTATTTAGAGAATAAAGAGCAGGGGCAGGCAACAGTGTTTCATTTGAAGAGGAGGTACAAACAAAATCAGAGTTTTTATAACAGGCCAAAGACAGCAATTTCCTGAAAAGGAGATAATTTTGAAAGCCAAAATGGAAAAAAAATGATTAAATTATCTAATGTGATCCTTAACCACTGGTTTGATTATTACTTATTAACTTAAACTAAAGCTTATAACTATAAAATGAGTACAAATACTGAATAATATAATTATACTATTCCTATCAATAAATGATTCCCATTTTGTAAACCAGAATAGTTTGCATTAAAAAAAAAAAAAAATTCATTTAGTTTTTCTACCTGTGAGTCTCTCAAAATAATGAGTTTCTCATGTGAAAAAAATGGATCATAGCTGTCTACACAAGTTACAGGATGTACTTGGTAGACCGCGATGCTAATAAATTTGAAAATATTTATTTGACCACAAGGGAAATAAGTCATATTTTTCGAACCAGCAAGTCCTTTATTGATTAACATTATTCACAACTGCCACAGTCTGTGTTTAATTAATTTAAAAAACACCAAGCTTCAATTTCAAATTTAATTTCCCTCTTGCTGTACGTGTGCTATTTTAGATATGAGGGTGCGGGAGATTACAGAAACAGAGCTGGCTTCTGGAACACAAAGTGCATTCCCTACCAAGATGTACTGGGGAAAATGTCTGCATGCAGTGCACTCTGGGAAATGCAGTATGAGAAACATCGGGTGCTAATGAACATCATTCTGAATGATTGCATCAGTTTTGATGAGTCTGTGATCAGGATTCAGGAAGTCTGAAGCACTTTCCCCACTGTTACCATAGAGTTTCTCTTCAATCAGCACGTTCTTTTCTTTGGTTTACAAATAAATGCAGGCACTTGCACAATTTGTTTTTCTGAACTCTTTCACAGCAAGAATAAAAAGTAACAAAACGTCCATAGAAATTTGGTAGTAAATTGGTCCGAGTAGTAAACGTTGAAAGGGTTAGTTAATTTTGGTGGTAGCTCAGCCAGTCACACAGCTCACGTAAGGGAACACATTCACACTCTGAATGACTTCAATTACATTAGTGATTCAGCAAATATTGTGAATAAAGTGCCAATGTAAGATAACATCAGTGCTTTTACCCACACGGTCTATGAGCAACAGTGTGAAGCACTCACCTAGATTAGCAAATGCATATCCTCAAATCAATTCACTGGCAGTTATTTAATGCATGCACGCCCGCACGCAGAAATATTGTTCTCTAACACCCCTTTGTGTAATCAGCCAGGTGTTTGAAATACAAAAGAGGTCCGTTATAGTATACATAAAACATGACAACACACACAACAATGAAGAACTTCCGTTCCTAACATCACACCTTACAGGTAATCACCACCTGTTCAACCACTATTCAAATCAATGAGGAAGTAATGTAGTGCAATTGCCAAAGCTAATTGTGTGAGTGTATGTGTGTGTATATATATACACACACACACACACACACACACACACACACACACACACACACACACACACACGTGTTTCGTTTCTTGGAAAGTATATTTTCACTCAGCTTGACGACGCCGTGCTCTTGCCTGTAGCAGACGTCCCTGAGCCAGACTAAGATTGTCTTCATCCTCCCGCACTCTGAATGTGCCATAGCAACTGATAAAAAAAGCCCAGACATAGATTAACATTTTAAATATGCTGATATTTCATTGGCTTCTCTGCTCCCTTGATTTTTCCGCAAGTAAATTCCGTTTTTGAATTTTCAAACACAAATAGTAGCTGTTCATGGAATTAAATGTCAAATTGTGAATTTTCCTTTTTTGTCATAATGTAGCCTATGTACTTGCGTTGGTTCACTGGGATAGTGATCTACAGTATTTGTGTTCCCATTTCATGTGAATATCAGAGTCAAATACTCCAACAATGAACCAACATGTGCCTCTGCTCATCCTCACATAAATGGAAAATATCGTTGACCTGTACTCGATATTAGATGTTAATTATGTAAGAAGAATTGGGTCTATAGTTGCAGAGGGATGGAGGGATGCAGCAGACTTTCAGCTTTCATTTGAGGGTTTTTGCATCCATATCAGGTGACCCGTGTGGCAATTGTAACCGTTTTATACACAGTCAAATTATTAAGGTCTGCACTTTAGCAGTCACTAACTTGAACAGTCACTGTTCAATTTAAAATCCAATGTGCTGGAGTACAGAGCCAAAACAACTAACTTTGTCAATGTCCAAATATTTATGGACCCGACTGTATTTAAGACTGGGCATTCAAAATCGAGGATAAAGGGGTAATTCCAGGCATTTTCATTTTAAATCAGGCTAAATCAGGCTAAATCAGGCTTTGTAAGAGGTGTGCTTTGTGAAATGTTTCAGAAAACGTGGAATTTTTAAGTTCATTAAAATGATTACATGCATTTCATACCCATGTTAAAAACATGTGAAGAATATTCCATGACAAGCAAGGTAGAAACTCTTATTTATTCATGACTTCATAACACCACAGCAACACAAAACCTCTTGATTATGTAGCTATGGTATAGTGTAGTATGTATGTAGCTATGGTATAGAAAATTAGTGGTAGTTTTGAAAAGTACTGTTGTTGTGTTGTTTTATGTAATGCTAATCTAATGAAGTAGTTTTGAGAAGTAACAGTTTACAGAAAGGATTTGAGAGCAATATCACAGCTCAACATCAAGAAAACCACGGACTTAAGCTTCACACCAAATACACATTTCAGAGAGATGCTTTTTAAAATGAGTCTCGCAAAACATCTAACTACAAAAACTTCATAGATGGAATGATATTGAGTGTCACATATAGGCACTGATTATTATCATTATTATTATTATTATTATTATTATTATTATTAGTGTGTCTGTGCTCTTGTGGTCCATGCAAAGAGACAATGGAAAAAGCTTAAGAAACACAAATGCAAACATTACCATATTTTCAGCCGTCATTAAATGATTTTACACAAACCCACAATGCACACAAAATGCACCAACACTTAAATAAACACTGTATATTGTGAAAGCTATTCTTTTTTTATAAGCTTTCATGGCTTTTTTTCAGCTTATTATTGGACAGCACAGTTTAGCGAGACAGGAAGAATGCGGAGCGACAGAGAGGGAGAGACATGTGACAAAGGTCGCGGGGCTGGATTCAAACCGCCAATGTCGCGGCTTGCAATGAGCAGGTGGTTTGTGATCTACAGGCTATGGCTGTGACCGAATATGATCCCTGACCCCTGTCCCCGGTCCACTAAGACCCCTGACCCCGGTCCACTAAGACCCCTGTCCCCTATGTGTCCTCTCCCCTCACTTTGCAAGCAGTGCACGAAAGAAATCCCGCAAAACTCTCTCCAAACTAGTCATGAAGTAGTTCATAATATGACCCGCTCTTGGACCATAGACATGTATATACACTCTATGTCTTGTACTACAAGTTGTAGTTTTTACTTTTGGTTTTTACTTCCTGAAATTTTCGGATGAGTGCACAGATGCGTGCTCCTAAATGGCCTCAACAAAACCCCGGAAATAAGGGGTTCATCCTGGCATTTTAAGTGCCCCCATTTGTGAGAAAAAGTCGCCCACTCAAAAGCTTTTTTGACGAAGGTGACAAATATGCGCCTCAAAGGGGTGAAGGGATCATATTGGATCATATTGGCCTACATTACCCAGACACCCTGGGAAAGCCGTACATTTGAGGCTTTCCTTTGATCATCAGTGATTCCTGATGGTGGAGCCAAACATGTACTACTCAAAACCCACTTTATTTACAGAATAAAAAAACCACATGTACTGTACAGTGCTTACGTGTGATCCGTTACATTTGTCAAGAGTTATCCAGATGACATTCATGTTGTTTTTTAAACTCATCCTAAACTGCACATGCAATAGAGCAGATAAAAAAACACAACCAAACAAAAACACCAATTATAAATGAAAATTGGACAGGCGATATGGAGCTACGGTCCACACAATAAGCGTGTTATAACAGACTTTAGAGCACGGAAAGCAAAGGGAGGCTGCAGCCTGGTGACACTCCTACAGCCAAACCGGCCTGGACTTCTCACACCAACTCTGAATATTTATATAAAGTCAATAATGCCGTAAATCTCCTCCTGTTCTGTACAAACTGGTCAGTGGGTACACAATGTTTGCTTCAATCGCCTTGGTGGAAAAGAAATCTAAATGTCAAGTTCTGAAATGTCCAAGATAATGTGGAATGTTCTCTATTTTAATCCAAATTCAAAGAAAGCGTTGCACATTTTTAAAAAATCTCACTGAAATAAATAAGCATGATGCATTAGGCTGCACATATTCATATGCCTTTCATGCAATACAAGAGCCTTTACAGTTCTATATTTATTTGGTTTGCTGTATTGAGCAGAAAGCAGTTGGCGCATTTCCCCCCGCAACTTTGGGAACACACCCCCCCCCAATATTATAAAGTTGTAGAGAGGGGTACTGTGTCCCTCCCCAAAATCCTGAAGAAAATGTCCTGTTTGTTGTGTCCCCCAAACAGGAAATGGGATCTGTGTACTGGGCAGGAATTAAGTGTGAATTATAAATTCAAGTTAGGAGATGGTACCAGAGTTTATCATTTCCCCCAAACGTGTTAGCGCACACACGCGATACGGATCAATTCTAACTTTCAAAAATAATGCTGCGGAATTGTTATATTCTAATCGATGGGTACGTACACCCCGGGTAATATTAACAGACTATTTCAGATGAAAATAACCCGGTCATCGGACGGTGATGTAAACAAGCCTGTCGTTTAATGCGGGGGATGGGGGTTTGATCTGTACCGATGCGTGTGGGACGAGGGTTTGATCTGCACCAATGTGGGCGGGGCCTCAAGACGGGGGTTTGATCTGTACGGGGGTTTGATCTGTACGGGGGTTTTATCTGTACCAATGCGAGCGGGACCTGTACTTATGCGCCTTGGGGCGGGGGTTTGATCTGTACCAATGCACTCTGGGCCTCAGACGGGGTCCTTGCATCACAGGACGGTGGTCTCGGTCTGCAGGAGCGACTGCGCTCGGGAGTTTCGGTGAAAGCGCGCTGCGTTCTCTGTGCCGTTGCGGCAGGCGGCGACGCCCGGGCGTCGGTAGTCCCGGCTCGTCAGGCACTCCAAGCTCATGCTCCCCCACTTCTTCTTCAGCTCCCCCTGCACCTGAGGACCCCCCAGGGAGCACACAGACAGGAGGCCAGGGTTGAGGTAACAGCTCTGCTTTCAGTAAAACCCTTTGAAGTGCTTTGAAGTGCAGGTTTTTTGGAATGTTGTTCCAAAATTCTTGAAGTCAGTGTTCCAGAAGTCCATTGCAGTAGTGATTGTTACATCAGCATTAGAATGTTCAGTTACCAGTAGTGATTGTTACATCAGCATTAGAATGTTCAGCTAAGAACATTCTAATCACTTATTTCTGATCTTGCACCTTAATAGTACAAGTAAATATCAGACAATAAATACATTTTTATTTGTATTTTTTTTGTACATTTTTTTTGTGTGTGTGGGGGGGGGGGATTATCTTCAAGGAGTGAAATGTAAAAATGCTAAATGAAAAATGTTTTCTGAACAGATGCAGCGTCAAAGTCAAAGAGACTTGAGAATACACACAGTAACGTATCCTCAAGAGAGAGATAGGTTTAGGTAATTTACTAACACACATTTGGACGTGCGGAACGCGTTTGCCAGGGTTCAGGATGAGGATGCAGTTCTAACATTTTTATTCTGACTATCAGCTTAAAAAAAGAAAGGAACGGCACACAGAAGCACTCACCTCACTGTTGAGGAAACAGTACAGGATGGCAACAACCAGGCCCTGCGATTAAACCATCAGCCGCAAAACAAAAGCACAAATAAGACACACATTAGTCTTCACAAAGACGCACACAGTTTATATTCCATCCATCCATTTATCCAGCTGAGGATTTTTCTGAAGCGATTCTGAATAATTGAGGTGTTTTTCCAAAAATCACAACATTTTAGTTCGTTTTAAATTGGTGGAGTTTTTGCATGGAAAATCACTTTAATACTTAAATCCCTAAGAATACTGCTGTAAAAATAAAACTATGAATATATATTTCCATTCATCAGAATAATTATACCCACCTTGAAAAATACGGTTTATCAAAAATTGGGTTAGTGAGGTTTGGAAAAACACTCTTCAACTGCCTTGCTTTATGCTACAACAGCTGCGCCCAAAACAGATGTAAACCCACACCTCTCTCTCCCTAACCATTATTCAGCACTTGTATCTCCTTCCTGCACAGCATCATGGGAAATGTAGTAAATATGGACCAAAAACACACGCTACCTGAAAGGATCCCAGAGCCAGATCAAAAAATATTTTGTAAGCTGCCATGGATTCATTGAGAGAGACGAAGATCACGTAGTGCACTCCAAACAGAGGGATAAGCAGCAGGGTGGATTTGGCCAGCCTCCTGAAATCACGCACACACACATTACAGAACAGAACCCACACAGGTCTCAGATTACATTTCTGGGGCTACAGCAGACATGCCCAAAACATGGGCCTTTGTATTTTTTATTTGACTTTTTTTTTTAAATCAAATGTCTGGGACATCTACTAGGTGGGAACAAACAGCATTCAAAACAGGAGTTAAAATCCATTCACCTGAACAGATAACATCAGCTCTCTAAACTGAACATGCTGAAAGCACAGCACGCTCGGAAACGACTCTCCTCGCATTGTAGCACGCAAGCTCACACTACCCACAGGCACTACAGTGGTTTATACCCCAAAGGTGACAATAATAAAAGTGTTTTTTAACCTATAATACATACCTGAACTGGGACTGGTCATTACCTCCTACGTCAGGACATCTCAACTTCTGAACCAAGATTCTTATTATACTAATAAACAACATGAAATTCACCTGGGGACAGAGATGAGGAGCCATCGTTACATTCCTGGAACGAGTCACACTTGAGAAAGGTTAATACTAAAAGCTCTTTGACTCAAGGCATAATGCTGAATATATTTAGCTATAGCCCAGTGCTGTTCTTTTTTTTCTAATGAAAAACTACAAATACAATGATGCATGTTCAGGAATAGTGTCAATGAAATTTGGATATAATACGAAATAAGAAACAACTAAAGAACTTGCACTCACAATACATTAGTAAAAGTAAAAACCTTTTTTTTTTAAAGATTTAACAAAACAATGTGCAAGTACAAGGTCCAAAAAAGCCAATGATGTTTGGTTCAGAGAACCGTCATTAACAGTAAAAAAACTCTGAATCTGGCCCATAGATACAAGTCAGAGGAAGGCACTGCATGTGCAGCTCAACAGACCTGTGTGTGCCTGATTGACCAGCAGGTGGCAGCAGAGCGCATCCTGGCCGAAAGTCTCCCATCTCTGGGGAACACTAGAGTAAGCTCTGCACTACCCTGAGGAGCTGCTGGCCACTGCTTTGTGTCTGAATAAGTCTCTGCTTATTTTTACTGTCTCTGCCCGTTTTATGGCTCTTTAGTTGCTTAAAATACCGCTATGACAGCAAAGCCCTGACATTTGAGCCCATCATGACATTGAGCGAAAATAAAAATCCACTCATCTGTGATTAAATAAATACAGGTGTGACCTACTCCTCTGCATACACACTCTCATGTTATCTCACTGTGATAAACAGGCAGTCTTTATGTTGCTCGATACCCAGGAAACAGCTCTCACATGATATGAAGTATAAGAGATATTAGCACTGTGTTCCACAGGCAGAGTTTACCTACCACGATGGAAAACACGATTGGTCCGTTGATCACCCATATAGGAATGGGGTTTTCATTAATCTCCCAACATCTAAACACAAGTACAAATAAGGAAATCCGTGAATGGGTTAGAACATTCATATACATCTACTGATAAGTCTGTGAGTTACTTATGCAAACTACCAGTGGAGCTGTAGCAGGCTTTCCTCCCCTATGTTCATTACAAATGAAATTATTTCCCTTTTTTGTGAGCGATTTATTTTATTATTATTTTTAGGTCATTTTGGCGTGGTGTCAGGCAGAGCCACTATGCCGGGTGAGAATAACTCACACAAAATAAGAAAACAGTCACTAAAACAAACTTCCCAAGTTTGGGAATTACAAAACAAATGTGCTCCCACAGAAGTGCAGAGTTTAAGGGTTTGACCCGGGATGAAGAGCGATGAGGAGGGCTGGTGAAAACTACAAGGTTTCGGCACAACTCAGAACACTGCAAAAAAAAAAAAAAGTAGTATTTTAGTCTTATATTTTGACTTAAAATCTAATTTATATTACTTTTTCGCTAAATAAGACAGAATGATTGTCAATGAGGTGAGACAGTTTTACTCACTTCAAGATTTGCCAGTGGGGTAAACGTAACTTAAAACAAGCTTTCTACTTGAGAACTAAAATACGATTTCAAGTCACATTACAAGACTAAAACACTTAAGACAGTTAAGACACTTTTTTTTTTGCAGTGAAGACTGCCGTTATAAATGGTCTTATAAAGGCCACAGCGATCAGCCTTAGGTGAGTATGCCCTGTGTGTGAGGCTGCTGCTGTTCGAGGTCCTGTAGGCCTCCCTGGCTGTGGGAGGGAACAGGTACAGCTGACAGCAGCCAATGAGGAGCTAGCTGCCCTCTTTGCTCCTCCCACCACTGCTCCAGGCATCACAGTCATATTTATTTATGTTTAATAATTTGTGTGTGTGTGCGCGTATGTGTGTGTGTATGTGTGTGCGTTTATATATGTGTGTGTAAGAAACCTCTTCAAGATTGTACAGCATAGATGTTTAGGAGAGAATTTAGACATTTTCAGGAAAACAGGGATGGTTCTAGCCTTTCTGTCGATTGTGAACGGGGGAGGGAGCGATTTTCCCCGTCCCCCCACCCCCCCAGATATATGGCACCCGTGTCTCCTACGCCAGCCCTGCAGGGAACTATTAATGTGCCTGTTAGCATGATAAGCAGGCCTCCATTACAGTCACTATTTCCATCAGCTCAGCTGGGTTTTTAAGTGCCTGTCATGTAATTACTGAAGCTTCAGATGGGAGTAAAAGAATGTGAAAGTCAGTTCCGTTGCGTCTCTGTCGATTTCAGCCGCCCTTAACGCCAGCACACGCCGGGACAGCACAATTAAGGGAGGCTGACGTCTGCAGGATTATAATTATTATTATAGATCAGAGATGAAATATCCATCCACAGCTTGTTTGCCTTTGTAAGTGAAAGGCCATTTTAACACGCTCCATGCAAAGATGTGTCAAGTACAAGAGACGTGAGAAGGGTCTTACACCAGCTCATCCCCAATATTACTTACAATATTTACAATTAAAATTAACAATGTACAGATATATAAAGTGCAATAATTCTTACCCAGTATCTTCAAAGTAAATTCTTGTCATAGTCCATGCAAACACAAACACCGTAGGGAACCCTAAATGATGTAATAAAATATCAGCTCATGAACACATTTTTACAATTTACAATTTGGGCTTTTCTCTTCTTTAAAAGTACCACAATTAATTTTGTTTTCTAATCAAACTAAACCTCTCACATTTGTATAATGCTTATTCATACAGCTGAAAAAAAGAGAGATTTACCAACAAAGATTACTGTCAAATAATCACGACAGTCCTTCATTTCTGACAATTCTTGCAGCCAGGAGCATATTCCAGAGCATCAGAGATATTATGTGTATATTTTAAAAAAGAAAAGGGACTAAGCTCATCCTCCACTAGCAGGACATCACAGGTATGGTGACCAAGAGGGTGAAACAATGAGCCACACCCTTTTTACTGTGTCCAATTACATGCCTTTACTTATTGGAATACATTACCCCACAACCAACCGATCGTCACCATGCCAACTAAGCATCTACCAAGAAGTACAGAAAAAGGCATCAGTCCATTCCGAGCGAATAGACGGAAGGATAAGCTCGTTCTTTTCCAGTGTGTAGGGTTCCAGTGAAAGTAGAGCTCACCCCAGCCAATCAGGAGATAGACAGTGAAGCGTCTGTTCTCAGAGAACATCACCACCAGAAGGGTATGAAGGTACAGGCCTTCCACTAGCAGCCAAAAGAAGTTGGCCATGATGAAGTAGTGGAATATGACCAGGCTGGCCTTGCACCCCACCTGAAAGGCATTGTGGGAAGTAAAATCAGCAACACATCAGCAACATCTCGTGTGGCTTTATTTCCTCTGTAGTGTAAGATATGAGAACAGACCTGTTGAATGGGCTCAACGGTAAAGACATGCAAATATATATTCGTAGGCCTCATTTTTTTCTGCCATCTATTCTCAAATGGAACTCGTTTCTTGCTTTTTGTTTGTATCCTGTTGTGATTTTGTAGTTTGTCATGCATTACTGACCTAGCCTCAAGACTTAGCCAGAGCTTACTGTGTGTGCTATACTCAATGTTCACGTCTACGGATAGCTGCTACGTTATGATAGGAATGTGCTTTTGTCTGACCCGTTTTGTAGTCGCTTTAATGACCTTCGGTGTGCACTTAGCGTGCATCACTTTGGATAAAAGCATCTGCTAAATGAATGTAATGATTAAATTTTGGTATGGGTGCAGTCAAATAGGAGTTGAATAGTTGAATAGTGCCTTTGTTCATATTATGATGCTCTTAGCAAAATTATTCATATAAATGTGCCCTTATTCAGAATAAACTGCTCTTAGTCATACAGACATGCCCTCAGTTATACTACAGCACCTTTAGCCATATAAAAGTGCCATTAGTCATATAAGAGTACAGTTATTAAAATAATAGTGTGTATTTATTAAAATAGGTGCATTTCTTCCAATGGTGATATAATGGTGCCCTCGGTCAGGTAATCATACCTTTAAACTGTCAAATAACAGTGCCTTTAAAAATAACATATAGTGCCCGTAGTCATGTGACAGTGGACGTAATCATACATCATATAGTCATATGACAGCTTAGACATGAAGATGTGCCCTCAGTACGTCAGTGCCCTTATATGTACATTAGTGCCTTTGGTCACATGACAGTGCCCTTATATGTATATTAGTGCCTTTGGTCACATGACAGTGCCCTTATATGTACATTATTGCCTTTGGTCACATGACAGTGCCCTTATATGTATATTAGTGCCTTTGGTCACATGACAGTGCCCTTATATGTATATTAGTGCCTTTGGTCACATGACAGTGCCCTTATATGTACATTAGTGCCTTTGGTCACATGACAGTGCCCTTATATGTACATTAGTGCCTTTGGTCACATGACAGTGCCCTTATATGTATATTAGTGCCTTTGGTCACATGACAGTGCCCTTATATGTATATTAGTGCCTTTGGTCACATGACAGTGCCCTTATATGTATATTAGTGCCTTTGGTCACATGACAGTGCCCTTATATGTATATTAGTGCCTTTGGTCACATGACAGTGCCCTTATATGTACATTAGTGCATTTGGTCACATGACAGTGCCCTTATGGATGCCCCCGTGTTTATGCGTTGTGCCCTGTTAAGTTGCTCTTTTTCCTGTGTTAATTGTATTGTAAAGCGTTTTGTGCATTCTTGCTGTGAAAGACGCTATATAAATAAACTTTACTTACTTACTTACTTATATGTATATTAGTGCCTTTGGTCACATGACAGTGCCCTTATATGTACATTAGTGCCTTTGGTCACATGACAGTGCCCTTCGTTATATAGCTCCTCCCTCAATAGTAGCAGTAACCATGACGATCAGTTAGTCCCACAGTCGAGGCTTCAAAGTGAGAGGGTCTGACAGACAGGATGTGAATAATCAGGCGCTTGTGACTCCCAGCGGCGTGACTAACCGTCTGGTCCGAGCACTGTGCATTGTGGGAAAACAGGATGTCGTCTTTCACCAGAACGGCCACGGCCCTCAGCATGAAGGAGAAGAAGAGGTTGAGGTGGATGTAGTTCCTCGTACAGTGGAGTTTTCTGCACAGGATAAATATGAAGCAATTAAAAAAATTTTTGGGGGATTTACATTTTTTAATTTTTTTTATTCACCAAGGTCAATATACGCATGTATGATCTAAACAGACTACAGTCCCAGACTTAGAAATCCCCCTCTTCTCTCATCCCACATTGCATTAGAAATGAATAGAAGTCTTAAATAAATAAATCTACTTAAAAATGTATTTAAAAGGGACATTGGAAAAGGGTACTGGAGACTTCAGCCACAAACTCAACTGTACATCAAACTTATAAGATATTCGGAGGATTCTTTTGATGCAGAATATTTCACAAGCAAAACGGTTTAAGCTGCACAGAAAGGTATCGCTGACGCTCACCTAAACAGACACAGGATGGCACTGCCTGTCGTGAGAGCGATTAGAGATAAACTGTGTCCCAGAGTGTAGAGAGTCTTCACCACAGTATAAAATACCAGCTGCAAGACAGGATAAAAGCAAGTATAAAATCACACACAACACAGCCCTGAACACGCCCTGTGCTGTGTCTGTTCCATACGTGTGCAGATATAAACGTACAGTGGAGCGACATCTTTCTTCTTTAAGGAACAAATTTCACAAATGTACCCTGAAAGTACAAAAATGTTCTATTTGGGTACAATTAAATACCTTTTCCAGCAAAAAAAAGGTACAAATTTATTATGTATTGCTGGCAAGGGGTAACATTTTATGCAGCTACAGGGTACCACCCCAGTGACAAGCTTTTGTAAATGACTTTTATTTGCGCTGTGTATAAAGGGGTCTGCCGCGCGTTTTGATCACAGCCCACGCTGGCCCGCGCTACGCAGCCAGAGATATGATTATCCGTCGAACTAAAGACCAAGGTCCGCAGCCCAGGGACGTAATCACGCTCTTATCTCCAGGGGTGAGCTCATATTCTGTAGCAGATGTCCACACGCCAACTCATGCCTCTGAGCCGACGTTTCCTCTGGAGGTAAAACATCTCTATACAAACTGCTTCAGCAGCTACTTCATGTATATCTTGCTTTAGACCACAAAAATCTGAACACCTCGACAACCAACCAACCAACCAAACCAACCAACCAACCAACCAACCAACCAACCAACCAAACCAACCAACCAAACCAACCAACCAACCAACCAACCAACCAACCAACCAACCAACCAACCCCTCCCCCATTGTAAAGCCGACCGGTTCTCAGAAACTTGCAAAAAATCTCTTAAAAGTCCTTCATCCCTCACAAAACGGCATGGGCCGATTACATTAACAAAGTAAAACTGAAAAAACTTTTAATAAACTGCAGAAAGTGAACAGTCCCTTTGAAGTCCCTCATGTGCAATGAGCAGGCTGATGTCTGTGCCGTGCGCACGCCGTTTCCGGTCTACCTGGGGGCAGACATTTTCACATCACAGTGAACCGCTGAGAGGATTTCAGAACAGAAAGCGGCGCCGATGTGAGGCTGGGAGGATCCGTGTCATCGGCCGCCGTGGAATCCGCCTCATCCGCCAACATCACAGCTCCGGAACGCCGCCGAGCCTTTAGGAACGCATCTTTCCTACTTGTGAGGATTACAGTTTTTCTCTTATGCCACTTCTCTTTTTCAAAAAAGTTTTTTTTAAATTTTTTATTCAAATTACAAACACAAAAAAAGCTCGCAAATTTTTTATTTATTTTTTTTAAACTACAAAAGGTCCCTTTAAATTTCCATATGCAGCTGGAATTGCTCAACTTGCATTTTGCAGTTCAAGCTGCCCCTTGTTCTGAAATCAATGTTCCGTCTGGATGTAGAGTTTTGTCACCAGCACTATGCACAAAACAAGCCTTCAACAGCAGATATTACAGAAAATAAGTTTGGTGTTGTGTTCATTCAGGCCTAAGTCTCTCTCTCTTGGATCTGTTATTATGGCTTATATATTATATATATATATTATGGTTATATTGATGTTATGAATTAGGTCTGAGCGCTGGCACTGGTAACTGGGCAAAGCCTCTGCTCTGAGTCACTACACAGCAAAAATGATGGTGTACATTTAACACCTTAGGGTGTTTATGTGAGACGATTTTGTCATATAAACACCCTAGGGTGTTAAATTCTACACCAGCAGAGTTTATATTTACACTGACATTTTGCTGTGTGAAAGATGTGCACATTTTCACAAAGATCACGGAAATTTGTCTTGACAATGTCCTGCCTTGTATGTACATAACATGGAACATAAAGCTGAGTATGAACCTAAGCTTTCGGTCCAAATAATGTAGATCTTTACATTTAGTTATGGATACAAAATAAGTACATATTCGAGAGTCATAAATGTACTACAATAAACCGAAAGTTAATTTCTTATGAAGCTATATTAGTCATAAACGAGAGATGGAAGAGAACAGAACGACGTGATTTGTAACTGAAAATGAAATTCTGTTATCGAGGAAAGATTGCAGGGAATGAAGCAAGGAAAAAGTGTGACAGTTAGGGTTTACTTTAAATACTTATTTTGTGCCCCCATTGATTTTGTGAGGATAGAACCTTTTTCTTTCTTTTGAAAAGACTGCCAGTTATGTGATCATGGAAACTACCCTTCTTGCAAGATCACAAAGTGGTAACGATGTAAAATATCGACCACTGTAGCCACACATATTGAGTTGGCTCACCAAAAGGAAGAAAACGCAGGCTCAGAAACGCAGAACTTGAATCTCACTGAACAGGAGAAGACTGGGGAGAGGCTGCAACAAATCTTCCTGTCAGACACTTTTTGGGGTTGAGTTTGGGGTTGAGTTTGGGGTTGAGTTTGGGGTTGAGTTTGGGGTTGAGTTTGGGGTTGAGTTTGGTCTCTAAAGAGCATGAGCTGGCCTTGAGGGTTGACTAAGATAAAAAGATGGAAGAAGTCCCGTTGGCAGGTGATTCCTATTCAAAATCACTTTACTGGTGAGAGGAGCTCCAGTAACCAATCATAGGGAGAGTTCATAACCACCATAAAACAACCACGGTGGTGGTTGGTTTGACATTTTCTGGCTAAACATCTGGGATCGCTGCAGGAATTATCAACAAGTTGTGAGAAAGTATCGGCTAATCTGCATCAGCACCGTCCTGTGAGTTGCTACTGAAGGGTTAATTTATTATTATTTACACACTTTTATTTTTACAGGTTATATAAAATGATGTATTCTGTCATAGTCAACATTGCTTGAATCTTCTATACAATACAGTATGACTGAGTAACCGTGTGACCCAGACACAAATCTTACTGACAATATCTTACAGGCAGGAATGTTCCAACTCCTACAGGCTTTGAGCAAAAAAGACAAAAAGGGATAAAGTTTTACTTTATTGAATGAGGTGGTCGTCCTTGGCACTGGCACTGGCACTGGCATTGGCACAGACACACACACACACACACACACACACACACACACACACACACACACACACACACACACACACACGTTTGCACAGCACCTCTTCGAGGGTATAAAGGATTGCTGTAAATAATGCTTTTCTTCAGTACGGTGTTGACTGTCAACAGGCATGCTCTTCCTGCAGAAATAAAGACCTTTATAATTGGCTCAAGTGTGAAGTGTTTTCCTGACTGGATTGCCTCTATTGCCTCTCTTCTCAACCCAACATTAGCATCATACTCTGTGATTGTTGGATTTTTCCTTCTCAACCGAACTTTACCAACGTACTCCATGATTGGTGGATTCTTCCTTCCCAACCCAACATCACCATCGGACTCCATGATTGGTGGATTCTTCCTTCCCAACCCAACATCACCATCGGACTCCGTGATTGGAGGATTTTTCCTTCCAACCCAACATCACCAACGGACTCCATGATTGGTGGATTTTTCCTTCCCAACACAACATGGGACTCCGTGATTGGTGGATGTTCTCTCAGCCTCAGCTGTGCTGCCTGTAGGAGAGGTTGCTGTCCATGGTCCTGAAGCTCTCCTAGGCTTTGGAAGAGGCAGCAGGAAGACGTTGACGGTAGCCCCGATTCATTCAACAGTTGTGCTTAGCATTGACTTAGAAAAAGGACAGAAGATAAATTAAGCTTACAGCTAACTGTTCATTCACTGAATTTTATGTTAAATATTGCTCACTGTCCCTTTGAAATATTAACTAAATGAAATAAAGCAAATATAACAATTCATTTTCCTTAAGGGCAAATGTTTGTTGAGTTTATGCAATTAGCTAATGAGAAGATTCAGCTTTCTCTGCCTGAATTCATTCATGCACTTCAAAGGAACATGTGCACAACGGCCCAGATTTGACTTCAATATGGGACACCTTGCTCACTTCCTGTAACACTGATGCACCATCTCTGTACCAAACGTACAATAAAGATGAAGAGTTAGGAGAGAGAATCCAGCCGCTTTAGCACAGGAAAGCCACTATGCAAGTCTTTCAGGTCATGTGTACATGTTTGTACCTTGCGATTTATTGGTCATTTGTTTGATAAGAGGATGGGGCAAAGTTTTATTTGCCCGTCTCCCCTAGCTAAGGTCACAGTAGTTGAGGGGAGTTTTTAAGACAATCTTTGTTCGTGTCTATTTTTATTATTTCACCATGCAAGCCACAGTTCCGTAGAAAACTTTATGTCACACTAATGTACCAAAAAGGCTTTCCACTTTAGTTGCTGTAGTGGAGCTTGCAGTACGGTATAAGGGCACACAATGATTCCTCACACATCACCCAGAGCAGCGGGCACGTTCCGGCACGTTCCATCATAGCTGACCGTTTTGCACATCGACGCGTCTGCTGTCTGCTGAATGATCGCTCGGCTCAGCCGGTTTCCTCTCGCACGGCTTGTCCATGTCTCAACTTGATTGGGCAGAACTCCATTAGCTCTCATCTCATGGACCAATGGGAACGCCATTAGCACTTATCTCATGGACCAATGGGAATGCCATTAGCACTCATCTCATGAACCTTTGGGAATGCCATTAGCACTTATCTCAGGGACTAATGCACTCACTCACTCACTCACTACACAATCACCTGCTGGTGCATAACCGGTATGGACACACGGCTTGGGACACCAGGCTGGTCGTTAAACGTTTTTTCTTCAGGTAAACACCCAGGTTCAGAAACTACAAATATCTTCTGGGATTGAATTTGTATGCAAATGGTTCCGTCACACACACTACTGTAACACCCAACCCTCATCAGCCCCGGATGGCACATTTCCCAGCAGCTTGGCAGGAGTCTGGCAGGGGAATTATACTGCAACATCAGCCCATCTCACTTCCAGGAACAAAAACCTCCAAACTAAACATTTATCCTGAGAGTCTCTGCTGTGGAGCTGCAATTTATTCAGCTGGAGATTTTTGGAAAACTTGTGGAATGTCATTGTCCTAAAATATTTTCTCCAAGCTCAGCTTTAAAATAATAGATAAGCATGATTTCAGAAGAACACAGAGGGAAAAAACCTAGAACACTCTAGATCAATATCAACTGCACCTGAACAAAGATATTATGAAATAAGTTGATAAATAACTTGTGCTATGGTCAGTTTGGTACAACTTTATCCTGAACTTCTGTCAATATTAAGACTGTATTCAAGTATCATTTGTTTTCCTTTCAATTGCTAATGAAGTCCAGTTTAGCGTTGGATCATATTACTAGACGGTGTTACATTTAATTGTAGGTCAAAGTTAAGGAACAACTGTTGGCTGAACCTCAGCCAGAGAAAGAGAATTCTACACTGCACTGTAAGTATGGATGGACTCCCTAACCCATGCAGTAAAATGCTTACCTTATCCTGTCTTGCTTCAGATTCACACACACTGGTTATATTGGGGAATACGTCAGACCAGCCATCAGCTGTGCAGTTTTTGCTGATATTTCCTGAGGGAAGCAGAAAGTTTGGTCATCCCTGACCTGCCCTCCTCAACCACCTCCCTGTAGATCAGTGGTTCCCAAACTCGGTCCTCGGGGACCCCTGTGTATGCTGGGGGACCCCTGTGTATGCTGGGGGACCCCCTGTGTATGCTGGGGGACCACTGTGTATGCTGGGGACCACTGTGTATGCTGGGGGACCCACTGTGTATGCTGGGGACCCACTGTGTATGCTGGGGGACCCACTGTGTATGCTGGGGGACCCACTGTGTATGCTGGGGACCCCCTGTGTATGCTGGGGACCCCCTGTGTATGCTGGGGGACCCACTGTGTATGCTGGGGATCCCCTGTGTATGCTGGGGTCCCCTGTGTATGCTGGGGGACCGCTGTGTATGCTGGGGGACCGCTGTGTATGCTGGGGGACCCACTGTGTATGCTGGGGGACCCACTGTGTATGCTGGGGGACCCACTGTGTATGCTGGGGGACCCACTGTGTATGCTGGGGACCCCCTGTGTATGCTGGGGGACCCTGTGTATGCTGGGGGACCCTGTGTATGCTGGGGGACCCACTGTGTATGCTGGGGACC
The DNA here is from genome assembly GCA_029718625.1 of Synaphobranchus kaupii. Taxonomy (NCBI): domain Eukaryota; kingdom Metazoa; phylum Chordata; class Actinopteri; order Anguilliformes; family Synaphobranchidae; genus Synaphobranchus; species Synaphobranchus kaupii. The sequence continues at coordinate 6,607,041 of CM056394.1, read as the reverse complement.
CCCTGTGTATGCTGGGGACCCCTATGTGTATGCTGGGGGATCGCTGTGTATGCTGGGGGACCACTGTGTATGCTGGGGGACCACTGTGTATGCTGGGGGACCGCTGTGTATGCTGGGGGACCGCTGTGTATGCTGGGGGACCCACTGTGTATGCTGGGGGACCCACTGTGTATGCTGGGGGACCCAGTGTGTATGCTGGGGGACCCACTGTGTATGCTGGGGACCCCCTGTGTATGCTGGGGGACCCTGTGTATGCTGGGGGACCCTGTGTATGCTGGGGGACCCACTGTGTATGCTGGGGACCCCCTGTGTATGCTGGGGACCCCTATGTGTATGCTGGGGGATCGCTGTGTATGCTGGGGGACCACTGTGTATGCTGGGGGACCACTGTGTATGCTGGTTTTCGTTCCAACCACAATTGCAATCCCGGAATTTTAACAAGATGTCAGTTGTTCTTAATTAGGTGTTTGTCATATTTAGAGGGATTATTTACCCTCTTAAGCCACATTATGTTAGCAATAACTATGCATGTCATGAATAATAAAAGTTATTCTCTTCATCTCTGACTCTCCTCTCTCCCCTCTCTCACAATCTGGCACTCCCTCGCTCCCTCTCCTCTCCTCTCACTGACTACAGGAGGCTGCAGAAGAAATCCCTATTTCAATAAACTTATTATTTTCCATTTTAATTATATATCTGTAAGTGTAAGCAGAGAATACTACTAATAATAATATATATATATCTGTAAGTGTAAGCAGAGAAAGTGCAAATGCATGGCAGTATTGGCCTCGAGGGCAGTGGTAGTGAGACAGAGGCAGATCAGGATTACAGAGAGTAAATTTATCTCACAGGCCGTTTTGATTGCGTTCTTACTTGTTCTAGGGAAGTAGTCATTCGTCGACACATTGATCAAAGCATCTGAATTTAGCTCTGGGTATAAACTGTCTGGGAGGAAAAAATTGATTTCTACTGAGATTTTCACCAGAGTATCACAGTACTGGAGTCTGTATTTTAACCAAAAAATAGTAATTAAAATAGTAAGTATTTGCATTTTCTCTGCTTAAAATTACAGAAATGTTGATTGGATCCAGCTATGCAGGCTCCTAATTGGTGAAATTGTGGATATATGGCCACTAAAACTAACCATTTGATAAATAATGAAAAAAAAGACAAAGAAAATGATAACGAGCCAAACTTGCAGTGTTAATACATTTAAGAAAAACTTGATGAGGGAACTTAAAAACTCACGTTTTCAACTACCTAATTAGGAGCCAATTGATTCACCCCAGTCTTTAATTTGATCAGTTTTTAAAAAATGTTACCTATTTGCAAAACAGCCCAATAAGCACAGTAGGAACATGGGAATGTTTATTCTTCATGGCATGCATAGCTATTTCTGACATGATGTGGCTTAAGAGGGTTAATAATCCCTCTAAACATAAAAAGCACCTAATTAAGAAAAATGAACAGCCTGTTAGGATTTTGGGATTGCAATTGTGGTTGGAACGAAAACCAGCATACACAGTGGTCCCCGAGGACCGAGTTTGGGAACCACTGCTGTAGATGACAGGTCTCAAGTCCTGGAGGACTGAAGTATCTGTTGGTTTTCTGTGTTTTTCAGTGCCTATGCATTTAAATCATTGATTGGCTAAAGAGTCTGCAAATGCTCATCTCATTTTATGGCATCTGTGTAGCTTTTAGTAGCTGTTATTGCATTGTCTTTACAATTCTATAAGTATATAAATACTTATAACCTTTAGAAGAGGTTCAGGAATAAAATGCTGTGAACCTTTACTCTATAACCTTTAGAAGAGGTTCAGGAATAAAATGCTGTGTCTGTTGGCTGACGTTGTTGCTGTTGTTTTAGTTTTTCCCCCCAAGGCCTAAATTGGGCGGCAGATCAAAAGGAAACCACAGAAACCTGCAGACACAGCGCCCCCTCCAGGACTGGAGTTAAACCTGCAGACACAGCGCCCCCTCCAGGACTGGAGTTAAACCTGCAGACACAGCGCCCCCTCCAGGACTGGAGTTAAACCTGCAGACACAGCGCCCCCTCCAGGACTGGAGTTAAACCTGCAAACACAGCGCCCCCTCCAGGACTGGAGTTAAACCTGCAGACACAGCGCCCCCTCCAGGACTGGAGTTTGAGAACCCTGCATTATATACATTTTACCCCCTTTACTGGCTTTTTTTTACGGTGAAATTTTCGATCAATCGGGTCACACAATATACCCTTTTAAAATGTTAAAACTCACGATTCCATCTATAAACAATTTTACGATCCCAATGTTGTCGCGACAATGGTTCCTTATTTTGTAACATGACAAAACAGGATAAATCTAAATGATAGTGATCCACGTGTTCTGGAGATCCCCAGACGATACAAATCACTGTAAAATCAGTATCCTTATCCTGGCAAAAAAAATTAATTAGTAAACAATATTTTAGGCGAAGAAAAAACCTACTGTGTTTGCGCTTCGGTTACTTTGTGTCAGTAATACCTAAGAGTAATTCTGACTCGTGGAAAACAAACTCCTAAGGGTTACCTTTCAGAAGAGACCAGGATTATGCCTGTAGTCAAAGGGATTCAAAAACAGTAGCCATTTTATCTTTCAGGCTTGTGTCTACAAAACTACACTAGAGAAGGGGATAAGAAAAACCTCTGTTTACAATGACACACAGGCCTCTCACGTGACACACAGGCCTCTCACGTGACACACAGACTCTCCCAGGCTGCAGTTAGAGCACTTCATTGTGCCTCCCAGTGGCAGATAGCTGCCATATCTCACGTGAAACAGTGTCCTGGCGGTGCCAGTCAGAATAAACAAATGCTTCATTTCGGGACCGGAGTGGCTGAGGCGGTTAAATATTTGAAGCATTTATTTTTCCACAGAAGGATAAACACGGTACGATATAAACCCCGCAGCCCGGGTACAGTGGCAGGGGAATGTAAACGATGGCAGAGCGATTTAATCTGCTGCTTCATGTTCTGCGCAGGGCCCCTGGGAGCATTGTGGGACGCGAGGGAGGCGGCTTGGAGGTACACCGTTTACAAGAATTTGGACGGTTATTTACTGAGACTACGGTCTAGCACTTTGGTTTATCAGTCAGCTGCCGAGTTACTTTGAGTGCCACAGTGGTTCACTGATGGCGAGTAACATTTTCGGGACATATAGGGGCATCGCCTGTACGGGACAAACTTAACAGCACATCCCAGCGTCCGGCTCACACACAACTGCAGGCAGCTGGACTTTACAGCCCGTCTGTCACTCCAATGCCTTGGAGACTGTTGCCACGACAGCCTATGTTTGGGATACTTCTCTCTCTCACACTCTCGAGCTGTCACTCTCTCTCTCTCTCTCTCTCTCTCTCTCTCTCTCTCTCCATCACTCTCTCTCCCTCTCCCTCCCTCCACCCCTGACTCTCTCCATCCCTGACTCTCTCCATCCCTGACTCTCTCCACCCCAGACTCTCTCCATCCCTGACTCTCTCCACCCCTGACTCTCTCCACCCCTGACTCTCTCCATCCCTGACTCTCTTTATCTCTGACTCTCCTCTCTCCCCTCTCCCACAATCTGGCACTCCCTCGCTCCCACTCCTCTCCTCTCACTGACTACAGGAGGCTGCAGCAGAAATCCCTATTTCAATACAACTTATTATTTTCCATTTTAACTATATATATGTACGTGTAAGCAGAGAATACTAATAATAATATATAGTAAGCAGAGAAAGTGCAAATACATGGCAGTATTGGCCTCGAGGGCAGTGGTAGTGAGACAGAGGCAGATCAGGATTACAGAGAGTAAGTTTATCTCACAGGCCGTTTTGATTGCGTTCTTACTTGTTCTAGGGAAGTAGTCATGCGTCGACACATTGATCAAAGCATCTGAATTTAGCTCTGGGTATAACTAAGGGAGGATAAACTGTCTGGGAGGAAAAAATTGATTTCTACTGAGATTTTCACCAGAGTATCACAGTACTGGAGTCAAAAAATAGTAACGTCAACACAGCGAAGTATTTGCATTTTCTCTGCTTACAATTACAGAAATGTTGATTGGATCCAGTGGTGTATGTCATACTCAATTGAACATTAGGCCAGATTATTTCAGTAAATGCTAAATGATAGCAAGCGTGTAATGTATCTATGCATTTGTATTAAATGTGGAGGTTGTTCTCATTTTACACTGGTTTAAAAACAACTTTTTACATTACTGAAGAAAAAAGTTAAGAGAAGATTGAGAAGACATACCATTTCTACCGAACAGAGTTTTAAGAACTCGTGGACACGGGATGGTGATTGTTTGTCCAATCTCTGCACGGCCCCAACACGATATGTTGTCCCAGAATCCTTTGCATCCTGTAATAATAATAACCAAAACCAAAATTTCAACCAAAGTTTATTACAGCAATTTCTGAACTCACTGTGTTTGTGAAGCAAAAGAATGTACATTTTTATGAAATATTCCTCAGTTAATAACAGATGTTATTGTTATGAGAGTTTATACTTTTCCTTCCTGGGCCACTTACGTGGCGACAGAATGCAGCTAAGATTTAAAAAAAAAAAAATGCCACAATTAACCCTTTTATTTCACTGTAATGTAAAGTTAAGGACAAACTGAATGAATACACCCCGCTATGTTTCTTTTTCCCCACCTTCAGGTATTCAATCAATATTTGTCCTGAGGTATAAGGCCTGTATTCAATCAATATTTGTCCTGAGGTATAAGGCCTGCATTCAATCAACATTTGTCCTTAACTTACAAGTAAATGCACATGTTACACAAGCTCAGTTTGGCAAATTAGTTTTAGTGATTGTTGAACTCAGCAAAACTGTGAAAAAAAAATTGTTTGACAAAATTGTTTGTCAGAGTAAAGGATACATTTTCACTGAATCCCAGCCTAAATAGTGTGTAGAATTTATTTCCTCACAGCAAAATTCACCTTTACTTGTACAGGGTTCATTTCTTCAGGTATTTACCAAGATAAGAGAAATGAAAGCGACTATAACTATTTAGGACTGTCACTAGTCTGCACTCTTACCCAGTGTGACGTACAACACAAACACAAGCGCAAAGTCCAGGGGTCAAAGTTCAGTATGAGAGACAGCCAGCACAAGAGATGCAGACTCTCGTCAGCTACCCTATCAAACATTAAACTTACAAGTTACTCAAACAAACAAAGTTAAACTTAAAGTTATACAAACAAGAACAAAATGAACGGGCATTAAACTACATGAAATGGACACAAAAGAACCACAGACTCTAGAAACAACAAAAAAAGAAGTTAGACCTAATTCGCTGCAGTCCAAGAAAAACAAAAAGGTAGAAAAAAGTGCCTAAAAAAGGTACAAACGCTTTTCACTGGGGTGCTACAGGTACATAACATTGTACCCCTAGCCAGCAATACATCATTAATTTATGCCTTTTTTGCTTGTGAAAGCCTCTCAGCTCTCTGGCTTCTGAGACCCGATTATGAAATCACAGTGGGTTAGAAAGAAAAACAGTACATGGCACTTGCTGGCTAGGAACTGTACCCAGGTAAGATGGCTGCCAAATCGTTCCATTTCAAAATACCAAATTACTATTACATCACATGATACCTCACATCTATGTTTCTATATCTATGGTGTCCCTGCTGTTCTGACTGCAGTGAGAAGCTCATTCTATCACCGACAGCCCTGAGCTGACAGGGAAGAGCAGGAGAGGAGGAGTAGGAGGAGGAGGAGCCAGATGTTCCAAAGCTGCGGAACAGAGTGGTCTGGCTGGAAGGTGCCAGACGTCAATCTAATAAATGACTGATTAAACCAGGTAGATATCAAGTGTGTCGAGAGACGGCATAGGTCTGTAAATCAGCCTGTAGATTACGGGTGTCCAATCTTTTTCCAGAAGTGGCAGTGTGGATGCGGCCTTTGGCTCGAGCCTAGCAAGACGAATTCTCAGTTGACTGAAGACCATGATTACTGGACCTAGTGCCGGGCTAGAACAAAAGCCTGCACCGGCCCTTTAGTGCTACATTATGGGAAGGGTTTGCTTATTGTACGTCGCTTTGGATAAAAGCGTCTGCTAAATGAATGTAATGTAATGTTTAGGGAAAGCATCAATGATAGGGCGGCAGTGTAGTATAATGGTTAAGGAACTGGCCTTGTAACCGAAAGGTTGCAGGTTCGATTCCCAGGTTGGACACTGCCGTTGTACCCTTGAGCAAGGTACTTAACCTGAATCGCTTCAGTATATATCCAGCTGTATAAATGGATAATATGTAAAAAAAAATGCTAAAAAAGTTGTGTAAGTCGCTCTGGATAAAAGCGTCTGCTAAATGAATGTAATGTAATGTTTAGGGAAAGCATCAATGATAGGCCTTTGAGACACCCTAACAAATATAACCCTCCCCATATCCTCGCCCTCAACGTAAAAACAAATAACAATGACCAACAAATTACATCCCTTCCAAATGAAAGCCATTTATGCATAAGCACTGCAGCCTGCTAGCAGTCTGTTCTCCAACACTGCATAAAATCATATTATGCACGAAACTGTGGCATTTCATATAAAAATGAATACTATCAGAGAATCAATACATAAACGAATGAAGTTAAAAATCTTAATTAAGGTTGTAAATGCTTTAAATTGCCATATCAGCGCGGCATTGTATATGACTGTCAAGTTGGCCGTGGCTCATGAATGAAAGTTGCTATTTGAGCTGCCGCCGCGGTGGTGTAGCGGACAAAGGCACTGACTTTTTAGTCTGTGCAGTTGCGCCCCGAGGATCGGGGGTTCGATCCCCGGTCCTGCCAGCTCCGAGCATGGCCGGTGGCTGAGGGAGCGGCAATTGGCAGCTGCTCCCGGCGGGAGGGGCTCGGAGAGAGAGTCGTCGTACGCAGATCCCTCTCCTACTACCGACTAACAGGGCTTGTGGCGGCGATTCTCTCTAGCGGTTGCTACACACGGGGATAATTGACAGAATAGGGGTTCAATTGGCTACTAAATTGGGAGAAAAATGGGGAAAAATCAGAAATAAATTTAAAAAAATAAAAATAAAAAAGTTGCTATTTGAAGATTGGGAGAATGGTGAAGTGTTAAATCAAAACGGAACATGTCTGCATAGGAGCAGGTGTGTGGAGATCAAAGGATGCAAATCATGTTGCTGGGCAAGACTGAGAAAATCCTGACAGTTAATATTTCACTTCTCTGCTTACATGACTGACAGTTAAATTTTCAACCCATATTTGTGAAAAACTGAATACATGAGAGCACACAATCATAATTTTGAGTGATATTTAATATTTCATATTTTTCTTTCCAGGAACGTGTCCACTGACACACTTACAGTAGTAATTTTTCTCTTTAACTTCATAAATAAGCATTTTTTACTCCGATATATTGGGCGATATGTAAATAAGCATTTTTACTAACACATTGGATATCGGAGTAAATCTAACATCTGTACACCAAGATTTTTTCTGTGGATGATATGTAAATAAGCATGTTTTACTAACAGATACTTTGGATGTTAGCGAGAAGTTAGACATCTGGGTTGTTTTATTGTGTGCTTTCAAATATGGTGATGTATTTGTGATAGATGTATGTGTGAAACGCATCCTCACCTTTAGTAACAGGTTTCTCTTGTTCCCTAAGCCTGGAATAGCATTCCTCCTCGTCTCTCTGAAGCTCCACTAGAAAGTTACAGTTCGGATGTCTTCCGCTCACCTAAGCAAAGGAGGGAACGTTTAAAAGCAAGCAGGAAAACTGAAGCTGCCATTCCCTTCCCTTCCCTGTACAAAGCACTAGCACGTGGGTGCATTCTGTAAGGCCTGTTCCTGGAGGTCTACCGTCCTGTAGGTTTTCATTTCAACCCTAATTTGACCCCAATTTGGCTGATTCTCAGCTCAACAAGATCTCTAGCTGTTGAATGAGGTGTGCTTCGTTAGGGTTGGAGTGAAGACCTACAGGACGGTAGATCTCCAGGAACAGGGTTGGGGAGCACTGTTGTCGTTAGGCCCCACTGTTGTCGTTAGGCCCCACTGTTGTCGTTAGGCCTCGTTCACCGGCCTGTTCATTGATTTCCTCCCCCGGAAGCTTTTCTGTTTGGAAGTCACCTGGCAGGGAGCTTCGCTTCGGCTAAACTTTTCGGCAGCTGCTTCGCCTGCCAAATGCAGGCCTTTCCATCAGCTTCCGTCGACTTCCGTCGACTTCAGCAGGGTCATTGCCGTCCAGCACAAAGAGGTGTACCGTCCAAAATTCACTCAGGAGCACCCTGGGCTTCATCACATCATAAGGGTTTCTTGTTACTTGCCGTCATTACCCTACATACATTGCATTTAAGCATCTAGACTTGATGTTCACGTCTATGGATAGCTTCTACTTTATGATAGAGCTGCATTTTATCTGACCTGTTTGTAGTCGTTTCAATGACCTTCGGTATGCACTTATTGTATGTTGCTTTGGATAAAAGCGTCTGCCATGTTAAAGTAATGCATTTTGCTGGCGCTCTTGTCCAGTGCAACTCTTTTTTTTTGTTTTGTTCATCCAATCCATGTGCACAGCCACAGGTTCACTGAAGCAATTCAGGTTAAATACCTTTGCTCTAGTATAAAATAGCTCTTTCCTATCGAGGAATCAAACCTAAAACCTCTGAACTATAAGCCCTGTACCATAACCGGTGCACTACTTTGCCAGCCATCAATTTGTTGTCACTGCTACGCAAAGAGACGTGGCACCAAGTCAATAGTACATAGGGGTATGTGGGCCTTGTGTTTGCTCAATGCACTGGTCAAGGTCAAAGGCCTCTTTCTCTGGCCACAGAGACACACACATCAACAAGTCACTCATTTCACATGAACATTGTTTTTTTTTTTTGTGCGGCATACTCTCCAATCTGCTTGTCATATTCTTAATTTGTGTCGTTGCACATAAACACAGTGCATTCACCCTTGATTAGCCGAGGTTTCGCTGAAACAGACAGTGATTACCGTGGCGACGGACTGAGGGGGTGTGAGTAATGTGGCCGCTCACTGGTTAGCGGTCTTTTCCAGGGCGTTTTTAACGAGGCCAAAGCTGCCTGGGAATCGCTCGCCATTGCGCTGCTCGCCGCTGGCGTTACCTGCAAACGTGCAGCACTTCTCAATCACCTCAACTAAAAACATTCAGCTCCATAAAGCCACACTTTTTGTGTACTGAAACAGACGCGTTGGTTGGTTTGTTAATTTTAAGCCGTTTTCACAGCATGGCGAACACAGCGATTAGGAAAAGATTCAATTGACAGTTTCTCCCGGCAGTCTCACCTTTGAAAATTTAAGTAAATATTACTCTATGCAATAAATATTAATCAACAAGCACACCTATGTGAGCAGTAGCATCCTGCCCATCCAAACTGCCCCCTCACATTCTTTTATTTTATAATATATATAGATTATACATTTAAACACATATTTGCATGTAGAGCCATGCAGCCCTGCACCTCCTTGAAAGAAAGTATGGAATTGAGTTGCTGAGGACAGTACAGATCCGCTTAGTCTTCCAACGGCTTTGTTATTAATGCAAACTAAATATTATCATTGTTGTCCTGATAGATTTACAGCACCACCATTTATCGCAATATGTTAGTGTTTTGGGCTGTGTTTTGTTACTGTCGGATGTGAAATACTGCCACTCTTAGCAATAAAATATGGGAAACAAATGTTTGAATACAAATATTTGTATTGCGGACATAAACCATCCACATTTTGCTTGTTTGAGGTTTTGGGTGCACTACACCTCTGTGTGTGAGGTTTAAAGCCTGGTGTCCTTGATTAACAGCCAGGGAGACTTAGACCATTTAGCACACACAAAACCAATTGGTGCAAAACTAATTCCATGACCAATCAAATCAGGCCCTTAGTGTAAAGTGTAATGCAACCTCATTCCACATCTAATGTCTCTAATGTCTCTCTATAAGCATCACTTAGCACAGGAATTAAAAATCATCTCTTGCTTATTGTGAAAGAATGGCATCAAGTCGTTCACCGTCCTTCCCTAACAGCATGACATCAGCTTGAGAACAAACACTGATGCGGATTATTAGGATTAATGAGTTTCATTTTGAGATTATTTCGCCAGCCTGACCACCTGCTGTTGTTGGGTAGGTGCGAAGCTTTCCTACTGGTACATCTTATAAGCACTTTGTTGCTTCTTCATTTCTCTAAATAACCACATTGCATTATTTAGTTAGGTGTATGATTTATTTCCATTTTATTAGCTTTTTGTGTTGTGAAAAGCAGCCATGCCAAATACACCTATGCAAACACAACTGTTGCGTTCTATCCTATCCCGTGCCTGTCTCGTGCCTATCCCGTGCCTGTCTCGTGCCTGTCTCGTGTTCTCGTGCGAAAGGGGCTTAGCACTTCCAACACTTCCACTCTTCAAAAGTAAACCTTGAACCCAGTTGACCAGTAACATTAAAAGTAATAAATGGTTTTATATTTTTCTTTTTTTAGGGCTTTTTATGAATGTATTGCGGATCTATACTCTTGGTTCTTGGTTAGTATAGTTAGCTTGTATTGGGGTGATTTAGTGATCTTACATACACTACTCACAAAAAGTTAGGGATATTCGGCTTTCGGGTGAAATTTCAGGATGAACCTAAAATGCACTATAACCTTTACAGGTGAAATTAATTTGACCTTCTCTAAACTTTTGAATGCACATGTCCAACTATTCAATGTTTCAGTACTTTTTGCACAACTTGCTGTTCTCTAACAAGGAGCTGAACGGCAAAATTCACAACAGGTGTTTGATCCATGAATCGACCAATAAATTTCCTGGTTCAATTAGAATTGGTATTTAAACAGTCCTCTTCATCATGCTGTTCACATTTTGACATCATGAGACCAAGACGACACCTAACAATTGATCAACAGTACCTCGCCATTGCGAGGCTTCAAACAGGATGTTCTCAGAGGAAAGTGGCCACTGAGCTTAGAGTGTCACAGAGTGTCATTAGCAGGTTGCAACAGAGATACAGAGAGACTGGAAGAGTCACAGAAAGGCATAGAAGTGGACGTCCTTTGGCCACATCCCACACTGATGACCGCTTCATTGTGAACAGTGCCCTGCGGAACCGGATGATGAATGCCACTCAACTCCAGGCACATTTAAGGGAGGTGAGAGGCACCCAAGTGTCACGTCAGACCATTCGAAACCGTTTACATCAGCGTGGTCTGCGTGCTAGACGACCTGCAAGGGTACCTGACCACACCACCAGGCACAGGCGTCATCGTCTTGCATGGGCCAGGGAGCATTTACGCTGGACGAGGGACCAGTGGGCCTCAGTGCTGTTCTCTGATGAAAGTCGATTCACGTTGAGCAGAAATGATAGCCGCCAACGATGTTGGAGACGTCAAGGAGAGCGCTATGCATCAGCCACTGTTGTCACCAGACGACCCTTTGGTGGTGGCGGTGTTACAGTGTGGGCAGGTGTGTCTAGTCAATACAGAACTGCCCTACACTTTGTGAATGGTACAGTGACAAGCCCATACTACCTGAATAACATCATTAATCCAGTCATTGTGCCCCTGCATGAACAACACAGGCCTAATTTCATCTTCATGGACGACAATGCTCCAGCTCATCGAGGTCGCATCATTAGGGAAAGGCTGCTGGAGACTGGGGTACCTCAAATGGAGTGGCCTGCACTTTCTCCAGACCTGAATCCCATAGAAAACCTATGGGATCAGCTGACTCACCGTGTAGAGGCTCGTAACTCTGTACCCCAGAACCTCAATGACCTGAGGGCCGCCCTTCAAGAAGAGTGGGATGCCATGCCTCAGCAGACAATAAGTCGACTTGTGAACAGCATGAGACGTCGTTGTCAAGCTGTAATTGATGCTCAAGGGCACATGACAAGTTATTGAGACATTGACATTTTTGTTGTGGTATACCCACCACTGTTGTTGGCTTTTGTTTCAATAAATTGTTTGAGATGAGGAAATCACCATTGCATGCTTCTACTTAAATGCCCTACTTTCATGATACGTATAATATCACTGTAGCGTGAACTTACATTTTCCATAAATTTCACCCGAAAGCCAAATATCCCTAACTTTTTGTGAGTAGTGTACATATATACTGGCTGGTCTGGGAGTGCTGTTAATCTAATACATGCTAATCAAATACAGACGCGTTTACCCAAAGCGACGTACAGCACATGAACGCATACACTGTTCAGTACATGTAGTCGCCTGGGATTGAACCCACAACCTTTGGGTCGCTAGCGCAACCCACTGAGTCGTGGGATTTACTCAATGAGGGCGGAGTAGACTGTAAGCGACAGAAGAGCAGCGCAGACGACTTGTCAGGACTTGACATTTTCTGCTTCCCAATTTGGAAGGGCTAATTATACGCCCCGGCAGCTCTCGTTGCTACAACCTCCCCGATCAATTTGGGAGAGAGTGGGAGAGCGTGCCCTCGCCTCTTAAACAGCCGCTTCAGTTCGCAGCGGGGTCCAGATACGGACACAACTGACCAAACCCTTCAGATTCACTTCAACAAGCCACAGCCACTTCTTCAAAAGTAGGAAGCAAAAAAAGGAAGGACATTTGTTTTTTTTTAAAGAAATAAGAAAAATGTCTCCCAGTTGACAGAAAGACCCGGGGTGATTCAGCCGGTCACTTTTCATGTCAAAATGGCGCTATTGTTTATGTCAGAGGGCATGAGTGCCAATCCCCATTAAGCCACAGTGACTGAGAAACACATTCTCCATGTCAGAGCGACATGTCCATTTATCTAAAGTGATCGAGTCCATCACAGGGGTACAGTGTATCATTTACTATGTCAAACTGCCACTATGATCCATATCATACCTGTATAAATGTATACCAGGAGCTGTACAAAAATAATAACCTAAAATACTATTTAACCGACAGTCAGAAACGCCAGTGAACCAAATTTTTTTCTTCCCCAAACCACAATGAAATGCAATCATGGAATCGTCCAACTGCTGTCCCATGAAACCCCAAAATGTAAACCGGATTCCAAATAGTCATGAATACCATTGTCTTCACTCAAGGTGGAAATAAGCAGCTTTGATAATGAGTACTATATTAAGATCAAACGTTTCCGACACCGGAAAACTGTTCCCTGACCCCGGGAGAAGCCAGTCGAGAAAAGCTCCCGGAAAAATGAACTACACAGTAGAGCAGAGTATAAACAGACGAAGGATCATCAGTTTCATTTTGCTGTTCTTGGCTCACTGCCCTCCTTCGGAACTATACTGCTGGTGTAGTTAAGGTCACTCACTGTATCTGTGTTCCTGTGGCTTCTCACTGCAGTTGGATTGAATTCAGGGTTAAACGGCTTTTAGGTGTTTGGGCACAGACTGGGGGTGCGTTAAGGTGTTTGGGCACAGACAGGGGGTGCATTAATGTGTTTGGGCACAGACAGGGGGTGCGTTAAGGTGTTTGGGCACAGACTGGGGGTGCGTTAAGGTGTTTGGGCACAGACAGGGGGTGCGTTAATGTGTTTGGGCACAGACAGGGGGTGCGTTAAGGTGTTTGGGCACAGACAGGGGGTGCATTAATGTGTTTGGGCACAGACAGGGGGTGCGTTAAGGTGTTTGGGCACAGACTGGGGGTGCGTTAAGGTGTTTGGGCACAGACAGGGGGTGCGTTAATGTGTTTGGGCACAGACAGGGGGTGCGTTAAGGTGTTTGGGCACAGACAGGGGGTGCGTTAAGGTGTTTGGGCACAGACTGGGGGTGCGTTAATGTGTTTGGGCACAGACAGGGGGTGCGTTAATGTGTTTGGGCACAGACAGGGGGTGCGTTAAGGTGTTTGGGCACAGACAGGGGGTGCATTAAGGTGTTTGGGCACAGACAGGGGGTGCATTAAGGTGTTTGGGCACAGACAGGGGGTGCGTTAAGGTGTTTGGGCACAGACAGGGGGTGCGTTAGGTGTTTGGGCACAGACAGGGGGTGCGTTAAGGTGTTTGGGCACAGACAGGGGGTGCGTTAAGGTGTTTGGGCACAGACTGGGGGTGCGTCCCAATACTGTTCCCTCCTCACCTTTCCTCCGCTCATCTCCTAAGAGGAATTATGCAAAACTGTATGTACAGTATACAATGTACCGGACATTGGGATTTGTGTTGAGACATTAATATGTAATTAATGTGTAATCAGCAACATTAGATTAAAACACAAAGAGGAGGTGGTAGTGGAGGAAAGGTGGATGTATTTTTCGAGTATTGGGACGCACCCAATGTAGTATGCTGCTGGTGGTCATTCTCTGTTATGGTGTAATTTAAGGGGCCCAGCCCGTTTTAGGCCAGACTTCATATGCAATGACTATATGTAGATTTGGGAAAATATTTAAAAAATGTAAAACCTTTTTTTAAATATAAGCCTTTTTAACTCATGACGAGGGGGGCCCCTGGATGCCTTTAAGCCTGGGGGGGGAGGGCCCTTGAAATAGAAAAGGTTGAACACCCCTGTGTTAAGGCCAGGGTGTGAAATTAACACCAGTCACCAGCCAAATGCTGGTGAAATTGTGATTGTGGCTGGTAAGATTTTTACTCTAGCAACCACTTTGGCTGGTAACCAGCCAGGTTGCGTTATACTGTAAAAGGTAATGTGGCTGGTAAAATGCTGAAAATGGCTGGTGATTTTAAGAATCTACCAGCCACTCTGGCCAGTGGGTGAATAGGTGAGTTTCATATCCTGGTTAAGGCACTGGCCCGGAGAGGACAGGCTCCAGGGTGAGGGCACTGGCCCGGAGAGGACAGGCTCCAGGGTGAGGCCACGCCGCGCGGAGAGGACAGGCTCCAGGGTGAGGGCACTGGCCCGGAGAGGACAGGCTCCAGGGTGAGGGCACTGGCCCAGAGAGGACAGGCTCCAGGGTGAGGCCACGCCGCGCGGAGAGGACAGGCTCCAGGGTGAGGGCACTGGCCCGGAGAGGACAGGCTCCAGGGTGAGGCCACGCCGCACGGAGAGGACAGGCTCCAGGGTGAGGGCACTGGCCCGGAGAGGACAGGCTCCAGGGTGAGGGCACTGGCCCGGAGAGGACAGGCTCCAGGGTGAGGCCACGCCGCGCGGGGTGATGTGTGATCGAACACAGCATCGCCCAGGGAGGGAGGGATTCAGTCGGCCGGGACTACAGCGCCTCAGTGCTCCACAGCGCCCCCCAGTGGCGGATCAGGTGCCGCAGTCTGCTTGCTTGTACCGCGCGGGAAGAGAAAGGGCAGCTTAACTGTTTCTGAGGAGAGGACAGGCCTTATCTGCGCTCTCCAGTAACTCACAGCACAGGCTGCTAAAATGTGCAAAATTCATATGGTGTCTGTCTGTGGTGCCAATTCAAATACATCGATTATGCAAAAGGTATATGCATATTATAATGCATTGCAGAGCCAGGCAACGCAAACATACTGTGTGTAACACAGTGCAATAGAGATACAGATAATAGGCCCATAATAGATAATAGGGATTTACCTCCCAAGCTGGGTAAAATACTGAATTTGATTCTATACACAATCAGTATGCATCATAATCTGGATACTCCTTTGCGTAATTCAGCGTGAGACTGGGGACGCCAGGGGTCCCGAGACCACAACGCTGATCATTTCAGGCGTATCATACAGTACTGATTCGGAAGGATCTGTAATATGCTAAATAAAATGGTAAAAAAAAAATTTCTCATGTAATAAAGTGCATGTGCATTCTGGATGTGTGACTATAATTTGCCGTGCATCTGACCTGCGAGTCGGGCATTGAGCCGTCAGGGAGGTGTTTACGTTTGCGCTGCGGTATCTGTAGCCTCTCTAAATGATATGAACAAGAGCGTGAGCCAATACGAGACAGCAATGCACGGCCTACAAAGAAGCGCCATATTTCTGGAGGCTACAGAATTAATAAGTCTGCTCCCCTCAGGGCATGAAGGACAATATTTCATACTTGCGCTAACGACGAGCACACAGTGCCTCATTTTGGGTCATTTTCCGAGAGGATCGAGGTTCTCATTGTGATGGACTCCCGAGTGGATTAAGCGATTGGATTTTACACGTCGCGAGCACTGGCACAACACGCCGAGCTCGTTCTTTTGTGAACGGTTACAAATTAGAGGGGCCTGGCCTTCGCTCAGAGTTATCATGGCAATGCGTGCGCGGAACATTGGTATCCGAGAGCGGCCCCGCCGTTTCGCCATGCAATTAGTGCATCAAGCGAGTTTGTGTCTCAGATGATTGTGTTACCATGGGGACAGCGCTCTTACAGCTCGACCTGCCCACGGTGAGGTGTGTAAATTACGGGAGATTAATCCCCCCCTGGAATGGGAGTCACACCGCCCGCCTCCACCCATCCACCGCCCGCCTCCACCCTCCACCCATCTGCCGCACGCCTCCACCCATCCACCGCCCGCCTCCACCCATCCGCCGCCCGCCTCCACCCATCCATCGCCCGCCTCGACCGCACGCCTCCACCCATCCGCCGCCCGCCTCCACCCATCCGCCGCCCGCCTCCACCCATCCGCCGCCCGCCTCCACCCATCCGCCGCCCGCCTCCACCCATCCGCCGCCCGCCTCCACCCTCCACCGCACGCCTCCACCCATCCACCGCACGCCTCCACCCATCCACCGCCCGCCTCCACCCTCCACCGCCCGCCTCCACCCATCCGCCGCCCGCCTCCACCCATCCGCCGCACGCCTCCACCCATCCGCCGCCCGCCTCCACCCATCCGCCGCCCGCCTCCACCGCACGCCTCCACCCATCCACCGCACGTCTCCACCCATCCACCGCCCGCCTCCACCCATCCATCGCCCGCCCGACTGTGTGCCTGTCTGCTACTGCCTTGCCTGGGCTCCACTACCAGCCTGTGGAAAGGTTATCCTTACATACCGTTAACTGCCATCTCAGCCGCTATAAACTCTTACAACAGGAAAGAACCATATATACATATATACACTGCCCGGCCAAAAAAAAAGTTGCGCACTCTAATATTTCGTTGGACCGCCTTTAGCTTTGATTATGGCGCGCATTTGTTGTGGCATTGTTTCGACAACCTTATGCAACGTCACAACATTTATTTCCATCCAGAGTTGCATACATTTTTGGCCGAGATCTTGTATTGACGACGGGAGAGTCGAACCACTCCGTAAAGTGTTCTCCAGCACATCCCAAAGACTTTCAATGGGGTTAAGGTCAGGAATCTGGTGGCTAATTTATGTGTGAAAATGATTCCTCATGCTCCCTGAACCACTCTTTCACAATTTGAGCCCGATGAATCTTGGCATTGTCATCCTGGCATATGCCCATTGATGGGATAACCTGGTCATTCAGTACATTCAGGTACTTCGCTGACTTCATTTTATTGCTGCATAATGTTGCTGAGCCTAGACCTGACCAACTGAAGCAACCCCAGATCATAACACTGCTTCCAGAGGCTTGTACAGTGGGCACTATGCATGACGGGTGCAATGGCGACTTTTTTTTTGGCCGGGCAGTGTATATTCTTTTAAAGTTTCCTTTAGGATTTTTTAAAAACAGAATTAATGTTACGGTAAATGACCTAATGTTAGCTAGTCTGCTCAATGCAAATAAACCAAACCCCAGTATCTTAGCAACAATTTTCATAGCATCTTGCCGGGTAGCTTCTGTCAGTGTAAAGGGTCATGTGTCACTCATTTAATGCAAGTCTTTCTTTCTCCTGGTTTACTTTTTTATAATCCAGCACAAACACCAAACACACAGTTCACCTTGACCAGCAAGGCTCTCTTTCATTGATTGATGGGATATGACAGAAATGGCTGTTAGAAGTGACTGGGGGGATTCTTTGTTGAGCAATGTTTCTCACCACCCAAGACCTTGCAGCATCATGGGAAAACATTCCTGCAAGAGCACGACCCTAACCCTGTGGTCACCTGAGCCTCACCTGTGTGGGACTGATCACCTGAGCCTCACCTGTGTGGAGTGATCACCTGAGCCTCACCTGTGTGGGACTGATCACCTGAGCCTCACCTGTGTGGGACTGATGACCTGAGCCTCACCTGTGTGGAGTGATCACCTGAGCCTCACCTGTGTGGAGTGATCACCTGAGCCTCACCTGTGTGGAGTGATTACCTGAGCCTCACCTGTGTGGACTGATCACCTGAGCCTCACCTGTGTGGAGTGGTCACCTGAGCCTCACCTGTGTGGAGTGGTCACCTGAGCCTCACCTGTGTGGAGTGATCACCTGAGCCTCACCTGAGCCTCACCTGTGTGGAGTGATCACCTGAGCCTCACCTGTGTGGAGTGATCACCTGAGCCTCACCTGTGTGGGGGATAGTCACAAATGCACTTAATTCACAAAAAAAAGCTTTATTAAATAGCAAATAATAAACATTGCACATAATTATCTGGTGAAGTTCTGCTGGTTGATTCAAAAGGTCATATCCTTTCTGGGTTTTCCGTGAACCATAACATCAGTCTCTCTCAACAAGCTTACACCCCGAAAGTGTGGTAAATTATTTTTAGCTTTAGCATTTATCCCCAGGAGTGGGTGAAATGCTGGGGACTGTAAGATGGGGCCAGAGTATCTTCAAGAGGCTGCTTACGCAAAGCCTCAGCAAAGTGCATAAATGAATCACCGTGTCCCATTATCTTTGATTGGGTAGAATAATCTTTCTGAGCTCCTGTGCGCATTTCCATTAGCGATTAGCTGCCTATGTGGCTATATGAACGACTTCAGAATATTTAGCCGTGTCGCTGGCCATGGCAAGAGCAGTAGGAAAAAATCAGCCTGATCCCACCAGGAGTAGGGTGGGCTTCGTTTTACCAGAAGGGTTCCTTGTGTTCCTGCAGAATTAGTTCCTGTTAACAAGCCAATGTGAGTGAAGCCGCTCTTGGTTCCGCTCCAATATAGACGTTGGCGAGGGAGTAGCCAACCCTTTGACGAGTTGGTTTTTTGGAATGTTTTTTCAAAATTTTAAGTCATAGCTCTAGAACTGCTTTATTTTAAATTACCAGCAGTGATCGTTACATCAGCATTAGAATGTCCAGTTGAGAACATTCTGACCACATATTCGCGATCTTTTAGGGTTAAGGAGGGGGGCCAACAGAAGACCTCGCTGTGTGGAAAGTGACCGTCTCAGAGATACCATCCCATATATTGTTGTACAGATTTTAATTTTAATACCGGCTATAATTTAATTAAAATTCCTTAGCAGTGGGTGGCAGTTTTTAATTAATTAATTCGTTTAAATCTGAGTTTTCGCCTTCCGCGTGTCCCGTAGCTACACGTGCGAGTGCAAGTTCTGGAGAACGCATGCACCTGCGCTCCTCTCTCTGGACACGTTCAAACGTTATTCACCCCGCCGAGCCTCTGTAGTCGAATTTCTGGGAGGCTTGTAGTCTTTGCGTGGGCCATTCGATCTGACCCATCCTCATTTCCGCCAAAAATGACGAAACCGCAATAACACCTACTGCCAAGTTCAAACCTCCCGTGGCTTGCGCGCGCGTTTTAGAGACGCGCCTGTGTCCCCACGATTGAGTTCACTAAAGTTTAGACTGGGTTTACACAACCAGACAAACTCCGAAACCCCCAGTGCTTGACGTGCGCAGCTAAAATAATGTCCACATTCTAGAATAAGCAGGCCTACTGTGTAAAGATAATCACCAATAAGTCAATCAATTTTATGTCATAGCCAGGCCCATATGTCGTAAAGGTAAAAATTGTTATATTAGAACGTAAATTCATTTCCAAAGTGGTCCAATGTGCCATTGATTGAATGATAATTTCTAATAACTCAAATCCTTTTCATACTGAATATCGAACATTGCTTTCATATTGCATATGGTAATAATGGGCGAGTTCTGCTTTGTGTCCAAAGACATAATGAGCTACAGGCAGACGTGCTGTTAATTAGGTTACATTCCGCGATGTGAGATTAACACAGACACTCTCCAGGGATCACATTTATGGCTTATATAGCTACAAATTTACGTTAGTTTAATGAACGCATTGCCAAATTTGACTGATCTGGTTGTCGCTTACAAAACACTAAAATCCACAACATAAATGCAGTTAATGTTCTCCAATTGTAATGCAATTTTTTAATTGCATTATTTTTTTATATCACAATACAATTTACTGGGATAATCGCGGAGGGAAAAGAACATAAATCATATACTTACATACGAGGTACACGATAATGTAAGTAAAATAAACAAATGTGAACTTCTCATTTTTTTGTTGTTGTGAAAATCAGTTTCTGGTTAGAATCAACGACCAACTTTCCAAAGTGCCATTAATCCTCCCAGAACTCACGAGGGGCGACTCATGAGGTTCGTCTCCGGTGATCCAAACAAAACAAAAAAAAAAGACTCGAATTACGCTCCCTTTCAGTTTTTTTTAAACTCAAGAGTGACAAAGATTCGAAATCATGTCCCCGATAGCCTACACAATTCCAGCACGAGGCAGTCGATGAACTAAACTGCAGAGGATTCACACAGTTCTACAGTCAACTCGCCACGACTGTGGGTGTCTGCAGCCGTTCGCTGTCAGTGATCAAATATGTTACTTCAGGCAGAAAATGCAAAACCACTGGGCTGACTTGTACGAGCAGCGAAGCCACAGTGTCCCCCCCGCAGTCGTTTTAACTGTCCGCTGCCGTTCTGAAAGAGCTATAGCAAATGCCGTGAGATGGCATGGGATCTCCACGGGTATCAACTTATTTTATTGTTAGCCGATGTTACAGAATTATTTTAGAGACAAAGCAGCCAACACGTGCCCTCTGAAAATACTCCATATTCCATTTGTTCATTTCGCGAATTTATTCGTTTTATCGTTATTTTATTTTATTTTTCACAAATACTGGATAGCTAAATTCCAAAATGTTTGAAGGCTATATAGGCATATTTGCTCGTTCCCTTGATTAAAATTGTATGCACAAACCTTTAAATACACATGACCGCGCATGTTGATGCTGGACTTAATCACGGAGCCTAGCCTACGTATTAGCTAATGGGTTAAGGCGCTGTTTAGTATGGAAATCAAAGCTCTGTGGCCGGCCCATATACCCTTTTAGGTCACTCAAGTGAAACATGCCTCGAAGCTAATAGTCATCAAGAGTAAATCCAATGGCGTAAAGTTTGAAGGTTATGCTCTAAGGATACAAAAACTGGCTACTAACGTGCATTCTAAAAGGGGTAAGGTAAAAAACGAGTACATAATACTCATTTTTACTCATTAGCCCAGAGCTCATTGATCCCAGGTTACAAAAACACTCAAAAGTTTTTGTTAATTTTGTTTTTGGTGTAAAGAGAAATGAATCGGGACACATCAATGGATGGAGTTTATACTGTCCTCATGATTCACGCACACGCACACACAGATCGTAGAATAGGAGCCATTTACAGTGGAAATTAATGTGAACTTGCTGGGGGACAGGAAGACTGGCACAGAGTTGGCCTTTTAGCGAGATGCTACGAGAAGGACAGGACATGACAACACACACAGAGCCTGATGCAAAAGACAGTGAAGATTAAATTGTGGTGTGGTGCAAATCACCCTTGGAGGCCTACTTTATGAGGAGCAAACGGTGCAAAGAAGCCTTATTAAAACTAGGTAACACTTCAAATGAAATGTCTTTCATAAGAACTATACAACTCCTTTATAAAGTATTTTTCGCGCCCTTTGTGTGTCAGTGCACCCAAAGCAAATAAAATATGACGACAGTCTATCGGGGTTATTTTGAGTGTTTATACCATAATTTTTGAAGTCAAACTATCGTTGAATCATTTACTTTGTGCTGACCTATATTCTCTGTAGAAGTACGGCGGCGAAGCGAACGTGGCCATTGCAACTTGTTGGTCTTCTTTGTTGTTGTAGTCGACCAGTGCCGGCACTGCATTCGTAGGTAACGTAAAGTATCGCTCCGCCGCCGTACTTCCACAGAGAATATAGGTCAGCACAAAGTAAAGGATTCAACGATAGTTTGACTTCAAAAATGATGGTATAATCACTGAAAATAACCCAGATAGACTGTCGTCGTATTTTATTTGCTTTGGGTGCACTGTGGAGTGTTTAAGTGCGTTTGGTAGTGGATGCTACCGGTTACCATAGAGTTGCACTAGCATTAGCAACGTGTGTATGTCCAAAAGAAGGGACAGCATGAAATTATCTCAAAATGGTTTCCATCAATCAACTACATCATGGGTAAGTCGTAATTGAGACATTATGTCCAAAATTCCGAACTATCCCTTTAACGGACAAACTCCAGACTCATGTCATGTTCCCTGGAGTACAACACGTCTTGTTATGCAAGGATTCAGTTCAAGAACATCTGACACCACTTACTTTTGTGAAGTGTTTTTTTTATTTTATTTTTTTAATAAAAACACAGATCCAATCGCATTCTAGGATCTGAGGGGCTTGTCCCAATCCAGTCTCTAAAGCCATGGTTAAGAACACAGAAAATCAGGAACACTGTGGTTCTGAATGAGCGCAAAACCCAGAGGAGATGTTTTTACTTTGAAGCATTAATTAAAGGCTCATAATATACTCTACTTATGAGTTTATGGATCCAAAAGGCATCCTTGTTAACATGTTAATGTTGCCATTGTTTACATAGCCACGTGGATGAATGCTAAGATTACACCTCAATTAAAAGATGAAAGGATCTTGATCACTGACTTTAATATTTAAGCACTTTTTTTAAGGCTTTGTGTCACTATAAGTGGGCATAGGTGTGGAAAATAGCAGCTGAAGGTAATTTCTACATGGAATATCAGAATTTGTTTTATTTTTTACTCTGTATGGAACAGCTTGCCAGGTCATCCAAATCTGGACCTCGAATCCAAATCCAGCCCTGGTTTTCTTTCCCTCAAGCAATTAATTGATTGGCCAGACTGTCATCACACCAAGTAAAGGGAGGGTGGAAAACCAGCAGCTCTCGTACAGAAGATTAAGCTGAAATTTCAACAAGGTACAGTATACCCTGTCTAATAGCAGCCAGCCACAACAAAAAAATGGTAGTGCACATTTAACACCCTAGGGTGTTAAATGCACACCAGCAGTGTTAAATTTACAGCGCCATTTTTCCTGTGAGGTATTCAACATTCACCTCCTGTATCGTTAGCACTCTATGGGCAGGGGTGGGCAAGTCCATTCCCGTAGGGCAGGTGTGTGTGTGCAGGACGCGTTTCCTAAAATTACCCCTGGCTTAATTAGCTAATTATCAGTACGCACCAACATCGCGTTCACTCATAAATTAGAGCACAGTACAATGTTTCATATCGGGACACAATAACAGAGCTCAGCGGTCTTTCATGCGCTTATCAGTAAAAAGTAGCTAAAATGCCCTTGACATAAATGAGTTGATGTAATTAAACAAGAACAAAAATTATCTAAAAAGGGATACCAGTCCTCCTCAGACATCCCTGCACAAGAACAGCATGCATCTTAAAACAAAACTTTCATCATCATTTAAACCAAACGAATGGTGCAAGCAAGGTAGCATTAGCATTACACTAACCCTGTATGCTTGCCTGAGTAAAATCGCACTGGTAGCATTAGCATTACCCTAACCCTGTATGCTTGCCTGAGTAAAATCGCACTGGTAGCATTAGCATTACCCTAACCCTGTATGCTTGCCTGAGTAAAATCGCACTTGTAGCATTAGCATTACCCTAACCCTGTATGCTTGCCTGAGTAAAATCGCACTGGTAGCATTAGCATTACCCTAACCCTGTATGCTTGCCTGAGTAAAATCGCACTGGTAGCATTAGCATTACCCTAACCCTGTATGCTTGCCTGAGTAAAATCGCACTTGTAGCATTAGCATTACCCTAACCCTGTATGCTTGCCTGAGTAAAATCGCACTGGTAGCATTAGCATTACCCTAACCCTGTATGCTTGCCTGAGTAAAATCGCACTGGTAGCATTAGCATTACACTAACCCTGTATGCTTGCCTGAGTAAAATCGCACTGGTAGCATTAGCATTACCCTAACCCTGTATGCTTGCCTGAGTAAAATCGCACTGGTAGCATTAGCATTACCCTAACCCTGTATGCTTGCCTGAGTAAAATCGCACTTGTAGCATTAGCATTACCCTAACCCTGTATGCTTGCCTGAGTAAAATCGCACTGGTAGCATTAGCATTACCCTAACCCTGTATGCTTGCCTGAGTAAAATCGCACTGGTAGCATTAGCATTACCCTAACCCTGTATGCTTGCCTGAGTAAAATCGCACTTGTAGCATTAGCATTACCCTAGCCCTGTATGCTTGCCTGAGTAAAATCGCACTGGTAGCATTAGCATTACCCTAACCCTGTATGCTTGCCTGAGTAAAATCGCACTGGTAGCATTAGCATTACCCTAACCCTGTATGCTTGCCTGAGTAAAATCACACTGTAAGTCACTGTGGATAAGAGCGTCTGCTAAATGGCACTAAATAAAGTGAAATTAGCTCGCTGTGTCACGCCGGGGCAAAGTGCTTAATGCCTGAGCTTATGCCTGAGCTTGTGCCTGAGCTTGTGCCTGAGCTTGTGCCTGAGCTTGTGCCTGAGCTTGTGCCTGAGCTTGTGCCTGAGCTTGTGCCTGAGCTTGTGCCTGAGCTTGTGCCTGAGCTTGTGCCAGCACTGAATGAATGAAGTTTGTCCCACTTGGTCTTTTTAAATAATTGATGATTTTGAGGCAAACTAATCGACCTCTCTGTTTTAGCCTATTCTCCGGGTTTGTATTTATCATCATAATTTTACTTGATCCCTTGTATTTTGTTTCATGCTGTTTGTCTGAAACTTTTGTGTGACTTGTGCTTCTGCCCATGTTGACCAGGGGGGTATTTCACAAAGCAGGATTACTGAGTTAGCTGGATAACTGTACTGAGTAAGAGAAGCATGATCACTGAGTTAGCTGGATAACTGCACCGAGTAAAACCCGGAACCCTCCCAAATCTGGAACATGGACTGAAGTAAAAAGAGCTGTTCCGGGTTTTACTCACTGCAGTTACCCAGCTAACTCACTAATCCTGCTTTGTGAAACAGGCCCCTGGTCACTCTTGCAAAAGATTTCACCCTGGTTAAATAAAGGTTAACAAATTAATAATTTATAATGATAATGACAGTGGTGTATGTTAGAAAAGTACGTTTAAGGAGTGTAGTGTAAATGTTTGAATATCGGCTAAAGCACAGCTTATACTTTGTAGCCTTTCTGTTAGCCTGAACGAGTCTGCCCAATCTTCTCTGACCTCTCTCATTAAGAACTGCCGCTCACTGGAAGGGTTTTGTTTCCCGCACCATTCCCTGTAAGCTCTAGACACTGTAGTGCATTAAAATCCCAGGAGGGCAGCAGTTTCTGAGATGCTGGAACCGCCACGTCTGGCCACGGTCTAATTCGCTTAGAGCACACGTCATGCCCTTTTCTAAAGTTAGGTCAAACCACAACAAAACCTCTTCACTATGTCTGCATACTAATTATGTGTCAAACATACACCGATCAGCCACAACATTAAAACCACTGACAGGTGAAGTGAATAACATTGATTATCTCGTTGTTATTTTGGTTCTGTGCTCAAGCACTTTGAGTTTGTACATAAGCCCCCCCCCCCATTTTTGGGCATCACTCTGCTGCCAGATATGCAGTAGATATGGATGGATAACTTGAAGGGTTTCTTCTCTTGACTTCTTTTTCCAATAGAGTTCAATAGGAAAATTTGTCAGGAGAAACAACCCTTAAAGTTTTACTGCATATCTGGCAGCAGAGTGATGGTTTGAGGCTCGTTTGATACCTCAGACACTTGATGACTTACAGCCATTTTACCAACCATGTATTCCATACTGTTCCAGCATCATTTACAGCTAAATCTAGTCCCATCCCCCAATTCTCATAGAGATCCATTCAAATGCAGAGAGGTTATAGTATCGCTTGTAAGAGTACCAGAAAATAAGAAATCAAGAGTCTTTTGATATTGTTGGGTCACAGACATCAGGAAGTCATGGCATGCAAAGGATATGCGACCAAATATTAAATAATACTTTATTCTACATTATGTTAAACTGTCCAATATTTTTTTTGGGGGGGGGGGGGGGGGGTTGGTCTGAAAGTAAATGATCACATATGAAAATCTGACACATTTTAGGCAAACAGTATAAGAAGTACATCTCTGGAGAAAAGGAGTAAACCCCGCTTAAGCTCTGAGGATTCAGAACAAAGCGTAGGTTTCCCACTGGAGCATTGAGTACATGCCCACGGCTTTAGGCTAGGTTTCCCACTGGAGCATGGAGTACATGCCCACGGCTTTAGGCTAGGTTTCCCACTGGAGCATGGAGTACATGCCCACGGCTTTAGGCTAGGTTTCCCACTGGAGCATGGAGTACATGCCCACGGCTTTAGGCTAGGTTTCCCACTGGAGCATGGATTACATGCCCACGGCTTTAGGCTAGGTTTCCCACTGGAGCATGGATTACATGCCCACGGCTTTAGGCTAGGTTTCCCACTGGAGCATGGATTACATGCCCACGGCTTTAGGCTAGGTTTCCCACTGGAGCATGGATTACATGCCCACGGCTTTAGGCTAGGTTTCCCACTGGAGCATGGAGTACATGCCCACGGCTTTAGGCTAGGTTTCACACTGGAGCATGGATTACATGCCCACGGCTTTAGGCTAGGTTTCGCACTGGAGCATGGATTACATGCCCACGGCTTTAGGCTAGGTTTCGCACTGGAGCATAGATTACATGCCCACGGCTTTAGGCTAGGTTTCCCACTGGAGCATGGATTACATGCCCACGGCTTTAGGCTAGGTTTCCCACTGGAGCATGGATTACATGCCCACGGCTTTAGGCTAGGTTTCCCACTGGAGCATGGAGTACATGCCCACGGCTTTAGGCTAGGTTTCGCACTTTTGTCTTCAGACAAAAAATTAAACAGTAGAAATATAACTAATCTTTGTCATAGGTTTTACCTGCCTTTTCACAGTATTGTGTTTGGTCATTTTGGTTCAAAAGACAAAATTCAAGCAGAGATAGACTTTTAACTTTTTATATTTGGAATATGCAGATGGTATTCCAAATATTGTTGGGAATGGGGGGGGGGGGGGGGGGTTGGGTTCACATTCTTGGTGATATTTCTGCATATTTTATACATGTCAGGTTTGACAGCACATTCCAATAAAGACCAGTAATTATGAAAGGAATTACAACACAAATATACTATTACAAGCTTTCAGTTACAAGCAGTTGATGAATTATTATACGGTCAGAAGCTTTGAAATGCTGAATGAATAATAGGTCAGCTCAATTCAGAGGAGCACCACATGACATGTACAGCACGTGTCATACGGAACACTGCAATATGGCTCGTGATATTAAAATTCAAAAGGGAGCAGTATCATTTTTCTAAAGTTTCAGTGGCTGTACGGACACCATGTAAAGTCTACAAAGTCCTGTTAACCAACTGGGAATTAGTCTCGAGAAGGCAAGTTTCTTCAAAAATGTTCTAAGGCCATTTGTTCTAATTAAAGGCTTTTTTTTAAGCAGCAGCAATTCCCCTATGTGAGTTCTCTTATTTTCTGTCCCAGCTCTTCAGCACAGACAGAGGATAATATTTATCATACTACCAAGCCCTGTTTATTTCTTCCCCAGTCACAAGATCTGTGTCCGGCTTGTGTGGCATACAATGTAAAACATTCAAAATCAAGTAAACTATGTGTGTGAGTGATGTTTACCAATAAATACAAACATTGTATTCAATTTGGACTCTCATCAATTATTAGAGTCAGCACTGTTTTGCTGTGTAGCTTTGAAAATCAACCATACTTTATATATTTTTATATTTCTATTTGTTCATGCAAGGCTCAACCAATATGTAATCTCCAGCAGCATGTAGTCTAACCCAGGGGTGGGCAATTCCATTCCCGTAGGGCAGGGGTGTGTGTGCAGGTTTAACTCCAGTCCTGGAGGGCCGCAGTGTCTGCAGGTTTAACTCCAGTCCTGGAGAGCCAGTGTCTGCAGGTTTAACTCCGGTCCTGGAGGCTGGCAGTGTCTGCAGGTTTAACTACGGTCCTGGAGGGCCGGTGTATATGCAGGTTTAATTGTGGTCCTGGAGGGTCAGTGTATATGCAGGTTTAATTGTGGTCCTGGAGGGTCAGTGTATATGCAGGTTTAATTGTGGTCCTGGAGGGTCAGTGTATATGCAGGTTTAACTCCTGTCCTGGAGGGTCAGTGTATATGCAGGTTTAATTGTGGTCCTGGAGGGTCAGTGTATATGCAAGTTTAATTGTGGTCCTGGAGGGCCGCAGTGTCTGCAGGTTTAACTCCAGTCCTGGAGGGCCGCAGTGTCTGCAGGTTTAACTACGGTCCTGGAGGGCCGGTGTATATGCAGGTTTAATTGTGGTCCTGGAGGGCCGGTGTATATGCAGGTTTTTGTTTCCGCCAATGACCCAGGCTAAATGAGCGAATTGGCTGTATACATCAACACTGGTTCACTCGTAGATTAGATCATAGTAAAACATTTCATATAGGAGCACAAAAACAGACTTTAGCTGTCATTCATATGCTAAGTGAGAAATGAAGCTGAAATGTCAGATGGCGTAAACGTTAAGGCCAATCAAGGAATTAAGGCCAGAAGTTGGCATGAAAACTACAAAGCGCAATTGCATAAAAGTTAGGACAGTATGTAAAATGCACATAAAAGCAGCAGAATGCAGTGATATGTAAATTATCTTTTACTTATATTTAATTGAAAACAGTACAAAGAAAAGATATTTAATGTTTTACCTTATCAACTTTATTGATTTTTATAAATATACCACAATTCTGAATTTCATGCCTGCAACACTTTCCAAAAAAAGAAAACGGGGGAATTGGGGTTTGTAGAAACAGATACGGCCCTCGTTGCCCACCTCTGGTCTAGCCAGTATTCCAAACTTATTTTATCAGTCCCCACTTTCTCTTTCCAGTCCGGTCCTGTTTATCCAACCTTTTATTTTAATAAAAACAGGATGAGTCTTATGACCTGGAACTACCAAACAAGGCAGTGGCATTAACAAGCCTATGAAACGTCTTCAGCATAAATATCCAGTGACACAAAATTATTTGTATCCTCATCACTGTGTACAGAATGGCCAGTGGCAATAAAACATTGTACATGTTAACAGAGCTGCACTGTACCCTGAAAAACCTGCAGAAAGTTACTGAGGGTCAATATCTGCGGTCAGTATCTTCCTTATTAATTTAAGTAGGAGAATCTCTTACCTCTCCCCTTAAAACTAGTTTTTAAAAAAAAGTTTTTTAAATACATAGACACCATTTTATTTTCATACACAATTTTAACAGCATACACAATATAATTTTAACGGCTGGAACCATGCATGTATTTTGGAACCCTTTGAAACCTTTAGGTAACTATATTTCTTTCCAAGTTTTTGATGCTAACTTACATTTGTAAGTTTTCTCAGAGGGTAAATAAAGATTTCTACTGTATAAACATTGTAGTGTACTAGGGATTTTTATTTTCAGCGGCCAAATAATTTTATAAGAAACAAATAACATAACTAGAAAGACAAAATACACAAAGTGAAAAATAAGAAAATCAAAACCGTAAACAAATGCGTTTACTGTTGCTACAGTGTACATCTCCAGTATGCAAAATATTTTTATTTTATGAGTAAATTGTACTTGAGAACCTCCTGTGGAGGATTACACTTTCACATTTGTCTAAATGAACAAACATAACCAGTCTGAAAAGGCCCTAAAAAAACATCTAAATACTTAATCCTAGCTTTAAAAAAAATGTTGTTTTTTTTAAATTGAGTTTATGTTTTGTTGTTTTTTGTGTTCCATTTTGCATCATTTAATCTTTTATTTTTTCTGCTCTCTAAACTGACATTGGGTGCTACAGAAAGCCACTAATAAAAAAAAACAAGTATTATTATGATTGCGGACCATGAACAGGGTGTACTACAGCAGGCCTTGAATGCATCGTGCATATGTAATAGAGGCCATTGCCCAATCCACTGCCCTTGCTGACCTCACTGCATAAAAAAAGGTCCCAAGTCACAGTAACCAATCACAAGCTTACTGAAGCTCCAGGGAGTGACATCACCTTCTGTAGAGGAACTGCACATGCTCACTGCTTACAATTGGCTGAGGGGCAACATTGGTAAGTGATGTAACAGTGGCCCCTGGTGGGGGAGGAGCATATGATTGACAGCACAGTCCAAGGTGAAAAGACTAACACATTTTTTTCAATGTTCTTTTTGGCCTATGTTTAGTTACATACTGATTAGCATGGCACTTGCAGCATCACTGCAGTATACTGTGGATATTTATTTTTACTTATGAGTAAACTGTATTTCAGCGCCGGTGTTTGGTTATTACTTGGTGCCTCGAGATGGTTCTTTAAATATTGTATTTAAATTTTTTTTTTCCATTGTGAAATTAAAAATAAAATGTACCATCTTTGGTGAGGGGAGATTAAAAAAAAACTACCTCCCCAGTCTCAAATGCATTTTCGAGTTAAAAAAATTCACCTCACATCCACCTAAGACATGTACATCATCTGCATATGGCTACGTTGAGGACAAAAGTTCTGCAGCGTTTCTCGGATATGCCACAGTCTGAAATTCAGATTAGCTTCCCTCATTGATATTCACTTCAAAATTAGCGTGGAACAATAGCGTATAATTTCAATGGTACTGGTGTCAGAACTATTTTTTTGCAGGTCTGTCACTTAAGCGTGGTTTTGAGAGGGATGAATTAAATATAGTCTACTATAATTAAAATATAATTAAATGTAGTCTACCACAGTAAAGTGTATCAGACCTGACAAGCATGGTTATTTCGGCCCTGGTTGCCGTGGCAGCACTGTTCGCTAGCTGCATCCGTCCGACGGCACTGGGCCCGCTGCGTTTCATAGGGCAGTTACAGAGCGTAGAAAACAGGGAGCAGACACCTACACGGATAGTCCGCCGACTTTTACCTTTGATAGTCGAGCTTACCAACCCACCCCTTGTAGACTACATTTCAAACAGTGGCATCCTTCGTGAAAGACCGTTAGAGCACTCAGAAGGAACTCTTGTCCACTGCCGCGTGGACTGCCCAGGCGTATGTCCGCTGTGATGTCATTTAGGTCCACGCAGACCCTATGGATGTCCTTACGCATTAGTTTTTTTGGCTACCATCTGAACGGACTCCTTTTTTATATTATTATTACATTGTAATTACAGATTCAATCCACATACTTATTATATGCATATGATTCATAAAGAGTAATGCCTTCAGTCATTCATCAAAACAATAAATATAATACAATTAGGCATTCAGCAGGTGCTCTTATTAAGAGTAAAGTAGTAGAGCTTCAGGAGTGAGCATTCAACACAGGCAGGGTCAATGATTCACCTACGTATGTGAGCGTTCAACACAGGCAGAGTCAATGATTCACCTACGTATGTGAGCATTCAACACAGGCAGAGTCAATGATTCACCTACGTATGTGAGCATTCAACACAGGCAGGGTCAATGATTCACCTACGTATGTGAGCATTCAACACAGGCAGGGTCAATGATTCACCTACGTATGTGAGCATTCAACACTGGCAGAGTCAATGATTCACCTACATATGTGAGTGTTCAACACTGGCAGGGTCAATGATTCACCTACGTATGTGAACATTCAACACAGGCAGGGTCAATGATTCACCTACGTATGTGAGCATTCAACACTGGCAGAGTCAATGATTCACCTACGTATGTGAGCATTCAACACAGGCAGAGTCAATGATTCACCTACGTATGTGAACATTCAACACTGGCAGGGTCAATGATTCACCTACGTATGTGAGCGTTCAACACTGGCAGGGTCAATGATTCACCTACGTATGTGAGCGTTCAACACAGGCAGGGTCAATGATTCTACGTATGTGAGCATTCAACACAGGCAGGGTCAATGATTCACCTACGTATGTGCGCTCTGGAAATAACAATGTGCATTGACCATAAGGAATAGACTACAGAACATAGGCCGTGTATACCCTTAGCATAAGGAATAGACTGCAGAACATAGGCCGTGTATACCCATAGCATAAGGAATAGACTGCAGAACATAGGCCGTGTATACCCTTAGCATAAGGAATAGACTACAGAACATAGGCCGTGTATACCCTTAGCATAAGGAATAGACTACAGAACATAGGCCGTGTATACCCTTAGCATAAGGAATAGACTACAGAACATAGGCCGTGTATACCCTTAGCATAAGAAATAGACTACAGAACATAGGCCGTGTATACCCTTAGCATAAGGAATAGACTACAGAACATAGGCCGTGTATACCCTTAGCATAAGGAATAGACTACAGAACATAGGCCGTGTATACCCTTAGCATAAGGAATAGACTACAGAACATAGGCCGTGTATACCCTTAGCATAAGGAATAGACTACAGAACATAGGCCGTGTATACCCTTAGCATAAGGAATAGACTACAGAACATAGGCCGTGTATACCCTTAGCATAAGGAATAGACTACAGAACATAGGCCGTGTATACCCTTAGCATAAGGAATAGACTACAGAACATAGGCCGTGTATACCCTTAGCATAAGGAATAGACTACAGAACATAGGCCGTGTATACCCTTAGCATAAGGAATAGACTACAGAACATAGGCCGTGTATACCCTTAGCATAAGGAATAGACTACAGAACATAGGCTGTGTATACCCTTAGCATAAGGAATAGACTACAGAACAAAGGCCGTGTATACCCTTAGCATAAGGAATAGACTACAGAACATAGGCCGTGTATACCCTTAGCATAAGAAATAGACTACAGAACATAAGCCGTGTATACCCTTAGCATAAGGAATAGACTACAGAACATAGGCCGTGTATACCCTTAGCATAAGGAATAGACTACAGAACATAGGCCGTGTATACCCTTAGCATAAGGAATAGACTACAGAACATAGGCCGTGTATACCCTTAGCATAAGGAATAGACTACAGAACATAGGCCGTGTATACCCTTAGCATAAGGAATAGACTACAGAACATAGGCCGTGTATACCCTTAGCATAAGGAATAGACTACAGAACATAGGCCGTGTATACCCTTAGCACAAAGCAAAGGGCAGAGTATACAATCTAACTTAATACAAGTCAAGCAAAAAGGAGCGCATGGTAATAACATAGCACTAGAGTCCAAGCGTGAGTGCATAGCGGGCGATTAGTCTACAGGTCTGTGGCCAGAAATGGCAGCGAGGTGTAGTAAGCACGTAAATAAGTACGCAAAAGTTTTAAATACATTTTAAAAGTCTAATTACTTCAAGATGAACCTGGTGCATTTTTGTTGCTCTGAAACACAGGGATGAAAACAAGTGTAGAAGGAGAATGAAAGCGAATACATTGAAAAGGACCAATCAGGATGGCGCGTTCTCATCCCGTAGCTCTGATTGGAAGGACACGCTTATGTCCAGCTCAAGAGGCAGACCCAAGCGCCCAATCGACCAGCGATGAGAGTCTGTCATGGCAAGCAAAGGCAGCGCCCCGTGTGACTCCCTGTGGAACTCATGGCTACAGCCAGCACCGGCACGGTGCATATGCTGTATTAAAAGCCCTTCAGACTCGTAATAAGAGTTGGTCTGTGCTTTCAGAGGCTCACAGACGCACGTTTCCCTGCTGTGTGACCTTTCAGAATGGAGCAGGAAAAAGCTTCTTCACTCTCAGTAAGTGGAGGCTTGGGTCAGGGGGCTGATTGAAGAGCATGTACTTATATTTCCTTTTACACTCAGAAGTTCACATTCTTGTTTTTTAAAGTATAAATCAATGGGGGCGCCATGCTGTGGTGAACGGAGGAGCCTCGTGGCCTCGGATCGAATCCGGACCCGGCAAGTGCCGACTACGCAGAATCAGTCCTGCAGTGGTTAGTGAATAAAATTAAAATATTCAGTGTAAAATCAACTCCGAGAGTGTGCATGTGGTTCATTTCAGACTCTGAAATGCATACAGGCCTATGCAGAATCATTCTCAAAGTATTTAGTGAATAAAGTAAAAATATTCAATGTAAAATCAACTCCGAGAGTGTGCATGTGGTTCATGTCAGACTCTGAAAAGCTGTTACTTGATTTAACAAGGATATCTTACATGTGCTGTATCCTGCATCTCTTCCACGTTTTGGCCACATTTTAACTCTAGTATAACTAAGAAGTATAAAATTAATTATCCTACTTTGTTAAGAGAAAATGGAGTAGAAAAATTGTGTTTTGTTTTGTTTTTCCCCCCAGAGGTTAACATGTTACTGTAATGCACTGTGCTGTAATGTGTGCCACAATATATCAGAGGATACGCACGTATTTTTACAATAAGGAGGATTTCCAAGGATGTTCTAAATGGTAGCGGTTGTGATGGAAAAATGAGACTTTTGTGAGTCACATCTCCCAGCGATAATATCGAGAATTTTTTCCATACGAATCAACGGGTTGAATGGGTGGCCATTTCAGAACACCAGCCGAGTGTTCCATTTCAGAACACCAGCCGAGTGTTCCATTTCAGAACACCAGCCGAGTGTTCCATTTCAGAACACCAGAGTGTTCCATTTCATGTTCTGAAAAGAACATCTTCCCCCTAGGGAGTCACAAATATTCTTTTCTCATTATTTACAGAAGAAAAAAAAACTCATCTAAAATGCAAATGAGCAGTGGAATGACACATCTGCTCATTGTTTTAGGCGATGGTGTGATAACTCCCCTCCTATTAGTTCCTTTTGAAATTCCAAAAATAGATTCCCGATGCGTTGCATGAAATAAGATACTGAGCATATCAGGGGAGCAGTCTGTGGTGCAGACACTCAGGGAGTATGTCCAAACTAGAGCCACTGATAACCCAAATCCACTTCTCATCAAGCTGTGGTCACCTTTCGCCACTGAGAAACGATATATGAATAATTCCTGGCACTGGTACACTCTTTGATTGATGTGTTCCTGTTGACTGTGTGTCATATCTGGTCATCATCGTGCATTTTGATCAACTGTGTCTTTGCAAACGCAATATGTATTAAATCTCTGATTTGAGCAGCAGCATAAAACAGCCTCCAAAGTCTCTCCTGGAACAACAGTGGCATGACCCTATACTGACCCTATACTGAATCAGCAGTGGCATGACCCTATACTGAATCAGCAGTGGCATGACCCTATACTGAATCAGCAGTGGCATGACCCTATACTGAATCAGCAGTGGCATGACCCTATACTGAATCAGCAGTGGCATGACCCTATACTGAATCAGCAGTGGCATGACCCTATACTGAATCAGCAGTGGCATGACCCTATACTGAATCAGCAGTGGCATGACCCTATACTGAATCAGCAGTGGCATGACCCTATACTGAATCAGCAGTGGCATGACCCTATACTGAATCAGCAGTCTGCGTGAAGTAAAACAGGGCTATCACAGCTCTCTATTAACTTCCATTTCCTTTTGCTAGATTGTGGCTTTCTTCACTTTCCTTATGGAAATTGAATATACTGAAATAAAATATTAAGATGATCAGAATATATTGCAACACCAAACAATATATGATCAAATATATAATTATTGCCAATATCACGTATTTCAATATATTTAGTTGCAAAATATTTTCATCATATTTTCCAAAAGGTATTCCATTCAGTTATAGAAAATTGCAGTATTTTCCGTCCCCAAAATGCCCAAATGTGGAAGTGAATGAATCAGATCCTGACAAACACAACTCTTGTTAAGAAATATACACGAGAAAAATCTGACATAACTAAAGTAGTTTTTACTTTTCACTACAATATGCAGTGCTGTTGTGGAAAACTCTGAAGGTCATTATTAAACCATTTTAAATGTTAAGACACCTGCTTTGTTTACAATTGTGTTTCTCTACTTGGCAGCTGTACCTTTATTTTACTCAATATATTCATGGTGATAACATAGCCACCAATAGGGTGTGCCGGGCAATCTTCCATCTGGTCAAATAAATCCCAATGCCCCAGTGCAGTGATGGGGACACTGTGCAGTAGGAGATGCTGTCTTTCGGATGAGACGTTAAACCGAGGTCCTGACTCACTGTGGTCATTAAAGATCCCATGACACTTATCGTAAAGAGTAGGGGTTTCCCCGGTGTCCTGGCTAAACTCCCAACCTGACTCTTTCAAACTGCCACCTAATCATCCCCCAGTTTAATTTGCTAAAAAAATCGTTCTCTCCCTCTCCACCTCAACTGATGTGTGGTAGGCATTCTGGTGCAAAATGGCTGCCATTGCATCACGCAGGTGGGTGCTACACATTGGTGGTGGTAGAGGTGAGTTTCCCCCTCATCATTGTAAAGCGCTTTGAGTCACCGGTTGGTGAGAAAGGCGCTATATAAATGCAAGGCATTATAATTTCCCTCCTCAAATCTTCTGGAGTTGTTAGTGAGATCTTTGAATTCATGATAACTGATGAGATCTCATTGTTAATTCAGAAAAAGAGAGGGAGGTACATATTTATGTTTTGGTCTCTGCTGAACTGATAGTGTGCAAGTGGTCACTCCAGCGATTACACCCACCACAAAAAACATTCTCTATGAAAGTAAGAACTATCAATAGATTGTAGCCTATCGTTAATCAAACTTGGCTATATCTTAAACAGACACACACTTCTAGAGGACAAGTCTGAATCTGAATGTCACTGAATATTTATGAAAATCAGTTAGGACTTACTGAGGAAATGATTTGGTATTGCTATGGTTGGAAATCAATTCCACTTCAACTAAAGTGAATTCAAGAAATGAAAATAAATTAAATTAATGAATTGAAAACTCCTCATAGAACATTTCAGGCACATCAATTAATTCACTGGATTTAATTTTTTTGGATTGAAATAGAACGAACACAACATCCCTGCTAGTTATGTGTTTTTGTGCACATATTTTAGCACAGTCCTCATACGATGCTGTTCACACTTCATTGAGTGCGAAATTAAGAACGCTGCCCCGAGAGAAAATACACTTATTATGAATGCACTGTCCCCAATCACAGCCAGGGATTAACTTTAATTTGCCTTATATTATCGTTTTAATTCATAAAAAAACTATACTTCCAAGTAAACATCAAGTATACTTTTATTAATTAAAAAGTGTGCCAATTTAGTCCCAATAAGTATCAAAATAGAACACTTACAAGTATACTAATAGTTAATCAAAGTTAGTATACTTAAATGTAAACTTTAGTTTTAGTTTTTTGTAAGTGCTGAACAGAAAGCCCAAAATGTTGAACAGAAAGCCTCAATTAAACGGTTTCATTGTTTATAAAATGCCTAGAGTCCAATACGCTTTTCAAAGAGAACAAAAATCACTCAATCAATAAACTGTATAAAGCATTTTACCACAGAGAGGGGGAGGGGCGCAATAAAATAAGAAAAACATTTGTGTCATTATCTCCTCTGTGCCGACCGTCACATGCTGTTATTTGCGTCTCCCTTCATTATAATGAGAAATATTTCTTTTAAAAGTAAGGTCTTGCGATGAGCCGGCCTGTGTTACCAGCCTTCAGAAAAGCCACTCCGTACAAAAGGTTCCAAAGCAAAGCCAGAGGAAGTTGCTTTTGAACATCATCTCATTGAGAGATGAGACACAGTTCTTTTCTGCATTCAGCTAACTTTGTACCAAATACAAAGCCAGGCCTGTCCCTCTGGTCTCTGAACATGTGTTAAACGCTGTATAATTATGAGACAAATATTCTCATTAAAAAAAATATATGTGCAAAGAGATCAGTTCTGCAGAGGATACAAGTTCTTTGAAGAGATTGAGAATTTCTGAAAAATATTTTGCTTGCTAAGACAAGAATATGGGGGCCTAATCAAACATTATGCACTATATCTTCAAACTGACTGGATGTTTTTATGAACACGTATGGCACATTTCAACTTCTACGTATGACGCATTTAAACAATTAGTGTATTGCCTTCTTTTTGCAACAGTTCTGCTAGGCTACATAACGCTCTTCAAATTGTGTCTTGCTAACCTTTTGGAAATCCCCTCACTATATTGACCTCTCAGGATATGTGGTTCGTTTTACAGCGGCATGTTGAAGTACTAGCCAGATTATGTTTATGCTATATGTTTGTTTCATATTTGTTTTTGGATACTGAAATGTTTCATTTCAATAACTGACAAGAGATCTTGCGTCAGTTCTGCCCGTTAAATCATAATCATAATGATTAAGGTTAGGATGGACTAGGACATCCTCATGCTAGATCAGCGCTCCTACTGTGAGATGCTTTATGAATACATGTTCTATAATTATTTTAATTTAACTTCGATTTAGCGACTTGTCTCAACATCTGCAAGATGAAAGGCTTTTTCTTTATCAAAATAGAAACACTGAGATGTGGTCAGAAAAGAGGAGTCAGCAAGGCGAGGTTTCAGTTGTTTGTGGAAAAGAGCCAGTAAACCTGCCTTCCTGGCTGGTTGTGGGAGGGGCAGGAGGGCAGGTAACAGCCAGAGCCACAAAGTGGGGAAGCTCAACACTGCCACCTACTGTCCAGTTGTTGTTAAATAAAATGCAAATCTTCATTTTAATGTTCCAATTGTACACGAGTCACAGTAAAAATGGGAAAATATCTACTTTTCATTTTTCCCCTCAATTATTAAAATTAAATATTTTAACTTTTAGCCATGCAAGTCTGTGAGCTGACAGTTCAGAGTATATAAACTAACACTGAAATAGGAGTTATCCGAGACAAGTACAAATAATTATGTGTCCACACACACTATTTAGCATATATTAACAATTTCAACTAAAATATATATTTCAAAAGTATGATATTCATATACAATACTTCACATCTCATCGAAGTGTGTACTCGGTACCCATGATATAAAAGTGAATATACAAGAGTTCCGACCGCACATTGTGATTGGCCAAGACACATTCCATGAGTGATTATATACAGTATAACATCACTGGGACCTCATCACTGTCCTGGATCACTCCGCTCTATTTACATTCTAATTGAGCTCAGGGAAGTACAGTCAGTAACGTTAGGTACTGTAGGTTATGGCAACGAATGGAGACCAATTATGTGTCCACACACTATTCAGCATATTCTTACATTGTCAACTAAAGTATCCTTCAAAAGTATGACATCATATACAATACTTCATATTTTGACATCTCATCTGAGTGTGCACATGATATAAAAGGTGATTAGTCAAATGATCTTTTATAAAGTAATCACTCCCAATAGTTCCATACAGTTTTATCTAATGTAGGAAAAGTGGCATTTAAAACAAATCCCTATTTCAAATAAGCCAAGGATGTTTCGTTAGTGTTTAATCAAAGATGCCATTTTTATCTTTCTCCAAGACAAATGTTTCGCATTTAGTTTGAGCCTCATCTTCAAGGAAGTCCTGTTTGGGATAAATAGCAGTCCATGTAACTTTAACACCAGTCTGCGGAGTATTCCTTTGTCCCCTGGTGGAAATAAATACACACGAAGAACATCTTCAATCGGTTTTCACCCTTAGCATTTGGCTGTAGTGAATGTGTTTAAGCCGTAACTAAAAGTTTGCTTTATTTCTCTACGCAATACCACCCAGCAGCACCGTCATGGCAATGTTGAATTTCAACAAAGCAAACTGAGGGAGAATCCTCCTTGTGGGCCAAGTAGAAACTATTAACTAATGGAGGACCGTTAGCCTACAGGGATACTGTTCTGTAGGAGGTGCCATCATTAGGAAGAAACACTGATCCTGGACATGACAGCTCATAAAGTCTTTAAAATGCCACCTTCAGAGATGCCAAGCCACTTAATCCCATAGACTGTACTGTTGGCTATATTGTTACCCTATCCCCACCATCATTGTTGCTACAAATAAAACGTGACTTGTAAAATCTGATTAGATCATGAAAAATCATTCTATGAAATAAGGGGGAAAAACTGTATGGCATTCTTCTTGGAATTTCCCATACAGCAATTGAGAAGACATGGAATTCTGTCTCTCATCTTACAACAGCACGCGCCATATAAAAAATCCAACAAAATGAATCACCTCAATATAATTTGCATTGAACTGCAATGATTTCATATAATTCGGTTATCATAAAATCGGTTGAAGTGCTCGTAATGATGATAATTAACCTATACGACCACGATTTCACAAACATTTAACAAATGGGTGTGACCGACGACAGGGAATTATATACAAAAATACTGTACAACTAGCTAACAAAAGAAGCAACGCAGGCGAGCACTGAGTCTAGAGTCTACAGTCTACCCCTAGAGGTCCCTACACTTACATCTGCCCTATTAATCAGGCGCTTATGTTTACCTCTCAAGTCTGCACTGTGGACAGGGGGATAGCTAACACTAGCTAAACCACAATTCCGACACGGCCAAGAAAAACTTCTCCGGAAATGCAAATACAACGTTTTTTGTTTTGAATCCTACACGGGTTTCTACAGAGCCATTAAGTGTAGAAAGTGGGACAGAGGTAGGTTTGATCCTTATGCGTGTAACAGGCTAGATGTGGCTGGGGCTGGCTCGCTAATGGCTGGCTAGCTTGATAGCTCTCCGTCTCCTGATGGAGGATTATTAGCTAACATGGCGTCTCTCAACGACTCATAATTGAGAATGTTTTTGTGTATAACACACATAATTTGACCGATATATGACTCGCTAGCTAGCTAAATGTTCTCAGGTTTGTGAAATGGAATGGGTGTAGCTAAAGGGTTTAGCTCGCCCGCTAGCTACCCAACATTACCTGAGCATAGATAGATATTGTGCATCCACGCACTGTAAAGCCCGTTTCTTCGCGTCTGTGTGGTTCAGTGATGATCGAAAGATATCGTTAGCTAGCTGGAGAGCTATTTCTGTGCGGCTCATCCGTATGAGCAGGGCAGCTTGCAAATACGTTCAAAATTCAATGGTGCGAAAAAAAATTTGTCAGGCGGCCTGGCTGGTTAGGAAAGATCCGCGTACATTCCTGTGCATTTCATCCGGGAATCGTGTCGGATCTCTAAAGCACAGCAGGCTAACCTGAGCTGGGTAACTGCCATAGTTGCACAGTCTGATGTGGCATATATGTGTCATGCCGAGTTGTCTCTTAAATTATATTTTTTCCTCGTTCGCAAGTGTCGCTCGCCTGCTGGGTATCCCGCTATCATATCGCTAACGTTATCTTGGAAAATTACAACGTGTAGCTAACGTTAGCAAGCTAACGTAACGTTAAACTGAAGTTTGCCATCTTGCAACTCAGCAACAGTGCTTTAATACGTAAATAAGCAAATTAAATGGCAAAATAGCCAAATTGACAGTAGTGCGTTTGTTTTGCTGCCTATAATCTGAGTTACACGTATTCCTTTCAAAATAGTTACGTAGCCCCCCATTCAACCTTGTAACAAATTCTGTCAAAACGATATGAGCTCTCAAAAACCACATTAGCATTACAATCTAGCATATTAGCCCATTGGACATACAGCTAACGGCATCTATGTTATCTAGTAGCTAGCTATACAAGTTGCAAGACCGAGTTTATGCCTTATTAGCCCGGCCACGTCGCCAAGCTAGGACAACACAACTAATGCAGTAGACATACGAAATAAGAAAGAGCCGTATTTTAAAGTGTAGAAACATGCCAGTTTTTAAATTCATGTTGTACAAAACAACGCTTGGAGAGTCATCGGAAGTAAACTAATTGTACAAGCAATACTATAACCTCTGCATTTGAATGGATCTCTACAGGAATTGGGGGTTGGGACTAGATTAAGCTGTAAATTACACGGGAATTGTATGGAACACATGGTTGGCTAAATGGCTGTAAGTCATCAAGGGTCTGAGGTATCAAACAAGCCTCAAACCATCACTGCTGCCAGACATGCAGTAGATATGGATGGATCACTTGAAGGGTTGTCTCCTGACTTATTTTTCTTCTTTAGAGTAGTCTTTCGATATCCTTTTATACCCAGTCATGATAGCATCACCTGTTACTAATTCACCCGTTTACCTGTGGAATGTTCCAAACAGATGGTCCCAACTTTTTTGGAACGTGTTGCAGACAAATTCGGAATTAGCATATATTTACAAAAGTCA
Source organism: Synaphobranchus kaupii (assembly GCA_029718625.1). NCBI lineage: Eukaryota > Metazoa > Chordata > Actinopteri > Anguilliformes > Synaphobranchidae > Synaphobranchus > Synaphobranchus kaupii. Next base: position 6,565,019 of record CM056394.1, on the reverse strand, counting down.
ATAAAGTTGACAAGGTAAAACATTAAATATCTTTTCCTTGTACTGTTTTCAATTAAATATATGTAAAAGAGAATTTACAAATCACTGCATTCTGTTTTTACGTGCATTTTACATACTGTCCCAACCTTTTTGGAATTGGGGTTTGTAACTTACGCATAATAGGTTGCCAATCTGTTAGCTATGTCATATCACTTGCTCCGTATTTGCTTGGTGGGAACCGTAGTTTGATTAGTTAAAACTGCGTCACGCATCTCCACGGCAGCAAAATGTGAAATGAACACATTTTCCCCACCACTTTTCGCACTTGAGTGATAACAATAACATAACACCAGACGGTGACAAACTAGAATGCGAAAGCCATATATGAAAGGTCTCTCAAAAATAGTGCGCCTTTTCTACCTTTCTACCAGGTAGAAAAAAAGGCCTTGTTCCTAGCCTTTTTGAGAATTGAACTGTGGGTAATGTTATTTAATTATTTTTACCTCTCTCTGGTCTGTGTCCAGATTGCAGGGTCTATCCTTTCTCTAAACCATGGCAGACTAAAGTGAGACTGTGCTACTCTCCTGGTTTATCAGACTAAAGTGAGACTGTATGCTACTCTCCTGGTTTATCAGACTAAAGTGAGACTGTATGCTACTCTCCTGGTTTATCAGACTAAAGTGAGACTGTATGCTACTCTCCTGGTTTATCAGACTAAAGTGAGACTGTATGCTACTCTCCTGGTTTATCAGACTAAAGTGAGACTGTATGCTACTCTCCCGGTTTATCAGACTAAAGTGAGACTGTATGGTACTCTCCTGGTTTATCAGACTAAAGTGAGACTGTGCTACTCTCCCGGTTTATCAGACTAAAGTGAGACTGTATGCTACTCTCCTGGTTTATCAGACTGGATGCTACTCTCCCGGTTTATCAGACTAAAGTGAGACTGTATGCTACTCTCCTGGTTTATCAGACTAAAGTGAGACTGTATGCCACTCCCGGTTTATCAGACTAAAGTGAGACTGTATGCTACTCTCCCGGTTTGGGGGCCAGTAAAATTTTAATCGATCAATTTAAGAAATACTTTTATTTGCGCGTTGGTCGCGATATTTTATGGGAGAATCCTTATAGGATGGAAGTAAAATTATGAACAAGAGATTCTGTAGACTAGGAAACATAATAAGGCAGCCTATGTATGGAGATGATTACATTTGTACTGTGGGGTTGTAAGAGATGGGAGGAGGAAAGTCTGGCAGTAGAAGATAAACAAAAGGTATTAGCCTTAGCTCTTGAGGCTCATTGGGGACCACATAAAGCCCTTCCTCACTGGTCATACAAACTTAAATACATTTTTTGTCCTTGGCACATTTGAACTGGGTTGGGTGTGAATGAGTTTGAGGGTGTGAATGAGTTTGAGGGTGTGAGTGATCCAGGGTCTCCCTCGATTCCTAGACACAGGTGCGAGTCTCCCTACCCTTGGACACAAATGTGGCGTGCTGTCAGACAACAAAGACACCAGGTGACACCCAGGCACAGGTGGCCTTTGTGAACACCGCCCAAAACCAATAGAGTGGAGAATCCAGTAGCTTCTCCTGGTTTCTTTGTTCTAACCTTGTACTAATCTGCTTTCAGTGTCATACATTATGGACCCTAGTAGATTTTAAATTCGTATGCAGACTTTGAAAACGCTTTTAGCCTGGGCTAACTTTTTTCCAGATTTGCCTGGGTAGAATCCTTCAACTTTGTGGCTCTTTGCAGCATTGAGTAACTGATCAGTAGCCTGTATCTTTATATGGCAAGATGTTCAATGGTGCGTTTTTTTCAGGAAAACCTTTCAGCTGTCCGCCAGTAGCCCTGACGAGAAGCACATAAATGCACCATAATTGTGAGTTTCTGCATGAATCTCAAAATCAAAAAGTTCTGCTCAAGTCTGAAAGCAGTCAGCTCTTTTGGCTTACGAGCTCTCTCTTATGACAGGCAAGTTGCTCTTGTTTAGTGACAATAGGCAATCAAAGCTGTAAGCTTGTATTTTTAAACGGATACCATTTTACACAGCTACCTCTCTAGGGTATAGGTGGAAATTAGCTAAAAGAAAATTCCACATGGATATCAGGGAGTATTTATTTATGTATGGTTATCCATGTGTGGAACCGCTTGCCAGCTCACGCAGCAGACTCAGAGAGGCTCAGAGTGTTAAAATACAGGCTTGACACAGTGCTGACGTTTCTCTCATCTGTAGAACATGGATATTCAAATCTGGACCTCGAATCCAAATCCGGCCCTGGTTTTCTTTTTCCCCAGGTCATTTCCCAAAACATCAAATGGTCTTCCCCAATATTATCATGTTGGATTGGCTGTTACTGTTACCCTAACCCCCCCCCCGAAAATAAAGAAATCATAAAAAATACTTCCCAATAATGTTACAGCAATGCCAGCTGTTGAAATGAGGCCTACACCCTTGCTGCACCCTCCCATGTCTGTGAGTCCTGCCATTAAACTGCAGCTGTCAGGCCAACGGGTGGCGCAAGGCTGCTTCAATCAGTCTGAGGGTGATCATAAATGTATGGGCTGCAAATGCCAGGATGAAATATGGCAGCCACACCAAGTGTGATTCGGATCCAATTTAAGAAAGGGGAGGGAGTAATTATATTCCCTCGCTCCCTGGTTTATCCTCCCTTCTACCAAGGGTATAAAATGCAAGCTTCAAGCAAGAAGGGAATCCCACAGTTCAGTGCTCCACATGTAAAAAGTGGGCGGTCACATTTCAACTCTATGGTGTACTTCCGAGGGCGGTTCGGTTCGGTTCCGTTTTTGTATGTTTCTCATCAACCCTCCCTTGCAGAGCACCTTTTAAGTTTTCTTGCTGCACGTAGCAAATTGCGTCACAAGATAGCTCCCTCGAGGGAAGTGAGCAAGGGAAGGGAGCGTGTTAAATTGGATTTGAATGCGGCCATGGTCTCAAGCCATTAAGAGCAGCCATTAAGCTCAGCCAATTGGAATTTAAGGAAGTGGCTGGATGTAGTGACTTAGAGATACTGCAGAGGCTTTTCTAAGGCCTTTTTTACCGCTTCAATTTGAACTGGAACTCGTGAGTGGGTGTGGTCATATGACGATGGTGCCACGTAGTCATATTATGAATATTCATACGGTCAAAGAGTGAAAGGGTGTGTCGATATAAGTCGTAATATGAACGTTAGCAGTAATACAAAGCAATTCACATTTGAACTTGAACGAACTAGTTAGCAGTAAGGGTCTCAGTCTCAAAGAGGAAAAAAAACCCGTTGGTCTCTGCTTTTATACCACGTGCCCAGCCGAGACCACCCCTAGGATCACCTCAACTCCACCCATTTTTATGTTATGGATCTCGTGACGTCACGAATCCCCGGAAACTAGCGTATTGGTAAGCCTACACAAAAACTCAAATAAAACTATTTTGACTAAACATGAGATTTTCGGACATAAACAGTTGTGTATGATCATAATCTAACCCAAAACATCGGTTTTCAACGGGAAAAGTCGGTTTTTGACTGCAGTATCACTTTAAGTGATTGTATAAATTTTTTTTAAAGCAATGGATTATTTTAAAACCAAATGTGTAAAGGATGTGAGCAAATAAAAGTTGTTTATTTTGCCATGTCTACATTTTGGCATGTCTCCATCACAGAGCTAAAAGTGAGTGAGCGAGTGTGCGAGCGAATGAGTGGGTGTGCGAGCTAAAAGTGAGTGAGCGAGTGTGCGAGCGAATGAGTGGGTGTGCGAGCTAAAAGTGAGTGAGCGAGCGAATGAGTGGGTGTTTTTTTTGTTGTTATTTCAGGATGTTCTGATAACATCTGTAATGAATAAAGATTGAGGCTAACATGATTTATCCTGCCTTACTCTTTAGTCTTCTGCTCATGCACAGGGCTTTTTAAGACCTGGATCAATTAAGCAATTTACAATCTTCATTGTAATTGGATGTTATTCTCATCAGCTTTCATCTATCTTTTTTTTAATCATATATCAATGATTTTATTTAATGTGATGAAACTGTTCCAAGTTTTTATTTATTTTTTATGCAGGATTTTGTTAATACAAGATGCCTTTTTAACATATTATATTTAACACTCCATTGCTCTAGATGAATCTAAGAAATTGCATAAATTATTTAAATAAACAGCATTTATATTACTCAGTCTCACCGTTTCTGGAAGAGGTTTTTTTTGTTGCAACAAAATAGGCTTTTGCTTGTTACAGTACAAGATTCTGTAATAAATAGGGGTCTGAAAGTAAAAGTCCTGTCGTGTGTTTCTTCCACTCAGTCTCAGCCAGCTGATTTCACTCATTAGTTCTGCCTCCTGGCTGAAGAATTGTGACAATTAGCAAATCCAGGTGATTAGAACAAAATAACGAGGGAGGACTTTTACTTTCTCACCCTGGATTTTACACCTCTGCTGAACAGTTGAAAATGGAAGATATTTGATGACAGTTCCACCCCCTCTGGTCGTACACACACACACACACACACACACACACACACACACACACACACACACACACACACACACACAGCAAAGGGGGGTACATTTGTTAATAAATCACCCAATTGAAGGGATTTGGTGGACTTTTTGGCCATTATCCCAAGCGAAGGGAATTAACTCGTAAGCGTGCTGTTAGGTCTGGAGACTATGGGGAGGCCACCCGGCCTTCGTCATCGCATGCAGCCTCTCGGGAATTATAGTTCGCATTAGAACCGCACGTGCATTTAGCGAATCTAAGAAAAATGTTGTCCATATTGGAGCAGCATTTAGGACTACGCAGCACCTACCATTCATTGCTTTGTAAAGCCCTAATACAATGAGTTGTTGGACCTTGCTCGGAATACAGACAGGGGCGTTGTGTAACACATTTGGCTAATATTTCAAGTTTTGAAAGTTTAATTACCTTACTTGGCCGTGGTGGTGGCTGCCTTCAGTGTTGTCGGATTACGCCTTCTGTGTTCTTCTCTTCAGAAAGGTCTAGAAAAACGGTTCCCCAACACTTTTTCCGGAGAACCTGCGGGTCTGCTGGGATTGTCTGAATAATCCGCTCCATGTTTCGCGCCTGTTAGGTGATCGAGTCGCGACCGCGAGCTATGCCCTTTAACTGTGTATTTAAAATTAAATTCTCGAAACAAAGGACCAAAAACGACATAGCCTTACTTGTTATAAAGAAAGATTCGCCCGATAACGCAGATTTTAAATAAGATTGGATTGGAATAACACCACACCCTTGTCACAAGGCAACGTCCCTCGCGCACCTTCGGAGTTGTATTCCTGAAATCGCAGGTGTGTGTGTGTCAGGTGTGAAGGTTACAAGGTCACAAATGACCAATTCGCGTTCGTTAGTTATTTAATGGAAAGGCGAGGGCTGGAGATACCAAATATGAAACGACAAATTTCAAGTTTGTAGAAATATTGTCAGGGTATTGGTGAAATTTTAGAGCAAATATTGCTTTAATCAAGACTATTGCAGGGAATCTCAAATTTGCAGCATTTGTTCGTTTTTTCTGGTTTTACTTTCAATCAGCTGCGAGTTTAGGTCTTTGAAAACAAAAGTGTGTGGAACTTATATATTAAAATGAAAAAAATTATTTTGAACTTTAATCAGTGACCTAAATTAAGGGGAAGGAACCCAATTTAATTTGTATTTAATTAATTTAATTTTGTCTAAAACATCAACGGTAGCTCTCCCTCTTTCCCCAGTTTATCTCTTCAGACTTAAAACGAAGCACTTCCCATATGCCAAAGGTCTGTAAAAATCATATATGGTCATAGTTGCAAAGTTTTATTTTTTTTAAAATCATATGTTGATTAGTATTATATATGTGTATACAATTCTTATACAATCACTGTTTTTTTTTTTATAGGGAGTACCATGTATGTTAGGGAACGATTTAATTTTAGTATGAAATGTATATGCTAGGCTAGTTCTCTACCACATATTTATTTTATAAGCTTTGTATATGGCATGTGTGATTTTTATAGTTTTTTTACAGACCTTTTTGCATATGGGTTACCAGCAGATACCGCAGCCCTTCAGGATTTAAGTACGAGATCCCTGCTGTACTGAATGGCTCTAAAAATGATTGGTGATTTGAATTTTTTATTGGGCTGTGAGTGTGGTGGTGGTGCAGTTGTACATGCGTTGAGGGTGAATTAACTGATAAGGAGCGGTTAGCACCTCTGTGTTTGTCTCCGTCTCTCTCTGGGGCTGCAGGCCAGTTGAATAACGAGATTACGAGCCTGACTGTGTTACGTGTCAGAGTGGAGACTGATCGCTAACAGTTAGCGCCTTTGTTTTCCGGTTTGTCTCTCCTGCACCAGATCGGATCAATAAAGAGATTATAATAAGTGCAACTTGTGTTGTGTGTCAGTTTGGGAGACTGATCGGTGACAGACGGTGCCTTTGTTTTCTGTCCGTCTCTGTGGCTGCAGGTCAGATTAATAAAGAGATGATGTCACGGGTGGTCAAGAAGAGGCTGGCAGACCCCAAAGTGGTCCAGTATGTGTGGGCAGCCATAGAGGTCATCCGTAATCAGAAACAAATTGCTAACATGGACAGAATTTCAAAGTAAGTATGTTCTCTGCCATACAAGTATATATGTACATGCCTGCATACACATCAAACTGGTATGCATGACCTTACATGGCTGCATGCATACATACATACATACATTACATACATGCAATCAAAGAGGTATGACCTTAATACATACATACATACATACATACATACATCCAAGTATCAAACAAGTACGACCATACATGCAAACATCCACATATACATACTGTACTGTACATACACATATATTCGCATTCAGTATATACTTTAATACATATTACGAAATGTCAAATTATTGGTTGTATTGATTTGATTGGTATTTTTTCATTGATCTTTCCGATTGTATCAGATCCAGTTTATTGAAGGTTACCCTAGTGCTGCAGTTTGTTTTGCTAAGGTTCCGTTTGTTCATGTTAAAATCTTTTTGTTCAACACCGGATTTCAGGAATCTTGAGAGTAGGCAACCTGCCAGAGAGTAACTGTTGTCATGGAGACAAAGTGGTGGATATGCACTGGAAGTCTTCTTTTTCTTCATACATATGTGATATTTGAAGCATCTTTTACTTGAACTGAAGATGTGATGCCATCAGTCTCGGCACAGAGGTGCTTAAAATCTAAACGGAGGTGAACAGCAGAAACAGTGATATTAATTCATCTTTAATGTGGAGGCTGTTGAAGGTGGAGTTTTCTCATGGGTCAATGTCAGGGTAAGGAAATGAAACTGCACTCCTCCAGTGAGCTTGGCTGTGTTGGTACAGACATCAGAGACCTCAGGTTTCAACCTTTAGACCACAGAACTGCATTACAACTGGACCAGCCATCCAAATCTGTGATGTAAGGATTAGCCGTTCCAGTTGTAATGCAGTTCTGTGGTCTGGAGGTTTAAACACGCTGCAAGTGACCCCTGAGGTTTTGGTGTGTGTGTGTGTGTGTGTGTGTGTGTGTGTGTGTGTGTGTGTGTGTGTGTGTGTGTGTGTGTGTGTGTGTGTGTGTGTGTGTGTGTGTGTGTGTGTGTGTGTGTGTGTGTGTGTGTGTGTGTGTGTGTGTGTGTGTGTGTGTGTGTGTGTGAAAGTGAGAATGAACCGGTGATGGTTCAGTGTGTTTATGCAGATGCCTGAGAGAACTGGTGAGTTTGGCTGGTTAGTGTGTGTGGTATAGAAATGGTGATGTTTGGTTTTTTTCTTGTGCGGGTAAAGACTGTTTCGGAGATGCTTCTGTCAGTTGTGCGGGTACCTGACTGAATGGGTGAGATGTGGCTGCGTTTTCCTGCCGGGGTGAATTTTGGCTACGTTTCAATGTGTGCCGGGGTGAGATTCGGCTGCGTTTTAGCACAGGTAAATGACTGAATGGGTGAGATTCGGCTGCATTTTAGCACAGGTAAATGACTGAATGGGTGAGATTCGGCTGCGTTTTAGCACAGGTAAATGACTGAATGGGTGAGATTCGGCTGCGTTTACCTGCAGGTACCTGAGCCGCGTGTTCGGCATGCACCCCAAGGAGACGGCGAGGCAGCTGAGTCTAGCGGTAAAGGACGGGCTGGTGGTGGAGACCCTAACCGTGGGTTGCAAGGGCTCCAAGGCCGGCATCGAGCAGGAGGGCTACTGGTTGCCTGGAGATGAGATGGTAAGAGCCCCCATCCCCCCCGTCTACACCAGGAATGTGAGGATAGCACATACCAGCTGTACCCCGTCTACACCGGGAATGTGAGGATAGTACATACCAGCTGTACCTGCAGTTGAATGAAGGAAAATAATCATTCAATTCCAGAGTTTCACTGTTTCGCCTTTGTCGGGCGTTTCGTGAAAACTGGATTAAAACAAAATGTAGGCCCGTTTTATTTTGTTGAATAACTACAAATCCCAGCATGCTTTGCAGCCCTCTAGGACAGGGTTTTTCCTGCTAAGACCCTGTTCACTGGCATTGTGGGAAACATCTAATAAACAACATGTGGAGGGGGTCTCCCAAATTTCCCCAGTGTTTTCTGACTAAATGCATTTTATTTCACAACTCTTCTGTTGGCCACAAGGGTTGGTTCAAATTTCCAATCCCTCTTATGTTTTAAAAAAAAAAATATATATATATTTTGTTCATTATTTTCAAAACAAGCAAATCCCTACATTTAGCAGCAGATGCTGTTATCAGAAGGACTTTTTCTTTTTTCTTTTTTAAACACACAGTTGATATTTACTGAAGCACCTTGAGGGAACAGTGGCATCACCCTGCCACCCTATCATACACTACACATATACACATAAAATACACTATACACATATACACATACACTACACATATACACATAAAATACACTATACACATATACACATACACTACACATATACACATAAAATACACTATACACATATTTTCATTAATTGGGTTTCATGGATGAATTTTGGTTACCAGATATCGTGCACAGAACAAAATACGATTCCATGCCTGCCTCTCTCTCTCTCTCTCTCTCTCTCACTCTATCTCTATCTCTCACTCTTTCACTTTCTTTATCTCTCTCCCTCGCACTCTCTCTATCTCTCTCTCACACTCTTTATCTCTCACTCTCTCACTCTTTCACTTTCTCTATCTCTCTCTCTCACACTCTTTATCTCTCTCTCTCTCTCTCATTGAACATCACGTCTCAGGCCTCGATCTCCGCTGCAGACGTCAAAAAACCGCGTCTCTGTAGGCAGCCTATGCTCCGAGATCGTACACAAAAACAATGGTACTACCAACTACTCAAAACCAAAATAAACAGTATTCCAACCAATCACAATGATCTGCACAAACGCTAATACTCTTATCTCGCTGAAATCTTGACGGATTTACAAACGGTTTGGTTTCTTACAAACGTTATTAACGTGGTTATAATTCTGGATGCTTGAACACTATTTTTTAAAAACATAACATAATTATTCATAAGTATGTTTGTTTGGGATTTCGCTTCAGAAGTGACGTCACGTTTGTGCAGATCATTGTGATTGGTTGGAATACTGTTTATTTTGGTTTTGAGTAGTTGGTAGTACCATTGTTTTTGTGTACGATCTCGGAGCATAGGCTGCCTACAGAGACGCGGTTTTTTGACGGCCTGCTTATGGGGTGGGCAGCTAGCGGATCGTGAGGAAAAATCAGATGAATGTGATCATTTATGTTTCCACCCAAAATCGCTGATACAACCTTTAACGTACCATCGGCCCTTCAGAAATCCTTAAAAACGTATTAAAAACGTTTCCTGGAACGTAATGGAAAGCGCTGAAATTTCCCACTTGAACAACTGGGGCCACATGTATAACAGTGCTGAGCAGAAACCTGCATACACACTGCTATTCCAGTAAGAGTCCCCACACACCCGGGGCCACATGTATAACAGTGCTGAGCAGAAACCTGCATACACACTGCTATTCCAGTAAGAGTCCCCACACACCCGGGGCCACATGTATAACAGTGCTGAGCAGAAAAATGCCCTCAGAGAGTTTCCACGCAGAAATTCAGATGTATAAAATAACACACACTGTGATAATCTGCGCACCTCTGCATGTGATGGACACCATATGTACGCAATGTTTGGAGTCCGTGTGATATGGCGACACTGTGACAGAAAGGCAGAGGTCGTAAATGCTAAACTTTTTTCCGACTTTCACCCTGAGCGTTCTTTTACGCATTCTTTTATTCAGAGTTTTATACATGTGGCCCCAGGTCTTTGTCCTGGCACAGCCTATAGCAGGTCTATACCACAGTATAGCTTTCGCCCAGCCTATAGCAGGTCTATACCACAGTATAGCTATTGCACATCCTATAGCATGTATACCACAGTATAGCTATCAGCACAGCCTATAGCAGGTCTATGCCACACTATAGCTATCACACAGCCTATAGCAGGTTTATGCCACAGTATAGCTATCACACAGCCTATAGCAGGTCTATGCCACACTATAGCTATCACACAGCCTATAGCAGGTCTATAACACAGTATAGCTATCACACAGCCTATAGCAGGTCTATAACACAGTATAGCTATCACACAGCCTATAGCAGGTCTATAACACAGTATAGCTATCACACAGCCTATAGCAGGTCTGTACCACAGTATAACTATCGGCACAGCCTATAGCAGGTCTATAACACAGTATAGCTATCACACAGCCTATAGCAGGTCTATAACACAGTATAACTATCGGCACAGCCTATAGCAGGTCTATAACACAGTATAGCTATCGGCACAGCCTATAGCAGGTCTATAACACAGTATAGCTATCGGCACAGCCTATAGCAGGTCTATAACACAGTATAGCTATCGGCACAGCCTATAGCAGGTCTGTACCACAGAATAGCTATCGGAACAGCCTATAGCAGGTCTGTACCACAGTATAGCTATCGGAACAGCCTATAGCAGGTCTGTACCACAGTATAACTATCGGCACAGCCTATAGCAGGTCTATAACACAGTATAGCTATCGGCACAGCCTATAGCAGGTCTATAACACAGTATAGCTATCACACAGCCTATAGCAGGTCTATAACACAGTATAGCTATCGGCACAGCCTATAGCAGGTCTGTACCACAGAATAGCTATCGGAACAGCCTATAGCAGGTCTGTACCACAGTATAGCTATCGGAACAGCCTATAGCAGGTCTGTACCACAGTATAACTATCGGCACAGCCTATAGCAGGTCTATAACACAGTATAACTATCGGCACAGCCTATAGCAGGTCTATAACACAGTATAGCTATCACACAGCCTATAGCAGGTCTATAACACAGTATAGCTATTGCACAGCCTATAGCAGGTCTATAACACAGTATAGCTATCGGCACAGCCTATAGCAGGTCTATAACACAGTATAGCTATCGGCACAGCCTATAGCAGGTCTGTACCACAGAATAGCTATCGGAACAGCCTATAGCAGGTCTGTACCACAGTATAGCTATCGGAACAGCCTATAGCAGGTCTGTACCACAGTATAGCTATCGGCACAGCCTATAGCAGGTCTGTACCACGGTATAGCTATCGGAACAGCCTATAGCAGGTCTGTACCACAGTATAGCTATCGGAACAGCCTATAGCAGGTCTGTACCACAGTATAGCTATCGGAACAGCCTATAGCAGGTCTGTACCACAGTATAGCTATCGGAACAGCCTATAGCAGGTCTGTACCACAGTATAGCTATCGGAACAGCCTATAGCAGGTCTATACCACGGTATAGCTATCGGAACAGCCTATAGCGGGTCTGTACCACATTATAGCTATCGGCACAGCCTATAGCAGGTTTATGCCACAGTATAGCTATCGGAACAGCCTGTAGCAGGTCTGTACCACATTATAGCTATCGGAACAGCCTATAGCAGGTTTATGCCACAGTATAGCTATCGGAACAGCCTATAGCAGGTCTATACCACGGTATAGCTATCGGAACAGCCTATAGCGGGTCTGTACCACAGTATAGCTATCGGAACAGCCTATAGCAGGTCTGTACCACAGTATAGCTATCGGAACGGCCTATAGCAGGTTTATGCCACAGTATAGCTATCGGAACGGCCTATAGCAGGTTTATGCCACAGTATAGCTATCGGAACAGCCTATAGCAGGTCTGTACCACAGTATAGCTATCGGAACAGCCTATAGCAGGTCTATACCACAGAATAGCTATCGGAACGGCCTATAGCAGGTTTATGCCACAGTATAGCTATCGGAACGGCCTATAGCAGGTTTATGCCACAGTATAGCTATCGGAACAGCCTATAGCAGGTCTATACCACAGTGTGGCTCACGGCTGGTCTGTACCACAACACAGCTCACAGACGAGGCATTATTTTAAAACTGTTTTTTGGATCATTTTCTGTCACAGGAGCAGATGACTGAAGGAAGTAAGGTAAGGGATCGTTTGTTTTATTTATTTTTTGTTTTTATTATTCTTTTACTAACATCGTTCTGCAACAAACGGGCGCCACCCCTACCGTGACAAAGCCCTGGATTTCATGTGTCATTCAGTATTGAATTTGTACTCCTAATATTCCTATCCGTTCTGTGGGAATAAAAAAAAAGCAAATTTGTTGGTCCTGAGGTTATAATATTGTAGAATAGCTAATGCTTCCCTGTAGGGATCTTTAAAGTGCTTTAAGACTATTTTAAAGTGCTAATCTGACTAATCTGACATCACTACTGATGTGTACGTGCTGAGTGAAATCCAGTGTCGGGCTGCGTGTCAGTGTCCTCGTTTCTTGCGGAATGGCCCAACAGTGACCTGATGACCTTTTAAATATCTGCTCGCTACCGATCTGCTTGTATCATATTGCTTTGATTTATATATATAAAAAATAAAAAAAAGTACACACTTCAGTGTTATTTTATAAAGGCCAACCCAGTTAGACTCACTTCAGTGCTCAAAACATTCATAAGTGGCTCAGCTATAAATTTCAGCATCATATAGAAAATAAAATAAAATCTAATACACACATTACAAATTCAGAACCTGCATACCTGTGTGAAACGGCACACTGGCAGTGGCAACAGGCACAAAGGTTCGTAGCAAGCATGTATAAGTGAAGTAGATGTAGTTGCTTTTTTGCTGATGGTGGTAGTAGAATTGAGAGGGTGTTCCGTGTCTGTGATCTTAAGCATGCCTGTGTAAAAAAAAAAACGTGGAACAGGGCGGAGTCTTGCGACGCACCTGAGAAATCCACCTGTCTGCTCTGTCCTTCCAGAAATGTAACTGACCAAATGTATACCCCTACGACTGTTGTAGACCCAAGGTTTCTGGGAGGGCTGAGTTCAGTAGTGATTCTCACTCGGTCGTTACTGTACCTCGGGGAGCTTTACCTTGAGAAAACAATGAAGCATGTGACACTGACGAATTTCTGCTAAATCATGATTATATCGTTTTATTTAGTTTTTTTTTTTTTGGTTGTTTGTTTTTTGGATTGTCAGGATCAGGTCTGCACTTGCCTTCTGTGAAATATTAAAGATCTTAAATATTAATGATGCTATGAACAAAAAAATAAATATATATATAAACGGGTACAAACATAAAATATATAAAAACGTCTGTTAAAAATGAGAGGTGCCCTTAAAATCACAAATGGTGAATTTTATATGTTGTGTTGTCTGTCTATTAATTACCAGGGGGCTATAATACGAAGCAGGATTACTGAGTTAGCTGGATAACTGCACTGAGTAAGAGAAGCAGGATTACTAAGTTAGCTGGATAAGTGCACTGAGTAAAACCCGGAACAGCTCTTTTTACTCCAGTCCATGTTCCAGATTTGAGTCCATGTTCCATCACCAGACCAGTGCGTGTATGTGCAACAAGTTAAGTTGTTGTTGCAAGTTAATTATGCAAACCAACAACCAAAATAAACCCAGGACAAACATTTCTACCAGTGTTAAATCGCAAAAGAAGAGCATTTTGGCTTTTCTGTCGTGTTGACGATCAGTTTAGCTGCGGCCTTTGTCTGGAAGAGCTCACTTTTTGGACACAATGCTCAGGATTGTGCAACAGAAGAATGTTTGGGTTTGTCAGGCTGGGTCCTGAGAACGAGCGCTCTCCGCAGTCGAAGCGCTGACTGGCACGTCTAAGCCGCCAGAGTGTCGGGACGTTTCGGTTCGTTTGGGTCGTGGTTAGCATCGCGCCAACATTCTGCTTGGATTTTGGGCAGCGATCCTTAAAAAAAGCTGACGTTTTGAAACCGTACGCACGCGTCTGTGACGAGTGATGATATTTAATGCTGCTATAGCGGTCGTTTTGTCTACATTTAAAAAGCCTTCCGATGGCGTGACGGTGTCCTAACGTGAACAATGCCCCGAGCTTTCGGCCACAACGGGGCTCAAGCGAGCCTCTAAATCTCTTCTCCGCTCCGGAGAACTTGGCTCGACCCCTCTCTCTCTCTCTCACTCCCTGTTTGTACTCGCCCCCCTTTTCCTGGAAACGGAGGGATAGCGGGCGCCGCCCGGAATCGGAGCCGTTGAACTGCGTCTCTGAAACGCCGCACAACGCTCTCGTGGGCTGCCAGAGTTTTGTATGAGCGGGACCGCAATGCTACGCTACGCTTGGCTGGTCTTTCATTTGGAAGCGTGTTCGGTTCCATTCGAACACTGCTAGAGAAGTATGCGGCCTGTACACGACAGCAACCCCGTACGCACGCGAGTACTCTGGAGATGATTGTCCTTTCTCTCCGTGCTAGTCAAGTATGATTTGCCTTGTGCTTGGCTGTTCTTTCTCCCCTTGGAGTGTGTGTGTGTGTGTGTGTGTTTCTAATTAGAAATAACCCCCTTCTGGCTTTAATAAGGTACGGGGTGTAATAGAAAGGCATATATATGTGGTAAGCGAGGTTTTGGTGTTGGTTCTGTAGGGACAGAATTCACTGTGTGTTGGATTTGCTGTGCTTTAATCGTTTTTAAACCTACCACTTTATTCTAGAATATTCTGTAATGCTACTTGATTGTGCAGAAGTTTGTCTGTTCCCCTGTGTTTGGGAAGCATAGTTTTGTTAAACTCCTGACTCCTGATTTTAGTGCAGAATTCACACAGCACTCTGCAATCTTACAGCCATGTTAATGCGTGTATTTTACTGCAGAATTCACACAGCACTCTGCAATCTTACAGCCATGTTAATGCATGTATTTTACTGCGGAATTCGCACCGCACCCTGCAATCTTACAGCCATGTTAATGCGTGTATTTTACTGCAGAATTCACACAGCACTCTGCAATCTTACAGCCATGTTAATGCGTGTATTTTACTGCGGAATTCGCACCGCACCCTGCAATCTTACAGCCATGTTAATGCGTGTATTTTACTGCGGAATTCGCACCGCACCCTGCAATCTTACAGCCATGTTAATGCGTGTATTTTACTGCGGAATTCGCACCGCACCCTGCAATCTTACAGCCATGTTAATGCGTGTATTTTACTGCGGAATTCGCACCGCACCCTGCAATCTTACAGCCATGTTAATGCGTGTATTTTAGTGCAGAATTCACACAGCACTCTGCAATCTTACAGCCATGTTAATGCGTGTATTTTACTGCGGAATTCGCACCGCACTCTGCAATCTTACAGCCATGTTAATGCGTGTATTTTACTGCAGAATTCACACAGCACTCTGCAATCTTACAGCCATGTTAATGCGTGTATTTTACTGCGGAATTCGCACCGCACCCTGCAATCTTACAGCCATGTTAATGCGTGTATTTTAGTGCAGAATTCACACAGCACTCTGCAATCTTACAGCCATGTTAATGCGTGTATTTTACTGCGGAATTCGCACCGCACCCTGCAATCAGAGGTTTGTTTTGCCGCCTCGCTCCCAGGTGGTCTCCCCCGGTGATTAGCGCTGTTTTCTGGGTCTGGGAATGGAATGTGTGAGGTATTAACCGCCCTGGCAAACGGGCTCTGGTTTTTAACGGCAGAATGAGCTTGGCTTCCCGTCGTCCCTCTTTTAGCGCTAAAGGCTATTTGGGGTCCAAGCCCCCCAATATCCCAGTGTCAGCCACAAAACGAAAGGCAGGGGGGGAGGGGGAGGGAGGGGGAAACCTCGCCCCCCCATCCCCCCCATGTGGCTTTTTGGCAGAGAATCACAGAAGGTCTCAAACCACATTGTGATGCTCTTGGGATTTCACATGGCACGATAAGGCGAGAGGAGGTGGGGGGGTGGGGGGGGGGGGGAGGAGGTTGGGGGGGGTGGAGCTACCTTGTGCTCAAGATGACCTCCTGCCCTCCTGTACCTTAATGATAGTTGGAGAGACCTGATGTAGCCAAGCATAGCGTTTTAAGAGAGGTACATCGAAATGACACCAAGAGTGCTGAGGTTTGCACCACTGTGGGAACACCCTTAAGCGGCCGATTTATCAGCAGGATCCTGGTGCTAAACCTCTCCTGCTCATTCAATAGAGCATCATTCCTAAACCTGACCTCTCCTGCTCATTCAATAGAGCATCATTCCTAAACCTGTCCTCTCCTGCTCATTCAATAGAGCATCATTCCTAAACCTGTCCTCTCCTGCTCATTCAATAGAGCATCATTCCTAAACCTGTCCTCTCCTGCTCATTCAATAGAGCATCATTCCTAAACCTGACCTCTCCTGCTCATTCAATAGAGCATCATTCCTAAACCTGACCTCTCCTGCTCATTCAATAGAGCATCATTCCTAAACCTGTCCTCTCCTGCTCATTCAATAGAGCATCATTCCTAAACCTGTCCTCTCCTGCTCATTCAATAGAGCATCATTCCTAAACCTGTCCTCTCCTGCTCATTCAATAGAGCATCATTCCTAAACCTGTCCTCTCCTGCTCATTCAATAGAGCATCATTCCTAAACCTGACCTCTCCTGCTCATTCAATAGAGCATCATTCCTAAACCTGTCCTCTCCTGCTCATTCAATAGAGCATCATTCCTAAACCTGTCCTCTCCTGCTCATTCAATAGAGCAGGATTCCTGGTGCTAATCTGTCCTCTCCTGCTCATTCAATAGAGCAGGATTCCTGGTGCTAAACCTGTCCTCTCCTGCTCATTCAATAGAGCATCATTCCTAAACCTGTCCTCTCCTGCTCATTCAATAGAGCATCATTCCTAAACCTGTCCTCTCCTGCTCATTCAATAGAGCAGGATTCCTGGTGCTAATCTGTCCTCTCCTGCTCATTCAATAGAGCAGGATTCCTGGTGCTAAACCTGTCCTCTCCTGCTCATTCAATAGAGCATCATTCCTAAACCTGTCCTCTCCTGCTCATTCAATAGAGCAGGATTCCTGGTGCTAATCTGTCCTCTCCTGCTCATTCAATAGAGCAGGATTCCTGGTGCTAAACCTGTCCTCTCCTGCTCATTCAATAGAGCAGGATTCCTGGTGCTAATCTGTCCTCTCCTGCTCATTCAATAGAGCAGGATTCCTGGTGCTAAACCTGTCCTCCCCTGCTCATTCAATAGAGCAGGATTCCTGGTGCTAATCTGTCCTCTCCTGCTCATTCAATAGAGCAGGATTCCTGGTGCTAAACCTGTCCTCTCCTGCTCATTCAATAGAGCAGGATTCCTGGTGCTAATGTGTCCTCTCCTGCTCATTCAATAGAGCAGGATTCCTGGTGCTAAACCTGTCCTCTCCTGCTCATTCAATGGAGCAGGATTCCTGGCGCTAAACCTATCCTGTTCCTTTTTTTCAGCTGGCTCAGAATGAGGTGCGTAACTTTTTTTAGGGTTCAATATCACCCACAGGTCGCCTTCCTGCCTGAACAGGAAGCTGCCTTTTTGCATGGATGTTCTGTATTTGAAATACTTCAGCTTGTAATTGCCGACAGTTTCACTATTCCTGGCGATGTCTGTTAAGCAAATTTACAAAATACTGGTACCATAAACTCATCTATGACTTTAATAAAAAAATTAATAATAAAGGTGATTTCTTGCATTAAGCAGAGTTGTACAGTTTGCACGTTATCGGTGAAAAGTGAAATCATAAATTGGGAGGGAGGTTTTGTCATGGTGAAGTTATTTGTGCTAGCGTTACTTTGCAACAATCTCCTGGGTTCATGGATTTCATTTTATGGACAGTGAGGTTGTTATGAAAAATGAGTTGGAACAAATTCCGTACTGTCTGCGAAAATGCGTGAGCTTACACCGCTGTGTAGTCTCATTATGTACCGTATATTATACACTCTCTGTAAAAGTTCTGGGGCTCCACTGAGGTTTACGGACGGTCTGTGATCGTGCATAGAGAGAGAGGCCCTTGCTTCAGTAGACTCAGGAAGTAGACTTTGGTACACAGAGGAAGTCGAAGGGCCGGATGCTCCTGGCGGTCCAGAAGCCAAGGGCGTGTGCCGTGAGGCCAGAAGAGACGCCGGGATTGGCTGACCCCGTCGACGGAGAAGTGGAGCGCCGGGCCGGCCAATCGCAGAGGGCCGTTTGGAGAGGGAGGAGGAGGGGGGCGTGAATTACTCTTGTCCGCTTGTCCTTCCTTCCAGGACTGGGAGACGGAGAGCCACGACTGGTACTGCTTTCACTGCCACCTGCCGGGCGACGTGCTGCCGTGCGACAACTGCTTCCGCGTCTACCACCTCAAGTGCCTGTCCGAGGAGCTGAAGCCATGGGACAGCGCCTCCCACTGGCAGTGCCTGGCCTGCAAGGTGGGCCCTGGGTTGTGCGCACAGGTTTGACTGATCGGGGGCCCCATATTCACAAAGCACCTCTGAGTCGGATCACTGATCTAGGGCCGGGTTTTCACCTGTCCACATTCCCAACTTTAACCGTTATCAATAATTAACCCTTTGAAGTGTAGCTTTTTATTATTTTTTTCCCCAGATGTTCTAGAACTCCATTGCTTTCCGTTACCAGTAGTGATTGTGACATCAGCATTAGGATGTTCAGTTAAGAACATTCTAATCACATTGTGATCTCACACCTTAAAGGGCCCTTGGTGCCACATCAGTGGGCCGCTGGCCGCTCTGCTTCAGAAACACTTTGTCTTTATCTGACAGTAGCGGATATGACTGGGAAGTGGTAACCGTGAGGCCCAGCCACGCAGTCCTGGCTCCTTTTAAAGTGCCTGTGCTGAGAACCCACAGCCCACAGAGGAGGTTGGCTCCATTTCCTCAGGAGGATCTATAACATGCGGAAATGCCAAGGAAGCAGGACGCAACGTTGCTTAATCCTACGATTTATAATTTTTGAAATACAGTCTTGGAGATATTAGACTAGGAACTGTTAGGACACAAGGCCAGAGATGTACTCTGCAGACTGTCTGGAGCCTTGAATGTGAACACGCTCTGTCCAGTTCTCTGGTCATTATGTGTTTTTTATTGCTGTTGTTTTGTAACTACAGGGCAGTAAAAAGAAGAACTTGAGCAAACAGGAAATGAACAAATACCTGCGGTTTATCGTGCAGAGGATGAAAGAGAGGGTGAGTCTTATAGTGCGCTGAAGCGCCGCTGTAAACACACTGGGGAGGTGTGGGCCCAATGCGGTTTTTAGCTGCCCCCACTCCCCACGGAAACCGCATGCAGTGTGCGCTGTACCGGAATCCACAGGTTTCCTGAACTCTGACACGGAAGCAACCTCAGTGCTATCAGCCACACCATTGTGTTCAAAAATTATTATTTTTTTTTTAAAATCTGAACAATTTGTTATTCTAGAAAGCTGAGGCAGAACCCAGCATTGACAACCAAATTCATACAAGCTTGGGTAATATTATTATTATTAATATTACTGAGTCACTACCAGGATCGCAACTTATCCAACTTACTACTCTGGCTAGCAAGCTATCGCTTGTTACTTAACCAGCAATTCCACTGGCTTGTGCATGTGGGTTCACTCTCCCTGTGGTAGTCATGGTGATTGTGCCCCTGTTCTCTCCCTCTGAACAGGCCATAGACCTGAACAAAAAGGGCAAAGACACCAAGCACCCGATGTACAGGCGGCTAATTCACACGGCGCTGGATGTTTCAAACGTACAGGAGGTGAGCAGCAGCCCAGGCACGGGCGTTGACTCTTAACACAAATAGAGTTCAAACAAATCCATTCTGAATATTTACATTAACTGCTATTTAAGAGACACTGTCATCCGCAGGAATTTACACAGCTTACTTTATATTATATAATGCATTTAGGCAGCTGGCTATGTACTGAAGCAATTCAAATTAATAAGCAGCTTTGCTCAAGTGTACAACAGCAGTCTCCCCTCTGGGGATTTGAATCTCGGAAATGCGTGCCCAGGTCCCTCACTGTTACACTACACTTCCCTGTTAGATGACTGTGTAAAAAGCCTTAACTTTAAAACCAAGCGTGCTGTTGGATCACTCGGGGTACAGTTAGCAGTCTGTTACTTGCCTTGGAGACGGTGTGCTAAAACGTGGCGCTGCCCTCTCCTGGCGCCCAGTGGTACTGCAGCCGCCAGCAGTGCTGAATGAGGCTCATTGTGTTGCTCTTCTCCATTCACAGAACCTCACCGAGGGAAAATACAAGAGCTTCGACGAGTTCAAGGCAGACGCTCAGCTGATCGTGCACAACACCGCCATTTTGTTCGGAGGTGGGGACAGCCACACGATCCTGGGAACCCACACAACCCACCCTCCCCCTACAGAAATGAAATATACTGCAAAAAATACACAAATATGCAAGTTATTGTATACAGTATATGTGAGATATATTTACACAATACATGTGAGATGCATGCAGCATGCAATACATGCAGCTAATTAATAAAATATTGCTTTAAGTCAATAAAAACATTTCCATTGCAGTGCACAGCGATCAGGCAGAAATCGCAAGATTGATCTACACTGACACCTGCCATGAGGTATGTTACCATTTCATTAACTTCAGTGTTTTTCCCTTCACTTCTTAAAACTACGGATTTTCATAGTTGATGTTTTGATAGTTGATGGTGGATGTTTTAGCTGTGAGGTTGTGACACACTGTTCTGAGGTCAGTGACTTGGTTGATGTTTTGTTGGTTGGTGGTGGATGTTTTAGTTGTGAGGTTGTGCCACACTGATCTGAGGTCAGTGACTTTGCCCGCTTCTCCGCTCAGCTTAACGAACTCCAGCTGTGCAGAAACTGTTTCTATCTGTCAAACGCGCGGCCGGACAACTGGTTCTGCTATCCCTGTGTGAGTATTAAATAAGCTGTCTTCTACTCCTTGCTCCTTTTTAAACTGTTCGCATTTGTAACTCCAATTTCAGATTAAAACAAACTGATAGCAGCTCAGAGATGCTGAGTTTATTTTTTTAAATCTGAGAATATTACAGAGTAAAGACTTCACACGTCCAGATCAAAATGACTGTTTCCATAACTATTTATGAGTTGGTTGAGCTGGATTTGACTTGTTGAATCTCAGGAGACCACAGACACAGCCAGACTTTCACTCCTGAGAAAAACGTCTCTCCTGAAAACGTAAAACGGTCTCCTTGGTTACTGATTTATTTATTTTTTAAAATCCGAGTTCCCTTTTGCATTTCAGAGCCCTGAGTTTATCCGATAAGCTACATCAGGGATGGGCAAGGAGGGCCGTATCTGTTTCTCAGAGCCCTGAGTTTATCCGATAAGCTACATCATGGATGGGCAAGGAGGGCCATATCTGTTTCTGGATTTCATTTCAGACCAACTTCTGCCCTTAATTATTTAATTAGCCCAATCATTTACACAATCTGACATTTTAGCTACATTCCATGATATGAACAGGAGATGGTTGTGGCCTGTATTGTAACGTTTTATTGTGGTATAATCTATGAGTGAATTGGTGTTGGTGTGTATGACTAATTTGCTGATTGAGCCAGGCTAACTGCTGGTAGCAAAGACGTGCATACTCACCGGCCCGGCCCGGCCCGCGAGCTACGTTATGAAACTGCTTCCTCTCCAGTCTCCCAGTCACGAGGTGGTTTGGGCCAAAATGAAGGGGTTCGGCTACTGGCCTGCCAAGGTTCTACAGAGGCAGGACAACCAAGTGGACGTCCGGTTCTTCGGCCACCAGCACCAGAGGTCAGAGAAAGCCTGCTAGCATTTGCATATTCTATTTACATTTAGACATTTAGCTGCTAGCATTAGTATAGTCCATTGACCTTCAGGTGTTCAGTATTGGTATGTTCAGTACATCTTTAGCCACTAGCATTAGCATATCCAATTTACCTTTAAGCATTTAGCAAATGTCCTTAAGCAGAATGACCTGTACAGCTTACTTTTTTTTTTAACGCACAATCCTTTTACACAGCTGGATATTTTTAATGACGCAATTCAGGTTAAATACCTTGCTCATTGGGTACAACAGCTGTGCCCCGCCTTTGAACCCTTTAGACACAGGCCAAGCTTCCTGACCAATACTAAACTGAGCTGCTTCTCGAGGAACTTTGTTTTGCTTGTGCAGTTGTGATTCAACAATGCACAGTAAAATTCTCATTTAACCACTCGCGTTTCCTATTGTATTTGATATCTGAATCACTCCCTGTAAGTGTACATAAGGCACATTTTAAAGAAATCCACACATGAGAACGCGCCGCAAAATACTGCTATGCTCCAAGAGGTACGGAGAGATGTCTTTCAGTCCTTGTCTGCCTCCACTATCTTGCTGAAGCAGGAAGAAACAGCGGAGTCGTTTTTTAAAACACTGAAGTATCACGTCACTCCGCTTGCGTTTGAACTGATTACAGAGCTGGGGCTTCCAGGACGCTCCAGGAGCACACACATGACCTAAAGCTGCCAGGTCCTCACAATGTAGGTTCGCAACAGGTGTGTGTGTGTCTGTGTGTGCGTGTGCGTGTATGTGTATGCGCATGTGTGTAATGGCTCTCTTGCAGAGCGTGGATCCCTGCTGATAACATCCAGGACATCGGCGTGGGCGTGGCACAGCTGCAGGTGAAGCGCAGTATGGGATGGAAGAAGGCGTGTGAGGAGCTGGAGCTGTACCAGCGCTTCCTGCGCGAGGGAAGGTTCTGGAAGGTCCGCGGGGAGGAGAAGCAGGAGAGCATGGAGGAGCCAGAGTCCAGCATCTCCTCCACCAGCAACGAGCAGGTCAGTGCACACACACACACACACACACACACACACACACACACACACCAGCATCTCCTCCACCAGCAACGAGCAGGTCAGTGCACACACACACACCAGCATCTCCTCCACTAGCAACGAGCAGGTCAGTGCACACACACACACACACACACACACCAGCATCTCCTCCACTAGCAACGAGCAGGTCAGTGCATACACACACACACACACACACACCTGCTATATCATGTTCAGTTGTGCAGATTCAGACAATGGATAGTTTCATTTTCAGTCCTAAAGGGTTAATGAGAGCGTAGAGGAGAGTGGAAGGATCATTATCTCAGGATGTTAATGAAAACATGAACACTGTGTTAATCAGTCTCCAATTAATCAGATTACATTTCATGGCCTGGTCTTTTAATAATTAATGTGGTTGATTATTATTCAAAACAATTATTCATTTAATTTTATGATCCAATTTAACAAAGGGCAATGAGCTATCTCAGTATCTCACTTTGTGATGTACAGCAGTAGATATCTGAGCGTACAGGTTTACAGAGCCTATGTTACTGAAACGCTGACATTATACTGACTTCTGTTATGAGATATGATGTGATTTGGTGTCAGAGTTCTGTAAGGAGACGTGATTTTGGTGCAGCACAGTGCAGTAATGGTCTTGGTGTAACAGTGCAGTAATGTTCTTGGTGTAACAGTGCAGTAGTGGTCTTGGTGTAACAGTGCAGTAATGTTCTTGGTGTAACAGTGCAGTAATGGTCTTGGTGTAACAGTGCAGTAATGGTCTTGGTGTAACAGTGCAGTAATGTTCTTGGTGTAACAGTGCAGTAATGGTCTTGGTGTAACAGTGCAGTAATGGTCTTGGTGTAACAGTGCAGTAATGTTCTTGGTGTAACGGTGCAGTAATGTTCTTGGTGTAACGGTGCAGTAATGGACTTGGTGTAACGGTGCAGTAATGGTCTTGGTGTAACGGTGCAGTAATGGTCTTGGTGTAACGGTGCAGTAATGGTCTTGGTGTAACGGTGCAGTAATGGTCTTGGTGTAACGGTGCAGTAATGGTCTTGGTGTAACGGTGCAGTAATGGTCTTGGTGTAACGGTGCAGTAATGGTCTTGGTGTAACGGTGCAGTAATGGTCTTGGTGTAACGGTGCTGTAATGGTTGGTGTAACGGTGCAGTAATGGTCTTGGTGTAACGGTGCAGTAATGGTCTTGGTGTTTTGCAGCTCAAAGTGAACCAGGAGCCCAAAGCTAAGAAAGGACGTCGCAGTCAAGCCCCTGAGACCAAAGAGGAGGTGAGTTCAGCACATTTTCCTCAAAAGCGTTAGCGGGACAGTCGAGTGCTATTCGGATGGGAAGTGGGGTGACTGTGGTTGACTATGGTCACTGTATGTTCATTACACACCGCATTCATTGTGACAACATTTTGTGATGCCCCAGAAGAAAGGCCAGCACACTCAAAGTTTTGTTGACCAGTTGTTAGGCGAACATTATGACCACTGCGTTCTGACTACTTGCAGCTCAGGTAGGGGTCTCATTTGTGATGTCACAGAACCTGAATCGAAATCCATTGTGACAAAATTGGTGACATCACAAAAGGAAGCCCACGCCACTGGTTTCCCCTAACCCAATTTTAGGGTGAGCATTATGGCCACACACCACTCCAAGCTCATCCAAAAAATCTGTATAAATTGTGACATCATTCGTGACATCACAAAAGGAAGCACAACCCACTTGAAGTTGGCTGATCTGTGTGTCGAACCCCTCAGGAGCCGGAGCCAGAGATGGAGGCGGTCAGCTCCAGCCAGGAGATCCCCAGCGCTCCCCACCAGCCCGAGAAGCTCTCCGTCTCCACCCAGACGAAAAAGGCGAGCTCCTCCTCGCCCCGGACACTGCACCGGGGCACCCAGACCAGCAACGACGGCGCCTGTCAGAACATGTGTCACGAGAAGTACACCAAGATCTTCAACGACGTCAAGGAGATGATGAAGGCCGACAGCAAGCGGGAGACGGAGCGGGTGGTCAGGGACGCGCTGGAGAAGGTGAGGACGGACCACGCAGTCGGTGTCATTTTTTTATTTGTTTCAGATTTTTTTCAGTTTTCTCACAATTTGGTAGCCAATTGAACTTCAATTCTCTCGTGTAGAAATGTTTCCGCCAAAGAGATTAAGTACAGAAAACATGACCTAAAGCTGCCAGGTCCTCACAATGTAGGTTCGCAACAGGTGTGTGTGTTTGTGTGTGTGTGTAACCCTAACCGCTTGAGAATTTGGCGCTATACAACCCCATCAGCTGGTAGTAGGAAAGAGGGTGCGACTCCTCCAAGCTCCTGACTTGCTCAGGGCCGCTTGTGACGATTCTCGCCGAGTCCCTCCCCCCCCCCCGGGGAGCGGCCGCCAAGGCACCGGCCATACTCGGATCTGGCAGGACCGGGGACGCGAATCCCTGATCCTCGGTGTGCTACTGCACCGGCTCAAAGTTGGCACTTTTTAGCGCTGCGCCACCACGATGGCCAAGTCAGAGTGTGATTTACCCTCAGATTCTCTTAAACATTCTTTAACATTCTGTCCTTTAGCCCCAGTGCAGGGGTGCAGGTTTCATTCAAGACACGCCTTTAACCTCTGAATAGTATCAAGGTGTAAATTGTTTTAAATTAGACACTTTAATGTCTATTGAGGGATGCTTTACCCTCTTCTCTTATGGCCATATTAATTATGTCAGAAATGGCTACGCCTGCCATTATGAATAAATGACCCATATTAACATCCGAGGATTTTTAATCAGTCACATCAACTAATGCTTTAATTTCTCACATGCAGTATGACCAGTACTTGCAGTGCCAGTGTAGTCTGTGTGTAACACCACATCACACTCATTTAGCAGACTCTATTACCCAGAGTCCTCCATTATCTCATACATCTCTGTAACAGTGTAGGAGAAGAGTAAGTACATCAGACCTGGACTACAACTGCACCTGACCAGCTAGTGTAAATGCAATATCGCTAAACCACTCGGGCAAGTCACACTTTTGCTCAAACAAATAACCAAAATCAAATCCTGAATACTTTCATTTAACAGATGCGCTTATCCAAAACGATTTACAGCCCTGATTAATATGAGCACATCTGTATGGATTAGATCCATAACGAGCTCTAAGATTAAAAAGCATAAAAGCAGAATGTGGATGTGACTCTGTGGATGTGACTCTGTGAATGTGACTCATAGCTGCGCTCTGAGATGGAGGAGGAGAAGAGGCAGGCTGTGTCTGGCGTGCAGGCCGAGATGGACAGAAAGTGTAAACAGCTGAAGGAGAAGTGTAAGGAAGAGCTGGTGGAGGAGCTGAAGAAAATGGTGACGCAACACAAGCAGCTCCTCTCTCAGACCAAGAAGAAGCAGTGGGTGAGTAACCCTGCCAGCATATGCGTCACATACATGTACATACACACACATTACATACATGTACATACACGTGCTACATACATGTACATACACACACATTACATACATGTACATACACGTGCTACATACATGTACATACACACACATTACATATATGTACATACACACACATTACATACATGTACATACACACACGTTACATACATGTACATACACACACATTACATACATGTACATACACACACATTACATACATGTACATACACGTGCTACATACATGTACATACACACACATTACATACATGTACATACACACACGTTACATACATGTACATGCACACACATTACATACATGTACATACACACGCCTCACATGCATGTATACACACGTTACATAATGTACATACACACGCGTTACATACATGTACATACACACGCGTTACATACATGCACATACACACATTACATAAATTTACATACACACACGGTACATACATGTACATACACACACACACGTTACATACATGTACATACACAAGCGTCACATGCATTTATACACACACACGTTACATAATGTACATACACGTGCTACATACATGTACATACACACACATTACATACATGCACATACACCCATTACATAAATTTACATACACGTGGTACATACATGTACATACACACACACACACACACACACACACACTACATACATGTACATACACACGCATCACATATGTACATAAACACACATTACATACATGTACATACACATGCGTTGCATACATGTACATAGACACATTACATACATATACAAACATGCATACACACATTACATACATGTATACACGCGTCACATACATGCACATACACACGCATTACATATATGTACATACAGTCAAGCCGGAAAGTCTCCCCACACTTTCACCTTCTCCACGTTTTATTACGTTACAGACTTATACTACAATAGATTGAGTTCATTTTTTGCCTCAAACATCTACACACAACACCCCATAATGACAATGTGAAAAAAGTTTTTTTGAGATTTTAGCAAATTTATTAAAAATAAAAAAATAAAATTTCTCATTTACATAAGTATTCATACCCTTTGCTTTAACGTATTTTTAAAGTATCATATTTCATATTTGGTCGCATATCCTTTACATGCTGTTACTTCCTGAAGTCTGTGACCATCAACATCAAAAAACTGTCGATATCTTATTTTCAGGTACTGTTACAAGCGATACTATAACCTCTCTGCATTTGAATGGATCTCTATGGAAATTGGGGGGTGAGACTACATTCAGCTGTAAATTACACTGGTACAGTATGGAACACATGGCTGGCTAAATGGCTGTAAGTTATCAAGGGTCTGAGCTATCAAACGAGCCCCAAACCATCACTCTGTTGCCAGATATGGAGTAGATGTGGATGGATCACTTTAAGGGTTGTTTCTCCCGACTTTTTTCCCCATAGAGTTCTATAGGAAAATGAGTCCGGAGAAATAACCCTTGCAGTGATCCATCCACATCTACTCCATATCTGGCAACAGAGTGATGGTTTGGGGCTCGTTTGATAGCTCAGACCCTTGATAACTTACAGCCATTTAGCCAGCCATGTGTTCCATACTGTACCAGTGTAATTTACAGCTGAATCTAGTCTCACCCCCCAATTTCCATAGAGATCCATTCAAATGCAGAGAGGTTATAGTATCGCTTGTAACAGTACCTGAAAATAAGATATCGACAGTTTTTTTATGTTGATGGTCACAGACTTCAGGAAGTAACAGCATGTAAAGGATATGCGACCAAATATGAAATATGATACTTTAAAAATACATTAAAGCAAAGGGTATGAATACTTATGTAAATGAGAAATTTTAGTTTTTTATTTTTAATAAATTTGCAAAAATCTCAAAAAAACTTTTTTCACATTGTCATTATGGGGTGTTGTGCGTAGAAGTTTGAGGGAAAAAATTAATTTAATCAATTTTGGAATATGTCTGTAAGGTAATAAAACGTGGAGAAGGTGAAAGGGGTGGGGAGACTTTCCGGCTTGACTGTATACATATAGGTATAGAACCCTACCAGCACATGCATTACATGTAGTTTGTACATGCACACCACATACAGATGTAACCCTTCCAGCACACACATTTTCAGTGGTTCCAGTAGGCTGTAATTCCCTGGGAGCGTGGGGGCTAAGAGACTCCTGCTATCTGTGTTCTCCCAGTGCTATAACTGTGAGGAGGAGCTAAGAGACTCCTGCTCTCTGCGTTCTCCCAGTGCTATAACTGTGAGGAGGAGCTAAGAGACTCCTGCTATCTGTGTTCTCCCAGTGCTATAACTGTGAGGAGGAGCTAAGAGACTCCTGCTATCTGTGTTCTCCCAGTGCTATAACTGTGAGGAGGAGCTAACAGGCTCCTGCTATCTGTGTTCTCCCAGTGCTATAACTGTGAGGAGGAGCTAAGAGACTCCTGCTATCTGTGTTCTCCCAGTGCTATAACTGTGAGGAGGAGCTAACAGGCTCCTGCTATCTGTGTTCTCCCAGTGCTATAACTGTGAGGAGGAGCTAACAGGCCCCTGCTATCTGTGTTCTCCCAGTGCTATAACTGTGAGGAGGAGCTAACAGGCTCCTGCTATCTGTGTTCTCCCAGTGCTATAACTGTGAGGAGGAGCTAAGAGACTCCTGCTATCTGTGTTCTCCCAGTGCTATAACTGTGAGGAGGTGCTAAGAGACTCCTGCTATCTGTGTTCTCCCAGTGCTATAACTGTGAGGAGGAGCTAAGAGACTCCTGCTCTCTGTGTTCTCCCAGTGCTATAACTGTGAGGAGGCGCTAAGAGACTCCTGCTATCTGTGTTCTCCCAGTGCTATAACTGTGAGGAGGAGCTAAGAGACTCCTGCTATCTGTGTTCTCCCAGTGCTATAACTGTGAGGAGGCGCTAAGAGACTCCTGCTATCTGTGTTCTCCCAGTGCTATAACTGTGAGGAGGAGCTAAGAGACTCCTGCTCTCTGTTTTCTCCCAGTGCTATAACTGTGAGGAGGCGCTAAGAGACTCCTGCTATCTGTGTTCTCCCAGTGCTATAACTGTGAGGAGGAGCTAAGAGACTCCTGCTATCTGTGTTCTCCCAGTGCTATAACTGTGAGGAGGAGGCTATGTACCACTGCTGCTGGAACACCTCCTACTGCTCCATCAAGTGCCAACAGGAGCACTGGCACGCCGACCACAAACGCACCTGCCGCAGGAAGAGATGAAAGCTCCACCCCCCTTCTTCCAGCCCCTCCCCACGGCGGAGCAAAGCACCGCCCACCTGCTTCCTGTCCACGCCCACTACAGGATTTACACGGTCTGTGGAGCAGGGCTGACCAGTGCACAGAGCAAACGCATTTGTATTTTATATATATATATATATATACATACATATTATATCTCTCTCTCTCCCTTTCTCTCATTCTCACTTGCTTTGACTCGCACCGTTTCATACTCTCTCTCTCTTTCTCTCACTCTCTCACTCTCTCATACCCATTGTGCTGAACCATTTTCCAAATTCTTGTAAGGGGGCGTGGCTGAAATGCGCAGTCTGGAGAGATTGATTTTTATTTGTTTTTAATCAGTTTTTTTTTTTCTTCTTTTTTTACTGTAGTGCAAATTTTACCTTTGTGTTGGAGAATGTTTTAAATGTCCTCGTCATTGTTGGGAACAGGGTTATCAAGTCAGGCGTTCGACCTGACCAAAAGAATCTTCCGTTTATCATACACATTTCGGGCTGAAATATACTGTAATTTTTATGGGGGAGGGGGGGGTTGGCGGGGTTGATTTACTCTTTTAGGCTAAAATTTTGGGGAATGTAGAGGATTCTTTGCTGAGCTGGATCTTGGAGAGGATTTGGTAATTACTTGTTTTATGGTTTGCACATGACATTTCTTTATTCTTAACCCAAATGCTTGTATAAATTGCCAAATAGTATGTTTGTTGTATTGGTCTTAACAGAAAAATGGTGTTTTTTTTTTTTTAAACCATTATAATTTTTCTTTATGTTTTTTTTTTTTTTTTTTGGTGGGCATCAGTGTCCTGGCTATTGTGATGTGGTCACTGTAGGTTTGGTTCGCTAAAACATCTCATTGCTTCTGACGTTCTGCTGTAGTTGGTGATATGCAGCCTGATTTCTGAACGCTATCGAACTCTGACTGAGGAGAACTGCATGTGGATTAATGTCTAAACCTAATTAAAGAAGAAAAAAGAAGCTTGTGTAATTTCTGGTTTACAGAGCAAACGGGAATGGATGGATCGATATAAAATATATCTAAATGTATTAAAACGTTGTGCATTTTTGTTTTTCCTGTTCAAGTTTCAAGTGTATCATGACATTTAAATGGTTTTCTTGGCCTCATTTTGTATAGAAATTGCCCGGATCACATGTAATTAATTTAATGAACAGAATAAACTACCTGTCCAAGGCTGATTCTGCAGAGTTGTATGAATCTTTGTTTTTGTTTGTTTGTTTTTAGATTTCTTTTATAGGGAATGGTTAAGTAACTGCCGTAAGATTGTGCTTTTATTTATTCTGGGCGTTTTTTCTTTAAGCAGTGTACAGGAGTAGCTGGGGTGGAAAATCAGTTTTCTAATCTCGATGTTGAATGCCCCTCGTAAGGAAATCCGTGTAATAAGTTTTGAATTTTAAGCCTTTAAAAAAAATTAAAAAAAATTAATGTCTGGTCTTCCTTAGATGTCCTTTATCACATTCTTTTTTTTTTTGTAATTGGTGCCGTTTGCGTGCCAGTGTGTAAATAACCCTTAACATGTCTGACAACCATAGAGCAAAGCCCTCAGAGCAGAAAAAGCCTTTGTGTGGAATCGTGGGCCGGTGTGGAGGATACTTCCCATAATGGCGTGAACTGCAGTTTCCTGGCAAATATGCAAACATCACAGCAATGCTTTGGACCCAGTCCCATAAAAGCCCTCTTTTGGTGATGCATCGCAGGTTATTCTGGGGAAATGAGCAGACCACAGAATATTTTATATTTGTCCATCCCTGTAAAAATGAGCATTTGTGATATTTTCTAGTGGAAATATTTTGATGTCATCATTCCGGTTTTGTACAATACGTTCGATATCTGCATGACAGGTGTGTATTTCAATTTCTTCTTTTTCCATGACATAGTTGCACTTCCTGAAATAATGCAATATGAACTTTTTTTTTTATTATTATTGTGTGAACAAGTTAATTTACCTCACTGTTTAACAGATACACCATGATTCATGTCTCTTGAGAGAAGTGTTATGACTAAAATCAAGAATTGGTCTTCAGCCAAGTAAGCACTTTCTCCGTCCGATTGTGTGTTTATTGTGGCTTTCTTTACTCCTGTGTTTATGTAGGTTTTTGTTCTTTTGTTTTTGTTTGCTTTAGCTATCGAAATGTTGTAATTCTATGTGCTAAAATGCACAATAAATGTATCTACAACAGTTAGCATTGGTGTCATCCTTTGCTTATGAGACGTTATTGAATGCCGTGATGCGGGTGTACGCACCGTATACTGCTCTTTCTCCAGTACTTCACTTACTAAGCACTTCACTTACTGAAACATGCACAAACCCTACAGACCCTTTGAGAGCTTGATATCCCTGCTTTAGATATCCACTGTACAAGGGTTGATATCAGCCCAGGAACTCCAGTCCTGCAGGGCTGCAGTATCTGTTGGTTTTTGGCCTGTTCCTGCACTTAACCCTTTAAAGAGCAATGTGCGGGTTACGTTTCTCAACGGATTTACAATTTTGGGCTCATGGAGAGGATGATTTGGGGGGAGGAGGGGAGTTAACTTTTCTTTATAGGCCACAAGGGCAGGAACAAAAAAAGTTGACATTCTAAGCCACACCCCCTAAAAACGTTTTTAACATATCGACCAGTGACATCACAGAAGGGACCCTGTCACAGTGCAGTAGTAGGTGTATAGTTGGTGAGGTCAGTGGCAGGTGTTAGTTTTGAGTCATTTAGCAAGTTAAGTTTCACAGCGATTTAGGATTGTGAAGATGTGTTCGTGCAGGCTGCAGTCTGACAGGTTGCAGTTAGCTAGCTCTCCTAGTCAGCTGGGACGTTGATAAACTCAGTAAGATGTTAGACGGAGCCTATACCTGATAACTTTGTTTTAGCTGCTGCCTCATATGTAGGCTATTAACTTGGCATACAATGAGTAGAAAAAGCTGTCATGGAAAAAATAGTTACATAGTTAACGGTAGAGTTAGTTCTCACCAGTCACCCGCCAAGACGTCTGTGCAGTTGACCACAGGTTCTCCTTAGACCATAACTCCCGACTCTCGCCACGCCCGTTGGTTCTCCTCATTGTTGCCTGTTCCCGGGCCCTCTGACGTCTAGCCGGCTTGAAATTATAAGGCTGCGGTCCGTCGCAAACGTTGGAAAGCGGATTTTCCAGCTCATCGGCCTCGACGACGTCGACATTGCGATCCACCTTGATGCCAATTTTGCTCACTTTGCTTACTTTACCATTCACTGTAACAACTCTCTCTCTCTGTTCGCTCTCCCCAATGTTAGATTTGAGGTGCGTGTGGCCAATTTTGTTACAAAAATAAGCATAGATGTAATTCTAAGTATATTTAAAATATATATATATTTTAAATCCAATTGCTACATCATTTTCCCACATAATTCATTGGGAATGCCAACCTAAAAGATGCCCTTTAAGGTGCAAGATCACAAATATGTGATTAGAATGTTCATACACTGAACATTCTAATGCTGATGTAATGTAACAATCACTACTGGTGACTGAACATTCTAATGCTGATGTAATGTAACAATCACTACTGGTAACTGAACATTCTAATGCTGATGTAATGTAACAATCACTACTGGTAACTGAAAGCAATGGATTTCTAGAACACCGTTTTGAAAAAAATAAAATAAAAATCTACTCTTCAAAGAGTTGGTTGCTTAATTTAAGTCACTGATTGGCTAAAGATTCCATGTAACATTGTTTCCAAAGACCCGACTGAGCTGCTGACTTGAACGTAAACCACAAAACCTGGGGAAGAAAAACACAACTCCACAGCAGCAATTTTTTTTAACCTGATTGCCCCTGATTGGCCAGATTCCACTCACCTGGTATCCCAGGATTAAATCAGTCCCTGATTGGAGGGTAAAAACATAAGCCAGCAGTATTACTGGCTTTGGGCCAGATTTCAGTATCCTTGCACGTTTTTGAGGCTCCAGGGAACAAATTTGTGCCTCAACCTGCAAAACAAACCAAGTCCAATTTTTACAACCACTTTTGCAGCAGAGGGATCTTGACTGGTTGAGGCGAATGGTCAGTTCAAAACTCTTCCCATCATGCTTTGCACATGTTCTGTGCATGTGTTCCTAAAGTTCTTACAGTTCTTACATGCTCTACAATCCATTCGTTCTGCATTATGTAAGCTAGCTGGTAAATAAGCGAACATTCTCAGAGGACTGCGTCACCCTTACAGAGGTGGAAAGTCCAGGGGTCAGAAAGTAAAAGTCCTGCCATGCGTTTCTTCCACCCATGAAGTCAGCTGATTTCACTAATTAGTTCTGCCTCCTGGCTGAAGAATTGTGCCAATGAGCAAATCCAGGTGATTGGAACAAAATTCTGGGCCGGACCTTTACTTTCTGAACCTGGATTTCCCACCTCCCCACTAGACATGTGAGAAGAACACTCTCTAATCGCTCAAAGATAACAGTTTGGGAAGGCATTCAAATAAGCTGACTCAGTGACATTTTGAAATGGCTGCCATTGACGAAACAATACCTTATCCTGTGCTTAAATTTCCATTTTATATTTACTGATATTTACTGAAGCCATTTGCTTTAAGAATCTTGATAAAGGGTGGAGGGTAGAGTGGCACTTGGGATATGAACCTGCACTTTAAGTAGCTAAAGCATTACTGTGGTATTTGGGTTGTGTAAAATGATGCTATTATACTGTACATTTCCACTGTAGGTCAAATCTGATCTGCAATAACAAAGTGACAAATTGATATGCATGTAAGATACATACATAACCCGGTTAGATTATATCTAAAAGGGCAACAGCACAGCTGTTCATTATTATTCAGTGTTTGCAGTGTTTCCTTCCAGATTAATTGCATTTTCTCTGAAAACTCGTCGATGTACTTGCAGGGTTTAATACCGGTTTTATCCATATTCTCCGCAAATTTGATACACATTGAACCAGACCAGACTAACTGTGACAAAACAGGTCTGTCAATGGATAAAGCAATTTGAGCAACGTGTTATATTTTATCTTTTTTTTCATTTTACACAGGTGGTGCATCATGGGAAATGTATGAGGTCATTGTATGCCCACCCCCCCACACACTATACAGATACAGGCAACAGCGAGGATCTTCACAGCAACAAAAATAAAAGCTTTTATTTTGTTCATTTGAATATAAAACAGACGTTATCACACATGTACAAAGCGTACTGGTGGTTTTTGGATATACGAAAGGTCTCTATCCTTGTTTTGTTGTTTGTCTAAGAAAAAAAAAAAGTCTCCGCTGTGATTGGCTGTGCACATGATGTTTCCTAAAAAAAAAAAAAAACAGTCACCAGATTTACTGCAATAGTGATGCCAACATTCAACTGATTTTAGGGTCAGACCCCCCCCCCCCCCCCCCACCCCCAGTGTAAAGTGGCAAGCAGGGTTAATAGCTACTAACAGCACCATGAGAATGCTGCTCTTTTCCCTCACTGTCAGTGCAGTGTCCTCCATTCTGATATTTTCGTCGTTGTACTCGCGTTCATCGTCTTGTAATGCAAGGTATTTCCATTCTCACATACCTGTTTTTTCCTCTTCTGTTTTTTTGGGAAATTCCAAACTTTGAAAGAGCACTAGGTCACAACACAGTATAACATGATTTGTACATTCTGATACATGGTATTATCTACAGTACAGAGTCTATTTCAGTGAAGTCCTTTATTGCTAAGTCCCAATAGACTCATTGGCAAATAATAATAATAATAATAAATAATAATAGCTCCCTCTTTTCTATCATGTTCTGGGAAAAAAAAAAAAAACTGAACTCAGGAGTTAACAAAATAACAACGTTAGACCACAAATACTGACAGATGCTTAGAAATGAGAAAACCAGGAGCAAACCCAAGTGCTGTTTTGATATAACACGTTCAATTACAAATGCTGCCACTTAACAAACAAGTATCCAGTGTTATGGCAGGTTGTGGTCAGTCTTTAAACATTAAAACAAGAGTTACATGATTTGTGACATATTACGTGGGATGCCATAAATGTGACTCCTTCACTGGTTTAGAGCCCAGACTATGGAAGGGTGAACTGGGTATTGTGGAGATCACCGTCTTACTGACTTCCCTCAACACTTTATTGCCCCTGAAAGTATGAATGTAGGCAGCATGTGTTGCCTAAACAGGTTTCTATAAGAGTGTTTTGATACTTTAATTACATGTGTACAAAACAGAAGCTCCACACCTGCACCATACAAAATAAATTGAAATTTTTTTTTTTTTTGTGACCAACTATATATACAGACACCATGCAGCCCCTCCCACACAAGGTCTAAATTTCTCTTGCGTAACAAAATGTTGCAAAATTATGTGCAGTTTTTTTCTACTTTGATAGGAAAACATTTCTTTTTATTTGGGAATGACATCATCAATGCTTCCAAACATAGACTATAAGACTTTTGTCTTCATTAAAAACAAGAGAAAAGAATATTGTCACTTAACAGTTCACATGTAAACCGATCCCCATAAAGAAACAGCATTTTTAAAAGTCGAACATTAATCTTTCTCAGTACAGAATAAACTGTTTTTCTGCATCTTGATTGCACTCTTTTGGTCTGTAATGAAGACACACCATGTAGACTCCTCGATGTCCAAGCAACAACGTTGGGACATGGCAGACCGTACCATTACATTTGATTGTGTCACTGCTGTCTCTAAAAGATGTCGATTTCTTGTTGAACAAATACAGACATTGACTGGTTGATATGTGTTTTTTTAAATGCACAACTGTAGGTTGTTACAGTTGTAGTAAAAAAAACAACAACAGGTAGGCTACGTTTTACTGGGCGCAAATGGCGAACTAAATTCCTTTTTTAAAGGAAGGGGGGGGGGGGGGTGTGATGACTGATGTTTCGGAAGTGAGCCATATATTGTTGAGATGAGTCTTTATTTAACGCAACACACACAGCCGCTGCCCAGCTAATAAACTTTGCTTTCGAGAACATTCCAGGAACATCAGGAGTGTAGTTTGAACGTTATTTAACTTTAATCTTATTTGCTTTGAGTGTTTTTATCTGTGACATGGACAGAGCTTCTCTGGAATGACTCCGCCCCCAGTAACCCAGTTACCTCACAACCCAATGGGAAACTGACAAGAATCTTCCACAACGTTCAGGAAAGCTTTGGAGTTAGCCGGGCAACTGTTGCGTGTTAACTTGGTGAGGGTGTGGTACCAGTGGACGTGCCAATAAGTGTGCTCTAAACCTCCAACAGTGCAAGCACAAAAGCCGTGTTATTCACATGCGTGTGCAAGCACAAAAGCCGCGTTATTCACATGCGTGTGCAAGCACAAAAGCCGTGTTATTCACATGTGTAGAAGAGCAAAGCCCCAAGAAGAAAGAAATGGCAGACGGTAACATTTGTTTCTTTCCTTTGACATGCACTTAATTTTATAAACCGCTAGGAGCCCAATAACTCTAATGATACTTTAAATAATAGTTTTTCATAGTTTTGGCATAACTGATTAGTTTTTGGCTCGTAATGATAATGTTTGTTTTGTTTCTCAGTTGCTGAAGGCACAGAACATGCTTAAAGGTACACCACTGCAGCCACAGGAACAAACTAACAAAATGCAGGAAAAAACCCAAGGAAACATCGCTGGGACAAAGATAGAAGCGAAACTGTTATATACACACTGTAAATAACAAAATAATAAATACGCTGCCACATTAGAGAAAACATGAATGTATTGTGAAGCTGAAATGATAACAGCAAACTGCAAATTGAACAATGCCTCTTGCTCTGTCCGGCGTTGTTGAAATATTTCTTCAGACGACAGACCGATCATCTCAACACAGACCGAGACACTTCAGCTAAAACCTCAAAGGACCAGGTTCACTCTAATCAATCACCAGAAGAAAGGTAAGCCATTTAAATTCACCACCCCAAGCAATATACTTTTCACTTCCAAGCACTTATAGGTAAACACAGAGGCATCCCAATACTCAAAAAATGCATCCTCCTTTCCTCCACTACCACCGCCTCTACTCCGGGCCCCGGAAACCCATCTTTGTGTCCTACTCTAATGTTGCTGATTACATATTAATTACATATTAATGTTTACATATTAATTAATGTCTCTACGCAAACTGCAATGTCAGGTACATTGTATACTGTACATGCAACTACTTGTACTAGAAACGTACAGGCAGTTTTGCATACTTCCGGGTAGGAGACGAGTGGAGGAAACAAGTGGAGGAAAGGAGGTGAGGAGTGAAGAATATTGGGACACACCCAGAATTCCCACAGAACTGGCTAAGGATGTAATGTCATCATGTTACCATAGTAATAGCCATTTCACTCCCCCGTTCTCTACTAGCAAAGGTTCCCATGGGCATTATTATTATTCTGTTTCATAATTTTTAAGTGTGGCAGCATTGCAAACAAAGTCCACAGCCGAGTCCCCATAGCTGGGAGTGATCACTCACTTTGAATGGAGTCAATTGTGCAAAAAAATATTCAGGATTTAAATAATTTTTTTTTGTATTTACAATTGTCAGCGTGTCTCATCATCTCCTGTCACTGTGGAAACACGCGAGTACTGACACGCAAGTACTGACAAGCAGCAGCCTACGTGTCAGGAGAGACACACATCCAACGTCGCCCAAACAAAGCTTTCTGAGTTTCTCTTAAATCATTTTAATTGGCGTGTCACGCTTTGATTTGTCCCTCTTTGTGGGAACCTTTCCCCCATGGGGAAGATTGACTGGAACACACAGGGTGTCATTCAAACAACTCCATGACTTCTGCTTTATCTACAACGACACACCATGCAAGTGAAAAGTACTGTATTTCAAACGTTTTCATTGGTGAATCCTAGGTATTTTCAATATTCATATATATATTTATATATTTATATTTTATATACTTGAGTCTATTCACTCAAGATAATACAATGCTTTGTTTTATATTAGCAAATATTTAGAGTAAAACATTCTTAAATGTCTTATCTCTTATATTTCTAAAGAGCATAAAATAAGTTAAAGGTTTTTTTTATTTAATTTTTTTACATAATTACATATGAAGTAACATTGTGTCTTTTTCCTTCCATTTGTTGCCATGGTATCAAAGACTCCATCCACTCAATAAATGTCTGCTTTCAACATTGAAACAGACAGGGGACTACCCTTATGGGTGGAATTGTGACAGAAGACTTAAATGAAAATTGTAAAATGCATGATTTGGGGAGAAAAAAAAAAAGCATACCTCTTTGTAAAGTTCAAGGACAAAAAATAAATTAAAAAAGTACGTCTGGTATCGAAACATCTGTAATGCTTTATATTTTAAAAACAGTAATGAAACTTAAAATACAGTTTGCCACAGTATGTAAATATAAAAAAACTTTACCTCTTAGAGGGCACATTAAAAAATGAGCGTACATAACATGAAAATATAGAGCCACACTTATTTTGAAAGCAATATTCAAACAAGCAAGGAGAGTGTAGTACAGTGCGTCTCCTTCACACGCACGGGACACGTGACTTTTATGTCATCGACGTTGAAAGCCTCAGAATGGCTTAACCTTTAGGCCCTGCTCTTTCCTCTTCTCTCCTGTATAACCTCATCCCGTTACTCGAATCACGGCTGGTTTTCCACCCTCCCTTTACCTGGGAGTCAGGTGTGAAGACAGTCTGGCCAATCAGTAGCGCTAACTGTTCAGTTTAATTACATGGGAGAAAGAAAACCAGGGCCGGATTTGGACTCGAAGGGCCAGATTAGAATATCCATGACCTAGCCGCATCACAGTTCCCTCCGCTTCCCAGGGCGGGCGGATCCAGTCCGTGTTTTCTCTGTACCTTTGCAGTGGACGGCACGTGTTCGTTTGTTTGTTTGCAGTTATGTACATATAGTACAACACAGTCAGTAGAGGCTGAGGCCTGCTAAACAGGCTCGGCTACATGTTATAAGCCACGTATATGGGGTCTAGCTGGCTGCTAAACAGGCTCGGCTACATGTTATAAGCCACGTATATGGGGTCTAGCTGGTCCGCCAAGAAGCCGTCGCGTAGGTGCATCCGCTGCTTCTCACCGCGCGAGTTTATAGGGATCACGCCGATGTCCACCACGACCACCACGCCCACGATCAGGTAGTGCTCCTCCAGGACAACGTTGGTTACCAAGGAACCAGGTCCAGGGCTTCGTGTTCGGAAACCGTCGAGCTCGACCACCACCACCAGCAGGTTGGTCCAGGTGAACACCGCACTGTGGGGGGGGGGGGGGGGGGGGGGACGGAAGTCGCTTCAAAAGCTGAACGTGAACGAGCTGCTGGAATCTGCTGTACTGTACTCTAATTTGTGCCTGAAATCTTTTGACTGCTGTGCTGAATCTGATGACTATGCTGGCATTTCAGACTGCATTTATTGTGGTTAAATCTCTGACTGCTCTGCTGAAATCTGTGACTCCTGTACAGTCACTATTGTGGACAATCCAGGTTCAGAAATGACTCCCCAGTATTTTGTTTTTAGTTCCAATCACCTGGATTTGCTAATTAGCACAATTCTTCAGTCAGGAGGTAGAGCTAATTAGTGAAATCAGCACAAGAAACACATGGCAGGACTTTCTAAGCCCTGGACTTTCCACCTAAAATCTGTGACTGCCATGTTGAAATATGTGACTATTCTGTTTTAATCTGTGACTGCCATGTTGAAATCTGTGACTATTGTTTTTAAATCTTTGCCATGTTGAAATCTGTTGTAGCGTAGCGTGTCAGATACACATGTAGAAGTGCAGCGTAGCGTAGCGTGTTGTAGCGTAGCATGTTGTAGCGTAGCATGTTGTACCGTAGCGTGTCAGATACACATGTTGTAGCGTAGCGTGTTGTAGCGTAGCATGTTGTAGCGTAGCGTGTTGTAGCGTAGCGTGTTGTAGCGTAGCATGTTGTAGCATAGCGTGTCAGATACACATGTAGAAGCGTAGTGTGTTGTGCATCCACACCATTCTGTGATGCTCTTGTGAGTCCTGATGACGGACGTCTCGATGTCGATGGGGTGATACCTCATCCCTCTGAGCTCCATGGCCTCATCCAACGCGCCCACAACGTACAGGGCGTCGTGCCGCTCTGCAACGGGCAAACAGCGTTAGAGACGGCCCGCAATGTACAGGGCATCGTGCCTCTCTGTGGATAATGTTCCATATATTGTTCAATATGTCTTCATATGGCCCGGTTCTTCTGCGGACCCGCAAAAACTGTACATCTTAATTTCAGTATATTTTAGCACATCCCTGCAACCTGCCCAGTCCCACACTCCGTTCCCCACCACGCCCCGCCCCGCCCCATCCTCACCTCCGCTGGCGTCTGTGAGCTCTGTCCTCCTGAGGAACCCCAGGTACCCCGTCCTTGCCCACAAGGTCTGCGTGTCCCCGAAACTCAGCCGCGAGTTGAAGTGATCTGATTGGAGGGACTCGTCGCCGTACACGGTGAAGTAGCCGCTGGCGTTGTGCCCGCTGTGAACCCAGATCTGCAGAGAGGAGTGGCGGCGTCAGGATGCATCGGTGCGTCAGGGAGCGTCAGGGTGCGTCAGGGCGCGTGCGTTTAGTTCATTTCATCTTTATTTCATTTCATTTAATATTTATTCGATAGGGATAGATGCAGTTTAAATAGAGAATTGCAAAACAATTATCCAATGTAATGCATCACAGCATTTGTAGCTTCTGCTAATTTCCAATGCCTGTCCCTAGAAGGGCTTAAAAATATTTTTTAAAAACAAGAGTTCTAAAACAAAAAACGTTTGCATTCCATAACCCACCCCCACATACATACAGCAAAAATGCATACAGTAAGGACCAGAACAGACCAATCAACCCATCCAGGATCACCATTTACACAGACTAGAGTGTGTGAAGCACTTCCTCATGACTGAGCCTGAACACAAGAACACATAATGACCACAACTGGCCTTTAAGCCCACCTAGGCTCATATTTACCTACAGAGAATGTATCTATCCATCTCTCCAGCTATCCTTCAATATCCGCTCATCTATTCAACATTCCATCATCTATCCATCTCTCCAGCTATCCTTCAATATCCGCTCATCTATTCACCATTCC
This sequence comes from Synaphobranchus kaupii, assembly GCA_029718625.1. Lineage (NCBI taxonomy): Eukaryota > Metazoa > Chordata > Actinopteri > Anguilliformes > Synaphobranchidae > Synaphobranchus > Synaphobranchus kaupii. Next base: position 6,523,261 of record CM056394.1, on the reverse strand, counting down.
ATCATCTATCCATCTCTCCAGCTATCCTTCAATATCCGCTCATCTATTCACCATTCCATCATCTATCCATCTCTCCAGCTATCCTTCAATATCCACTCATCTATTCACCATTCCATCATCTATCCATCTCTCCAGCTATCCTTCAATATCCGCTCATCTATTCACCATTCCATCATCTATCCATCTCTCCAGCTATCCTTCAATATCCGCTCATCTATTCACCATTCCATCATCTATCCATCTCTCCAGCTATCCTTCAATATCCGCTCATCTATTCACCATTCCATCATCTATCCATCTCTCCAGCTATCCTTCAATATCCACTCATCTATTCACCATTCCATCATCTATCCATCTCTCCAGCTATCCTTCAATATCCACTCATCTATTCACCATTCCCTCATCTATTCATCTCTCCAGCTATCCTTCAATATCCACTCATCTATTCACCATTCCATCATCTATCCATCTCTCCAGCTATCCTTCAACATCCACTCATCTATTCACCATTCCATCATCTATCCATCTCTCCAGCTATCCTTCAATATCCACTCATCTATTCACCATTCCATCATCTATCCATCTCTCCAGCTATCCTTCAATATCCACTCATCTATTCACCATTCCATCATCTATCCATCTCTCCAGCTATCCTTCAATATCCACTCATCTATTCACCATTCCATCATCTATCCCTCTCTCCAGCTATCCTTCAATATCCACCTCATCTATTCACCATTCCATCATCTATCCATCTCTCTATCCGCCCACGATCTACCATCTATGATCCATCCATCAGGGCCTCAAAAACCTCTGTGAGCTTCTAAAACATCCTTCATTTCACACAAAAACTGTCCCGGCCAATCAAAAACATACCGTGAAACTGTCCAGGCCAATCAAAAACATACCGTGAAACTGTCCAGGCCAATCAAAAACATAGTGAAACTGTAATAATACCAAAAAACCCAGGAAGTGAACTATCCCTTTCTAAGTCAGTTTATTTATCCTACAGTAACAGTGATGTGATTGGTGGAGCACAGGGTATATAATGACCCAGACAGAGGGCTTTCTCTGCTGATAAAAACTCTGTGTTTTCACCTCCCCCAGGTGCGAATCTCCCAGCGGCCCTTTGGTCTCGGGGTTGGCGATGATGATCCGAACTCCGGGTAAAATCTAAAAAAAGAAGAAAAGAAAAGTGAAACACACCAAAATCAGCCAATCAGGGTGTTAATAAGCGCATGAGTGATGAGTCGGCCAATCAGAGTGTTAATAAGCGCATGAGTGATGAGTGCAGCCGGGGGGGGGGGGGGGGGTACTCACCTTTCCTGACTCCATTACCGGTAAGCTATGTGGGGATCCCCTCTCTACCAGTCGCACCCTGAGAGGAGATATAACACATCTTTACTGAGGCTGCGTAACATCGGGGGGGCTTCCTGTCCTGGAGGGCCGGTGTGCCAATTACCAATTACCCTGGCTAAATGCGCTAACTGGCTGAACACCCCAACACCGGTTCACTCGTAGATCAGATCACAGTAAAATGTTTAATGTATGTCTAACACAGCTTACACATTCCACTAAATAAAACCCCTTCAGATAACTGGATATTTACCGAAGCAACTGAGCACAACAGCACTGACCCACCTGGGGCTGTAAACGGCAGCCTTTGATTTACGAACTTCGGTTCGCTAAACACTGCATGAAACTGCCACCTAATAAACCGTCCCATTCGAATTACCGCAATGGGATCATCACCAGGATGATGTAACCTGCTCAGCTGTAACTGGCCCCGCCCTTATTAACGCGACCTGGGCGTGACCTCGGGGGGGGAGTGGCTTAGCAGGCTGAAATAACGTCAGGGCCTCTCAGCGGCCTTTCATAAACGCCATCGATTAAGAGGCTGGATATAGATGGTCTCTGCTACGCTGGTGCATTAAGGGATGGAGAAGAAAAGAGTCACTCAGGTGTTAACATCTTTTACTCGAGGCTCGTAACACACTGAGGGCCCAGCTCTTAAAACAACTAAGATACTCTCCGCATTGTAAAAACCTGCAACTGTGCCTGCTCATCGCAAAATAATTAAAATGCTACCAAAATTAATGATGATGCACATACAATCCTAAAGAAAATCTGCATTTCTAACGCTAAATTCAGACCTTATAGCAGACTATAAAAAAGTCTAATTCAGGCCTCACTGTACAGAAGGTTAGATTTTCATAGTATGGGATATGTAAACATATGAAAAGAGAATTGTTTCATAAAACGCACAATCCTCCAGAAATTAAAGAAACATTTATCACGTCCGAGAAATCTCTTTTACACATTGTTCAAAATTAAGCACTTCCAGGGTTTCCAAGGAATTGTGGGACATATGTATGTATTACCCAGAATGCCCCTGGCTATATCTGTAGGTTCCGCTGAATAGAGAATGAGGTTTGCTGCTGAGAATGCCATAGCAATAACAGTAGGCATATGAACGCACGCTCTCTCGCACGGACACGCACGCACGCACGCACGCACGCACGCACGCACGCACACACGCACAGCATGGTCTGCCCTATTGATTAGTTGAGGATTAAATGGCTGGTGGCTGCCAGCTTTGCCCCGTCTTATCTGAAACGCAGCCGGCACGCTGTACAGACGGGGTTGGCCCTTACACGATGTTGCCCTTAGATGTTTGACAAGGCTATTGAGCTCCTGTAATAAACCAGCCTGGCTTTGGGTCTCCAGCTGGCTTTGATGTGACAGAAACATAATCAGATGATACTGAAGATTACAATACACTGCGCATCTGAGCCATATCACTACACTCAAAGTTACTGAGTGTGTGTGTGTGTGTGTGTGTGTGTGTGTGTGTGTGTGTGTGTGTGTGTGTGTGAGAATCCTACTCAATAATTCCGCTTCTAAGGCCATCAGTTTGAAATGTAGTCAGAACACGACATTTCTGTATATGACAGAACACTTTTCCGAATGTGATAGAACACGACAAGATATTAATCACATGGAATTATCTTTTAACGTCCCCAACAGTGGTTGGGATTCAAGCTGAGCAGGACTCTCAAAGAGGAAACCCCTCTGAATCACTTCAGTGAATGACACCGATACGGCTTTCAACAGCGTTCCCCTGACACAGGCACACTGACACACCTGTGGGAGCGCTTACCTGTCGTGTCTGACACAGGCACACTGACACACCTGTGGGAAGCGCTTACCTGTCGTGTCTGACACAGGCACACTGACACACCTGTGGGAAGCGCTTACCTGTCGTGTCTGACACAGGCACACTGAAACACCTGTGGGAGCGCTTACCTGTCGTGTCTGACACAGGCACACTGACACACCTGTGGGAAGCGCTTACCTGTCGTGTCTGACACAGGCACACTGACACACCTGTGGGAGCGCTTACCTGTCGTGTCTCAAAGCCCTCATGTCCACGAACACAGTGGTAGGGTCCGGTCCCGAGGTGCCCTGCAATCAGCAACAGTGGAGAGTGAGGTACGACGAGCACGGCAGGTGCTGCCCCCTATCTGCGCCCAGCTGCTAATGCATGTTAGTGCTTCAAGAACAGCCTGCAACTCACACAACAGCTGCGAATGGAAGCTACAACTAAGAGCCAAGACACGCAGTCCTGTAAACTTAGAGACGGATGTGGCCATATATATGCACATGTATGTATAAATATATATGTGTGTACACATACATGTACATATACATACACCTACACACACAGCATACACACACACAAGCTGGGGGCATGAAAAATAAGAGATTGCAGTAAAAAAATAAAAAGATCCCTTTGCCATGAAAAGGCCCTCTGATATGCCACAGGGTCCACATGCATACAGAAAGCCGGAGAATCCAGATTTTACACAGAAAAAGCTGAGCTGTGAAAAAAAGGAAACAAGACACCTGTGACAGAGGAAGAGAGAGCGAGAGAGCGAGAGAGAAGTTGCTATGGAGATGTGATTGTGGGGGGTGATTTCAGGTGGGATTTTTTTTTTTTTTGAGCGGTTTCCATGGCGACGTGTAGCCCCCTCCCCCCAGAGTTTCCCCTTTAAACAGGATGCACACGACCCTCACCTGGAGGACCCTGGGTTTAGTGGCCGATCATGTGACCGGCAGGGTCACCCGAGGCAACCAGCAGGAAGCAGGAACTGCTAAGCCCGCCCCCCCCCCCCCCCCCCCCCCCCCCGGCCCACAACTGCCCAGTCTGGGCAAGCTTCAAAGGATTTCAGAACAAACAACCCAAAAACAGACAGAAATAAAGAAAAAACTGTACAGAAAAGCCATCATGCTCTGTGAATCCAATAAGGGCTGTAGGAGCCAATAGGAAATGAGGGGGGGGGGCACGCTGGCCAGACCAATAGGAACGTAGTGATGTTCTGTTTGTTTTTCCCTGAAAAGGTTAGCGTGCGACAAAACAAATGAACAAAAGAAGACAGCGAAGGAAAAGAGCTACTCCAGCTGTGGCCATTCCACCAGAACGCCACAGTGTAGTAATAGCACCCCACCACCAGAGGGCACCAGAGAGTTGGACAAAGTTGCACATGCAAGTCAGGTTGTGCCATCGTCACAGGAAACCAGAAGACAACGACACAGAAGGTGGGCACACAACACCACTCTAAGGGGGTTAAGGTGAGCAGATCTAACATGCTGTATTTCCTCCTAATTCTGTCCTGGGGGGTCAGCAGCATGACATAAATCTTGCCTACATCTCCTCAGAGCGAGCAAAGGGGAAAAAAAAACAGCATAATAATGGCAGACACTGTAGATTACGATGTATAAACCTTAATGTGATTACTATGGCAACGCGAAACGCCCCACTGATCCCCGCGCCACCACCAGACACCGCAAACTATTATCAGAAACGTTATTTTTCTCCTCTCAGGTGTTTGGAATGCAAATTGGTCCCCAGGTTAAAGGTACAGTTCCCCGCTGCTGTGAACGGAGCTTGGGAAGACCCCCCCCCCTCTGAGAAGGAGGGGCAGGTAGGCAGGGGCAGGTAGGCAGGGCCAGAGACTGTGGCGGTGTGGGAATACCCCCCCCCAAACCCCGCCCCACCACTGCAGGCAGAGAGAAGGCTGAGATAAGGCAACATGTAAAACCCCCTACCTGATCAGCAAGCTTCCCAAGCCTGTGAGGCTATAGCAGCAGCAGGAGGAAGAGGAGGAGGAGGAGGGGGAAAAAGAAGAGGGGGAGGAACGAAGACAAAACCAAATATGAGATATGTGGTGGGGGGATTATGGGTAAAAAAAAAAAGACATAAAACATAAATCCGGGAGAAAAAACACAAAACAAAAACAAATTTAAAAAAAAAGTCAAATACAAAAAACAAATTAAATAAAAGATGTAATTTCAACCAAGAGCTGAGGTAATATATTCTATATATATATATATATATATATATATATAAGACTATGACTGAGCTTCTAATCTTTTAACTTCTACACACAATTTTTTATGGTCTTCAGTTTTACAAAACTTAGTTTTTTGGGGGTAATATAATTACAGTGACAGATAGCTCATGCATATCTAGTTTTTTCCCTGTTTCTTTACTTCATAACATCAAAATTGTACACAGTATTTTTTCCCCAAAAGGAATGTTATGCTATATTATATTTTACACTATTTTACATTTTTCTTGAAGCTACAGTATATTAGATTTACACTATGCCCAACAACTGACATGTAAAATTAATTAAAAAAATAAAACAACAATAAAAAAAACACATACACACTACCAAAAAACACACAACCATGCTTATAAAAATACACACGTTTCCTGGTTTAGATTCAAATCTCTCTTGCTGCACAACGAATGGATATAACCAATGGTTTTGGTTCAAATAATAAACAGATGTGAAAGAATGAGTATTGGCAAAAGAAAGCATGGAACTGCAATGTGTAATGCCTGATGTGTCTTTGAGCCAAAATGGCAGTGATATGCTTGGGACCGCGCCCCTCCTCGACCCCCTGCACACTTCCTGGTCTGAGACCTCGTGCCATTGGCCGGATCGTGAGCACACAAACACCCGTGGGACAACAATCGGCGGCGGCTATCGGCATGCTGCCGTTTGGTAAATCAGCAACACAGCGGTCTGCTTGCGGCAAAACCAAGAGCTGATCCTCATCCCGACCGCATCACCTCTACTGTCTGCGGACCGCTGTTGCGTCCATTTGCAAACAGCCAATCAGACGGTGAGTTGCTAGTGGGCAGATAGGAGGCGCTGTCGGCTTGCTGTCGGGGGTGATATGTTTTCATCATGTTGGGGTATGAGTCGGGGGATGTACAGGTGACTGTGTGTTCTCCCCGACAACCCCGCCCCTCCCCGCCCGCTACACAGGTGATTATGTCCTGTACCCCCAGTGCCTGATGGGAAATGGCATCCGGACATTTCCAGCCGCGCGCGACTGCGCGCGACGTTTCAAAACGGGGTTCATCGGTTCAGAGTTTCTCTGTACAGCTAAAGGTCATCGCAGGAATGAATTATCCCAAATGAATTATCCCACATTATTAAACCCAGAAACACCACCAACAATTCTGCATGATGCTCTCAGACCTGCATTATCATACTGACCGGGTGAACTTGTGAAAGGGTGTGAGTGAGTGAGTGAGTGAGCATGTGTGTGCACGCGCGGCGTGCGTGAGAGAGAGAGAGAGAGCGTGTGCCTGTTTGTGAATTTGCACATGCACAGATATCCCATATCTAACACATCTCAGTACACACTGTAACAAGGAAAGACAGCAGCGTTTCAGTAAAGTGAGCGCCTTTAACTGTGGGTAATAGTTTTATGGATTATAATAATACCTAACAGTCAGGTAACAATTGGTCACATACAAAGCCAAAATGACAGAAATTTCTCAATAAAGCATATTTTAGAGCACAACGAAAAGCATGTTATTTCAGATGCTGGAATCATATTATATATAAAACCCATGGAGGAAAAATTATTTAGGTTTGTTAAAGGCAACAGTACAGGAAGAAAACTATTTAGTAACAAACACAGCATCTTCATTCAGCTTTCATCCTCCCGTATATTAAAACTTCCAGAATTAATATCGAATAATGATTACTGAGTAAACTGAGAAGCAGTAACAAAAAGTTAAAATAACCATAAAACAATATTAACAAATTACAGAATTCTAAACGCAACTGGTCTTTTTTGCACTTGAGAATATTTAACATCATAAATCTAAATAGATAAGCATCAAATTCAATTATTCAGCATATTAATCCTGTGGATAATGACACACAATATTTTTTTTTTTGATCTGCCACAAATAGTAACAGTTTACCTTCTGGTCAACAACCATGTTACTGTAGTGAGAACAACAACAGAAAAAAAAGATGGCCGCCAAATCGCCCCCCCCCCCCCCCCCCTCAGAGATTGCATGGGGTTCTCAGGGCGTGGGCTGGGGAGGGGGCGGGGCAAGGGGCGGGCCCGGGCGAGTCAGAGGGCGGGGACTGACCTGCAGACAGATGGCCAGGTTGACCCTGCAGCCGAAGGAGGTGCTGACGGCTCGGGGGTGGAGCCCCAGGTCCTTGAAGAGCTTGGAGAAGGACTGGGTCAGGGCTATCCTGGGCCTCTCCTCTGCCACCACCACGCACGTCCGGACCCGCGAAAGCTCCAGGCCCCGAGACTGTGCCATGGGGAACACCAAACTCTCTAAGCCAATACCAGTGGTGATAACATAATGCACACCAAACCAACCAATACCAGTGATGATAACATACTACAGACCTAACCTAAGCAAATGAGCTGAGCCAGGAAAGTGTTGTGGGCGGGGCCAGAAGGAGGTACCTTGAGTGAATCGGTCTGAAGGCCCAGCCCCTTGGTACAGAGCTCCATGACAGAGTAGGAGCAGAAAGTGTCTCGCACTTTGTACTGACTGACAGCCAGGAGCCACAGCGCTGGGTTCACCTCCAGCTCCGAGGGCGGAATCAGGATGGACTGGTGCCCCGAGTACACACTACAGAGCAGAGAGGGAGGGGTTAGGGTAGATTAGTGCTCTAAGTATACACTACAGAGCAGAGAGGAAGGGGTTAGGGTACATTAGTGCCCTAAGTGTACACTACAGAAGAGAGAGGGAGGGGACTATATATTGCAAAGAAACAATGCCTGTGGAAAAGGCCAGTTCAGATCAGATCGGTAACAGCAGCATTTAGCTGTAGACTCAAGATTTTATACATTCAATCTTGGGAGTCCACAGCAGTTGTCAGCAGGTGTTCTAAAACTTGTTAGTTCGCAACGAGTGAACTCAAATTTCTCTCAAAAAGATTTCAACTGAAGAGGATCTAAATCAGCAGACAACTTTTTGATCTAAAGGACCCTGGACACAACCAGGGTTGCTTTAAAGCAGGAGTGTCCAGTCTTTTCCGTAAAGGGCCTCTGTGGTGCAGGTTTCTGTTCTTAGCCAGCACTAAGACACCTGATTCAACTGATTAACTAATCACGGTCTTCAGCCAACATGTTGATAAGTAGAATCAGGTGTCGTAGAGCTGGGCTTGAACAAAAACCTGCACCCACACCGGCCCTTTACGGGTAAGACTGAACACCCCTGCTTTAGAGACACGGCCAGAGAAGGACCGGCGGACTCCCTGGGCGGACGGGAGAGGCTAGGGTAAATTAGTTCCCTGGGCAGAAGGTGTGAGACTTACCTGCAGAGGCACCAGAGGACGAATCCCAGGCCGCAGTAGGGATCCAGGCAGATGGCGACTTCGCGGGAGGGGTAGAGCTCACACTGCAGCTTGATTGAACGGCAGAAGGCACTGGTGGCAGTGTGGGACATCTGCAGAGCCAGGGGGAAACAGAGCGGCTCAGAAATATGCAGGTCACGCCCCTTCCACAGGCCACACCCCCTGTATCAGCCACGCCCCTGCAGCAGCCACGCCCCTACAACAGGCCACACCCCCCTACAACAGCCACACCCTTACAGCAGACCACACCCCCAAATATGCATACAGACACACACACACACAAACTCCCAGGCATGCACACACACAGATATACACACACACAAATATGCATGCGCGCACACACACACACAGCACACACACACACACACACACACACACACACACACACACACACACACACACACACACCACACACACACACACACACACACACACAGGCTTTCAAACGGCAGCCTCCAGTACATACTAAACTATGGGCCTTAATTCGTAATTTAATTTAGTGACAAACGACCAGGAACTTTAATGTAATTTCAGCGAGTACATCGTGTCCATTGGCCTTTTGTTCTAATAATAGTTCAATGTCCAATTAAGGAAGACATTTGGAAACGCTCAGCGCCCATGTTTGGGGCGTGGCCCCACAATTAAATGCATATGTTTACAGGAGAACATAATGGACCTTTATTATGTTAATAGGGTACAGTAGACAGACCTTTATTAAGTAATTAAATAGACCCCAGAGAAGGCCCTGCTCTTACAGGACAATACATTTCCACTACAGTCCGAGTCCATTCTCACAGGGTCACCGAGCTGTGGCTTGCATTTTAAACAGTCTCTTAACAAACGGCCTCTCTCTAAACGCCTTTCCTCTCTAAACGCCTTTCCTCTCTAAACGCCTTTCCTCTCTAAACGCCTTTCCTCTCTAAACGCCTTTCCTCTCTAAACGCCTTTCCTCTCTAAACGCCTTTCCTCTCTAAACGCCTTTCCTCTCTAAACGCCTTTCCTCTCTAAACGCCTTTCCTCTCCTATCGAACGCCTTTCCTCTCTAAACGCCTTTCCTCTCCTATCGAACGCCTTTCCTCTCTAAACGCCTTTCCTCTCCTATCGAACGCCTTTCCTCTCTAAACGCCTTTCCTCTCCTATCGAACGCCTTTCCTCTCTAAACGCCTTTCCTCTCCTATCGAACGCCGCACTCCAAATGGCCTTCACCGTGGCGATGGCCGTAACCGACTCTCTCTCCTCATCAACCTGAGAAATGGCTGGAATGTGAACGCCTGTTTGCACTGTTTCTTGGCTCAACAAATTCTGCACACGGCACGTATGTTATGGATTAGTATCCCTACCTACATTATATCCAACACTTTATCCTCAAACCCATTTTCTACTTAACCTTACCCTCCGTTTCACCCTTGCACCTACTAGGGTCATGACAACTTGGGAGTCATGTTGTGGGAGAAAGCTACTATTGGCTGTTACACAGAATTGACATCAGATCTGTAATTGGCCTAAACGTTCACACACTTTTGTGAGTGGCTC